>CM038463.1:85047845-86265970 GCA_021464415.1 Lonicera japonica
TATCGACGATATGGAGGTATTGGGTGAGAGATGGGTATGGAGGAGGGAGAACTCCTTAGCTAAAATAAAATATAAAGAAAGAAAGAAAGAAAGAATTTGAGTCAGCTGCTATGCCTATAACATATTTGTTTTGTGTCTTCCTTATGATGTGTCAGCATATAAATGGTCAAACAAAAATCTGATATGGTTGGAAGAACTCAAAATGTGTTCTAACTTTATAGATATACTAGGGTATACCTGTGATATTCGACACGATAAAATAAATAAAATTTAGTAATATGATAAAGAATAATGTGTAATTGATTTAAATCAATAAGTTTTAATAAATCTATATTGAACAACTGAAACATCTGTTCAATCTTCATATTAAAAAAACTAAAAATAAACTTAATTGGATGGCCTTATTTTAATTTTTTTTAAAGGCACTTTTAACATATTTTTTTTATCTTATTCCAATCTTAAAAAAAATACATTTTTAACAAATTAAACTCAACGCCAAATGTGAAAATAATCCGATTGCGTCGGTCACTATGATTTAAAGTTAAACGGCCCAAAAAACTGGACTGATGTACTGTAAACACACATATTAAGATGATCAATAACGTACAAACACATAAAGTACGACTTTAAATATTATTCAATATTTTTTCTTGATCTTTTTTTAACATAATTATATAGTCACGATTGATCTTGTTTAACTGATATTGGTTAGTATATTTTAAATATATCAATTTTATTAAAATTCGAATTTTTATTTAAAGTTATGCCATTTAAATTACAAACAAAATTATTAATGTCTAAGAGTTTATTGTGTATATATTATTGGTGTGAGTGTTTTATCTTTGATTTTTTTTTTAAAATGTAGCATTCAATTCAATAAATATCGGAATCAACAGCCAACAAATCCAAAATAAAAGGTGGGGGAACAAACTCCCAACGCCTTGAATCAGACGAAGGACCAGCAGCCTGAACTAATTCATAGGCCACTTGATTCACTGACCTACGAATAAAATTGAACGAACAATTGACTAAATCCTAGGCAAGGATTTTACACTCTTTAATAATCATTCCTACATAAGAAGGATCTTATATATTGCACTGGATAGCCGAAATGAGCATCGGCGAGTCTGATTCAAATCATCCACTTCAAAGATCCACTCATAACACAAATCATCTTCCCCGAACCGTCCCGTAAAATAAAGCCATGCCCAATTCGACCTGAAGCTTCAAAGATTGCCCCATCCACATTGCATTTAAACAACCCACTTAGAGGTTTTGACCAACAAACAACTCTTTCACATTCCCCCCATTCCATCAATCCCCATGTTGGTACTCCTCCATTGTGCAAGCATACAAAGTGCTTGACGTACCACTTCCGATAAGCTCTTTCCCTGCCAAATTAACTTATTTCTACTACGCCACAACATCCACTGCGTCATTGCTACCACAGCTAAGTCATCCAACTTCACAGTAATAGCAATCATGTTCCACCATTGAATAAAATTCGAAACAAGGCCACTGAGTTCACCAATAGAGGTCAACTGCCATACTCTCTTAACCACCGAACACGACACTAATGCATGAAACTCATTTTCATCTTCGTCATTACATATGGGGCATCGAGATGGAACATCAACTCACCGAATAACAAGCAATGATCTGGTTGGAAAACAATTTGAACAAGCACGCCACGCAAAATTACGAACTTTAGCCAAAACAGACAAACTTTAAATTCCTTTCTATTTAACCAAACCATTCTTTTGACGGTAAAATTGATTTTCTCGAAGTGTTTTATATCCACTCTTAACTGTATATATGCCATTATTCTCACCCATCTAATACCAACAATCTTCCTGAGTAACTCGACTCAATAGCACTTGGCAAATACGAATAATATCAATATCAGAGAAAAACTCATAAATAATATCCATATCCCAGTTTGGAGAGTCTTGGTGCCGTAATGACGCCACTGTAATATTTTGAAGGTCCTCCGCAGAAGTGGTTTCTACGAAAGGATCGTCGACATTTATCAATCAAGGGTCTTTGAACACAAAGGTAGCCTGCCCTAATCTAACCCGCCTACGGATTTTCTGCTTCAGAAGCCCCTGAGCTTGAATTATACTACTCCAAATATAACTGGGTTATAACCTGCCTTGGCATCAAAAAAAGAATTATTAGGGAAATACCTGGCTTTATAGACTTTGCCCACGAAAGAATTAGGATTGGTTAACAACCCCCATCCTTATTAGGGCTGGGATAATAAACCGAAAAACCGAAAACCGAACCGAAAAAACCGAAAAAAAACCGGTTCGGTTCGGTTCTTATTATTAAAGTGGACTTTTTTACCGGTTCGGTTCCTAATTGTTATTAACGGTTCGGTTCTCGGTTCCTTGGTCAATTTAATTAAAGGAACCGTTAGGAACCGTTCTAAGGGTTTTAAACCGGTTTTTTAGCAATTTTAAGGGTTTTAACGGTTCTAACGGTTCTAACGGTTCCCCGAAGAACCGTTAGAACCGTTTTTGGCCGGTTCCTATGATTATTAACGGTTCTAACGGTTCTAACGGTTCCAACGGTTCCCCGAAGAACCGAACCGTTAGAACCGGTTCGGTTCCACTTTCGGTTCTTGAAAAAAAAAGCTAAAAACCGAACCGTTTTTAATTTTCGGTTCTCGGTTCCGGTTCTTATCATTTAGGACAAGAACCGAACCGGTCCCAGCCTTATTTAGCAACCATTGCAATATTAAAATCATGAAGTTTACGAAAACCAAGTCTCCCTTTGCATTTTGGAACACATAACCGATCCCACAATTTCCAATGAATTTATTTCTTTTTTGAGTCATTACTGCCCCACTAAAACGAGTTCATCATTATTTCTAATTCGGTGCAGTGTAGTTTAGGAAGAACAAAGACGCTTATGACAAACAATGGGGCAGCTTGAGCCCCCGTCTTACGAAGAATCTCCTTGTCAGCCCTGAATAAAAGTTTTCTACACTATCCTTGAAACTTGGCCCATACTTTATCTTTCACGAACGAAAATACCTGGTTGTTATTCTTACCAATAAGAGAGGGCAAATCCAAATACTTACCATGGTTGTCCATCTCTTTAACATATAAATGGTCACAAATAAATGCACGAAGATCACTCTCTGTATTAGAACTAAATCAAATTGACGACTTTTAAAAGTTAATCATTTAGCTAGAAGCTTTCTCATAGGTCTTTAGGTACTGCCGAATCATAGAGCTTTTATGTAAATTAGCTCTAATGAAAATGAAACTATTATCGACAAAGAAAAGATGAGAGACACTTGGTGCCAATCTAGCAACTTTACGCTCATGAACGAGGCCGTTATTGACATAACTTTGGAGAAGCTTGGACAGATCCTCCACACATATAATAAAAAGATAAGGGCTTATAGGGTCCCCCTGACGTAACCCTCGCTGAGGAATAAAATGGCTTATTTCAACCCCATTCTGAATCAGTGTATATTCGACCGAATACACACAGAGCATAATTAACTTAATCCAGCGCTTGTCAAAACCCAACTTTAGCATCATGCGTCGAAGAAAATCCCACTCTATATAGTCATAAGCTTTAGACACAACAAGTTTCAAAGCTGCCATGCCATTCTTCGTTTGCCTTCGTCGTTTAAGATAGGGACTTATTTCAAAGGCCACCATAATATTGTCTATAATTAGCTGATTGGGAACAAACGCGCTCTACTTTTTGAAATCACCGAGTGTACCACCAGCTTTAACTTATTAAAGATAGCTTTCGAAATGATTTTGTATATGACATTGCACAAAGCAATCGACCTGAGTTCAGTTATTTTTTTCGGTTTTTTCATTTTGGGAATAAGGACAACTGCTGTTTTGTTAAAACCTGTGAAAAATTGACAATTTTTAAGATAATACAAGTACGCATTCACAACCTGAGGCCCGGTAATATCCCAAAGCTTATGATAAAAGCCCGAATTTAGCCCATCTGATCCCGGAGCTTTCTCCGGATACATAGAGAATAATGCATTCTTAATATCTTATTCTTCAAACAGGTAACTAAGTTCAAAATTCTATTATGTCGTAACTTTCTGATCAACATGCCTAAGAATAGTATCATAATCACATCCTCGAAAGATAAATAAGTGAGAAAATAATCATAAATTACCTCTTGTAACCTCTCTCCTCACTTACACCATTGCCCACTCGCATTACGCACCTTCGAGAGGTTATTACTTTGACGCCTTTTAGAAGCTGCACAATGAAAATAACGTGTATTAGAATCCCCTTCCTTGAGCTAGTGTTGCTTAGCTATTTGTCTCCAGTACACCTCTTGTTGATCCAACAAAGTCCCCAGCTCCGCTTGGATTTGTTTAAGATGGTCAAAGTCTTATTGGTGTCAACACCCTTTAAGTTTATTTATTTCTGCCATACACACTTGAATACGCCGCTTAAATCTGAGCCTAACCGAAGAACCCCATTACTGTAACTGTTTACCACAGAGATGAATTCGACTTTGAATATCAATCTCGTCATTTCTTCTCTAAGATTCCATAACTTTTTTTTGGCATTCTGGCTCACGTATCCAAGCTGATTCAAATATAAATTTACTAGCAGCGTTGCGGTCAATCTTTGAAATATCCAACAGAAGAGCCGAATGATCTGACATCACCGTAAAAAGATTATAAACAACAGCTGTATCAAACAAATTCACCCAACTTTGAGTTGCAACAGCCCTATCCAACCGCTCTTCAACCCAATCATCTGTACCGAGGCTACTCTCCAACGTAAATTGATAGCCAGCCATACCAAGATCAATTTAATCATTTACTTCTAAAGCATTACGAAAACCATTAATAAGCATAGGCGAATGCGGCACTTTGCCTCTCTTCTCCAATTAAAAAAGTAATTCATTAAAGTCCCCAATAATACACCAATGAAGGGATGACTTACTTTTCAATGTAGCAAGGAGCGACTAGGACTCTATACAGCGATGCCTCTCCAGGTAACCATAAAAACTAGTCAATCTCTAATCTTCTTTCCCTTCTAAGTGAACAATAACATCAATATGGCGGTCAGAGTAGCTCAACAAAGAAACCACACTCTTTTCCTTCCACAATAACCCCAAGCCTCCACCAATACCCACTCTATCAATAAAAAATAGGCCATCATATCCTAATTGTCGCTTAACACCATTAATCTGGGCCCGGCCCACCTTCACTTCCGTAAGAAATATCAATTTGGGCTTGTGTTTGGACACAAAGTCCAATAATTCTTGAATTGTCCTCGATTTGCCCAACCCGCAACAGTTGTAGCTCAACGTACTCATTGGTCTTAGCGGGCTTGGAACCCAAGACCCGCCCCCATGGGAGTTTTTTGAACCGATTTAATCCAATTCGGAAGATACGCCCTTAAAACCTGTAACCATATACTCATGATTGCTAACATCATTGCGCCGCCTCTTTGGGTCCGTAAAAATAATTCCTTCAAATTGGTCAATGAATTTTGAACCATTATCCTTATCAATAAATGATGTAATTGATGACGTCCCCCTCTTTTCGCCCTCGTTCCCAAACTTTCCATCAATATCGGCTTCACCCTTCATTTCAATAGTAATTTTCGAACTTGATGCCTTGTTCAACAGCCCTTTTTTTGTGAACGGCTGATCCACCGCCATACCATTTGAAGCAGTTTTAGCCCCTCAGATCTTAGCCTCTGGCACTGAGTACCGAAGCCATTTCTCCCTGACTGATTTATTTCCCTCTTGGACGGTGCTTTAAGGAAAGGGCCATAAGGCTTGACAACATTACAATCATTTAAGTTAAATAATTTTTCACAAAAAAACATCAGTATGGCCTAATATTCCACAATAATAACAGAATAATGGTAACCTCTCATATTTAAAAGAGATCCATAACCATTTGCCACTCGCCTTCTTAATCTTCAGTCGTCGTTTCAACGGTTGATAGACATCCAGTGACACCCGGATTCTTATGTAGGATCACCATAGGCCTGATAAATTATTAGGATCTGCTTCGATAAATGAACCAATAAAATCACCAATATTCTTCCCTACCATCTCCAACATAAAACCACATGGTATATCATATACCTGCACCCATATTTCTGTATGGAAAAGAAGCACTGCAGTAGGATTAACCCCCATTTCCACCTTCACCGATCTCCAAATCCTTAATATATACACCTTTCACTGGTCTCCAAATCGATGCGAGCACGTTTTTCATCACTAGAAAGTTCACAATTTTGTTTGTTAACAATCTGCCTACCATACACCACCGTAAATTGAGAGCATTTGTAGGTGCCTCTATATCTGCTTTAAGCACCAGTCTGTTTTCTTTTTCATCTTCGAGGATAATATTTGCATAACCCTTTTATAAATATGTGATCCTTGATGATGATGCCATATAACTAAACCAAAAAAACTGAGAAAAGAGAGAAACACGACCACAAAAACGTCAAAAACGCAAACTTGTCACCAGGGACAAGAAAAACCCTAACTTGCCACAGTGACAAGACACGACTGCATTGTAATGTCATATTTGAAAAGTTTTGTATGTTGTATAAGTAAGGCATACCATAACACGTATATTTTACCCATTGAATTCTTACACTTTTTGAGGGAAATTTGGTCAAAGATGATATTTTGTAATATAAATTTTGTAATTTCTACTTGTGTGCAAAAAAGAAAGAAAGTAATACCGATACTAACAAATAAATAAAATAAAATATCTACCAGCTGATTGTTAGCATTGAGCGTGTGGTTATTTGAGCTTGGAGCACTTATCTTGATAAATATAGTTACATGTTTTATTTCAAACCAGTGATAGAGACAGAGGGAGTACGTATGTTTGTTTGTTTGTTTTTTTTTTTTTAAAAAAAAGTAGAAGAAATGACTAAAAATATTTCATATTATAATTACAAGTTTAAAAGGTGGATTGAATCTATAATATTCCAAGTGAAAGGTGAGTAAATATGCCACTTGAGCTTTATAATAATTACTTTTATATTTTTTTAATTTTTTAATAAACAAATAAAAAAGAAAAATAGAAGAGCCTATATTAATTACTTTTATATTTTTAGAAGTTCAAATAAAAAAAAACTATTCTTTTTAGAGGAGGAAGATATTATACTCTCTCTTTTTTTTTTGATAAGTTAAGTTTATTATACATAACCAAACAAAATACAACAATTTAGGGGCATACCCCGACAAATCAAACAAGAATTCAATTCTCAATACCCCAATTCTAATAGATACACGAGTTCCTCTAATTCTTACTATATACCCAATACCGAACTCTAGTTCTCGGTCTAATGTCTAATTGCAACACTTTCAATACAACATTCAGAAGAAATTAGATTATATACATAATTGGAAAATAATAATTTGTGTCAATAAATGTTAAATATATTATGAATATAAATAATAATTTAATATGTGAGAATATGTATTTTATTAAATGTGAATTTAAACTTTTTTTTTTGATATAAATGAATTTTTAATATGTACTCTTAATATAAATTTTAACACGACTCTACATTATGAATAGGAATGGATTAAAACTAGGGTGACGTTATTAGCACTTTATAAAAAAATTTAGGCACTCTAAAATAATCTTCAGGAACATTAAGTATCACAAAAAATAATAGAAAAATGTTCTACAAATTATTTTGAAGTACTAAAATATTTTTAAGGAGTGACAGTAGCCACATCTAATATAAATTAAAATTATTTTACTTTTATTAGTTTGATATGCTAAATGAATTTCCCAAATGTTAAGAGGAGAACCGGAGAAGAGCATAATTTAGGTCCATAACAATTGGTATTGTGCACTAAGTTAGGTTTGAGTCTTGTTCCTGCCTCTTTTTTTCTCTCTAGTTATTTGGATGTATCCATCAATTGTATATGAAAAAAAAATGAAAAAGAAAGAAAAGGAAAGGTGGTGTTTAATTGAGATTTTAAAACATGTTTTTTATTTAAATTTTTGGGAAGTGTAAAAGTAAGTTGAAAAGTAAATTTAATTTTTGTTTGAGTTTTTTTCAATCAATTCATAAAAACTAACGAAAAAAATTAAAAAAATAGTTACAATAGATCTTATTTTATAAATTTCGATTAGTAGGTTTTAAATACTCCGTATATATTTTTTTATTTAATTTCAATTTTTAAATTTAAAATTATAGTGTTTTAAAAATTTTATGAGAGAGAAAATAAAGTGAAATAAATTTTAAGAAGTGTAAAATAAAATTGATTTGTTGATAAAAATTTTAACCAACCACCACCAAAGTGTTGGAAGTTGCAGTTCGAACCGTCGACCCTTCGTCTTCGCAGGAGGAAAATAGTAAGTGCGCGAACCGCACCCAGGCCCATTTGATTATTTGTTTTTGGAGAAGACGTCACTTCCATTCTTTAGTGTTTTATTTTTTTTATTCATCTTTTATTATTATTATTATTATTATCGGTCGAATGCTCTCCGATTCGATCTCTCGTTTCAATTCCATTTCTAGCTTTTGTCAGTGTTATTAGTTTAGAACAGCCATCCGCTTCCTTCTTTCTGATAGATCTCACCTTGTCTTCTTCCCAGGTTTCTTCGCTGCTTACAGTGTTAAGAATTCCCTAACCTTCCATTTGAACCTTTTCTTTCCTCGTTTTTGATTCTCAATTTAGATTCCATCACATCTCTCTCACAGATCCGAGTTTGAAGTTTCAATCTTGCCATCATGGCGGCCGCCAACGCTCCTATCACCATGAAAGAATCCCTAACGGTAATACTGCTTTCACCGTGACAATTTATTTTTTCCGTTGTTAACTGAATTCACATGATTCATCGTGTTCGCTACTGATTGAACCTTGTTTTAAATGTAGTGTCAAGTAATTGCGCTTAGCTTCTGTTCTATATATTTTGCGCGATTTGATGCATTACAAGTGTTTTTGTTGCTTCATTATTCGCGGATATATATCCTTTTGCTTCTTTTTGTTTCCAGATCTGTAATATGCATGGCAATTTCCTCTGGTACTTCGTGAATGCTTAGTTTCTGTGTCATATTATCCTGGAGTTTGTACTCTAAGGTGGCGTAGTGTTTTGGAGAAATTAGGCTTTTAATTGGCTTTCTTTGGTGTTGTTATTACAGTTGCCTAGCATAGGGATCAATCCCCAATTTATCACCTTTACGAATGTTACAATGGAATCCGACAAGTATATATGTGTTCGTGAGACGGCTCCACAGAACAGTGTGGTAATTATTGACATGAGCATGCCAATGCAGCCATTGAGGAGGCCTATTACAGCAGACTCTGCTCTTATGAATCCCAATTCCAGAATTCTTGCTCTAAAAGGTATGGCAACTTTTTCAAAATGCCTAGAAGAATATTACGTAACATTTTCTTATTTCTGTTGCACTTTTTGGGCGAATTATTCACATTTACCATTGAGCTGGTTGTGAATGCTTGTCCTGAAACTTGACATTTGGAGTTGCAACATTATGGCCTTAAGTATCAATAATGTAGTTGCCCTGCCATTGGCTCATAATTGAGGGCAGTACGCATTTTTGGGATTGCTAACTATTGCTTCCACTTATTATAACACCACTGACCACCCACTCCTGCTTGGTTAAGAAATAGATTTTACATATGCACCTTCTGTTTCTTGTTCCCATATTTACCTTAACAGGGTTAAGTTTACGTGACACTCGCGAAGTTAATTATTTAGTAGTATAATTGAAAAAACTGTTTGCGTCTTTTCTTTAGATATATCAAAATTTCGGCTTTTAGGATTCTTTTTTTTAATGTGTTTTTTAGACATTTGAACAAACAAACAAAAAAAGTAAAAAATTAGAAGAATTTAGTTTTTTATTTAGACTATCCCAAGACCTTTCCCAAGAATTCGTAATGATTTTCAATTGTTACAAATTGTATTACTTTTTTCTTAATCTCTAAAGCATTATTATAAGCTCTAAAGCATTATAATACTTGCCTAATGAATGGTTCCATCTTTTTTAAGCTCAACTTCCGGGAACTACTCAGGATCACTTACAAATATTTAACATTGAACTGAAAGCAAAAATCAAGTCACATCAGATGCCCGAGCAGGTTACGGTCTTATTCTTCTCTTGACATGTCTTGAATTAATACCTTATTATTGATCTAGCTTGTTTTTTGTGTTGCTGTTCTTATGATAAGCTTAAGCATTTCTTGTTTGTTTTTATCTAGGTTGTCTTTTGGAAGTGGATTACAACAAAGTTGTTAGGCTTGGTCACACAAACTTCAGTGTATCATTGGTCGATTGAAGGTAAAGATCCCCTCCTGTTACCTCAATTATTAATATGAGGTTTCTGGCTTTCATTTGAAGCTCAATATTTACGGTTTCAAAATTTTAATTGTTTTCCTTTAAAAAAGTTTTCCATGCATCTTTGTGTAGGTGATTCTGAACCTGTCAAGATGTTTGATAGAACAGCTAATTTGGCAAACAATCAGATAATTAATTATCGATGTGATCCTTCGGAAAAATGGTTGGTTTTGATTGGTATTGCTCCTGGTTCACCGGAGGTCTGTAGTTGCTTTTCTTAAATGCTTATGGCTTTCAGAAACTCTTCAGTTTCACTGCAGTATGAAGTGTCTCCCCTCCTCCACTTTTTTCTCCCTCTGTAGTTACTTTTCTAGAATGCACCTTCTTTTTTTTGGGAAATTTCTTATGTTTCCTACTTTTTATAACTTGAATCAATTGAGGGTCCGCACATTTGGACTCCACATATCCTTTCCTTTTGTTCCCTCCTGTCAACATTCTTTATAAGTTATAACCTTATTTGTGTATGTATTTTCCTCCTGGTGTCAATGATAATAGAGGCCACAACTTGTCAAGGGAAACATGCAACTTTTTTCTGTGGATCAGCAGCGCAGTCAAGCTCTTGAAGCACATGCCGCATCTTTTGCCTCTTTCAAAGTACAGATCTTTCATTCATCTGCTTTTGCATACAAATCTGTTGCCCATTATGTTACATGAACATGAGTTTATGATATTTTTTGCAATGTCTTAAGCAGGTTCCCGGGAATGAGAATCCTTCAATTATAATTTCTTTTGCAACAAAAAGCTCCAATGCAGGACAGATTACCTCAAAGTTGCATATTATTGAGCTTGGTGCTCAGCCAGGTGCATCCTTTATATAACCTCAAAGTTGCATGTGATTGACTCATTGTACTTGGTTTGGGAATAAGTTTTATTTTTCTTATCTGGAATAGTGTTTTTTGATGATAAATTTTGTCCTTGATGTATTACAGTGAACTAATACACAATTAAGCGTGGCGGCATTGTTGAAAAAACAAGGTTTAGGCCAAGATTAAGTCATTAGGCTATCTAAATTTTGACTTGGGGTGGCTCTTGTATGGAGACTGAAATAATATAGGACAAAGAAATTTGAAAAAAGAAGAAGAAAAGGAGTTGGTGAGTACACAAAGGTGGCTGGGTGAGTTGCCTAGATTTTGGCCCATTGGTGCCTCGGCCAAATATTGGCCATTCATAGTGAGTCTTGCACGATTTGCTAATATATAGTTACTAGTAATGGTTTCGATGCGGAGGATGTTTTAACCAAGTTCACCTTGCCAATTTGGATCAGTTCCCATCTTGTCCTTGAACCAGGGGTTTCATATATTCGTATACTTATTATTATCAGATATTTGTACCTGCTTTAGAAGTTGTTAGGTAGCTGTGTTCCTTTCCAAAAGTTTGCTTAACATGGGCAGTCGGGCACTCAACTGTGGAATCATTCTGCATTCTGATAATTTTGACAATTGCTTATCCGGTTTAAATGGTGCATTCAATTTCAGGGAAACCATCCTTTACGAAGAAGCAAGCAGATCTGTTCTTTCCTCCTGATTTCGCGGATGACTTTCCAGTTGCCATGCAGGTACTACCTCCCCTCTCATTTTTACTTGGTATGTTAACTGCAGTTCAATAACATGTCGTTTTCAATGTGGCAGATATCACATAAATATAGTTTAATTTTTGTGATCACGAAGCTTGGACTTCTATTCGTGTATGACCTCGAAACTGCAACCGCAGTCTACAGAAATAGGATTAGTCCGGATCCAATTTTTTTGACAGCGGAAGCTTTGTCTGTGGGGGGGTTCTATGCCATCAATAGGCGTGGCCAGGTGTTACTTGCGACTGTTAATGAAGCAACAATAGTTCCTTTTGTCAGTGGCCAAGTATGTCTGTTAGCTTGCATCTACTTTTAAATACATTAGTTCGACTATATTTTTTCTAAGATTAGTATCCCTCTCATTCTTGCAGTTGAATAACCTGGAGCTTGCTGTCAATCTTGCCAAAAGAGGAAACTTACCTGGTGCAGAGAATTTGGTAAGTTATTTCTCTTGTCTTGTTTCTGTACAATCTTTTCTCTGTGATGACAAGGGAGAGGTGTTAAATTTTATTGAAATAATTGTCAGGTGCTTTTTGAAACTCAGCATAGGGGTTTTGTAACATTTGTAGTAATTAATGTAGCCACAGAATTGGCCTAGGATTCGAATTTCCAATTGTTAGCATTGGTTTCTAGTTGACATGATTTAGCACACCTCTAGCAGGGACGACTAATGTCTTAAGTGCAATTTTCTTTGGTTATGCCATGATAGAAGATGTGCAGGAGTAATTTTTGCCCCTTTTCGTATGTTACCTGCTGAAAAATTTGATCCTCATCCCCCCAAAAATACGAGTTAGACTTAGTACTTGTGCTGCTCTGTAATGTGACTTTTCAGTTGATGTTGATAACTCTTAAGGTCAACAATTGACAATGATTCGATAATTTTATGTTTAGTTTATTGTAAATTGCTATTGCATACTGAGTTACTGACAACTGGCACACCTTCTGTCTTGAATATATCTCAGGTCTTGCAGCGCTTCCAAGAGTTGTTTGCACAAACCAAGTACAAAGAAGCTGCTGAGCTTGCTGCAGAATCTCCTCAAGGCATCCTCCGTACGCCTGATACAGTTGCCAAATTTCAGGTATCTATTTTATTTTGGAAACTGTGCCTACTTCCTTGGTGCTTATAATGCATCTGATTAAGTCATAATCGTGTTTCAGTATGTTTTTATGGTTAATCGTTGGTTTCTTAGTGTTCAGGTTCTCTGTGTGTATTGAAGGAGGATAATGATGTTTATTTTGATTAAAGTGGTCGAATGTTTTTTTCACTGTTGGCGTAAACAAATATTTTCAACAATATTTATTTCATACTGCATATTCATCTCGAATAAATCACAAATATTTATGTTTTTTTTCCTGTGGAAGTAAAAGACATTATTCAATATTTATAGTCAACAGTTTAGACCGTGGATTTGGGGTTCTTGCGTTGACAATGCATTATAAAACTTGAATTATGCTATTGATCTTAGGACCATAAATTACTTCCTCTGACCCAAATTTAGAGTCCCCTATTCTGTTTTAGGATGTCCCGAATACAAAGTCCAATTTCATTTAAAGACATAATCGACATATCATACCTCAGTATAGGAAACAAGTTTTATTCCTGGCTATTGATTATGTTGAAATTAGTGTATTTAAAAAAAAAATTTAATAGTCTATCTGGACTCTTCAATGGGGACGAAGGGGAGTATATTCTATTGTAAGTGATGCTCCTTTATCTAATAACGTTCCGGATAGGAGAGAGTGAGTTGGGGGTAAATCGGATTCCTTGTAAGTCGTTCTTCAAGTTATTAATTGATTCTCTGGATGAAACATCTTTTTTGCCTCAAAAAATGATTTTGAAAGTTGGTATCCCTCCAAAAGTGAAACTTTTTTCATGGTTGGCCGCTTGGAAAAGAGTGAATACTTGTGACTTGTCTCAAAGAAGGGGACCTCACCTCTCGATTTCTCCATCTTGGTGCATCGTATGCAAGCATGATAATGAATCTATTGACCACTTGCTATTACACTTCCAGTTTGCTCAAAACATATGGGCAAGAGTGTTTAAGGAGTGTGAATTGATAGGGGCGTTACCACAATCATGGTATGATTTTTTATGTGTTGATTGGTGCTTAAGGGGTAGGAGGAAGAAAGGAAAATTCCTTTGGAGTTTTTCGGCAGTGGTAAGGTGCATTTGGCTGGAGCGTAATGCTAGAATTTTCGAAGATCGAGTTTCGGAGGCATCGGAAGTCTGGTGCAAGATTAAATTTTCGCCGTCTCTATGGGCAGTTTCCTCAAATTTATTTGGGGATTTGGCTATTTCTGATATTTATTATAATTGGGATGCAGCTATGTCTTAGCCTTATAAGCTTTTGTTTTGTTGTATTTGCTTTCTGTTTGTCTCTTGCTTAGTTGATTTAGGTGGATTCCTGATCCATCTGGTTGTAATAGGTAGTTGTTCTCGATCTTTTTTGGATTCAGCGTTTAATGACCTAAAATGGGATTTGTTATTTAAAAGAAAAGAGAGGCTTCTTTTCAATAAAGAAGGCATTTACTGACCTTGAATGGACTTTGATGCACAAAATTGACATGAAATGGATCAGGTCTACAAACCAGCGAAATTTTGGGAAGCATGATAGAGATTTTGTGATTCAGTTATGTGCTGAAAATGAACTTCCATTTAAAGCTGTTGAACTGGAAGAAGATTGAGAACAACATTTTTGTTCTTACTTCTGGCAGTTTTTGACAGAGAGGATGCTGATTACGTACTCCGTTTTTGGGTCTTATTTGCAGAGTGTTCCAGTGCAATCTGGACAAACGCCCCCTTTGTTGCAGTACTTTGGAACACTTTTAACCAGAGGAAAGCTTAATGCATTTGAGTCGTTGGAATTATCTCGCCTTGTTGTGAACCAGAACAAGAAGAACCTTCTGGAGAATTGGTTGGCTGAGGACAAGCTGGAATGCAGTGAGGAACTTGGGGACCTTGTAAAGGTTAGATTTGCTATATGATATACAAAATTTTGGACAGTTTCAATTGTTTAAAATGTTTTCACTCTCCCAAATTGTCAATTCACATCCTTTTGATATCGTTAATTGTTTATACTTACAGACTGTGGACAATGATCTTGCTCTGAAAATATATATTAAAGCAAGAGCTACTCCAAAAGTTGTTGCTGCTTTTGCTGAGCGGAGGGAGTTTGACAAAATTCTGATATACTCAAAGCAGGTTAGTGACATGATTAATATAATAATTCCTTAGCTTTTTTATTACATTCTCTCTTCTAAATTTGGTTGATACAGGTCGGATATACACCTGATTACATGTTCCTTCTGCAAACAATTCTTCGATCAGATCCTCAGGTATTATCAAAGTCTTTAGGAAAATAAAACATGACTACATGAGTGCCCTAGATCTTATTAATTTTTTGCCTTAATATGTTCCTTCTGTTTATGCATTAGAAACTGAACCTTCCCTTATTGTAGTTGATTTTCAACTTTTTTGTTTGTTTATTGCAGGGAGCTGTTAACTTTGCCCTCATGATGTCCCAAATGGAGGGAGGTTGCCCAGTTGATTACAACACAATAACGGACCTCTTTCTTCAGGTTCCTATGATCCTTGTGCTTTTGTTATCATTTTAATTCTTTAGAGTTGGGCTCGATTTGAACCTTTCATGCTGAAGCCGCGCTGAGGATATTCTGTCTCCCCCCTTCTCTGTCCTCGGTTACTTGCATAATAAGACATGAAATAATGTTCCAACTGCATTTTTTTTCTTTTTTCCCTTAGAGGAACTTGATACGTGAGGCAACTGCATTTTTACTGGATGTTCTGAAGCCCAATTTGCCGGAACACGCTTTTCTGCAAACTAAGGTTACTTCTTGTTTATGTCAAGGAACTTGTATTTTGTTAATATGAACCTACTCTAGCACCATAACCTTTTTTCATCTATATAGGTTCTGGAAATCAATCTTGTAACCTTTCCTAATGTTGCTGATGCTATCTTAGCAAATGGAATGTTCAGTCATTATGACCGTCCTCGAATTGCTCAACTTTGTGAAAAAGCTGGTCTGTTTGTGCGAGCTCTTCAGGTTGTATGACATCCATTCAATGTGTGGTTTTTTTGGTGGAGCTAGATTATCCACTTGATTAAATGTTGTACCACCTTTGCAGCATTACAGCGAACTGCCAGACATCAAACGTGTCATTGTGAATACTCATGCAATTGAACCACAGGTTTTTTAGCCTCTTTTTCTCTCTATTTTTGAAGAAATTTGCAGGATTGACCTTTGACTATGCGATTCTTTTCAGTCTCTTGTAGAGTTCTTTGGAACTCTTTCACGAGAATGGGCTCTGGAGTGCATGAAGGACCTTTTACTGGTCAATCTAAGAGGCAACCTTCAGATAATCGTGCAGGTACTGATATCATTTATTATATCTGAATACAAGTGAGATGTTAGTTGCCGAATCCTGTACTTGAACCATGAAATAGCCTTATTATATTTATGAAATGCATGTGTCCAGGTTGCCAAGGAGTATTCTGAGCAGTTAGGTGTTGATCAATGCATTAAACTATTTGAGCAATTTAAGTCATATGAAGGGTTATACTTCTTCTTGGGGTCGTATTTAAGTTCCAGGTAATTGTTCAGAGAAGAAGGGATTTCTTCTCTTTTTGTGGGGGACTGAATGTAATTTAGTTAGTTTCTTGTCTATTTAGCGATTATATATAATTTTGGTTTCTATTACAGTGAGGATCCCGATATTCATTTTAAGTACATTGAGGCAGCTGCCAAAACAGGCCAAATCAAGGAAGTTGAGCGTGTGACAAGAGAATCAAATTTCTATGATGCTGAAAAGGCAAAGAACTTTTTAATGGAAGCCAAGCTTCCAGATGCACGACCACTGATTAATGTGTGTGACCGGTTTGGTTTTGTTCCAGACCTAACGCACTACCTATATACAAACAACATGCTCCGATATATTGAAGGTTACGTGCAAAAGGTATAGCTTCCATTAAGGATTTTATAATATGTTTGGCAATTCAATTACTCCAAAGGCATGCACTCCACTCAAATGGTTCTTCTGAATAGGTGAACCCGGGAAATGCTCCATTAGTTGTCGGGCAGCTTCTGGATGATGAGTGCCCTGAAGATTTTATCAAAGGCCTGATTCTATCGGTCCGCTCTCTTCTTCCTGTTGAGCCCCTTGTGGAGGAGTGTGAGAAAAGGTGTGTGCCCCCTGCTAAGCATTCCTTTCCGCTTTGTTTGTTACTTCACATTCTCATTCTTTACTTGCGGATTTACAGGAACCGGCTTCGGTTACTCACTCAATTTTTGGAGCATCTTGTGAGTGAGGGAAGCCAAGACGTACATGTTCACAATGCTCTTGGTAAAATCATAATAGACAGCAACAACAATCCAGAGCATTTCCTGACCACCAACCCGTATTATGATTCCCGAGTTGTGGGTAAATATTGTGAAAAGAGAGATCCAACCCTTGCTGTTGTTGCTTACCGCAGAGGGCAATGCGATGATGAACTTATTAATGTTACAAATAGGAACTCTTTATTCAAGCTGCAAGCCAGGTTTGTGAGTTATTCAATTTTTTAATTTGTTGAGACATGCATGGCTTCATTTGTGATTAGGAGATTTACATAGCCATATTTTTGGTTTAGGTATGTTGTTGAGAGGATGGATGGTGATCTCTGGGAGAAAGTTCTTAACCCTGAGAATGAATATAGAAGACAGCTCATTGATCAAGTTGTATCTACTGCTTTGCCTGAAAGCAAGAGCCCGGAACAAGTTTCAGCAGCTGTTAAGGCTTTTATGACCGCTGATCTTCCTCATGAATTAATTGAGCTTCTTGAAAAGATTGTGCTACAGAACTCCGCATTCAGTGGAAACTTTAACCTGCAAAACTTGCTTATCTTGACTGCCATCAAGGCAGATCCTTCTAGAGTCATGGACTACGTCAATAGACTGGATAACTTTGATGGACCCGCAGTGGGGGAAGTGGCTGTGGAAGCCCAATTGTATGAAGAAGCTTTTGCAATTTTCAAGAAGTTCAACCTGAATGTCCAGGCTGTCAATGTTTTATTGGATAATATTCAAAGCATCCCTCGTGCAGTGGAGTTTGCATTCCGTGTTGAAGAAGATGCTGTTTGGAGTCAGGTGGGTAAAGCTCAACTGAGGGAGGGATTAGTGAGTGATGCTATTGAGTCATTTATTCGTGCTGATGATGCCACACAATTCTTGGATGTTATTCGCGCGGCTGAGGATGGAGATGTTTACCATGACTTGGTGAGATACCTTCTGATGGTTAGACAGAAGGCTAAGGAGCCCAAGGTAGACAGTGAACTCATTTACGCGTACGCAAAGATTGATAGGCTGGGAGACATTGAAGAATTTATTCTCATGCCAAATGTTGCTAATCTTCATAGCGTTGGTGATCGCTTGTACGATGAAGCTCTCTATGAGGCTGCAAAGATAATATATGCTTTTATTTCTAACTGGGCCAAGTTGGCGGTCACACTCGTGAAGCTAAAACAGTTTCAAGGTGCCGTTGATGCAGCGAGGAAAGCGAATAGCTCAAAGACATGGAAAGAAGTCTGCTTCGCTTGTGTTGATGCGGAGGAGTTCCGATTGGCTCAGATATGTGGGCTTAACATTATTGTACAGGTGATATATTGATCCCGTACACCCTTCCCAAACAAAAAATTAATGATAACATAAAATATATGTTTAGCAGTCCTTTTGTGTAACTGGATTCGCATACGTAATTGTTTTTAATTTGTGGTGTTTTCTGTAAATTTCCTAGGTGGATGACCTGGAAGAGGTCAGTGAATATTACCAAAACAGAGGATGTTTCAATGAACTAATATCTCTTATGGAGAGTGGTTTAGGATTGGAACGGGCACATATGGGAATCTTCACTGAGTTGGGAGTCCTTTATGCTAGATACCGTCATGAGAAGCTTATGGAGCACGTCAAGCTGTTTTCAACTCGTCTCAACATTCCCAAGCTAATCCGAGCATGCGATGAGCAACAACATTGGATGGAACTCACATATTTATATATCCAGTATGATGAATTTGATAATGCTGCTATCACTGTTATGAATCACTCCCCAGAAGCTTGGGATCACATGCAATTCAAAGATATTGCTGTTAAAGTGTCTAATGTGGAGCTCTATTATAAGGCTGTGCACTTCTATTTGAAAGAGCATCCTGATCTTATCAATGATCTTCTCAATGTTCTTGCGCTTCGCGTGGACCACACGCGCGTGGTTGACATAATGCGGAAGGTTTCTACTAGTGCCCACGTGCTATTTTTCTCCAAACAATTACAACTTCGCTCTTTTGGTAATGCGTTTTTTTGCCTTTGTGAGTTTCAGGCAGGTCACCTGCTTCTTGTGAAGCCATACATGGTTGCAGTGCAAAGTAACAATGTGTCTGCGGTAAATGAGGCGTTGAATGAGATCTATGTGGAGGAGGAAGACTATGATAGACTGAGAGAATCAATTGATTTGCATGATAACTTTGATCAGATTGGCCTTGCACAGAAGGTATGTGAGGTGTAGTTGATTACGTTTTGGTTCTCTATTCTTCTCTTATCTGTGGAGTCTAAATTACTAGCTCCTTTTTTGTATGTGCAGATTGAGAAACATGAACTTCTTGAGATGAGGCGTGTAGCTGCGTACATTTACAAGAAAGCAGGCAGATGGAAGCAATCCATTGCATTGTCTAAGAAAGACAATCATTACAAAGATGCAATGGAAACAGCTTCGCAGTCAGGTGATCGTGAACTTGCCGAGGAGTTGCTTGTTTATTTCATTGAGCAGGTAAACACGAACTTGAATCACAAGGTTTTACATTTGATTTTTTTTTTTTTAATTTCAATATCATAGCAAGCTTTTACCCTTATGGAATTGTGAAGGTGTGGATTTTGGAATGTAGGCATTTTAGTCAAATGAGGTAATTAGGAATTATGTTTTAGTTAGCCTAATCCTAGTAGGATTACGTTTCTTTAGTAGCTGATAGATACTAATAGTTGATTGAAATTGAAGGTTTGTCTTGGTCAGATAATTTAGCTAGATTTATCATTTATGAACTGAAGGATGTGTCTAGGGCCTGTTTGCTGTTTCTTGTGGGCTTTTTGCCCTCCCGTCTTTTCTCTGTCACATTTTTTCTGCTTTTGCATCAAGTATGTTTATACTTGGTGCATTATGGCCTTGTTAAAAGTTAAAATCCGAATCTTGGGGCTCACAAGTGAATTTATGTTATCTATAGGCTCTTGGTGCCAGTGGTGGTTGACTGGTTGTCTTCTTGGTTTTTTTTGGTAAAATTCGATTAATATAAAATTAAAAAACATACAAATACTTGGGGCGTACCCCAGCACTTACAGAAGGATATTCTCACTTATTCCACACACTCTACACAATGTCCAATTAACAAAAATCCTTTGGACCCTCCATCTCCACATAGTAGCCACTGTACACCTTTCAATATCACCAAAATCAATATCAACTGATCTAGCATTATTTTGAAAGATTCTAGAGTTCCTTACCCGCCAAAGACATAAATAGTCACTCCCATAGCAAGCTTCCCCAATATATCAGTCATAGAAGACCCTCTAAATCTGGCCACAGCCTCCTCTAGTTCCTGCTGCCAATTGCTACACTGATATGCTTGTTTATTCCTATGAAGAACAATATTCCACAACTGTCTAGGAAATCCACACCTGAAGAATAGATGATCTCTGTTTTCCACATCAATCCCACACAACACAACCATTTTCTTGAATAACACCCCACCTCATTAGTCTTTCTTGGTGCTAAGTATATTTTGAACAGCCAACCAGAATATAAATCCTTAGGCCAAACCAACTTCCACCACTGCACCACCTCTCTTTCAATGGTCCTTGGGGTTGTCTTGTTGTTTATCGCATTGAATTTGTAAATGTGCTCGTAAGAAAGAATGTTTGAATGAGTGAGTACTGCTCTATGTAATTGTGGATGCCTGAAAAGACGTGCACCCTGTTTTTTCAACTTCCTCATCGTGCTGATTTTCACGTGGTCTTTGGCATAATTTTCCTATCTATGATGGATGCCCTGTTGTGGATTTCCTTTTTCATCTCCCTATTATTTTGCACCATATATCTAATAAGATGCTGAGCCGCAAAGTTATTTTGTCAGTTAAGCACTTAAGCTTCACTAGTCATCGTGGGGTTGATGTGGTATTTTGCTTTCTACTTGTGCAGGGAAAGAAGGAATGCTTTGCGTCGTGCCTCTTTGTTTGCTATGATTTGATTCGGCCGGATGTTGCTCTTGAACTTGCCTGGATGAACAATATGACCGACTTCGCCTTTCCATATTTGTTGCAGGTGATCTCCTTTCTTACTCTGTCTCCTCTTCTGGTGTGGTAAGGAGGATGTAGGTATGAGAAGAAACAAATGCTGAACACTCCTTACCAACAAATGAATAGAAATGAGTGAAAAATAAAGAGGGGGCATTGAAGCTTGTGAGCGCCAAAAAGTTGCATCCCAGACAATAAAACAATTTCTTGTCATTTTATTGACTTCATTATGGCATTCTTTAATCTTTTGATTACCTGGAGCTTTTGAGTTTGGTACGTGGGATTCTCAGCTGTAGCTTATTACTAGTCCCTGCAGTGTCCGGATATTGTGACTTCTTGACATTTTCTTATTCAACATAGCAAATCGTCACCATTTTCTTATTTTATATTTTGCAGTTTATCCGCGAGTACACAGGCAAAGTTGATGAACTAATCAAGGATAAAATAGAAGCTGTCAATGAAATGAAGGCCAAGGAGAACGAGGAGAAAGATGTAATTAAACAACAGGTTTTCTTTTGCCTCCTCTACGTAGCATTAGTTAGTCATTATATCTTCTTTGCTGAGAAAAACATGTATATTCACTTTATCAAGTACAACATTTGGGTATTAGGAAGAGTGAATCTAAGCAGAATCTCTTAATATTGTGCATTACTCATTGCAGAATATGTATGCTCAATTGCTGCCTCTTGCTCTACCTGCACCACCAATGCCTGGTATGGGAGGATCGGGGATGGGAGGAGGTTATGGTCCACCACCACAGATGGGGGGGATGCCTCCAATGCCACCGTTTGGAATGCCACCTATGGGTTCATACTGATCTGGTGTTGATTTAGCGGAAATTTGCAAATATGGTCATTTGTTTCACAAATTAAACGGCAACTGACAGGTTCTCCGTTTGGGATGTTGCTAGGGTTAACCCTTCAATTTTTATTTATTCCTTTAATGGAAATTGTTTGACGGGCTAAAATCATTGAGAAATAATGTAATCCTAGTGTTGCCTGTCATAGTGTGTGGATATATATATCTTTGTAATATTCTTTTGGGAGAGGATGCATATAATTTTTTTGCAGCTTGTAGGCAGCAAATTGAGGGTAAATCTGTATTTGTACCGAAAACAAATGACCGATGAGATACATTAACATTTTGTACTGATTTTTATGGATCATTGTGATGTTCTGTGGTTTGCTTTTAGATGGTGCGTTCATTTCCGAAGGGTTGAGTTTCTACTTTGTACTATCTTTGTAGATCAGTTCTGGTTTGAAATTCCTGGCTCAATTTCGACTTTGTGTTTTGAGTTACTGTGGGGTCTACCAAAACTTCCATCGATTGTACGACGATATTATTTTCAAACTTGAGTATATTGTCCTGTTTCAAATTAATTCAGCATTTAATTTTTCCGTACATAGACACGATACACTACTCAACTTGAAAGAAAGAAAAAATAAGCGAGACGCCTGTTAGCTTGAGATGCTCTAAAAAGGTGAGCCTAAATTTGAAACTAATGCAGTACCAAAAGCCAAAAGGTAAATCTGAGAACACAGTTCTTTCCAAATATGTTGATGTTAAAGTGCAGTTAGAGTTAATGGTGGTAAATCCCAAAAGGGTGAGGTGATATCAAAAAATGTTTTAACGCTCACAAAGAGAGTAGAATCCTAAGCGGGAGATTACTACTCTAATTTGTAAAGGTTACTATTAAGTTGAGTAAAATAATCTTTTTTCTATAATTATATGATCAAATAAATAACAAATTTAACTGAAGAAAAATCAATAGATGAAAGAAATATTTTGGAAAGAATTTATTTGTAGTAAAAGGGACATATACCTCCTTCAATTTAAAAAAAAAAAAATTGTTGAAGAAACACTGGAAGTGCGAGGAAAGTACATTTGCTCCTGAATTGATCAATCAGATTAATGGGGGATGGAATTTTGGGTTTGGGCACTGATGGTGATACCTGCAACTCTATCTGCTTCAACCTTAAGATGGGTTTCGATTGTGCTCAGCGGTCGGAGGAACATAAATAGGGCCGTAGTAGGGTTCTTCCACCAATATACTGGCGGTGGTGGAGATACTCTGATGTGCCCCATCTCTCTCTATATGTATATATTAGGTCGTAAACCGTGCTTGTCATCCTTTAAAAAAAAATAGTATCTTCAATCTCAACCGTGCTAAAGATCTCTTATATGTTTTCAAGATTCAAAAACCATTTGCCTAGCTTGTTTGGCTAGGATTTGTGTTCGTTTTTAAAGTCTAAAATGGTAATTTAACTTGGTAAGTTTGAGCCATATACGTTAAGCTATTCGCATAAACTTTGAGAGACTATTTGTGTGAATTTACTAATTTAAAATTGCAAGATCAAACCAAAACTCAAGTGACGGAGGTTTTTCTTAACCAGCAGTGTGAAGTTTTCAACTAGTAACATACTAGCGTTATGTGGAAAGTTGGTGCCATTCATTTCAAGGAGGCGGTACTCAGATGGGTGATTGTGGATATTTATGGAATCAGCAAGGCATCTTTTCTGTAGGTACTAACTTTGGGATCTTTTCTTGCTACCCGGAAGGAATTTTTACGTTTCTTCTTTCTTGCAATACTTCACAAATTAGTCTACTTGGCCAACAAATGTATTGTATCTCCTACATTTTCCATCCTTGAGCTTCTCTAGCTTTTGGCATTATATATGTATGTATTAGTCTTTATCTTACTTTTTGACAAAGCAAATCCTGGTTAGATTCAAATGTATCAAAGACCAGCTAACACATTTTCATCACGACACTGTGCCACCAACTACATACAAGACTTTCCACGTTTTTTCTAAAGCAGCTGAGGTTGAAACCGTTGTGTGAATGAAATATTTCTGTATTAGTTTGAGTGACATGGTGAAAAAACTTAAGATTCCTTTCCTCATGGGTGCAGATCCTTATAATGATATTTTTATTATATTAAATGATCTTTGAATTGTGACTTGCTTCTTTGAAAATATAATAGTTCTTCCATAGAATCTTACTATTTTGGGTTTACTATTGATACACTTTTTTTTAATTAATGATTAAAACATTAAACTCAAATTAATAAAAATTTAATAACTCTAAATCACTTAAACCCAAATTAATTATTAATTAAAAACTCTTTTCTCATCACCATCATCATTTCTCTCCACCACCACCACTCCTGCTGCTACCGCCGCTGCCGTCATCCAAATCATCATCCTTCTCCAAAAGAAGTAGGATACTTATATTTTTATTATTTCTTTACATTTCCTTTCATTTATAAATCAGTCCTAAGGAACCGAGTTAGGCTTTAGATCATTTTTTCAATTCCACTCGATTCCTTAATTAGGACCGAGTGACCTGTGTTTTATTCGGTTCATTTGGATCGAGTATGATGAACAACACTAGATTTCTAGGAACCGAGTAAATCTTCATGGCAAAACTTTGTTTTGACGTGTTGTGTGCACTGACTAAACCAAAAACTCTTATTTAATCTTTTTAAAAATAGATCTAATATTTTTTATCAATAGCACATGGTGAAACTTTCTTTTTAACCAATAACAAAAAAATTTGAGAGAGAACAACTAAATTAGGAAAGAAGAAGATTGAAGATGAAATTTGTAGAGTGAGTGGTGTGATTTATTTTTTTGAATTGTAGAAATAGTATAGAGTGGAGTGTTTTTTAAATTAGTATTAATTAATCTTAAAATTAAATATGAAGTATTAAAAATAAATAAAATATATTTATGGAATGTTAAAAAAAATATTAAAGAGTGAAATTATTTGCGTTAATAGTAGCCTTCATTATTTTAAAGACCCAAAAACTTATTGAAAAAGGGGTGAAACCCTATAATAATATTTTTATTATATTAAAAGATGTTTGACTTGGGGACTTCGTTTATTTGAAAATAAAATAACTTTTTTGATAAAATCTTATTATTTGAAAGGACCAAAAGGCAATTGTTTAATTTTCTTAAAATTTTATTCCGTTGATACGCCGGTGAGAACGTGTGCAGATGGTGGGGGTCAGCGTCCTATACTCGAGAACCAGAAAAACAACTATCTTCTTCTTTCTCCTCTTCCTTCTTCATCTTTAATAGTAAGTGGGCTAGATTTTGAGGTTCTAAAAACCCCTCTGAATAATACTGTTTTTGGAGGACTTGTTCAATCTTGGGGGTAGATTTCTGGGACAACCCGACAGTAACACTTCGATTCGGGCGAAATTTATGTCTTAAAACAACGTGTGTAACATCTGCCTCAGCAATATAAGTTTTATTTGTTTATGGTGTTAGTTCAAATTTTCCTATTACTTTTTCTCAACAAATAGTCGAGAGACTGCAATATTCTTTGGTGTAGAAAGGTTTATAGAAGGATTTGAATCATTTCTCAACTCCTTCCTCAATATTATAGAAAGGTTTATACATTTACCACTTCAACAACTAGACTGTAGAGTTGCAGAAGAAAGGGGGGAATCACAGGAGCCACACATTACCCTTGGCACAAAAAAAAAAAAATACAAAAAACGAGTGGTAGATTTAGGGTTGTATCAATCCTTTAAGTCCTCTATATGTTGGTGATATAATCAATGAGGACTGTGATTTGGGTCCTACTACATGAGTTATAGGTGATTGTAATTTAAGTTCTTTGTTTTCTTGTGTAGGAAAAAACTCGGTTTGTTTAATATATTGTAAGTTACCGATGACTTTGAATCTTCTTATTCTTGTAATAAAAATGTCACAATTTTGACTTACATGAATGTGATATTGAATCTTTTATTATGCTCATTAGTATCATAGTGGTTGTTTGTCTGCCCTCTATTGTGATGGTTATGGTATGTATTACCATTGCTCGTATATAAAATGAGAAGTTATATTATATAATCATCACTTGTATCAAAATATATATATATATAAAGTCAACAAAATCAAGCCATGGACACTGTTGGCCTTCAAAAATATATAGAAACCACTGGATAATGCTCTGGACCATATTATAATTTTATTGTAATTTGACACTAAGGCTCTGTTTGACTGCAAAGTGGAAAAATAAAATAAATTGAGTTAATTTTGGTGAAAAGATGGAAAATAAGTTGAGTAATAGAGGTGATATTTTCTTAATTTTTAAGTTTTTTCATAAAGAAATTATCTTTGCTTGGTGGTGAGTAAAAATTTTCCATAAAAAATATGGAAGGGTGGAGGGTATATACTCATAAAATGAAATGAGTAACATCTCTCACCTTATTTTCCATCTTTTCACGCAAACTAACTAAATTTATTTTCATTTTTTCAATCAAATGGAGCCCAATGGGAGGGTGATTTTCCAAAAAGAAGTCCTTATTGGTAGCACCTATTAAAAAATATGTGTGTGTATTATATATAACAAAATAAATGAAGATTTACGATTTATTATATATCCTTGGACAACGGATTAGGATGGAGGATTATGGATATGATTCTGAGCTTGAAACATAGGAATAATGTTTGGGTCCACCAATCCAAGTGCAGATTATTACGGGGTTGCAGTACAAATCGCTATTGGGATGATGACAAACTACTGGACCCGAAATCTCTTTGGATCTTGTGCTGTTACCAAGTCAATATCAAGACCTTAAAATCCTTTACGGCTGGAGCTGTTTGTTTTGTAATGCTAAAATTTTCATACTGAGGTGACTGGTGGATAAGGCCAAACCAAACCTATTTTGTATTTGACCAATGAAAAGTTTGCTACTTGCTAGATATCAAACGCCACATTATTAGTGCATAAACAGTACAATAATAATTAGTTGTTGATGTGTGATAGATATAAATAAAGTTGGAGCGCGCAGAAAGAGTGGACATGGCAAATTGCACTTCTTCTAGTTGGTCTGAAGAGACACTTTGGGTTCAGGGACAAGCTGCACTGGGCAAAGGTACTTCCTGTTTAGTTCCATGGCAGGCCCCGAGCGAGTCTAGCTTATTCCAATTTCAGGGTTACCCATGTTGGCCGGATGGGGTTGAAGAAGATGGAGCAGTAAGTGCTTCCAAGAGCCACAGTCTAGCAGAGAAGCGGCGCAGGGATAGAATTAATTCTCAGCTTGCTACTCTTAGGAAACTAATTCCCAGGTCTGATAAGGTTAGAAACCAAAACTACCATCTCTTTCTCTCTCTCTCTATATATATATATATATATACATACATACATACATACATATATGTCATTTTCTTTTTTGATTCAGGTTAAGGCTCAATTAGATAAGAGTGATGCTATAGGAGCAACCTAAAGGGTTTTTTTGTACCTTTCACTATTAAATTAAAATAATGGTAACGGGGTGTTTCTTTGAAATGAAAAGTCACATTTGATTCAGTAAAAAGTGGTTGTGCTTCGTGAACCAACTATATTTAGAGAGGACAGTGGTACGCCAGTTTTGGGCAAAAATTGTGCAGTAAGCAGTTTCTATATTAATACTATTGTCTCATAATGTGCTACATTGCTACTCCTTTTTCTCCAATGCCTATAAACAAAGATGTTCTGTAATACTTCTTTTTTTCCCAATCCATTTCCACCCCCCCCTTCTCCCCCCTTTTGTATGTTCTTAAAATTAGTCTTTCTAAAAAGGGTTTCTGGCAGATTGAAGGGTCTAAATGTACTTACTCTCAAGGACTACAGCGTGGTGCTCTTAAGAGGTCTAGACACACCGGTTATAAGAAAGAATTGCGTTAGCTTATAAAAGATGATAAGTTTAGGAGGAAAAAAGCAACCCCTCCTGCTTGATGTTTTTCATATCTGCAAAAAAAGAAATAATTGAATTGTATGTGTGAGTGAGTGCAGATGGACAAGGCAGCTCTTTTAGGAAGTGTGGTTGAACATGTGAAGGATTTAAAGAGAAAAGCACTGGAAGTCGGCAAAACGTTTACGGTTCCAACAGACGTTGATGAAGTGACCATTATTGATTGCAATAATTCAGGTTCGGAACAAAATAGTTCAAGCAAGGACAATTTCTTGTTCATCGAGGCCTCTGTTTGCTGTGACGATCGACCAGAACTGTTGTCAGAGCTCAACCAAGCCATCAATGGCCTGAGTCTAACAACGGTTAAAGCCGATATGACCAGTTTGGGTGGCAGAATGAAAGGTATTTTTGTGCTTTGTACAAATGAAAGCCGAGTGGGGGTTGACATGAACTCCCTCAAACAATCCCTGAAATTAGTATTGACTAGAATTGCTACATCGTCCACATCAAACTATACCATAAAAAGCAAGAGGCAGAGGTTCTTCTTCCCATCTAATTAATTTACTCAACACGATATTATATTCTGTTAATTGTTATATTTCCTCGTTTATCCATCGAGTTTAAGATTTTTCCTTCTTTCATGAGAGTTAATGTGAGATGTTAATTTTGTCGTGCTCCGTTAAAGATGTAGAGATTAATGGATTGTCTTTCGTATCATATAAATTAAGTAGTTATTTAGCTCAAGAGAAGTTAGACCTCACATCCCACTTGGGAGGCTGCGGGTTGCATTTTCCTTTCCTGTAAAATTTGTAGTATTTCTAAAAGAAAAGACTCTAGGCTTTCTTTTTAAAACTATATATATTTATTTTTTTAATAAGCGAAGGTGGAGGTGTTCATGATATAGGCAGTAGAGTACTTTCTTCTTCTTGAATGGTATCTCTGGAATTATATAAGGGTCTCATTGGGCACAGGCCCATTTATAGGTCTTGATTTGTATCACCTCACATTATGCATTTTGACTAGATGGACCTTTGATTCGTACCAAGTAACTTATGATGTATTAGAATAGATGTACTTTTTTAATTGATTCGTACCAAAATGAAAAGAAAGTAATTTATTTTTGTTTCACTTTTTTGGGTAGATGTACTTCTTTTTTTCTTAGTGGTAAACGTACCTTGGATTCATAATTTATTTATTTTTTGTTTTCTATGGGGTGTTAGAGCTAATTTTTATGCACCTTGACTAATCTTCGATCGCAATACTGAGAATTAACTTTGGGAGTTCAAAGTTGATCCCAAATTATCTCGGTGGCAGTCTTATACTACTGAGCCAAAAAGTTTAATTACCTTGGATTCATATTAAAGTAAGTCGAATTGCCCACTTGATTAGAGTTATGTTATAAGATGTTTTAAGTTGCGATTCGAGTTACTTTGACATTCCAATTCTTTCCACTCTATTTGGACAATCCATACTCTTTTTTTAAAAAAAAGTTAGAAAAGAAAAATAATTTGGCACAAGAGTTCTTTACTTGTGTACAAAAGGAAATGTATTCGATTATAACTTACAATTTATATTACTTAATGAGATCATAAATAATCAATTGCTGAAAGCATAAATCAATTTATAACGGACGACAATCATATATATAACCATCAAATATTGCCCCAAGTAATATCTATATGCAGTTTATGCTTATAAAATAATAATTCTAGATATAGTTTTACATAAAGTCGGGATTTAGTGGCTTCGTAAAACTTCAAATTTCAACTATCACAATTTTCTCCAAAATAAACTAGGGTATACGGACAAGTTTTGAATCATAGATCGAGTTGTGCATAACTACAAGATTACAACACTTTTACATTATTTATTTTTAAAACATACATATATTAGCTATTTTTGGCATCTTCCAGTTTTGTAAATTAGTGTATTATTTCTAAATTATCTTTTAAAAAAATTTAAATATACATATATTAGCTATTTTGACTCCTTCCAATTTTTCTAGCGTTATAATTGAAGCACTAGTATAATTATTGGCTCTGGAGCTGCATATAAAATAGGGTGATTTTAAATGCACCCACCAAATTATGCTTCTCATCCTTATTTGAGAAAACATTTTTCTCACCCCACCAATTTTTGTAAAAACCTTTCAACTTATCCCTTAAGTGGGGTGAGTTTATTAAACCCTTCATGAGATAACATATAAGGAACATTTAGTGACCAGAAATTTCATTGCTAATAAAAAAATATATAAAATACCTTTTAGCTTTTAATGACAAAAATAATTCATTTATAATATGCTTGCAATTATTTTATAGAAATTATAATAAAAGGATATTTATTGAAAAAGTAAAATACTACGGCATGTTCTGTATTTTGATTTTGTGATTCGCTTTTGGCATTGCAAAATATATGGAGGAGGTTATATTTTAGAATCAAAAGTAATTGAAGAACAATAATGTTAGTTTTTGAAATGAAACTAAGACTATAAAATATTTTTTTGGAACAACTTGTAAGCTACCAACCAAAATACTAACTCACAGGCATAATAATGACTATAAATATATTTTGAGGGATGGTCATGCCATACACATTTGTCTATATTCACAAAATTTATTTTTGATTCAATTCAATTCTATCAAAATTAGACTTTATATTAAACTTTTAAAACAAATTATAAATCTATAAGAATTGTTTATATTAAAATTAAATAAATTTATTAACCAATTGAGTAATTTGTATAAAATTTAGGGAACCACTTTGACTTTAATATTTCTTTAAAATACTAATCTCAACATAGTTGATCGATCAATGATTCAACTTATTTATCGGTGTGAGATTTACATTAATTATGTCCTAAAAAATTGGGTCATTTAATTTGAGACATATTATAGATTAGAAGGAAAATAAAAATTATAGAAGAAAAGAAAATACATTTTGTGTTTTAAATCTGCAACCAAGCAACTAATTAAATGTCAAATTCATTAGTAAAGTGAAGAAGTGATTGAGAGAGAAAAAAATAAGGTTGAAATATGGAAATTAGATATAGTGACCAAGAAGGAGAGAGAGATGGAGGGGGTGAGTTTATAGATTTTATTTAACTTTTTTACGGTCAAAATTATTAAGGTATAACTTTTAAGTGAGGTGAAAAGATTAATTAGGTGGGTGTATTTAAAATCACCCATAAAATAATACTATGCAATTTTGATATGATCCAAGTTTGAACTACATCACCTCATCCGTTCCCCTTCCTGCATAAACCCTTGAATATATTTGTGTAGCGCTTGTATTATTTAAAAAAAGAAAAAAATTTGTGGGGAAGAAATATTTAAAAATAAATAATAAATAAGTATAACTGCCATAATTTTGAGGAGTAATCTCAGGCGTAGGAAAATAATAGGAAAAATCCGTTAGGTGATTGAATCAGTTGGATGTGTATGTATTACAAGGGGGTAGTTACAAATTAGTATTTGATAAAGGTAGTTGTTGGAGCCCACTTGTACACGGACACGCCGAACTAACCAACTAACTAACTTAAACAAACCAAACCAGGCAAGCAAGCAAGCAAATATTTCATTCTCTTTTTGTTTTTCATAGAAAGAGTGGTTTCATCAATTCCCCCCAGCAGCAGTTTTCGGTTCATGTAAAAACTACTCCCTTCCCTTCAAACGGTTAAATTTCAATTGGCATACATATATATAAACCCCCCAACCAACCTCCCTCTTCCATTTCCTTTCTTAATTTCATCATCCATAATTCATTCTCATCACTTTCTTCAACTTCAAATCCCACAAACACTGCATTTTGTTAAATGGGAATCACCGGTGGTGATAACATAAAGGGTTCGTGGACCCCAAAGGAAGATGCCACTTTAATCAGGCTGGTGGAGGAACAGGGCCCACGCAATTGGTCCCTCATAAGCACCGGCATACCTGGACGCTCCGGCAAGTCTTGTCGCTTGCGGTGGTGCAACCAGCTTTGCCCCACGGTGCAGCACCTCCCCTTTTCTCCAGCAGAAGATGCAATCATACTCAAAAACCACGCTATCCACGGCAATAGATGGGCCACAATCGCCCGCCTGTTGCCCGGAAGAACCGACAATGCCATCAAAAACCACTGGAACTCCACCCTGCGAAAGCGCCTGAATGCTGCCATGTCAGCATCGTCCAGATCGAACTCTGCTGTGAAGCGGCCTCACTTTGATGTTTCCTTGGACTCGGGGCTAAAGCGGCTGTGCTCCCCTGCATCGCCGGAACATAATAGTTACGGTGGTGGACCAGAGACATCATTGACGTTATTGCCACCGGGGGAGAACATGGTGTCTCCTCCTCCTCCTCCTCCTCCTGTAGTAGTAGCGGGGGAGGGATTGGTAGAGATGAGGAGGGAAGATGAGGAGAGATCAATGGTGGAGGTTGAAGTTGAGGAGGAAACCTGTTTGGTTACGATCATGCAGCATATGATAGCACAGGAGGTTCGAGCTTACATCAATAGTATATGGGCCAAGGATCCTTGATATTTTCCACTTTATTTTATAAATACGATACAAGCAACCGCTTTTTATATTCTGTTGTTCAGTTGAAGCCTGAAGAAAGGTAAAAGTTTCATCATAACGTTATATATATACACCTGTTTTGAGTGTGTTTTACCTACAAGTTCATCACTATTCACCTAAATTGCATGTTATTATTGCTAAAAAATGCAAACCCTGTATCCACAAATGCAAAACATCAGTCTTTTAACTCGAGCATTGTTTCTTCTCAATTTTAGCAGCATTAATACTTTGAAACTCTGATTTATATAGGTTGCCCATAAATTGACTTGAGAAAACTGCAATAGAGCAATAAATATGTACAAAATAATTAAGCGTAGCGAATCCTAAAACAAGTAGAAAGATTAGAAAAGAAGAGGGTTGGGAGCAAAGTAATGCAGAAGTTCATTCAACAAACTACCAAAATTAGCGAAGTCCTTATTGCAGACCTTCACTTTTATACTCTTTGGCTAGTCTAGAGTCTACAAGTTGAATGTTGATCCAAACCATTTATTTTGCAATAAAAGCGAAGGGAGTCTTTCTGTAACAGCGACAGAGGGTACTTCCGGAAGTGGTTTTTCAGCGCAATATAGATACAACTTATTCTACGACATCCTGTTGACCATAAATAAGCCATAGTGACCAAACAAACATCTAAAGTAATTTATTTTAAACAACAAGAACGATGTTTTTAATTGCAGCCAATTAATTTGTCTATGAATAATTAAAATCATCCCAACCCTGAACGGTAGAGATATTTAATGAATCTACTAGAGGAGCTTACTTCATTCTTAGTAGGTGTTAGAATATTCCTATTAATAGGTCCAATGTCTACCTCTCTACGAACTAAAAGGTCCGATAGTAAGTTGTTCGGTTGACGAAAACTGAAACAGCTCTTACTAAATAATCATGATACTTTTGAAGCTAGGATTGGATTTCTTCCTCAACTGAGAAGTAATATTAACATGTCTATTCAACAGGATAAAACCAATCTCGAACGTAGAGAAAGAACAACAGACCTCCACCTTCTAATAAACAGACACCACAACGAAGAAAATGAACTTCAATAAGATGTTAATTGTCCACCACCACATTCTATCGACAATTACCCAAGGGATTTGTGTAGGCCACTGTCTAACTAGTGAGAGATAATATGGGGCAACGGTTTTCGAATTTTAAAAATGTATAAGAGATAAAAAAAAAATTGTGTAAGTGAGATTTAAGATGTTATTTTAATGTTGGTTAAAACCTAGTGTGAACGTATATATAGGCGCATCACTGATGTAGTTAGCATCTAAATCATGCATTCTAGAAGAATAATCAACAAAATCAAATAGTATTTAAAATCACTAGTAAATGAAATTCGAGCTAAAAGTTAAATATTGTTGTTATTCATCAACACAGGCATCAGGAACTAAGAATTCAATTACCATACTATGAAAGGAATATGATTGCAGAACACAAAAACCATATTTGGATTAAATCATCATATTCGTGAAGGAGAAAATAACAAAACAAAAATCTTCCGATAACAAAGTACAGAAAACGCAAAAAATAGTACTAATAATCGATTCTCCACGCTACCGCAGATAGCCATAGATGATATATGGTGTGATCCAGCAACAAAATTACTTAGATCTCTGCCTCATCTTTCGGCGCTTTCTCTTCAACCTCCTCATTCTCTTCTTCTTCCACTGTGAAATTGAAACAATCTATCGTCATGTCATCTCAGATCATATGGAAATTAAAAACGCAAATATACATAAGTTGGTATAAAATCAGATCAGATCAGAACATAACATATATACATATACATATATATACATACATTATTTACTTATAGCAGCAGATATCAAAGTTACCTTAGCTCTCATGGCCACGAGTTTTTCTTTCGCTACCCTTTCTCTTTGGAATCTCGTCTCTAGAGTCTAGACTTACCAAAGAGCAGAAAATCAGAGATATTATTAGGGGAAAAAAAAAAAAAAATTCTTATTAGAGAAAGATTTTTACACTAAAGCTAAAGAATATTTTTTTTATAAATAAAAGGCTTATTTGTTATTTTATTAATAATATAACATGTATTTTTTTTTTCATTGTAAAACGACATTCTAGCCTTTAAAATAAACTAAAAAAATACATATATGCATTAAAATATAGACTGCAATATGAATTTTACAGTCCATATTTTTGGTGCAAAGTTCATAATGCGGTCCATATTTTACTGCAATGTGAACTTTGCAGTTTATATTTCTAGTGCAAAATTCACGTTGCATTCCATATTTTACTGCAATGTGAACTTTGCAGTCCATATTTTTAGTGGAAAGTTCATATTGCAGTCTATATTTCACTGCAAAGTGAACTTTGCAGTTCATATTTTTTGTGCAAATTTCATAAAGAAGGAGTAATTTAGGTCATATATAACATGTTTTTATTAATTAAATGATATTTAAATTTATTCAAATACCTTCATTTAAAATATAAAACAAAATAAGCCTCTTACACTAATTACCAATTAAAAATAGGCCCTTCATTCAAAAAAATATTATTCATTGAATTTTTAGTAAAAATCAATATGTAATAAGACCTTCTACCTCATTTCTAGATATTATTATTGGTAAAGTAATGGGAACGCGGGCTGTCCAAATACTTATCCACAACCCTAGTATCCGTCAAATTCCTGGGTGGATTATATTCTGGGGCTGAATATCTATCTACCACGTGTTTCAATTTTTATGAAAAATTTAACGGCTTTTTGAGTCATCTTTATTTATAATGTAAAATTTGTTTAAGGAAATTACACATAGTGTGCTATCGTCTAGATAGATTATGTATTAGGGATTTTACTGTGTAAATTATGTATCATGGGCCATAATGGGCTTCCTTGTAAACCCTATTTACTATTGTATTTGTACCCTATTTAAAGGGCTCATCTAATGAAGAATTGATGAGAGTTATTCCTACAACACGTTACGTACAAACTCTATTGATTAAAGTAAGGATCAAATGGAAATATAGACTCAACGGAAGAAGTCTAACATGATTGTTGTAATGTTGTACTCTTTTCCCTTCGATCAAGGTTATTTTTTCCCACATGATTTTTGTTACTTGACAAGGTTTTAATGAGGCAACAAGACATGTACCATTCTATCTCCGACTCAGCACAAGGGGGAGTATTTAAAGAAATTACACATAGTGTGCTATCGTCTAGATAGAATATGTATTATGAATTTTACTGTGTAAATTATGTATCATGGGCCATAATGGGCTTCCTTGTAAACCCTATTTACTATTGTATTTGTACCCTATTTAAAGGGTTCACCTAATGAAGAATTGATGAGAGTTATTCCTACAACACGTTATCAGCACGCTCAGAGCTAACAACCCTAACCCTAAAAAAAAAAAAAAAAAAACATAGCCGCAGTTCAATCTCGCAGGACGCACAGAGCAAAAGGGCGATTGGTTTTGCAGCTTGGTTCGCCGCCTTAATTGCAACGAACGAATTGATCAGAAGGCAACGTAAAAAGTCTTCTCTCTCCATCTTATTCGTTTGCAGGTTTGTGTAAATTATTGTACATATTATATATAGATAGTCCATCTTGGTACAAGTGCATATATATATTACCATGTATATTGCAGTTGTGCTACTTTTCTATTATTTGTTCATTTTTTTTAAGCTTACCCGCGATATTGAATCATTTTTAAGATTCTGCCGAGTGAATTTTTTTTAGCACATGGCAGCAAAAAAAAATAAATAAATAAATAAATAAATTAAAATTCCGATATAACTTTCAATTTCCTACACTGAGGAGAACAAGATGATGAAGTGCTTTCAATTCTCATATTCAATAATAAATTCCGATATATATATATGTTTCTTCTCATGCCCTTTGATTAGATCCATCTGTTTTTTAATTTGTTTTATAATTTTCTAACTGGTTATGTTTAGATCAATTTGCTTTTATGTTACTTACACTAGGATACATATATATATATATATATATAAGATAATATTTACATATATTAGTATATAAATGGGTATTGCCTGCAGGACATATTATATATAAACAATTTATTTATACTCATATAAACATAAGGCTAATGTCCACTTAAATGCAACACTTGTATACTCCGTTTGCTCCTATATGATAAACATTGGTATATATATGTAATGTTCTCTGAGTTAAAAATAGTTTTTATTTAATTAAATTTCTGTTTTATCTTAAAAACAGTTTTTATTTTAATTAAATTTCTGTTTTATTTTAAAAACAGATTTTTTTTTGTTTTTTGTTTTAATTACCAATTATGCCCTATAGAATCCATGTATATATGAATTTGTTTCTAATGCAAAGAAACAGTTTGATTTGATGTGGTTTTGAATTCCACCACTATATATTGACCACTCTGTAGCAAAAAATTTACACAATATTATGTATGTTATATTTGGGATTGACTAATTAATTTTATAATTGCTATAGTTGTGGTAAGTTAGCCCGCTAAGAAAATTAGAATATTACATATATTCTTAATTGTTTTATTTAGTATGTCATAAAGTCAACAATTGCCATGATGATGAAAGTTCATGCGCATTATAATTACTACGATAAAGTATTTTTATATAGCATCGAAAAATGTGACCATTATCGATCTTAATTTTTGAAATCTAATTCATATTCCTGAAAAATAATTAATATGGATGTACTCATAATTGTATAAAATTTTATTTATTATTCATTAAGATGGCCGACCCAACTCAACCCGAATTTGACATTTTGGACTCAGAATGACTTGAGTACCACCGGTGGGTTTCTGATGTAGAAACCGCTTTTGTGGCTAAAGAATATTTTGCCACACTTACTGACCCCAAAGACCCCACAGACAACGGACTGTCTGATAAGGTGAAAGCAAATGCATTAATGTTTCTAAGGAAACATATTGACCCCAGCCTACGTTGGGAGTACCTTCAGTTGAAGACACCTAAAGAATTATGAGATGCCCTTAAGGGACGTTTTGGGAACATTCGTGACACTTTGCTCCCAGAATTGACCGTTCAGTGGAATGAAATCCGCTTGCTTGATTATAAAAGGGTTAATGACTTTAACAAGGACTTGCTGCGCCTAAAGGCACGTCTTAACTTCTGTAGAAAGGATCTTACAGAAGATGATATGATTCAGAAGACACTTTCCACTTTTCCTACTTCAGCACTTATACTAGCGAACCAGTATAGGCTCGAGTATGATAACAAAAGAATCACAACATTCAATAAGCTAATCAACCTACTGTAAGTGGCTGAAAGGCATAATGAGGTTCTTTTGAATAACAATGTCAGGCCAGTCGGGACAAAGAAAATTTTTGAGGCTAACTACGGTAAGATGAACAGTGGAAAGAACTCCAATGCAAGGGGGGTTGGACGTGTTGATCCCTACCCACGTGGCAACAAGGCACAACGTGAAAAGGGACGTGGGAGTCGTGGTGCGGGTTGTGGAGGCTCTTCCAAAGTATGGAGAAGAAATGATAATATTGGACCTAGTGGTCAAGAAAACAAGGTAAAAAATGCACCTAACAATCCTCCAGTCAAAAAGGAAAGAGATGGCGACAAGCCATGTTATAGGTGTGGAGTTGCTGGGCATTGGTACAAGAACTGCCATGCAAGCGCTAAAGTAGCAGCTAGTTACAAGAGATATCGAGAATCTAAAGAACGAGAATCTCACTTTATGAACGAAGAAGACAATGACGCTTATGTCAACTTCACAATCGCAGACATTAGTGGCAAGAAGGACTTTGCTCAGTCAATGGATGCACCCGGTTTTGACTGATATACTTTATTCACTTTATTTTTCAGAAGTAGTTGAACAGACATATTGCCTAATTTTTAATTAGACTATGGTTTTGTCTTAAAGTTTATATTAATCTGATGGATTAGATTTCTAAACAAGATACTGAATTGATTACTGTTAGTTTTATTCGAATTCTATTCTAAAGTAATTGAATTTGTTTGTTATATTACTACATAGTTCGGAATTTATACTCGATTTCATTACTGTAAAAATGAATCGATGATAACTTTAATAATTGGTTGATAGTGAGAACACTATAGCCATACAAAGAAATATGCAATTAATAACCTATAATACCTATGTGACTATGATGATTAAATCGTCATAAGAGCAAAGAACTGCTCAACCATTTTATTACTAAAATGGTGTTTACAGCCACATACGCTCTATATGCACACAGAGTGACTCGAACTTTGTTAACGATATTCATATCAACAGTAATCATACAAAAACAAAATGTAAGAATGGAACAAAAATATATTTATTTTACTTCTAAACAAAAGTGTAAAGAAACGCATTTTAAAGAAACTTATGAGTCATTCTTTTGGAATGTACCCCACTAAGATAAGGATTGTCAAATCCTATGATGTCACTAACAATGTACCGTGGGACATAAACTCATACAGGCTTTGGCATGCTTGCCTAGTGCACCTTGGTCATGATAATCCATGCGTTAAAGTATTTACACGGATATCCCTTCTTTTGAGTGACAAATAAATGGGACAAAACTTCAACACATTGTAACGTGTTGATACTAGTAATGCTCAAAAGTAATTCTTGATTTTCGAAGTATTGAAAACCATATCCCCCTTCCCATTATGCCTAATTGACCATGTCAAAGGAACGACAACCCATTTTTCAAAGCCTGCTCTTTAGCAAAAATAAGATCGAGACCTTCTTATGCTAAAGATACAAAATAAAATATACCATTCTTACAATATATATTTGTAGATAAAACCAGCCAGAGTGCTGAACTATTCAAAGTACTTTATGGATCTGATGGATAATTCGACATTCTGGTCACATGTCGAATAATTATCTACAAGAAATGCTGCATTTACAAACCTCTTAGTACATATTATACGCTTAAGGGCTCACCACCCTGATTATTGTACCATGTCTATAAGACTCTATAAAGCTGGAGGGTTTACATCAAAAGTACTTGATGATCATTGCATAAAATCGAAGTAAAGAATCCCGTTCTCCATGTGCATACGCAAAAAGGTCTCACAAAAACAACCATCAAAAGAATATAGATGGCAGATAAGGCATTGGTTATGTGCACTGTATTGCCTATGTATGCCCGGGATTTATGCAATATTGTATGCAACTTTACTTATTTGTTTCAAGGTCCAATATTAGACAACTATTATATGCATACCAGTTGGTAACTGGATATTAGCTTGATATTTTATGCATATGTGCCGATTGCGCCCCCATAGCGCACTAAACTGGGCTTGCTGAAACAATTAAGTATTAACGTTGGATATGAATTCTCAACGATAATCCGCTATTTGAAATCCTTGTTAGGTGATCTCTTTACCGCTAAGAATTGCGGATTGTCACTTTGATGAGACAGTCTTCCCGTCGTTAGGGGGAGATAAGAAAAGAAATTTTCAAGGGAACGACAAGAATTGTCGTGGTCTCCACTACGTCTCATCTTGATCCCCATGCACATCACAATGTATAGTGAAGTGAAAAAGAATAACCGATCTTGAAAATGTAACAGATTCGATACCTGATACATTTAATGATATTGAAAAGTGACGAGATCAAATATACCAGCTGCAATATGCCTGCAAGGTTATAAGTCCCCAATAAGGGCACAGTGTCGCAGAAAGAGACAATGCAACTACACTTAGTGGAGGTGTGATTGAGGCCATGGCTCCTTAAAAGGAATAAAAGGAGGCCATTTGGTTCGACAAACACTCACACCAAAGAAGAGGTGCAGTAAGGCACAAATTAATCAATTAATCATTAATGTAAAAGCCCATTTTATGAGATTATCTCTGATTATATTTATGTCCATGAATCAATACTGGGGGACGCCCCGAAGTTATAATGATTCCAGAGAATAAATAAATCTCAATGGGTTAAGGGATGGCATATGAATTAATGGATGCATTAATAATACACTGTTGCTCAAGAAGTCAAAGAGCACGATGATGTCGAACCTCGCTCTGTTGCAAAATGTCAACAAAGGGCAAAATTGGTCTAAATAAAAAAAGCAATCCATATATAATTAGATTCTATGGCAACGAGATAGGTATTTGGTCCGGTAGTGCTAACCGCTCCAAGTAGGACATAAACAATTATTTGCCATAAAGCGTAAATGAGAAAAAAGAAGTTCTGAAGTAAAAGGCTCACCTTGTGGCGCAAGGTTCCACACAGACGCTTTGGAATTGCTTAAACATTATAACATTCCGCTACTTTAGTAGTTTTCGAAGGACTGAAAATGCAGCTCATGGATGTGGTTACTGCATATCTCTAAGGGGATCTTGATTCAGAGATATATACGAAAGTGCCTGATGGCCTTACATTACCCAAGTCAAGTGACTCTAAACCACGGAGTGCGTTTGCAATTAGGTTGAAACGCTCACTTTACAGATTAAAACAATTCGGACGGATGTGGTATACCCGTCTAAGTGACTACTTGATTGGGAAGGTATATAAGAACGATGAATTATGCCCATGCGTATTCATAAAGAAAACAAGTTCTGGATTCGTAATTGTAGCTGTATATGTCGATGATATGAACATAATAGGTACTATTGATGAAATAAGAGAAACCGCAAGTTACTTGAAATCCAAATTTGAGATAAAGAATCTTGGGAAAGCTCGAATTTTTGTTTAGATCTTAATCTAGAATATCGAGCTTGTGGAATACTAATCCACTAGTTTGCGTATGTTCAAAAGATAATCAGGCAATTTAACCTGGACAAAACGCATTCTGCTAGCACTCCCATGATCGGTCGAAGTTTAGATCAAAGGAAAGATCAATTTTGTACAAAGGAAGATTACGAAAATGTGTTGGGAGATGAAACTTCCTATCTAAATGCAATATGCGCATTATTGCACTTAACACAAAATACTCGACTAGACATAATATTCGCATTGAACTTGTTAGCTAGATTTAGCTCAGCGCCAACGCAGCATAATTGAACACCTAAAAAGAACCATTGGTTTGAAATTGTTCTTTCCCTATAAAGAGAAAAAAATGTATACGACAGTAACATCTAAAGTAAATGATGATGCTAAAATAACCACCCCCTACATTGAAATCCCAAACAAAATCTTGATTGATTTTGTTGATGTTGGGTATCTCTCTGGCCCACACAAAGCTTTAAGGAGAATATAGCAAACTAGTTCACCAAATCTTTTCCTAAGGCCATATTTGAAAAGCATGTGAAAAATATAAGGGTGCTTAGACTTTTTCAACTCTCATGATCGAAGTAATGATCAAGGGAATGTGTGAAATATGATGAAATTTTCACACATACGTTGTACTCTTTTCCTTAGACCAAGGTTTATTTTTTCCCACTGGGTTTTGTTACTTGGTAAGGTTTTTAACGAGGCAACGATACATGCATAACCTTTTCAAATTCCTTGATTAATGTAAATATCAGGGGGAGGTGTAGACTTGAGGGGGAGTATAATATCTACCCGACGTTACGTTATATTCTTTTCCTTAAACCAAGATTTATTTTTTCCACTGGGTTTTGTTACTTGGTAAGGTTTTTAACGAGGTAACGATACGTACAAACTCTATTGATTAAAGTAAGGATCAAATGGAAATATAGACTCAACGGAAGAAGTCTAACATAATTGTTGTAATGTTGTACTCTTTTCCTTTCGATTAAGGTTATTTTTTCCCACATGGTTTTTGTTACTTGACAAGGTTTTAATGAGGCAACAATACATGTACCATTCTATCTCTGACTCAGCACAAGGGGGAGTGTTTAAGGAAATTACACATAGTGTGCTATCGTCTAGATAGAATATGTATTAGGGATTTTACTGTGTAAATTATGTATCATGGGCCATAATGGGCTTCCTTGTAAACCCTATTTACTATTGTATTTGTACCCTATTTAAAGGGCTCATCTAATGAAGAATTGATGAGAGTTATTCCTACAACAAAATTAGATATATTTTTTATTTCGATAATTGTTTTTGATATGACTCTTGTAATTTAACATCATTTAAAGTCCAGTTAAAAAAAGTGACACTTTGCCTAATTTATCTTTGTCTTCTTTAATAAAAACTTAATTATTTTCGCTCTTTAACATAAATATAATTTCATGGTCTGTGAATATACATACATACATTGTAATCACCATATCCAAGCTTGAACAAATTAATTGATATGCAACACCATTCCATCCTTGTTCTCCCTCCACTAAATCGAACAAATCAACCATTCTCCTTCAGATCTAATATATCTATTTTTTCCATACAAATCCAACCTTTTCTCTATATTTGGGGATTTCCCTCTTTAATTTAAAAAAAAAATCCCACTCCCACTCCTACTCCCTCTATCTCTAAACCTCTTCTTTCTCTATTTAAAATCTCATGGAAGTGGAGTTGCAGTTCTCCTCCTATAATTTCCACCATTGTATCTCCATTACCACTGCCGACGATGTCTCATACTCGATTTGGTCTCCCTGTCAATTTTTTTGTTGGTGAAATGAGATTTAGTTATAAAATCACCGTCGTTGGTCGCAAAATCCTCTGGAAATCAGGCCACAATTCCGTCTCCACTGTCGAATCCTCACAAGGACCAACAATAACAACTATAAAATCCAAAAATATTAGGAGAAATGAAGTCGGGCTTAAGGTTTTTATAAGGTATGTAAGAGAGATAATGGATAAACTATGGAAAATAAGAGAGATAGAGAGAGAGAGAGGGTCTCCCATGGTGGTTACAGTGAAAAGGTGTTGCATTGCAAGATTTGAAGTTGGGGGAAGTTTGGTCAACTCGTACAAAACTTGGACGGAGTTAGTTGACAGTTAAATCTTGCAGGTTAAGTCTAAAGATTAGTAATAATATAAGGGAGTTACTCTAATTTTAAATTAATAACAGGAGATAACTTAAAAAAGCTCAAAATTTAAAAATTAAATTTACTTATTGAAATTTGGTTATGCTTTTCGAAAAATCTAATTATTTAGATGCATAAGTGAGGAATTTTTCATAAAACTACATGTTAGCAAAACTACTCGTACCCTTATTAAAAGTTATCAATACAAAAATATTATATTTCTAAAATCCTTTAAATGATGGCAAATGTTTCCCATACCATTCTTCTAACGAAAATATTAACTAAAATGTAATTTTAAATGCAGCTATTAAATTAAATTTCTCACTGCACTTTACTTGTCAACCCACTAATTTATCTAAAAAAATTTAGATTCACCCCGTAAGTAGGGTGAATTTATTAAAACTAATATCCTATAAAATTATTTGGGGATGAATAATTCATTGCCAATATCCACAATAATTCATTAACAATAAAAAATAATCAAAATTTCCATGGAATTATCATAGAAAGAAATTCTAAACAATTCAAATGCAATATTCAATTCCATGCAAAATGTCATCAAAACCGTTCTTTTTCATTCCCAAAACAAATTACATGGAAAAGCCATGAAAATTAAGAGTAATTTTATTTCTATCCACTAGTTCTTGCTATTAATCCACTTTTAAATCATGAAAATTTTGACCAAAGTTTGACAATATTACCCTTTTTAAAATTGATAATTGTGGGCGGTGAAAATCTGACTGAGTCTAACAGAGACGGAACCGGCCCAATTTTGGCGAAGATAGTAATCAGATCCAGTTGTGCTAATGGAGATGGATAATGAATTTGCAGTAATGAAGAATAAGATTTTTGTTTGTGGGGTAGGTTCCTCTAGTGGCTGTTATTCTCAATCCGGCTGTACGTCCTCTCTTAGTGTGTGATGGTGTTATCTACTAAGCTCTAACGACTTCATTCGAATGAATACAATGGGTTGTCTTTTTCTGAAAGGAAGTTGGTAGTTTAATGATGTAAGAGTTGGAGTTCCTTTTAAATGAGCTATCCCTATTCTATTTGTGCGTATATAAATAGGGTACATATGTTCATTAGGTTAACAGTAAAATGACTATAAATGGTATAACTTGTTTATCAAACTAGCTCTTTCCATGTGAAGGATGCAATTTATCCATAACTAACTTCCGCACTTTACAGGTGTCACGCTATCATTTGTTTGAACGCCCATATCGGCAACGAACGTTGATCGTGCTTTCTTAGTACAGGTGTCTTCTCTGTATAGAATGAAACACCCATATCGGCATCTCTACATTCTTTATCCTTGTGACTTTACTCGGCTGGGAAACTTTACTTTCTTGGGCATCCCATACTCTTTATTCTCGATGACTTACCCCATACATGCTGGGTTGGCCTTAAGACGTTCGGCCCAAACGGCGATACTAGTTTTATACTCCTACAATTGCCCCCCAAGCATTTAGGTTATGCCAATCTCCAGAACCTGGATGCTTGATCTTCCAAAGCTGAGTCGTCATCATCGACTATGAATTTGATACAATTTTTTTATGGGCTAGCTTTCTCCACGTATCGTGCCCCCAGTGGTTCATTCCAGTTAAGTGTGAGCAGGAACAGCCATCAAAACTCATTAAATAGTGGTCATCATGGGCTTGATTTTCCAAAGTGAAAGGTGTCGCTTGAAAGGAAAGGAAAAAAAAATTATAAAAAGTATTTTTCTTCATCTTAACTCATTTTTTTTTCTTCGTCTTCTTCGTTTAAATATTAGGTTCTCGTTTCCTCTGAAAATTTCTCTTTGGCCTCTATCAGCGCACTACACTCAACATTCTATTCTCCGGTAGAACCTTATTCTCTGTATGTTTCTCTGAGTCTCAAACTTCTTTGTTTCCCTTCTGTTCACTTTTGTAAACCCTAGCTTTCAATCTTTTTCTTTTATCACTTTCATACGATCAATCGTTATGGGAAGGGGAAAGTAAGCCTTGGTTACTGATGCCAAATGACTAGAATTTGAGGATTCTTACATCCTTAGAGGTGTAACTTTGAGGGAGTGCAGTGAAAAGGAAGACCCCTTCGTAAATAGTGTTCTTGGCTCCATGCTGAAAAATTAATACCCTATTTATACTTCATTTTTTAAGGTCGCTGGGCTTAAACTGCCCTTAGATCCTCTTCTGGTGGATTTTCTGATAGACACTAGGTTTCATTTGTGTCAACTGACGCCTAATGTCATTAGAATCATTTTAGGAATAGCCGAGTTGAACAGACGATTCAATTTTACTCCCGGCTTAAATGAAATCAAGTATTGATACCTCCTTGGTGAATCCAATGATAAGTGGAACTTGAGGTCTAGGCCCACCTTTCCTTCTATTATTGAGGGGATGGTATCATCTCATAAGGGGATGTAAAATGGTATCATTATTATCAATGGGAATTTCAACCTAATCCCGTAAACAAATGCGTTCCTAAGTAATTCGGCTCCCATGGTTTGTAGCTTATTCATAACACGTTTGTTCTTTGATGATTATTTCTCCTTTGCTCATCATAATTTTCATTTTGTAGTTAGTGGTGCTAATAAGTGTTTTCAGAAGCCTTTTGTTGACGAAATCAATACCAGGCATTTGATTGCCATCGTAAAACCACAATGGGATCGGGAATAAGGGCCCCTCCAGCCACCCAAGATCGGCGCACGTGTTGCTCGGCTACCGCCCGCCATACTCTACTTTCTCCAATCGCATAAATATAGTCAAGTGGGTTGGAGTGACTCTTCTTGACAAAGAGCGTCACAACTTCTTCAAGTAACACAACATTGTTAATTCCTGGGTGGCACTTAAAGCTGAGAAATTTAGTGACATCATGAAGCTGGTGAATCTTTCGATCTGGAATTTGTCGACGTCAACCCTAAGAAGAAAAGGGGGTAAAGGCAAGAGGAAATGCAAGGAGCCTGTCATCGAGCCATCATTGGCTGTTGAAATTGTCCCATTTCCTACCACTAATCGCCCTCTCAAAATCTCTAAAACTGTCGAGGGGGTTTCTTTAGGCAAACTAGGAGTTGAAGTTCCAATTTTTAGGGGACAATGTGAACTGGTTACGGTCTCAAACAAAGAACCGGATAGGCTTCCTACGATCGATACTACGATCGAGGAACTTTTTGAAGAGATTGGTGATTCTAGTTTGAGTAGGAGACTAAGAAGAAGGCAGTCACTTTCTCTTCTTAGATTCCAAGAAGTCCTTAACTCAGAAAACATGGTTGGCAGAATATCAGTCTTCGATATGATGAATGCCATGATTCATAAGGGTGGGGCCCCAATGGCTACTGGTGCTTCTAGGAGCTCGTCTGCTCATCTGTCAAAAAAGAGGAAGTTGGTTTGCTCTAGAGTCCCTATTAAAAGGGAGAAAGCTCCAAAATTTATCTTCGCTGGAGGTGCAAAAGTTGTCCAAACTCTTTCCCCTCAAATCAACAATGAAACGCAAAGAGCTGAAGTTGCCGAGAAAATGGTCAGTTCTCCTGTTCAACCAAAATTGACCATTCTTGAAGAAAATAGTCCTTCAGTGAACATTTCTATCGAAGCTTTCATTCTTCGGCCATATCTTTCTCATGAAAAGAAGTCAGTGAAGGTCAAGAACTCTGCTATAGCGAACTCCAGAGTAGGCCACGCCTTAGCGACCAATTTGATTTTACCTGAGGATGGCAAAAGAATGAAGACTATCAGGACTTCCGAGCTGGAATATAAAAGTTTCCAACTTGTCACCGAGGTCAATCATTTTGAATCCTTGTCATTATTATTTATTTATTTTCAGTGATTTTTTAACTTTTGTTGTTTCTCTTTGTAAACTGCCCAATACTTTATTGAACTAATCTCTCGCTACAGCATGGAGAAGAAAGACCACAAAGTCAAGGTAGCGAGGATCAAGGGAGAGGCAAAAGGGGGCAAAAATGAGGCCAACAAAGCTAAAAATGGGCTTTCCACACTTCAAGCCGATCGCGATGCATTAGCAAAATTGGCCAAAGAGACCAAGGCTGGCTTGGAGGAACAAATCCGAATTCTTCAAAACCAGACAGAATTCCCTTAAGCTGGTTGACAAGCGCAAAGACCAAGCTCTAAAGAAGGCCAGGGAAGAGGAAAAAAAAGCTGTAGAGAATGAAATAAACAAACTTCAGTCCCGTAATGAAAAGGAAATGGCGAAAGCTAAAGAGCAAGGCTACAATAAGGCCTCCCGTGATGCAGCTGTAGAAATTATGAAACTCAAGGAAATGGTGTATAAAGCTGGTTATGAGTTCAACTTGATGACTGTAGGCATTTCGGTGGGCGATGACCTGTTTGAAAAGACCGTTCTCTACCCCCCAAGTTTGTTCTCTAAACAACCATAGCCTCCCCCCCCCCCAAAAAAAAAAAGTGCAAAGGGACATTGAGGAAGCTGCCAAAGAAATTCAAGCTGAATGAGCCAATGCCAAAGGCACTACGGTTGATGTTGAGCAAGATCAAATCTGATATTCTCTGTTATATCTTTTTTTTGTAAAGATTGGGCCACGAAGCCCCACCTTATGTAATTTATCAACTTTTGAATGAGAACTGATCATTTTGCTAAGTGTAAACTATCACTATGCCTGATTTCTTTAATGGGCTTCTCTTAAACAATACTTGACAATTTGTAACCAATAGTTCTTACTAATAGTATGCTTTTCGGCTAATTAACTTCGGCGTTCGTCATTTGTTACTTTCAGCAGATTCCAAATGGGAATGACACTTAGTATTTTTTTCAGATTTTTATTTTGAATTTTAAATTCCCAATTCGAAATATGATGGCGGATGATGATCTCCCTCCCCTATGTTGGCCACGTGGTGTTCAGGGATTGGTCACTTGCCAACTGATGGTCAATTGCATTCCCCATGCGACGCTTCGTAAGGAGGAGGTAATGAATAACGACGTTTCTATATGATGTAGCGCATTAATTACCCAGGGACTCATAATCTCTATATAAACCACACTATCATTTCTTCTCTTCCATCATACCAAAAACTCAATCTTCAAAGGATTTCAAACATTTTCCATTTTTTACAAAACTTCTTTGATTATTCAACAATGTCTGATGCGACGAAACCATGTCTAACGACTCATCCCCTGCTACAGACGAGGGAGCCCTCAATAGGAGGGTGGACCTACTTAAGGAGGATGTGGCCACCATAATTGATGACCTCTTCATTCTGAAGAGGAAGTATCGACGTTTGAAGGGTCGCTACCACCGCATGGTTCGGTGGTACAATCGCCTTAAGGCGAACTTCGTGTCTATCTCAGTAGAAAGAGACAGACTGAGAGGTGGGGTTTGAGAGGTGGCAAGGCAGATATAATCTCACTGTGTATTTCCCCTCTCAAACTCAACTTCCATCATCTCCCTTCCCCTCTCATTCTTTCATTTATTTTCTTCCTTTTTTGTATTTTTGTTTTCTTTTATCCTTGTTCTCTATTTTATTTTATTTCTTTGCTTTACTTCTTTTTCTCTTCTTTTTTTTCTTTTGGTTGTACTGTATCTGCTCTTTGCAGTAGCAAGTTTTATTGTAATCAATAGTTGATTTCACTGTAATTAGGCAATGAAGGCTCTCGAAATGTGTTTGTTTTCGAATTAATGAAGAACAATTCTTTATTTCTGAACTTATGTATTGTATTTCTTCTTATTTTATTATGATGATGTATTTTGATTGATCATAACAATGAATGGCCGAATGCTCTTGAACAAACGATTTAACTTGATAATCTGAAACTCTATTGAGCTTAATCAAAAGTTCTAAATCGTTGTTATATACTTATAACAAGGATTTCCTCTGAGTTATACGATGGAGCCACTTATCCATTCGCAGAGCACATTCAGAGTTGTCAGGTCCCAAAAAGTTCAAACTTCCGACACTAGAGTCGTACGATGGAGCCACTTACTAGGTGGACCACTAGGAGCAGTATGAGAATATAATGAGGCTCTAGAATGTCCCCGATGGTATCATATGTAGAGCCTTCGTCACAACTCTCAAGGGGTAGCCCGAATATGGTGCAACAACCCACTCCCTGAATCGATCCAGAGTTTACAAGAGCTCAGAACCAGGTTCATCTCCCACTTTCTTAGGACATGAAATCAGTATATGCCTTCTACATACATCTTCACCATCAAACATTGATCGACAGAAAGTCTGAAAGAATATGCTTGCCTGTTCAATCAAGAGAGCCTTACAATCACAAACCTTAACGAAGGGGTAGCAGAGGCAATTTTCATAGAAGGGGTGAGCTCCCCCTATTGCATAATGACTCTGGCAAGAATGGCTCTTAAAACTATGTCAGAGCTCCTGGACGAAGTCAACAAGCAGATTGGCGTGGAAGAAGCTTTGCAGGGTCGTGATCTGTCGGGTCTATCAGCTCTTCTGCCCTCCTCCAAGCACCAAAGGGTGTCCACCCCACGGCCAAAAAAGAGAAAGAAAGAAAGGCAAGAAAGAATCGAACAAGTCTGAACCAAGAGAAGACAGAGCTCGCCAGGAGTTCAATTCTTTGACAGCTTCTTTGGGTGAAGTCTATGCCCAGTTAGAGCGAGGGCAGCTCCCAGAGCCCCGAAAAATGAAAACTTTGAAAAAGAAGAGGGATACGACGAAATACTGCTAGTACCACAAAGATCATAGTCATGAGACTGATGACTGCTAAAAGTTAAAAGATGATATCTAGAAACTCATCCAGCAGTGGTAGCTCTGTCAATATGTAGACAAAAAGAATGATGTTCCCCTGCAAGCTAAAAGAAAGGAACACATTAATGAGATCTATATGATCGAGGGGGGCTCGTCTTTCTCAAGGAACAGCAATAGGTCTAGGAAGGCCTATATTAGACACAATAAGTCTTCGAGCTCAGAGGTAGAATTCTTTAGTTTCAGGTCTACTAAAATAGTGAAATATGATGTTACGGAGATCACCTTCACAAACGAAGACATAAGCGGAGTAGAGTTCATACACGATAATCCTTTGTTAGTGACAACTATGGTGGGCAATCACAATGTCCATCAAATCCTCATAGATACTGGAGCCACCTCAAACCTCATGTATTACAGCGCTTTCAAAGCCATATGCCTCACCACTGAGTACCTAACCCTTTCAACAGTGCCACTGGTCGGTTTTTCTAGAAAGAAAACCAAATCCCTAGGAACCATCAAGCTCTTTGTGACTCTAGGAACAGCTCAAAAGTAGGTCACCACTATTGCAGAGTTTCTCATACTGGACAAGGCCCCCCCACTATAATGCTATCATAGGCCGAGGCATTTTAAATGAGATTAGAGCTGCCATTGCGACTTGCAGTTTAACCATAAGATTCCTAACCCCCCATAAAGTCCGGAAGGTCAGAGAAAACCAAGTGGAAGCCAGATACTGCCACTTCGGAGCTCTAAAGGAAGTCAGAACCACCGATGTTGCAGTCATAGATCTCGAAGCCGTAGCGATAGAGGAATTGGTTAACACTGAGGGACCCAATGATTATGTCCCTATTGACAATTTAGACCTTCGAGATGAAGAAAATGAGCTCATAGGCAAGCCAGTTGAAGACTTAGAGGATCTGCTCTTGGACCCCTTGCAGCCTGATAAAGTATTGAAGATTAGCAATAAACTCAGTTCAAAAGTCAAAGACGAGCTCTCCCAATGCCTATGAGCTAATGCTGATGTTTTTGCTTGGTCTCATAATGATATGAATGGGCTAAATTTAGAGGTTCTGGTACACTGTCTCAATGCTGACCTAGCTTTTGAGCCTATAAGACAGAAGAAGAGAAACTTTGCAGCAAAGAGAAACATGACTGTTAAAAAAGAGGTTCAGCAGCTCCTCCAAGCTGGTTTCATTCGGGAATTTTACTATCCAAATTGGCTTTCCAATGTTGTGCTCACGAATAAGCACAGTGGGAAGTGGAGAATGTACGTTGTAATACCCCGTAATTTAATTAGCGTAAATTAGACCTGAATTAATCTCCATTAAGTGAAATTTTTGAAATGTTTAAAAATCTTGATTAATTATGGACCAAGTTGTAAAATTTTGTATGGACTAAAATATAAAGTTGTAAAGGTTCAGGGTTAAAATAATAAAGTTATGAAACCTCAGGGTAAAATATTGTAATTAAGCAAAAGTTGGATTTTTTTTAAAAAGTGACAGACTTTGTCACCTTTCCTTTCATCTTCATCTTCTTCATTTGTCTTCCACTGCCGAGAGAGAAAGTAAATATAGTTTTAAGGTTATTCCTTATAAATTGGTCGTCAAAACTTCGTTAAATCGAGTCGAGCCTTAAGGGAAAGTTGTTCTATCTGTCGAGGGCTACGCAGAGGTATAAGAATTTCAGAGTTTTGCTGGTCGGGGCTCGGGTTATCATTTCAAACTTCATTCTTTGAAGATAAATATTTTGAGGTAGGGGTTAATTATGATTTCTTGTGTTTTAAATTATTAAAGAATAATAAATATTACATTAGTATGTGATTGTGCATATGTAAGTAGCTATATTGATTAATGATTTATAATAACCAAGTACATGTGTATAAATAATATTTTGCAAATTTGAATTTAAAATATGGAGTAGTACACATTTGTTCATATTTTGGCCACTGTTTTGATTAAATCTAGGCAGATTGGTAATAAGAAAAGTGAAGTATTAAGTATGTATTTTAAAATATAGTTTAATACCTAACTTATGGCTTTGGAATTACCCAAAAAGGATGAGAAATGAATTTTTGGTGAATTTTACAAGATTGGTGTGCAGTATTGATTCCTACGCGGGAATCTTGAATATTTTCTTAAATATTCCAAAGTCTACTCCATAATTTGAGTAAATTCATTTGGTTAATGAATTGGGTTACTATGTTAATATTTGATGATTAAGAATTTTAATCAAGTTATTATTGGAGGATATTTAATGAGGATGATGATGTTTTATGATTTATAAAATCATGAACATGTGAGTTGTAATAAGATATGCCATTATACTTGTTATACATGTGTTGTATAATATACATGATATAGTCCTTGGATGTATAGTGGTGGTATATGGTTGAAATTAATTAATTGATGAATTATATACATCAAGGAACATGTATGGAAATTTATTATAGTTATATGGCATAAATTATTTTAAATGTTCATTTATTGGCATATTATGCATATTGTACATCATTATTATGTCAACCGGATTCTTGGAAATCTTTGGCAAGTTCGGACTATTCTTATGGCCTATTATGTGGGCATATGATTCGTATTTATGATCTATTATGTGGGCATATGATTCGTATCTATGATGCCGAAAGTCTTTTATGATTGTTGTAACATTCTGGATGTGAAATGATCTCGTGATGGATCCGATTATGATTATATCGTGGCCCTTTAATGATGAAGGAAATATGTGTCGATTAGTGCTTGCCGGTGTGAAAATAAGTAGGGCTCGGTGCCCTTGGGTTGAAAATCCCTAAACCCCCGGGGGACTGTAATGAGGTCGGCTGTCTAGAGCCAGCGGTGAGTAGCCCGAAAATCTAGACCTCGGCAAAGCACTTGTGATTCTGTGATATGATATGGATGGACATGTGGTCCAATTCTATTATGATATGATGATGATCTTTTATGGGCCGGATGAAGTTATATTGTGATTATGTTCGATTTATTCTCTGGGGCGGTCAGGCCCATTCTTATTCTTATGATTATGGTTCAGCCCGACTTCAGTATCTCTTGGAGGCGGACAAGCCCATTCTTATTATTATTATGATTCGGTTCGACTTCAGTATTCCTAAGACGTGGTATGATGGTTGACACAAGGGAGGTAACCTGCATATGCACGTACATGCATTATTTTATCGATTTATGGTTAAATTGCTAATTAAGTATTGAACGTAATAATTCCTATTATTTCTTCCCCTACTGAGCTGTAAGCTCACCCCGTTTTATGTAAACAAATTTAGGTATCCATAAAAAAAGAGAAGACTGAGGAAGCGACTGGGTTGGGAACGAAGTAAATGACCTCTGATACCGACTCATTTTTGTTATACATGTGTGTATATGGCAAGCCACGGTTAGCCCTTATTGTTGTTGCTCACTTTATACTACATGTTGGCATGATTTGTATGTCGCTCGGACTATATGTATGTGTACAAATATATATTACACTTATGTGTTGTCACCCACAGTATAAGTGTCGTTTATTCCATGCTATGTGATTTTCTTGGATTTATTATTTCATTATTTATTTTAGACTTACTTTAGCTCGTCTAAGGTGGGTCAGTAACATTCCAGGTCTTAATTACAGATGCTATTCTACTAATTAAGGCGGGGGTGTTACATACGTGGACTTCAAAGACATCAACAAGGCCTACTCAAAAGACAATTTTTCACTCCCAAAGATTGATCAGCTAGTAAATGCGACCACTGGCCACGAGATTCTGAACTTCATGGATGTTTACTCTATTAGAGTGATATACTAAAAGCCATGATTTTATTATTCGTTTTGTTATGTTTTATAGACTCGATTTTGCTATTTTAATGAGATTCTTTATAGGCAATTGTTGCATTATATTATTTGTTTAAATATTGTACAAGTGTGCCTTTTATTCCATCTAATAGATGATTTGGTGTGTAGAGTTTAGCTTACACACATATGATCAAATCATTGGTTCCTGTGGAATATAAGTTTAGTGGCTCACAGTCTTAGATGTAATTGGACACCCATCAATATGATTGTAACACATGTTTTAGTAGTTTATCTTCAGGAAACGGTATAATTTCAACTTGTTGTGCTAGTACACTTTGTGTGTATTGAACATGGTCAATTTGGGTTAATTATTTTTATACTGACTATATAAAATAATTTAAATCCCATAGTTATTATGATTTCTTATACTTTTAATCTTGAAATAACTAATAGACATATACATGTAATATTTTTTTATTTTGACTCATTAAGAGTGAGATTTATTTATGGATCAATAAGTTATGTGAATTGGACAACGATACTATATGTATGATGAATATTAATTGTTGATACAAATCACGTCCTAGTATAGGGATTGATGATAATCCCTTTGAGAAGCTTATAAGTTTTGATCATGTCAAACCCTATAGGTGGATTATGTTAATCCGACATGTTAAATAAGTTAAGTGGTAAGCTCAAGGATTAATAAGTCATTTAAATATAATTGTCAGTAATTTAATTTAAATGACGGTTACCTGTAATATTAGCGTGAGGAGAATAATGAGCATTTAATAACAAGAAACTCGAAATATAATTTTGAGATAAAGACGTGAGTGCAATTATAATCTTTAATTGTGTGAATTATAATTTATGGAAGGAATTAATTCATAATTAGGATTCCAGTTTTTCATAGTAACCCCAAACACTTATTTCTCCTTAAGGTCCCTATCATAACCATATATACGCCGGCCTTGCCTCTTCTCTAAGTATAAGAATTCTCACGAATTTAGGGTTTGTGTCGTAGAGAGAAGATAATTAAATCTTTGTAATATCGCAACCCATACTCGGTACAAGACAGCACGGCAAAAATAATACGATAGAAGATTGTGAGGTTCCATCGAGCCCGCGTTCTTGATTCTTCTACACCAACTCCTATTCATGCTGAGACGAGATCAAACCAAAGAGATCTTGAATGTAAAATATGATCCCGCATTAGAGTTTTATGTAAAATTTTTGTTTGGTCTATACGCAATATTAGAATAATTAGAGAGACTTCAAGAGTTTGGAACAGCCACTCGGTTATTTCAATTCAATGCAAATCGAGCTTTTAGCTCTATCCACAGAGGAAGACTAACCCATATTTTCATATGAGACCAACATCCTCTATACATCTTTGACTTTCTTAGTTTGCTGCATTTATTACCTTAATCATTTAAACTGATCATTTGACTGTTTGGTCTAAACTACCATTCTTGTTTTACGCACCAACAAATGTTATTTATTAATTAAAGTGGATGTAGTTATTAATTTAATGGGTATTTTAATATTAAATTATTAATAAAATAATATTTATAAAAATTAAATCAATAATATTTTTTGTCAGTCTATCCACGCTTACGGATTAGTTTAATCGGCAACGTGGATTAACTTAATAATGTGGATAAACCGTAAAATCTTGCTGATAAAAATAAAATCAACCAAAATTAATTGTACATATCTATTTTGCGTGGGCAGTTGGTGAGTTTGTAATTTTCTTTAAGAAAGCTAGATTAAAAAGCGAGAGCTGAAATCATATTCTTTGGAAACTTTTAGCAACGAAGAGTAAGTTAATAATAGGAGTGGGGCATACTGAGAGAGAGAGAGAGATAAAGGAGAAAAATATGTTGAATGGCATGAAAAGAAAAAAATGATACAAATGATGCCCGCAAAACCAACTTTAAATATTGGGGTGAGTTTACCTTAACTAGGTTAAAATTATTGAAGTTGTAAATTTTAAACGAGTTGAGAAGCTCAATTTAATGGGTGCATATAAAATAACCCTAATTAAATGGTAAAAAATGTTATCTTGCCCGTTAGAGGTTACTCATCGGTTAGTATATATAGTAAGAATGGCGAATTTGATATGGATCCAAGTTTTAGATGAATATGTTTGGTTACAATTATTGCGTTTTTAGTAAGATAAATCTTATAATCTACATTTATTTTGATCGAAAACTAAGGGGGTGTATTCAATTTAGATTATATAGGATTTTTTTGGATTTTGAAAGTCTATGGCCATTCAATTGAGATTTTAAAAAAGTCTTTTAAAATCTTATGATATTCAATTAGGATTTTAAAAAGTCTTTTAAAATCTTGTGATATTCAATTAAGATTAAAAATAGTTTTTTTTTTTAAATCTTATGGTATTCAAAACTCAATAAACTTTGAAAGATTTTATAAATGGATGGATTTTATAGATTTGGGAGTGCTTTTATGAATAACAAATCCACCAACGAATTTTCTTTTTAAGCGAAAGATTTCACATAGATTTCTTTTTCATCTTTCTTCCAACCCTAGGTATAATTTCTTTTTGTCTCTATAATCTATTAAACCCTTTCACTCCATTCTCTCTATCTAAAACCTCTTCTTTTTCCCAAATCCTATATATTATTTTTTCTTTATCTCTATAATCTATTTAAATCGGTCTAATATTGTTATTTTTAAAGTTTTAATTATCTAACTAGTAATGTTCTTCCGAAACTATAGAGATGTCTCCCCGTTGATATTTTCCTCTCATTTTATGAGTTTTTTTTAGATAGAAGATGAAAATTGAATAGAAAGGACAAAAAAAACCAATCCATTGGGTTTATAGACTCGATCCAAACTATTTACGGCGGATTTATAATTTGCTTATTACTTTAAAGTTGTAATCAATTTTTTTTTTATTATTTATCCTTCGATTTTTTAATTATAATTAGTTTTTATTCACATGCGTTGCACATGATTATAGTGTTTGACAAATTTCATTAAGTTAGTTAATGAATGCGTATATACTAAGAATTGAATAATTAGTAAAAAATAAAAATAATAACATATAAACAAAACATAGTATCAAGTGTAAAATTCACTTAATAATTATAAGAAAAACATATGATAATCATGAGAATGGAAATCAAGAGGAAGACAATGAGAATGAAGATGATTATGATAATCATAATAATGTTTGAATGTAGTAGTATGAATTTTTATAATGTATTTTGTTAATAGTCTTTACATTTTTTATGTTACTTTGAACTCGTAATTAATTTATTTTATTGTTTATCTTTTGATTTCTGATTTTTTGATTGACTTATTAAAATCTGCAGAAATTCAAAAAAATCCACACATTAAAATTTGTAAGATTCTATAAGGATTTAAAACAATTCATAGATTTAACAAAATCTACAAATTTTAAAGAATCGGTTAGAAACTTTTAAAATATGAATTAAATATACCTCCTTTGTATAGCTTTGTTTCATGTAAATTAGAAAATAATATATTTATAACCATAAAATGTTACGCAGTGGTAAGTAAAATGTTCTAAAAATTAGGAAAAATAGCTCGGGCCTTGTCTGAGTTCAACCCTTGATCGATGACAACAAACACGCAATGAATGGCCTTAATTTTGACAGTGGGAATTTGTCCCAAACTAATGTAGGGTCGGAAGACCTAGTGGCAAAAAAAAAAATGATATATTAATAAATATTTTTCAACTGTTTCAATGAAAATCGCCACTCACATCGATACAAACATTTTGCCGTATTGGTAAGTCGACCACAATTTATTCTTTAGTTTCAATTGTCCTATCTAGGCAAACTTACCTAGTATACATAGGCGGAGCTGGGGGGTGGGGGGAGGAGAGGCAGGCGCCCCACCTTAATTTGGGGTATTTTTGGAAAAAAAAAAAAAGTCATAAAAATAAATTTGAAGAAACCTAACCGTAAGAGGCAAAAACTTAAGAGAGAGCTTGTAAACAACAAACTTAACCAATTAAACTCAGCTGCCATAAGACGAGATTTCTCATTTCTCTTCTCTCTTCTTGCCTTCTGAAGGAGTTTTTCACCATTTCTTCATTCTTGCCTCTCTAAATATTAATTATTGAATATTTTGTGATTTAGGTTTAAATTCCTAATTATTGAATGTTAAATATATACTTATAGTTATTTAATAATTTATTTTATCCTTTTGAATGGGAGATCAATTTATGAATGATTGTTTGGTGACACACATTAAACAAGAATTTTTTAATAATATTGATAAAGAGGAAATATTGCAATACTTCCAAAATATAAAAAATCGTAAAATGTTATTGTAATTTATCGTAATTTATCGTATTTACTATTTGAGTTGTATGAACTATTATTATTAATACTATTATATTTGTGTTCAAATTTTATGGCTTTAAATATAATTTAGTATGTTTTGATTTTCGACCAAATTTCACCCCCCATTAGTCTATTTTGACTTCGCCACTGCTAATATGTACTGAGATTAGCGTCCTATCCTTATGATTAAAATGAACCACAAAATGCATTCCACAAAAAGCACTGCATTGCCTTCTAAAATTACCCGTAAACGTCCCCGGCTATATTAGCAAATTTAATTGTGTGAGAGAAAATATTTGAGAAAGTAAACACATCAATTGTCTATTTGACTACTTAATTTGTAAGTTCAATAGTCTCAGTTCCAAATCACTTGGTTTAATTCGTTCATTGAAGTTGGAAAAAGTTAAAACTAAAGAAAAGGGAAATTAATTAAGTAGTTCAAAAAGTTCATATAAAGTAATTGTAAATCCTACACCTCAACTGTATATATCAGTTTTCCATATATTCTAGCACAATTGTACAAATGTGCGTGTTCAAATTAAGTTAAACTACACATTTTAGACTTCATGACATTTCTCCTAATAATACAAATTAAGCTACATTAATCATACCACTGTACAAGGAATACAATTAACAAGGGTAGATCGAGTAACCACCAATCATAGGGATAAGGTGGACAAAATGGGTTTCAATTGTGATAGACCTATATATATTTTCAACATCTGTAAATTGACATATATAATACTACGCAATTTAGTTCTTGGAGGGTTTTCTTTTTGTCTTTAAATTCAAGAGGGGCAATTACCGCGCCACACCTAAATATATTAACATATCTCAAGAAACATTAGAGATAACATAAAATCCCACTCAACCTCTAACCTAGGTATGAAGGTAAGTAGGATCCCTAAAGAGCATTACGAAACAACACACAATTTTTTTTTAAAAAATTGTTCAAATGGTTCTGGTTTGCGAATATACCTTTTGGGGCTATCAAACCGGTTAGCGTCAAACATTAGTAAGTTATATGACAAAGTTGAAAGATCAAAACCTTTTGGTGAAATGTTTATTGTCTTTTTATTCTATTGAATTGAAAATTTTTCAAACCCCTCACCCACATAATTTCATTCCACGGATTTTGGAAATGGAACATTTTATCAAACCACTCTTGTATTTTCCCAACTTCTAAATAAATAATAATGTTTTTATCATCATTTTTCATCATTTTTCAAATCTTTTGTCAAACACACTCCGAAGTGAAACATCAAAACCATGCTCGATCTACCTTAAAGAACAGAACTGAAGAAAGAGGGGGAACAAAATTTTATTTTTTTTCACATAAAGAATGAATAAAAAAGAATTCGACTTTTTCCATCAATTGAAAAACATAACATGCATCAACCCTAACCCTTGTGAAAAAGTAAAAATTTCCCATCAACCAGCCAAAGACTTAACTAGATAACATATATATATATATATAGATTATTTCTCATACGCACAAGTGCGTACGCACTTGTGGGTATTTCGGTGGGACCCACCTAAAAGTAAACGGAGGAAGCTATCTTTAACAAAATAGAACGGAGCTTTCCCCGAGAAACAGACCCCCCTCTTTCTCTCTACAAACACCCACTGAACTCCTGACTAAGAGAGATCTCTCTCTCTATCATACTAAAGCTCGCTTCTTCTCTCTCTACCGTGCTCCTTCTTCTCCATACCAAGCTCTTCTTTCTCTCTCGAGACGGGCTCCACTCCATTGATTTCAAACCCATTAATAGAGGTATTTCGATTTTGGCTTTCTTTAAGTTTGTTTTGAGTTTTGTTTTGGCATTAATCTAATTTCGTTTTGGATTTCGCATTTGGTTTTGATAGTTAAAGGAATTTGGGTTTGATACTTTAGGTGAGATTGGGTTTGAAATCCAGAATCCGGATTGGGTTTGATACTTTAATTGCTGTTTCTCTTATGGATTGTTCTTTCTCTTATAGGTGTCAAAATTCCATTGTTATGGGATTTGAGTTATTTTCCCACAATCCAGAATTTCATCATTATGTAGCTCTTGTTTTGTGTATGCTTAAAGACCATGCCTCAAAATATTGAGTAAGCCAAAGCCATTACAAAATCCTTCTCACACATATGTAGAAAAATGCACGAAGAGAAGGGCTATGTTAAGAAAATTATCCAAATGTGTAATAATGACTTCGCTCTGTCAAATTGTCCTCCCAGTCACTCTGTCAGTTTCTTCCTGAATATCTTTCTTCACCATAGCTGCATAAAAAATTCATAGCTAAATGAATACCTCGCCCCAAAACGTAAAAGGGGCCTTTATGCGCATAGAATACACAAGAAACACATACCCACAAGCATGAGAGACTAAGAGAAAGGAGAAATAAGGGAAAATGATAAACTTTGGATCATAAGGCTTGAGTTATAAACGTAAATTGGAGTATTTTTCTGATACTTACGCTAAATTTTTGCAGATATGTACTTTTAATCTTGCACTATAATATTCTTCTTCATCTCTGACACATAAAGCTTCTTTTAAAACAGGATCAGAAAGGATCCCCAGCTGAATTATTTGGTCAATGTATAAGAGAAACAACAATCAAATATGTTATGGCGGTCTACTCTCTAATCTTGATATATGTACTTGAAGTATATATGCCTTCTTTTAGAATGCCGGTCTCTTACAATTCATTCTGTGAATTCGATTGTGTCACTCTGTGATTTTATGAAGATGTAAATTACCTTTATATTCAGGCTGAATATGTACCTGCATGCCTTTGGTACATTAAGAAAACAATTGGTGTATGCGTGAGGAATAGGGGAAGAGGTGTGTACTATTTGGACTAATATCATCAGTATATTCTTAAACAAATCGACTTTCAAATAGGGTATTTTGGTTACTTTATGTTTGAATGCTAATGTATCTTGTATAATGGATTCTGAGATGATATTACATAACGAAGGGTGCCACTGCAAAAGAGTGAGGTGGTGAGTCCGGGCACGACTTCATTGTACCTTCAGAACAATTCGAGCTTCTTGGAGATTCAAAAGAGTTCCTCACTACTTATACATTTGGCTCGCACACAGCTAAGCTCACATTTTGCAAGGTGTGTGGGATAACTTTCTTCTATATACCACGTTCTAATCCAGATGGAAATGCAATTATGTTTAGGTGTGTGGATGAGGGGATGCTCGCCCATGTTGAGATCAAGTGTTTTGATGGGAAGAAATAAGAGGGCTCGTATGATTCATCGGGTATTGCCTCACTTTCAAAGAGTCCAAATGAAGGGTCGAAATGAGTTTGGAAGAATAGGGGAAGAAGAGGCAATGGCTTTATGACAACTGTTTGATCAATAAGGATGTGTGCTAGCTCTTTTGAGTAGTATTTTGTACAATATACTCTGTATGGAGTATGTAATTTATATGTTTCTTTTGTTGACTTTGCTTCTGTTTTTATAAACTGCCATGTACGGAATGTCATTTGGGTCATTTATGTAATGCAATCACATAATGTTCTGATCCAACATATATATACTACTCTAAGGCCTCGTTTGGTTCACGGAAAGGAAATTGATTCCCTTATCTTTCCCATGGAGGTGGGAAAGTAAATTTCCTGTCAAATTTCCTTTCTTGTGTTTGGTAAACCATGGAAAGTATTTAGAAAAGAGTATTATTGTCTAAAATTTGTGTAATAAATGCTTGGAAAATCACATGGGAAAATCAATACCATGTGTTTTGGGAGGAATGGTTTTACCCCCTACTTTCCCCTCTCTTGGGAAAGTGTTTCCGGAATTTATGCTTACCAAACAAAGGAAAGGAACGACTTTCCTTTCCCGAGTACTAAAATCCGTGAACTAAACGAGGCCTAAAAGTAATGTACAAAAAATTTTGCAATTTCTTTTGGTCCATTAAGATCTGATTAAAGTCATGTACGCAATAATTCTTCAATTTTCGTATCATGCTGGATATGAGGACTAGACATCTGTTTGGTAATAAATTCAGATTTGGACTAGTATTTTATGTGAATAGAATTCAGATATATCTTAATCAGATCAAATTGTGAGAAAACTATGGGGTGGTCAACAGTGACATCACATGTTATCACATATTTAATGAAATTGCAAAAAAAAAAGTGTGCATTTGTCTTTCCTCAATCACACGAGTTACTAATTTCTTACAATTTCATTAAATATGTGATAAACATGTAGTGTGGTAACCGATGTGTTGAATATTTTCTCCTTAATAATCATAATTTGGGACGTTCTATAGAGAAAAGTGAGACTTTCGAGGGAGTAATACAATTATCTAATAAGGAACTACATAGAATGTCTTCATTAAGTTGAACACCTAAACAGGAAATTTTAAATACATCATTTGAATGTTGAATTATGTAAAGACCTAAGAACATGCAACATTACATTTATTTGCAGTTTCAAAACTAGCAAGCAGTAAGAAATCTGCTCAAAAGTTTTTCAGTAACTTTTTAAAAGCAAAATGTCAAATAAATGAACACCCTTCAGATTTTCTTGCACATCACAATTGCAACTGTTAAAAGTAGCAAAATACAGGAACTCGTTAGATTACAAAAAGCAAATACAAACGATATATCAAAAAAAGTTACTTATGCCATTTATGAGCACAACTGCTTCACTCTGGCACTGCACTTTATACATCAAATTTTACCTTTCTTCCCCCAACAAAGAATTCCTAATCATCAAAAACAAAGACAGAGAAAGAGAATAGGCAAATCCACAACTTCATTTTAAGTTAAAGGTTCACAATCCAATTCACTTCTTTGGCAGTAACGAGCTGCACTGTGCCATTATCTTCGACGCCCTCGTGATCGCATCTGTTATAGAGAAACAACAATCCATAAGAGAAACAACAATTAAAGTATCAAACCCAATCCAGATTCTGGATTTCAAACCCAATCTCACCTAAAGTATAAAACCCAAATGCGAAATCCAAAACGAAATTAGATTAATATATGCCAAAACAAAACTCAAAACAAACTTAAAGAAAGCCAAAATCGAAATACCTCTATTAATGGGTTTGAAATCAATGGAGTGGAGCCCGTCTCGAAAGAGAAAGAAGAGCTTGGTATAGAGAAGGAGGAGCACGGTAGAGAGAGAAGGAGTGAGCTTCAGTACGATAGAGAGAGATCTCTCTATCAGTCGGAGTTTAGTGGGTGCTTGTAGAGAGAGAGAGGGGGGGTCTGTTTTTGGGTGAAAGTTTCGTTTTATTTTGTTAAAGATAGCTTCCTCCATTTAATTTTAGGCGGGTTCCACCGAAATACTATATATTGTTTCATATATTAGATTAGCATGAGTAAACATACCTGGAGATTGATCTTCACTGTACGACGCGAATAACCTTACAAATCCACTAATTGAAATATTTAGTTAGGACTGCCTAAGGATCAATTCAAATCATGGAAAACCTAATATGTCATCTCGATCGTATCTGATCTTCATTTAGTTACCTTGACGGTGAACAAATCAAAATAATACTTCTTCTTCATCCAAATCTATAACACTTAGATCTCACTCTCTATATTGCATGCAACCCCTAGCCTCCACATAAGAGGTGCGCTTAATTAGTATAACACCACACACACACATACATATATAACCCTTTTACTAATTAATTTTCATTGAAATTAACTAATTAATTAAAGGCCCTCAAAAATCAAAGGATGGGTCACTATAGTGCCAAATGCTAGCCACAGGGTAATCATCGTCATTTGTCCACGGACACGGAGTTTCACTTCCCGCCGCCGGATCTGACCTCTCGGCTTGCTGATCTAACGGTTGAAAAGGAGAAGAACTAGAGAGAGATAAGCTGGATCCAACTGACCCCACCAACGAGTTGATTTCGTCGTGCCCACTATTATTACCATAACGTTGTTGATGACAAGGATTAGGGTTTTGTAATGCTGAGGTGGTGTGGTCAGCCTCAACAACATTATTCTGCTGAAGGCGATGTTGTGGTAAAAAATCTACTTCTTGTTGACCACGTTGTCCCATATTATCCGGATTCTGTATGGCAGGGTACAAACCGTACGGAATGTAACAGGCTGGCGGCGGTGAAGAGTAGGTGAGTGCGACGGCGGCGGGGCGAGGGAGAAGGGGGCGGAGGGTTTGAGTGGAGGAGGAAGATGCGGTGCGAGAAGATGAAGATGAAGAGGAAGAGGAGTGCATAGATGAAGAAGTGGAAGAGTTAATGGATGGTTGAAGGTTGAGTTGGGCCCTAGAACCGTAGAGAACAATGGCAGCACGGTCGTAGGCTAGTGCGGCGTCCTCGGCAGTGGCGAAGGTGCCAAGCCAGCGGCGCGTGCGCTTACGTGGCTCCCGGATTTCGGCCACCCACTTACCCCAACTCCTTTGTCTCACTCCCCGGTACCTGAACTTACTGTTGTCGTGTCCACCTTTGGATTTGCCCTTCTTGTTGTTGTTATCGGTGGTGGTAGTGGTGGGGGTGTTGGAAAGAGTAGAAACAACGACGAGGTTTTGATTATCGATGGTGTTGTTGGAATTGACATGTTGGTGGGGTGAAGTAGTATTATTGTCCATAGTAGAGTGGAGTGGGGGCTTTTTAAATGAAAGCTGATCGATTGAAGAAAATGGGAAGGGAGGGGAGATAGATAGATAGATAGATCGAGGTGCCTCGTTCTTTGTTGCCGCATTAGTTGAACTGGAAGGGAAAAGAAAGGGCTCGTTTTGAATCTCATGTACGTAAATGGTGGAAAAGGGCGGTGTTCATTTCCATTTATTCTATTCTATTCTATTTTATCTACAGACACGGATGTACGTGTATATATATATGTATGTATTTATATTGCTGCCCCCGCCCCTGCCCCTGTGAAGGAACAGACCATGCACCTGCGCCATTAAACATTCATGGATTACGTCAACCCGGGGAGGGGGTGGCGCCGCTCGATCTAACCAAATATATTAAATGTCTATATATAATATATAATATACATTAAATATGATATAAATTTATTATTTCTATTCGAAGTGTATTTGGACACAGTTTTAAAATTGAACTTTTTTTTAAAAATTTAATTAGAATTTGAATTAGAAAATTCTATTTTATTTATAGAATTCAATTATTTAGAAACTATGGTTTTAGTAACATTTTAGTATTTCCAAACAATAAAGAGATGTACTCCTAATTTTTAAAACTAGCTAGTTCTAATCACTAATATATTTCAAAATTAGGGACTATATTCTAATTTTCTAATTTTAAAATCATGCTGTAATTCTAATTTCATAGTATAAAATTGGTGTTATAAAACACACCCTTAATATTTTCCAACATTTATTATTTGAATTGGAATACTTTTGAATTAAACACAATTCACGTCGTAAATATGTTAGATCAATTCATATACGTCCATCAAATCAATTCAATTCCTGTGGCAATATATATAAAATTCTTACACAGTTTGAAACTATGTATGCATGCTTTAATAGTAAATGAAAACTCTGGTCCCAATGCCTTTGAATTGTTAATTTTAACCTTTACTTAACACTCAGAAAGGAAAAATATTTACGGGTTGTACACCAAAATAAATAAAGAAAAAACAAGATGCCACACTCTTCTTTTACTGTCCTTGAAAAAAAAAATTCTATTACAATATATAAAAGCTAGGATTACAAACAACTACCCCGTGATGTGGTAGAGTAATTAATTAAAAACCCGCAATTCAATCTCCAGTCGCTTTTCTTTGCGATTCAAACAACGATTAAAGTGTCCGGTGATATATTGTACGATGTGTGTTAAAAAATACATAAAGAAATATTGTTGACTTATACTTTTTGCACGTAAGATTATTAATGCGTAAAGTTTCCTTTCTTAAGCTTGAAGAATATAATTAACCAAAATCGGCAAATAAGTGAAGCTGTCCCAATTAAGTTATGCGCCCAAGATTTTGAATTCCCAACCGGGAGATTATAATATCTAGAGTTTGGTTATAAAGAGTGATTTTCTCATTTTAATAAAAAGAAGAGATAGTCATTTAGAGAGGTAAATCGATGAATTTTTTCATGAAAATTTGTGGAGATGATCTATGCAGTGAGTAGATCACTTCTACAAAAATTCATAGAAAAATTTAACCTAGAAGTGTGTGTTTTGAAAAATTTATATATATGTACTTTTTCGGCTGTTAAAATTTTTGATGATCATCTCACCCACTTTTAAGTTGAATTTTTTTATAAAATTTAGTGAAAGTGATCTACTCATAACATAGATTATCTCTACAAAATCTTACGAAAAAATTCATATAATTACCCATCAAAATGATCATTTCTTCTTTTAGTTAAAGAGAGGAAATTTATAGCCTATCTCATAATATCTAATACAAAGAACTTATATATAGTTAAGTAATATTATTTTAAAAAAAAAGTGAGACAAACTACAACTTTTGAAAAGCGATTCAAGCAGGGGCGTCTCCAGTCAGAGGCGAGGGTGTGCGGACGCACACCCGAGCATTTCGGAATTTTTTTCAAAAAAAAAAAAAAAAAAAAAAGGTTAGGGACTTATGTGCTTAGTTTTATAGTTGAGGGGCTGTGAGAAATAAACTAAACTTAAAAGAGCCACAGCACACACACGCAGGCCTCTTTAGCCTTCTCAGCAGCTCAGCCCTTCTGGCTTCTGCATCTCATTTCAATATTTCATTTCCCTTTTTCCTCACAACACACTCACGCAAGCCGCAGTTCTTCTCTTCTCTCTCTGCGACACAACAAGCCTCTCTCTCTCTCTCTCTCTCTCTCTCGTACGCAGGCCGCAGCTCTTCTCTTCTCTCTCACAGTCACAGCAACTCAGCAAGCCTTTCTCTCTCTCTCTCTCATACGCGCTCTACACTCACGAGTCACGCAAGGTAAATAAAAATCCCTTTTCTTTTCCTTTTCTTTTTATAAATCATGAATAGATATATCATATATGATCTCAATATATGTGTAATTGTGTAAAATTAGTTGGAGCTTGATTTTAGGGCTTAATTTTTTAAGGTTAATTTTAGGGCAAAATTTTGTAGAGTTGAATTTATGGCTTAATTTTATAGGGCTTAATTTTATTGGATCTTGATTTTAGGGCTTAATTTTGTTGAAGCTTGATTTAGGGCTTAATTTTGTATATTTGATTTTAGGGCTTAATTTTCTAGGGTTGATTTTAAGGCTCAATTTTATGTATAAAATTCTGATTGTTGGAAAGAGAGATTAATACTCGTATTTTTTGAGAGAATAATGAATCTAAATGAAAACCAATAAATATTAATTGTTGGAAAGAGAGATTAATACTCGTATTTTTTGATTTTAAGGCTTTATTTGATTTAGTTGATTATTAGACTCTTTAGTTAATAAATATTAATTGTTTAATTGTTTAATTGTACATTAAACCATATTCAGTGTTTTGAATTCGTGTTTTGTAAAATAATGATTCGGTTGAAGAAGCATCGTGTCTATCCATTGGTCTTTTTGCTTATTAAGTTGGCTCTACTCTTACCCGTAGCAACTGCAACAGTTGAAAGAGTATTTTCAGCGATGAAGATAATCAAAAGTCAACTACGAAATCGGTTAGGGGATGACTTCATGAATGATTGTTTGGTGGCTTATATCGAGAAAGATGTGCTCAACTCTATCGATAACAAAGATGTCATTCAACGTTTTCAAAATATGAAGTCTCGAAGAGGATTGTTGTAGGTAATTTTTATATTTTAGTACTTTTGTTGATGTAAGAATTTCATATTTATATTATTATTATTTTAGCTTTTGAGTTTAGAGAAATTGCGCACCCCCAGGTATAAATTCCTGGCTACGCCACTGGATTCAAGTACAAGGAATCCCGAAATTAGAGAACCAAATCAAATCTGTGACTATTTACAATATGTTCTATTGATACTACCTTTTCACCGCAAGAAAAATTTCTTGTGCTATTGACTAAACAAGATTTGGTTCTTTGCTTGCTTCCCAATGAGAGTGAAGCTTTGAAAAAGATAGATAAAATCATAATACTGTAATTTTCTTGTGCAGGTTCATGATATCGATTCAATGAATGTTTTGGGGAATGAGATTCAGTGTAGTTTTAGAAGGAAAAGAAGTGAGAATTAAGACTCCCTTTAATAACAAGATGCAAAATAGTAAGAAAAACAATGTATTTTTTTGAGAAGTTAGAAAATAAGTTGAGCAATTGTTTTTTTTCACGAGAAAATTTTCTTTGGGTGGTGATAAAGAAATTTTTTTTCACAAAAAATAAAAGATTATGGAAAACATATACATGCTCCTAAAAATGAATATGAGATGGAGACAATCTCACCACATCTTTTAATTTATTTTTTTTATCTTTTCACATAAATCACTTAATTTTACTATCTGTTACATCTTGTTATTAATAAGAAGTTCGATTTTTCTTTTATTTAGTGTAAAATATAAATATGATGTAATTAGAACAAATAAGTATAAAAAAATTAAGTGAAATGTAAAACCAAGAAAAATGATAGCGCATTTAGCACCCTCCATTAATTAAGAAATGGTCAAATGCACAATGCAATTAATTGATGTTTTATTAGCTATGGTTAGGCTAGCTGCTTTAGGATAAGGTCCACGCTAGGCATAGCTACTGCATTTTTTTTTCTTTATCAACTAATTTTACACTCGTGCGATAGACAGATGTTTTATAAATTAATAATATATAAAAATATATTATAATAAAATTTTGTTTGATAGTAATATAAAAAAAAATAATTAATTTAAATGACAATGTAATATAAGTTGAGAAATGCAGTGAAATATTAATGCTTTCTATCATATACTTATTTTTACAAGTATATATCCTCCATCTTTGTTGGGTGAAAAAAATTTCGGCAAATAAAATTTTTCTATAAAAGAAGTCAAAAAGTAAGAGTTAATCTCACTACATCTTTCAACGTATTTTCTATCTTCTCACTAAAATTAGTTGTTTTTCTTTTCATTTTTCTATGTTGCTACCAAATAGAGCCTACGGTTTCTTATGTCATATTAAACTTTATGTACAAACAATGCAACCAAATTCTTTTTTTACTTGTGAGTCTTGATGTATTCATTATAATAACTATGTTTAACATTGTGAATTATATTGATCACATATTCTAATCAAGATTACAATTTTGATAAAATTGGTGAAAAGATGCACAGCTAAACATGGTAAATTTAAAGGTATAGACAAAGAAAACAATTAAAAGCAACTATAATTTAAATATTTGACAAAGTTTTTTGTCATTTTGAGAATAGAATAAAAAAGCTAAATATATATTGTGCAGAACTGAGAGTGTGCATAAAACTTTATGTTTGGTCCGGCCCAAAAAAAAAATAATATTAATTAAAAATTAAAAAATATATAGTATTACCAATACGCTCCAACCCATCCCTTTTTCTAATTCTAAGTCCACTCCTAATTCATCCAATTAGAAATATATAAGCAACATAAATAAAAAAATTACATCTCACTACATTCAACATGGCACTTGATCATTAAATCATTTTGTAAAATTTAATTACAGAAGGCTTGCTCAACTAAATATTAAGAGAACCCAAATCCAAAGATGACAGGAACACCTACAAAGAAGGAGAAAAACTCACATAACAGAGATATGCCATATCATTTTTCCACCTCAATATCCCAAGCCAATAAAATAATGCCACTTGTCAATCTTTTTTAAAAACTTTTTAAACAATACAATTATATATTGTGCACACCCCAATCCACGACTCTCGTGCGAACTCTGTTTTTCTTAAAAATAAGCATCTTACATCAAGTGTTGAGTCATCATACATATAGGAAACCGTTAGGAAAGACTCCAATTCCGGCCGCGTGAGGAGTTTGATATAACCTTTGTTGCTTCCTCGCTTACTAGGACGGGGATCGACCTGCCCGGTCAGGTCGGGGGTGCGGGGCAGCATCAAAAACTACCCCCAACCGCACCCTCCCAGCCGCACGCCCTGCGGCTACCCCCTGCGGTTGGCCTCTTTTGGAGCGTTTTTGACGGGATTTATGCTATAAATAGAACTCTTGGGCTCTCATTTGGGGACATCAACACTCACTAGTATTTTTAGTAAGGCGAAGTTCTGTTAAAATCATTAGAGAGTCTTCTTTTAGAGAATTTCTAGTGAGAGAAAAGTTAGTGAGAGAGAAGGCTAGTGAGAGAAAGCTTTAGAGAGAGAAAGTTCTAGAGAGAGAAGGAGGCAAGCAAGGCAATCAGGCAAGGTTCTCATTTCTTCTTCAGGCGCATCAGGTACGTCTTTCTTCCACTTTACTAATTTCAATACTGCATTTGAATTCATATTTTAATACAGAAAATTAGATAATTTGCAAAGAAGTTCGTTGTTTTCTAAACTAGTCTATTCTAAACTTTACTAGAAAATCTAAAATCCGTTTTGACACGTTTTCAAAACAAACAAAAATACAAAAACAGTTTCCAAAAGAAAGGAACTACGAGATTCTGATTTCATTCTACGAATGAATACATAGGCGCTCGCAAAGCTCGAGTCTGATTTCAAAATACTGTTTTAAACTGAATTTATCTGGAAAAGACTATTCTAAAAACTATCCAAACTATTTGCAAGATATCTAAAATAGGAATTAGATACATGATCCATTAAGAGACCGAAAGGGCGAATTGGGTGCCTAACACCTTCTCAATTCGTAACGTAGTTCCCGAACCCTAGCAAAGTATATTTTAAAACTCTGGATTCATATGTATGAAAGATAATTCGTTTTCGAATTGTCCTTCGTACGATCTTTTGTTTGTTTTCTCGAAAAATAAACTGGCGACTCTATAAAGCACGTTTTCAAATAAAACCGAGAACGAGGACTGCCTCCTCTCGGGTCGCGGGTCCGGATTCTCACAGTGGCGACTCTGCTGGCCTTTATCACACCATGGGGTACTTATTATTATACCGTTATGCCATTTGGGTTGAAAAATGCCGGGGCTACGTATCAACGAGCGGCAACTACTCTATTTCATGATATGATTCATAAGGAAGTAGAGGTGTATGCCGACGACATGATCATCAAATCCTTAGACCGAGAAGTCATGTGGAAACTCTTCGTGTCTTCTTTGAACGGCTTATGCAATTTCAAATGCGTTTGAACCCTAAAAAATGTGTATTCGGGGTCACCAAAGGCAAAATGCTGGGATATATCGTCAGTAAAAAGGGAATCGAGGTTGATCCGGAAAAAATAAAGTCCATTCAAGAAATGCCAGTTCCTAAAACAAAGAAGGAAATTCGGGGTTTTTTGGGAAGATTGCAGTTCATAAGTAGATTTATTTCACAATTAACTCAAACATGTGAACCCATTTTCAAGCTACTTCAAAAGAATTCAGACGGACAATGGAACGAGCAATGCCAAGAAGCATTTGATAAAATCAAATAATATTTGTCTAACCCACCAGTCCTAGTACCTCCTCAAGTGGGCATTCCGTTGATATTGTACATGTCAATCAATAATTCGTCGGTGGGGGCAATGTTAGCTCAACATTTGTTGAAAACAAGAACCGAACAAGCAATATATTATCTCAGCAAAAAGCTCTCTCCGGGGGAACAAAATTACACACCGTTAGAGAAATCATGTGCTTCCTTGGTTTGGGTCACCCAAAAGCTGCGGCATTACATATTGGTTTTCTCTGTAATCTTGATTTCACGACTGGATCCCTTGCGATACTTGTTCGAGAAACCAGTACTGACTAACAGAATGGCTAAATGGGTATTTCTACTTTCAGAGTTTGACATTTCCTACATAACCCAAAAAGCTGTTAAAGGGCAAGTCATAGCGGATCACCTGGCTGGAAACCCCATCATCGATACCGAGTTAGAAGACTTTGAGTTTCCTGATGAGGGTATCATGGAAATTACGAAAGATGAGGAATGGAAAATGTACTTCGATGGTGCTTGCAATCGAAATGGAAATGGAATTGGGGTCCTATTAATTTCACCGGACCAGACACACGCCCATATGTCTTTTCGTTTGGAATTTTCCTGTACTAACAACATCGCAGAATACGAGGCATGTATTGTCGGGTTAGAAATCGCTTTACAGAAAGGGGTTCGTAAGATCCAGGTATTTGGGGACTCCGCCCTCATTATTCATCAGATTTTGAAGAAGTGGAAGATCAAAGAGGAAAAACTTGTACCCTTTTTAGCCCAACTCAAAGAGACCGCCGAGAAGTTTGATTGTATTGAATTCTTCTATATCCCAAGAACGCAAAATAATTTTGCCGATGCATTGGCTACTCTGGCCTCGATGGTCGAAATTCCATGAGAGAAAGAAGAGATCCAGATCCAAATTCAGAAACGGACAAATCCGGTATTTTGCCTATCACTCGATGTTGAAAGTGGAAGCAGGGTTGACAAAAGTGTTTGGTATTATGATATCTGGAAATTACTCAAGCACAATGAATACCCACCAAATGCGGATAAAACCACCCGGGCCACGCTTTGCTGACTTGCATCACGATTTATCATTTGTGCGGAGAAATTATACCGAAGAAATGACGATGGCATACACTTCAATGCCTCGACGAGGAAAAATCCCGAGCAATGATGGAACAAATCCACAGTGGAGAGTGCGGTCCACATATGAACGGTCACACATTGGCATGAAAGATAGTTCGTCAAGGGTATTATTGGTTAACAATGCAGAAAGATTGTTTTGAATATGTCAAAGGGTGTCATCAATGCCAAATATACGCCAAAGCACAAAAGCTCCCACCGAAAGAATTGTATCCCATGACATCTCCTTGGCCGTTTTCCATCTAGGGTATCGACATAATTGGTAAGATTTCGCCAAAAGGAAGCAATGGGCATGAATACATTCTAGTCGCTATCGACTACTTCACCAAATGGGTGGAAGCCGAATCCTACAAAGGTTTAAATGCCAAGAAAGTAGCTCGATTCATCCGACACAACATTATATGCAGATATGGGGTACCTCATGAGATAATATCCGATAATGGGACACATTTTGAGGGTGAAGCTAATGAACTCATGGAAGAATATGGAATCAAACGTCACAAGTCCTCCCCGTACCGTCCGCAAACTAATGGGGCTGTTGAGGCTGCCAACAAGAATTTAAAGAATATTGTTAGTAAGATGGTAAAATCCAGCAGAAATTGGCCCGAAAAACTCCTGTATGCACTTTAGGGATATCGAACTACTGAAAGGGTCTCTACAGGGTCAACACCTTTCTCCCTCACATACAGAATGGAAGCGGTTCTTCCAGTGGAAATAGAAATACCCTCTTTACGGGTTGTCTTGGAAAATCAAGTCACCGAAAGCGATTGGATAAAGGCTCGATATGAAGAATTGGCAATGATTGATGAAAAACGATTGAAAGCTTCCTATCAACATCAAGGGTACCAAAAGCGTGTTGCAAAAGCCTTTAATAAGAAAATTCGAGAAAGAGGCATCATAGTTGGGGACTTAATACTCAAAGAGATTCTCGAACCAGCTCGAGACCCACGAGGAAAATTTTCGCCAAAATGGACAGGCCCTTACATTGTTACTAAGATGCTATCCGGGGGTGCTGTTCTCCTTACCGACATTGATGGCCAATAGTTAAACTCACCAGTCAACCTCGATCGGTTGAAGAAGTATTATCAGTAAACGTTGTATTCATGAACTAAGAAGACCTGAGCCTCCCAAAAAAAAAGTTATTATCCGGGGAAACGTATGCAACCTGAATTAAAATAGCAGGCCCGGTCTATTCATTACAATAAGATTCATCCATTTGAAAGCAAAAACAGGCAGAAAGAGATTTTTCATATACATAATCAAAGTCCTTTCATACAAAAACGACCCACATACATCAAGCTCCTACATAATTTTCCTACATATCCACTTACCAACATCCAAAAAGCTTTTATAAAGAAGCAATATACCAAACCTAACCTAACCAGCAAAACCACCAGTCCGAAGCAAAATATAAAATCCTCTCTCGATCCATGGTCTGATATGAAGCAAGTATTGTCTCCTCTGTCACATGTGAGTCCGTAAACCGAAACCACCTCATCATCATAGGCTCGTGCTCAATGGTCTAACGAACCCGACGCCAAATATGTAACACAACGTCAGAACGGGTCACCTGGGTAATGCCAAGCTCTCTTCCATGGAATCGTCGAACAAAACGGGTAGACCAAAGACCTCGTAGGGTCGTCTCCAACCTCGGGGTAATAGGCAGAGCAACCGAAGAAAAATCCCTCAGTGGGAGGGGTATACTCAAAGGAAGACCAAACTGTCTAGTCAACCGGCTGGGAATATAGAACGATGTCTCTCGTAAACCACGAAACCGAAGGAAGTTCTGCCCACCCATACTGACGATCATGGTCCTCATGCGCCACCATGGGATATCCCAACGAATCGACAAAGAAGACTCAAAAAACCGGACAGCCCAGTCAAAGGATGACAAACGATGGATCAGGGCATAGTCGGGGCGAAGAAAAAAGTGCCGAGAATCCCAGGGAAGTCGAGTCCCCAGATACCGAAACCTCTCAGTAACCCACATATACAGCAGATAGGGGCTACCTCGAAAGTGACTAAGTCGAGACTGAACCACAGCATCTAGACCATTCAGTGTCTCCGCCAGTAAGATGGGAGTCACCAAATGGCCGCGTCTAGCCTCAGATACAACCCGAATAATCAAGGGGTCAACCATGATAGCATCATCAGTAACTAGAAGCATCTGAGAAAATGTAAAAATCATACAGGCAGCAGTCCAACCTGAATAGTAAGCCGGATCATCACTATGATGCATAAAAAAATCAGCCAGGCGACGTAAGTGAAGACGTCCGTCTACAATCATGGTCCGGCACTCACTCTCCCGTAAACCCAGAAAGTCCGTTAGCATAACCCGAGGGCTCCTAGCATCCCGCAAAGACGCCAACGGCCATGAAATATCCTGGCGCATCAGTAGAGTGAACTCCTCGATCGTCGGGCATAGCTCATCTAACCCAATACGGAAGCAGTGATCCTCTGGATCCCAAAACTCAGTAAGACCAAGCAAGAAAGAAAAATTGATGTCATGCGAACACCAGCGATGGAGATGGCTGAGGTCGCCCCAGTTGAGACCACAGTCGGCCTCGGCCAAAGATACAAAATCAGAGAAGAGGGAAAAGGCGGCACTAGTACGGAAGATAGACATGACAGCAAAGGAAAAGATAATATATTTTTAGGCTAGAAAGATGGGATGAATAGTGAACTCAATGCGGAAAAAAGGACAAATGCGCGCTCTATTTATAGTAAAAATGCACAGGCCAACCACACGGCTGGCTACCAACCGTACGGTTGGCTGCCAACCGTACGGTTCCTTCCAACCGTACGGTTACCCCCTTGCGGGTGGGGCGTGCGGTTGGCTCTTCCCCTTGGTCAAAAATCTTTGTTTTTCAAAATCTTCTTCACGATACATCATGATATGAATGTTGCCAGACTTTATTCAGGAAGAACGATCTAGCATTGCATGCACATAAAATTAATAATCACTTGCCAACACGCGTACTTGACCATTTTTGTAATTAAATTTAGCCACTCTTAACAATTTCTTTCACATACATGATATGTTCGCTAATATATACAATTAATCATTTTGATTTAATCAAGTTCATAATGATTTTTGCCAACATGTGTTATGTAACCGTTTTTTCCAAACACAATTACAATAATTTTCTAACATTCGCATAGCATCACAAACATGTTTTCTCCAAAAAACACAAATATTTTATTGATAAATTAAAACCAACTACACTAATAAACCAACATTTTTCCTAAAAAAACAAACACATTTAAATTAACTACTAAATTAACAAAGTCTTTGCTAAAACCAAAACATAACTAATTAACAACTTAAATTAAAATGTTTTTTCTAAACAAAACCTAACAAAGCATCGAACCATCGCTAAAACCATCAGCGCTGAGGAGAGGGAGGAGGATCCATCATGCGGGGCCGCTTCACCTCTGTTTCACCCGCACCCTCCGCTGGACTCTCCGAAGCCGTGCGACGCTCACCCTGAGGAAACGGAGCAATCCGGGAAGTGCGCCTCGATTGCTGGACTGACTGAGACGGCGCCGTCGATCGAGACCGCGAGCGAGAAGGATGGTAGGTAGCTGTCGTATCTCCCGCCAAGCGTCTACTATACCGCCCCGTGTACTCCGTCGGGAAGGGAGCCGCGAACGTCAGCAGTCCGTACATGTTGAAGTAGTTCCTCAGCAACTCAGCCACCTCGCGAAGTCGGAATAAGCCCATCTGCCAAAATCAGATTGTCAGTTATCATTCATAATACCACATGTACTTAACTTTTACAAGAGAACATACCTCCTCGTCCGAGACGTGCGCTAGGGCTCCCATCCGCTTATCGTCCACAGGCACATCAAGGATCCGGTATCGCTTCGGTAACCCGAGATCCAAGTACGGGATATCCCGGGGTAATCCGGGATCGTGTAGGACGCCGATGCCCCACCTATAGAAGGCTGCGACGGACCAGCCCCACCAATTCCACCCACCGGGGGAATGTCCTCCCCGGTATCATCTCCCTTTTCCGACTCGGGAGCCACCGCTTTTCCCTTCCCCTTGTCACCGCCCTCACCTACCGGAGCCTGATCTATGCCTGCCTCCGCCCCTAACTGCGCCTCCCTCTTTCCTAACTCCTGGAAGACGATACCACGAGCAGCGCCTGACGAAGGAGTAGACAGCGAGTACGGCCGCAGTCCCACCGACACGCAGCAGTCAGGTCGCGGGGTGCGGGGCAGCATCAAAAACTACCCCCAACCGCACGCCCTGCGGCTACCCCCTACGGTTGGCCTCTTTTGGAGCGTTTTTGGCGGGATTTTTGCTATAAATAAGACCATTGGGCTCTCATTTAGGGACATCAACACTCACTAGTATTTTTAGTAAGACGAAGTTCTGTCAAAATCATTAGAGAGTCTTCTTTTAGAGAATTTCTAGTGAGAGAAAGGTTAGTGAGAGAGAAGGCTAGTGAGAGAAAGCTTTAGAGAGAGAAGGAGGCAAGCAAGGCAGTCAGGTAAGGTTCTCATTTCTTCTTCAGGCGCATCAAGTACGTCTTTTTTCCACTCTACTAATTTTAATACTGCATTTGAATTCATATTTTAATACAGAAAATTAGATAACTTGCAAAGAAGTTCGTTGTTTTCTAAACTAGTCTATTCTAAACTTTACTAGAAAATCTAAAATCCATTTTGACACATTTTCAAAACAAACAAAAATACAAAAACAGTTTTCAAAAGAAAGGAACTACGAGACTCTGATTTCATTCTACGAATGAATACGTAGGCGCTCGCAAAGCTCGAGTCTGATTTCAAAATACTGTTTTAAACTGAATTTATCTGGAAAAGACTATTCTGAAAACTATCCAAACTACTTGCAAGATATCTAAAATATGAATTAGATACATGATCCATTAAGAGACCGAAAGGGCGAATTGGGTGCCTAACACCTTCCCAATTCGTAACGTAGTTCCCGAACCCTAGCAAAGTATATTTTAAAACTCTAGTTTTATACATATGAAAGATAATTCGTTTTCGAATGTTCCTTCGTAGGATCTTTTGTTTGTTTTCTTGAAAAATAAACTGGCGACTCTATAAAGCACGTTTTCAAATAAAATCGAGAACGAGGACTGCCTCCTCTCGGGTCGCGGGTCCAGATTCTCACACATATATATATACCCTCTTCTCTCTCTCTCTCTCTCTCCACCATCACTACCTTTGGCGGTGTGGTGGTCACCGTCACACCCAAGCCACCACCACCAGTAGCCGACTCAGCCTTCGACCTTCGACGATGTGGTGGTCGCCGCCTCTGTCGCCAAACTCCCTTTGCTCTGACTCCTCACTCCCTTTGCTCCAAAATACCACCACCGCCAACATAACCACCACCAGCCGGACTCAAATCGGAATACCTCACTCCCTCTACTCCGACTCCGCCTTTGACTTCCGACGGTGTGATGGTCGCAGCCTCCGTCACTGGGGAAAGCGCTGGTGCTCTCTACTTTCCCCCAAACACTTCAATCACACCTACTCTTTTCTTCCTTCAGTTCACACACACGCACTCTAATTCCTTCCCTCCTCTAAATTTCCCAAATCCATTGAAACACTCAATCCCACTTCAACCCCAACTAAAACCAAATTATCCCAAAAAATCCAAAAATTCATCCACCTCAAAACCATTCCAAAAACCCTCACAATAAAAAATGTCAACAGGAAACAAATTCCAACATAATCTAATTCCACCGCCACTGAAGTATTCCTCGCCAATCTTTTCTCCACAATCTCCATTCTGAAAGCTGCTTACGCCGAACTACAAACTGTTCAATTTTCTTACAATGCCGACTTAATAGAATCAACAGACAAGTTTGTTATTAGCGAATTAACAGCACTTTCTGAGGCAAAAGAAAAATTCAAGAAGAATTAAATTGTAGGTGGTAAAAATCTAATCGAGCCAAACAAAGACAAAATCGGCCCAATTTGGCAGAGGTAATAATCAGATCCGGTTTTGTTAATGGTGATAGATAATAATTTTAAAGTAATGAAGAATAGGATTTTTTGTGGGGTAGGTTCTTGCGGTGGCTGTTATTCCCGATATGACAGTACATAATCACTTAGTGTGTGACGGTGTTGTTTATTAAGCTTTAATGGCTTAATTCAGATTAGTATGGCGGGTTTCTTTCTCTATGAGAGAAAGTTAAAAGTTGAATGATGTCAGAGTCGAAGTCATTTCTAAGTGAGCTATCCCCTTCTATTTATACGAATAGAAGTAGGGTATAGATGCTCATTAGGTTAACAGTAAAATGACTATAAATGGTATAACTTGTTTATTAAACTAGCTTTTTCCATGTGAAGGATGCACTTTATCCATAACTAACTTCTGCACTTCACATGTGTCACGCTATCATTCGTCTGAATGCCCATATCGGCAATGGGCGTTGATCGTGCTCTCTTAGTACAAGTGTCTTCTCTGTATTGGGTGTAACATCTATATCGGCATTCCTACATTAGGTATTATAATTATAATATTAAAAAAATAAGGAACATATGTAGATTCCAATGAAATGGGTTCTCAATTTATATTTTTATAATTAAAATTTTATCAAAAATTAAGTTAGAAATTATATTTGCTCAAATAAAAAAGACTTTTGATATTATATTATATTATATTATATTAGGTATTATAATTAATCTTCCATCAATAATGTTAATTACAAATACATATTAGGTACATTTTTTTTATTGAGAAAGAGATTACCAGAGCACATTTCTTGTAAATTGTATAAATATATATGTAGAGAGTGAGAGAATGTTAGATGGAAGAGATTGATGATATTTTATATACACTCAAATGGTGAAAGATAATAACATGAAAATATGAATGACCGATATGATTAATTATTTTATTTGATGAGTTTTAATAACAAATAAAATCCCATTACAATAGAGCATTAAGGACAATTAAACTAGTTGAATAAATTTACAAATAGTTACAGCAAAGTATTAAGGAACATTAATAGTATGCCACATGTCAAAAGTTGGTTAATGTATAGCATTTTACTTACTATAATAATAATATTATATGATACTTTCACTAATCACACAAAAAATAAGGATTTGTAATATTGCCATAGACAAAAAAAAATACCTTAAAAAATCTGCATTAAATTTGAATCATCATTTACATAATCAAACTTGAAAGATCTCTCTCTGTAGATACAACACCCTCTGAGCAGTTTATATATCGATGAAATAAAGACATTTAATACAGAGAAGTTAATAGAGAGAAATGTGGGAGCATCCAAAGATATTGTATTGAAAGAAAAACAAAACTGAAACAATTAATTATAACATTTATTAGTAACACGTATGTATGTGACAGTTTTATAAGAAGAAAATAAGAGTACAATAAATATGTACTTCTCACTCCTCCCGTCCATCAAAAAAATTGTTTTTAAATATAGGGTTATTTAAAATAAATTACTTGCTGAATGGTTGTTATTTACAAAAAAATTCAAGTAATATTTTATATTTTACATAAGACAGAACTCTATATTTTACATAACACAGAATATTAGAGTTTGTTAATTTACTTTGATGAATTCAATGTAGTTAGTCTTCTTTGTAACTTCTCAAAGGTGTTACTTGACTAATAAGGTAAAAGTATCTCAGTCGGTACAGAACTATGAAAATGTATATTGTAGTCACAGGCATCAATCACTTGCGAACAATTAAACTTCCAACCTTACTTGAACTTGACTAAAATATATGTGAATGGGACAAGTTTAGCATTGACGTCCATCAAATTAAATTTTTTTTAAGGGTGTTTTAAAATGTACCCACATAATTCGTCTTCTCACTCTATCAAAAGTTAAAATTACATTAATCTAACCTAAAAAATAGCGTAAAACTCTTTCTTATCACCTCGCTTTTTATACTTTGGAAAAACCGCCACTAATTTATCTTCTCACCCACTTAAATTATTAAAAAATAAAAATTAATTAAAAATTTCAATTCTTTCCAACAAACAAGCATCTACTATTTTCACTTAATTACATACATCTCATAAATGTAATCTTATAATAAATATCCTCATAATTTTATATAGAATACTAAACATTTATTTTCACTTTCATCGGTACGATAACATTTTCAATGATATTTTTCTTAATTTATTTAATCTTTTTATTTGTGCATGCATGCAAAACTCAAAAAAAAATCATATTAAGTTATCTAATGTCAAAGTTAAAAGAATGGTAGTGTTAACATGTGCATCTATATCCATCTATATCTATCTATATCTATATTTTATATATAAAAAGTATGAATAACTTAAGTGTTTTTCTCCTTTTTTGTATATACAAATAAACCCTTGATTTTAAACACGAGATTTTAAGATTTTTATTAAATATATATATATATAACTTCATATATTTTATATTATAGTATTAGTATTCTAAATAAATTTAAACTATACTTTATTTGGTTAAACTAATTAAAGAAATTAGAATTATATTAGTATTCGTATTTCAAATAGTGTATAACTCCATATATTTTTATATCAGTTTAGTATTTTAAATAATTTTAAACTCTATTTTATTTGGTTAAAATAATATATAAGTTAGAGTTTGTGTTGAACTAAGTACTTTCCAAAACTCACCGCAAAAATATGTATATTTAATAAATCATATTAAAATTACAAAGCTATTTAATATTAACTTATACATCATCAGGCTATACGATCTATTATTTATCTAAGTGTTATATTATTTTGTGATACTATGTATAATAATAAACATGCGTTTAATATAATTAACTATCTACAAATTCTAAAAATTTATTAAAAATATATTACTCCTTTATATATTTGATTAATTTTTATCATGTATTTATAACATTTTTATATAGTTGACCGATTTTATGATTTTCCTATAATTATTAATTAAAATTTACACTTGGTATTATGTTTTTGCTTATTTGTGATTATTTTTATTTCATACTAATTATTCAATTCTTAGTATGTGCATATTCATTAATGGACTTAATTAATTACCTTTGTTAAGCACTAAAACTACGGACTTAATTAATCATTTTTGTTAAGCACTAAAACCACGTGCAACGCACGAGCACAAAAACTAGTATTTAATAAATATATAAAAAAATATGTATTGTATGCTGTACTTTTACTTTTTTAATATTTAATTTCTTAAAATTACTCGTAAAAAAATATTGAAAAAGGAAATAATTTGTTGAGAAAATCACTATCATTTTAATATTTTGTACGGAAATCATTTTCTTGAGTCTCCAAAAAATTAAATATCATAGAAATCGAAAGTAAAAAAATATTTTAATAAATTATTTATTTTTATGAAAATTATTTTATTTTTCCAATTCATTTTTCCCTTTTTCACAAAAGATAACATATATTTACGTACAACAAATTGATCTTTTAATGTTTTTGGTGTAGTGAATTAAGTCTTATATTTACTTATGTGATGAAGATAAAAATATTGGAATATGAATAATAACCATTTAAGAGAAATGAGCACTAAAAGATTATATAAAATATCACATAATTACTAAAACTATATTTATGACAATTAATAATTTGTATCTTGGAGGTACTATTTAGATGAATTTTTTAATAAATTTTATTAAGAGCGATGTAAATTTTATTTATTATGTTTTATATTAATGAAAAATTGAACATTATTTAATGTTTTTACTTTCAGCGACGAAATTTTATCGTTCCAATATTGTTTCAGTAAACTCATCTACCGCTGAAGTGAAGTGCAAGATTTTTTAAAAATTTGATGGGGTGAAAAGAAAATATTCTCATACTGGAGTGAGAAGATTGATTTTATAGGTGCATTTAAAAACACTCTTTTTTTTTTTATCACACTCTAGGAAAGAAGAACACCCGCTCAAACTTCTAGATTGGTGAATAATTATGTAGATTGTTAGGTGTTAAAAGAAAAAATGATGTATGATATATTGTACAAATTCGTACTCGGGCTTAAACCCAACTAATCGAAAGTGTTGAATTCTTATAATTGAAAGATAATATATATATATATATATATAAACAAATTACAATCCCTAAGTTTATTCATCATCTATACGTATTTTATATAAAAGTATGAACAATTAAGTATTTTTTTTTCTTTTTTGTGAAAATAATTAAATATACCTTTTGATTTTAAATAAAATATTTTAAGATTTATATTAAATAAAATAGTACAGCTCCATATACTCTAATATTAGTATTAGTATTTAAAATAAATTCAAATTCTACATTATTTTGCTAAAATAATTAAACAAAGATTTTAAGCAAGATTTATATTAAATATAATAGTATAAGTGTATAACTCCTTATTTTTATATTAGTATTATTATTCCAAATAAATTCAAACTCTACTTTATTAGCTAAAATAGTTAAACAAATTAGAATTTGTGTTGAATTATGTGTTTTGTATAAAACTTTCCAAAAATGAGGTTATATAATAGATCAGATTAAAATTACAAAACTTTAGTGTGAACTAGAATTTTGTTCCAAAACTCACCATAAAGATATGTATATTAACCTCTATTTTGCTTGATTGCTTTTAATATTATAATAAATCAAATTTATATTAATTTATACATTCTAAAACTTATTTGTTATTTATAATTATGTTTAATGTTTAAATAAAAAAATGAATATATTGTAGCTGTTAACCTAAAAATCACTAATCTTGTTTGATAATAACAATAATTAATCTTGTGTAATTTAACAAGGATGTTAAATTAAGTATAGCCACAATTCAAATATCATACGTGCAATAAAACCGACAAAACCGATGGTGAATTCAATCCTCAACATGTATTCCAAAATACATTAGCTTGCATCACTCTCAACAATTTAATAAAGTAAACTTACGTGACAAATTAATGAGGATCAAAACTCAAAGGAAGTGAAGAAACGAAGAAACTTTCTAAAGCGCTCAAAAACTTGTTAATCTTATAAATTGAGTGAGTACTTTAGATAAATGTAAAAGTTTCTTGTTTGATGATTAATATAGCTCACATATATCATATATCATTATTTGATTGATTGAAGATAAGCTTGAATAAAAATTCATTTGAAAACTCCATTCTTACAAAAATCGATTTAGAAATAAATTCATATTAAATTTGTTTGAACATATTTTAAATTTTTTTGAAAATATGTGTCTTAGGAACATATTTTTGAAATCCCCAATGCATTAGAATTGATTTTGGGGCTAAAATACAAAAGTTCAAATTTTAGAATTTTGGCTGGTAAGACGGTGCTTATCAGTCGAATGAGGAGCCTTACTCAGTCGACTAATGACCTAAAAATTAGCCGTTAAATTTTTGATTTTTTTCCATTTTTGACATCAAACGCATACATATTATATTAAAACAACCATATCTTGTCCTAACATATATGTACTCATCCTAGGCACTTTTCAAACCACCTTGAATCACTTTTACTCTCTACTCTTCATCTATCTTAAATATTCAAAGATTTAAGAATTTGTTTTGGACAATCATTCATCATTTGAGCTATGTATTGTGATCAAACTTAATAACTCTTGTGTGAGCATCAATTGTAATTTTTCAAACACTTTAGAGTTATTGTACATTAGTGTTTGTCACCAAAACTTCATTATTCAAATTTGTGAAGGGTTTATCTCATAGTATAGCAAAAGGTTTTCTTGTGTCAGTGTTGTGAGTGAACAACATTTATAGAGTATGTGAGAAAACTACACTTGTAGTGGTTTGATTTTCACCCAGAAGAAAATCCGTATTAGTGAAATTTTTAGGAGGCACTATTCGAGTGTGGACATATGGTCTAAACAACTAAACCGCTGAACAAAACGACTTGGGCTTATTCGGTTTATTCATTCCATCTCTAAGTTGTTTATTTATTTACTTTGATATTATTGCTTGTAATTGGGATTGCTTATTTGATTGATTTGATTCTTGATATATGCATTAAATCTTTTTGAAACAAGTTTTAAAAATCCTATTCAACCCCCCCCCCCCCCCCGGGCTCTAGGGTATATTCCGACCTATAGTAGTTGTGACCCAGTAAAACATTTATGTTAATTTTTTTTTACCATTTTAATATTTTCACTGTTATGTAATATATTATTTATGTGTATGTTATATTATTGTTTGGCACAATAATCTACATACATTTAATAGAATTAATTATCTACCAATTCTAAAAACTTAGTAAAAATATATTACTCACTTATATATCTTTTTAAGAGTCTGCTTGACCATCTATGTATTTAAAAATTCAATATGCATTTACAACATTTTTCTATAGTTCACATATTATATGATTTTCTTATAAATATTAATTAAATTTTATACTTGATTCTATATTTTGTTTATATGTTATTGTTTTTATTTCATACTAATTATTCAATTCTTAGTATATATATATTCATTAATAAACTTGTCAAGTAGTAAAATCACGTGCAACGTATGTGCACAAAAACTAATTTTTATAAAAGTAGAAATGAAAAAAAAAATCTACAAATTAAAATATGCTATAATATATAGATATAATATATATATATATATTTATACGACTAATTGTTATATATATATTTATATATATATATACTATTGTTACTGGATTCTAACAATTTAATATACGACTATATACATATACTGACCTATAATATTGTAATGCCAATCTCCATGCATTTTAAGTTTTGAAATCGTATCAAAATCTGGAATGGAGTACAATATATATATATATATATACTACTTTATTCCATCTATAGTTGATAAACAAGCCTCACAGGTGATAGTAAAAATAAATAAATAAGTAAAGTATGCAAACAAGGAAGGAGAAGAAGTTAAGTGAAAGCCACAGGCCATGACATCAGTATATACTCATCTATTTTCTGAAACTCCGTTTGATAATAACAGGAAAAATAATAAGAAAAATAACTTATTTAAGTGAAAAGATGAAAAAAAAAGTTTAAAGATGTATGATAATCTCCATTTTATACTAATTTTTGTGAGTATAAGAGTAAATCTCACCACATCTCTAAATTATTTTTCAATTTCTTACAAAATATATCGTTTCACATTATACATAATTTTAGTAACACTCTCTCCTTTCACTATAACATGCCAAGTGTCCCACTTTATTGTATCATTAAAGTTTATGAATATTCCCACTATTCTTTTATGTCTATTATGCATATTTAATAGAGTATGCTAAAACTTTGTCCCAACCAATTGAAATGCAAATAGAAATTCAATGGTTTTTCTCTCTAAAATGGCACTTTAACAAATATGTGTATATATACACATTCGCATGTCTACATATATGTCAAACTATTTCATGTTTTTGAGGCTCTAGTTGCATTTTTTTAGTTGTTATTAAGTTTTAGTTCTAAACAATTGTTAATGTTATGCATTGAATTTTGTTAAACATACAATATTAATATTTCTTTTTTAGTTTGAGAATGGATAATAGAGGAGTATGCACGTCCTAAAATATATTATTATTATAATATATGTAGCTATTTATTTAATAATAATAATAATAATGATGAAAAATATATAAAATTAGAATTTCTTAGATATAAGACTCTTCCTATTGTGTTCAAACTTCTTCCTCCATTTAATATTTTTCCTTGAAATTTTTATCATGATTTAATATAAACTTAAAAAGTAACTCTAAATAAATATATAATTGTTAAATTAATTTTAAAGATACAATAATCATAACAGTAATAAAAATTACAAAATATTTACGTATTGTGCAAAATATAAACTTGTTTCTACTATTTTTCATCTCGTTGTGAAACAAAGCTTAATCTTAAAAAAATTAGGCTTAACATAATCTCCAAGTTGTCAAACGTTGAATTGGACCTTAGCTCAAAAAAAAAAAATGGATATCATTGGGCCTTGTGTAACGGTCATTTTCATCTTCTTTTTCGTATAAAGCATTTGCTGGCCCACGAATCCAGTTCATAGCGAAACTAAGTCATAACGCCAAGCACGGCCTAGCAAATATTAAGCTGGACCTTATAACATTTTGGGTGCTCGAGCATATCCGATAATATTTATTGGACCACATTTTTGGCAGAAAAAGTGTAGTGCGGAAATTTCAGATACTACAAGTGAATATAGTGTGGAATCACTTCGTAAAATATAAAGAAGAAAAAAAAAAAAAAACACCATGCGCAGTAAGTGTCTCTTATCATATTCATATTGTAGGAGAAAATTTGGTATGAGGATACATGCTCTTTAATAACTAGAATTTATTCCATTTTCTAGTAGTTGACTAAATAAGCAAAATAAATTTAATAACAAAAAAGTCAAACTGTTGTAAATGCGAGGGTCCCAAGGTGCAAAATCACGACAGTGGTCATCAAGAAGTGTTGTTGGTACCGGTACTGGTACCCGTCCTAAGGAGGAGGCACTGGTATTTGTCAACCGCATAATTTGGTACCGCTAACATCACCTTCACAGCGTCTTTATCACCGTACACCGGAACCATCAGGCAATACCTATCACTACATATGGGACCCACATGAACCGCCCTCCCTAACCCAAAGTCAATCCTCTCTAGCCCCAGCTTTGACCACTGTGACATTATTAGCACCCCCACCGAGTCAGCACTCGCCCAACGATTCCCACTCACCGATTCCACTACTTCCTTCACGTACTCATCCCCAACTCTCTCCTTCGCCCTCCTCACCAAATCCGTCACATATCCAATACTCTTCTTGGCCAAATCCTTGGCCGTTATTTGTGCGCAACCGAGTACAATTGCATTGCCGTAGTACCCACTAGGTAGGCTTGGCTTCACTCGGTTGCGGATGTTAATACTGAATAAAAGTTTTAGTATTTGGTTTGATGGTAAATTTAATGACGCGGCCCAGCTTCTCCATATATGAGCCGAGAGCACTTCAAACGACGTGTATGGTGACTCGCCGGGTTGAACTCCTGACGTGGCAGTGGCTAACTTCTTTAACTCGTGTAAACATTTTTTGTTAAATGTGACCGAGGTTGGTGTAAGCCTCGCCTGACTGAAGCGAGTTAAAAACCCGCACAGGTCTGGGACTCGATTGAACTCAGGGTGATTCAACGAGTTATCACAAACGGATCCTAATGGTGGCGGGTCGAGTAGATGCCGGTCCCAAACGGGTGGGGGTATTACGTTACCGAGTTGGTAATTAGGCTCATTTGCCAACTCAGCAAACAAGTTGAGGAACTGAACGCTTCCCACTCCGTCACATATACAGTGACTGAAGCCAACACCAAGGGCGGCAGCCCCGTCACAGAGCCACGTCAGCTGAACCACTAAAGGTGGGGCCCCTTTGAGCACGTCTGCCACTTGTAGCGACAATAGTTTCCGCCATTGAGTGACATGGCGAGGGGCACGTTCGAATTCGGATAAAGTACTACCGGAGACCGCTTCGATAAAAGCGGCACCTTGGGCTCGACAAACAACCTCAAGCCCTGAATCATCGGCTCTAGCCCTGACTCTGCCGGCTAAAGGGTAGTAAGGAACCAGGGCTCGAGCCAGGGCTGCTTTAATGCGAGCTATGGTTGGGTCTCTGTCCAAGCCATGTGGAGGTTTGTAGAGGAGTAAGTACTCGAATGTGAAGCGTAGAAAGAGCTGAGAATCTAAGGCAGAGAGGTGGAGGAGTTGAGTAGGGGTTGGGTCTGAAGGAGTAACTAAAAGAGCTTGTTTAACTTGAAAAGAGGTGGGCATGGCCATGCGTGCTTTGTGTGTGATAAAATGGTGAGGGGTTTGTATATTTTTATATATGTGTTGAAATGATGTGATATATATATATATATATATATATGTGATTTTTTATTTTTTTATTTTTATTTGAGTGGTGGTGACCTAGTTGGTAGGGTGACTTGGGCCTTGTGTTGTAAAAAGTCTGAATTATTGTCCGTTTGTTTGTTTTGTGTGTATATGTATTCATCCGTTGATGTTAGCGCTTTAAAGATGTATCTTTAAAATTCTTAAATTAAAAAAAAAAAAAAAAAAAAGAGGAAGAAGATGTTTTAACAATTATTAGTTTGGATAGGATTCTCAATGGAAAACTCTGATATAATAAATTTAATTTATTTATTTGGGTGTCAAAATATCGGTATGAAAAAAGCTATATAAAAAACTAATATGATGTGGTATTTTAAGAAAGATTGTTAAAAAAAATATGAGTGTAAAAGTTAGTAAAACAAAGTAAGATAATCCAAGCAACTGCTCTTGGGCATTTCTTATCTTACGCCACACTTGTGGGAGTATAGTAAAAAAATTAGTGTAACTAAATTTTATTATTTTTCTATATTATAGAACAATGTTTTTACTGATATATTTGTTCTAACTATTGGGTGTTGACATAGGACAAAGTTACCTACTTTCATTTCCCATTGTGGATGCCATAATCGTAGATGATCGATAATGTCATTATATATCTCCATGCATTTGTGGGGTATTAATATATGCAGCGAGACACACTAACATTTTGCTATATTATTATGACCCATGTTTGGATCTTGTATTTATTTTTTTAATTTCCATCTCTACTGCGAATAGAAAGATTTGATGAGATTCTCTCCGGGTTGGGGGGCCTCATTTTATGGGGTGGAATCAAATTGAAATATAAACAAATGAAAACATGTGGGCTTAATTTGCCTTTCTGTCTGTTCGGCCGGCGGTGTTGTATCATATGATTGATAGATAGATAGATATATAGATAGGTATCATATATCTTTACCCTGTGTACATATAAATATGCATAGCACTTTCTCTTTCCCTATTTGCTGGGTTTTCATGCAAAATAGGTGAAGGATAATACAATTAAATCAGTTAATTAATTATCAATCTAAGAACTTTTTGCGTGTCTAACTTTATCGCAATTAAATCATGCGTTGTTTGATAGATGGAAGTGGATACTGATACCTGTCTAGATCTTGTCTCCAGTATCCACGCTAATATTGATTCCAATAATATACATTTTACCTTTTCCTTATATTCTTCTTCAAACATAATATTGTGAAAATGGATAGAGAATTTTTATTTTTAGTCTATGCCAAAGTAAACAAATATCAAACTCTTGATCGTTCATAAATGAAAAGCATATAAAATTAGAGCTAATAATTTTATTGTTTGATGGCATTTCACCTAATATTAACATTTTGAGTTTACCTACATGAACGTCGTAATAAAATATTAATTAAACCTATGACGTTGATTACAAATTAATATCAATTTTATCAAACTACAAGTACCATATCCCAACTCAAATAAATAGATCAGGATTTGAATAGTATTAAAATTCAATTTATAAACAAATTAAGTCCTAATGCGAATTAAAATTTTAAAGTAGGAATCATTCAAATTTTAAATATTTTTTGTTCTATGGAATCATTCAAATTAAATAACAAGAGTGCACAGGCACAAATCTGTCGGATCGTGGTGAAAAGGGTAGTCATAACAACAAAGCATATTTACCCTAAGCTTCAAGAATTCCCCTAGTATCATATATCCACTTTTGAAAATTCTCTATACGTACAACAGTTCAAGCTATTAGATTAGTTTTAAAAATGGTCATATCACATTCTTTTACAGATTTGCTTTTTAAATGCCGACACAAATATTTATTTATATATATATATAAAATAAGAGGTATAATTATTACTTCCTATTAATATTTTAACAATTTAATATACGTTAGTGACACTTTGAACTTATCACTTGAGACGCTTTTTATACTTTGTGATTAATTTTAGATAAAAAAAAATATTAATTTGTATTTTAATAATATATGTTAACTATATTATAAATAAATAAAAGAATTTCATTTATGAAAATATGTATTTTATTTAATGAATATTTAAATATTATTAGTTTAATAAATAAGTTATTAATATGTGTCTTTAAGACATATATTAACATAAACTATTTTAAATTTTGTAATATTAGATTGACAAGTAATGACAACAATTATTTACTTATATATTATCAATAATTGTTGTCATTACTTGTAAGGCTAAAAAAACCAACACACAATACTTGAGCGGCTAATTAAAATATTCATAATTCTATACAAAAATATATATAAAAAATTATATTACAAAATAAATAAATTCTAGATTAGCTGTTACTATATATTCTTGATTTCCCTAAGCAACCTATCCACATAATTGGGACATCAAAGATTAAAATATACAAAAAGGACTAATGATATATATATATATATATGCGAAGGATCTTAAGAGTACCAATCTTTTGTCCTTAAATGCGGATCAATCATTTTAAGAGGGTAAATAAATGAATTTTTTGATAAAACTTGGTGAAGATGATATTCATGATTAATAACTCACCTCCACCAAATTTCATCGAAAAAATTAATTGGGAAGAGGGTTTACTAAAAAATTGATATATATGTGTAGTTCTGGCCATTAAAATTTAAGATATTTAGTTAACCCACTTCTCGGTTGAATTTTTTGATGAAATTTGGTGGAGATGATCTACTAATCATGGAGATCATCATCACCAAGTTTAATAAAAAAAATCATCTATTTATTCCCTCAAAATGATTGGTCCGCATTTAAGGACCAAATAAAATGTCCTCTTTAGATCCTTCCTATATATATATATATATTACTACAACCAATGATATATATAAAGTCATAATTTTTTCATACATAATTTTATAATCATCATGGATCTTATTTTATAGATCTCGATGAATAAGTCTCAAATGTATAAATTTTATTGAATTATGATTTTTATAGAGTGAATGTGGAGTAAAGTAATTTGTGTATACGGACTGTATGGAAGTGAGATTTTACATTTTTGTATGTGTAGAAAAACACACCTAAAGGTTAAAAAAGTTCTAAAAGCATTTTGAACCATTGATTTAATAGAATATTATTAGAAGAATAGAGTAAACAGTCCAAGTGGATCCTAAACTTTTAATATAGTACCACTTTGATCATCAAACTTCAAAACAAACCATTTCGGTCATCTAACTTTGGAGTGAATACCACTTTGACCATTCCGTCTAATTATTTGGTCATCCAACTTTGGAGTAAGTACCACTTTGACTATTATGTCCAATTTGGCTATTAAATTTAATGCATTTATGTGGCACATGATTTTGTGTAAGGTCATTTTGGTTATATTGCAATAAAAGGACTTTCCTCTCTGATAATTCTCGCCAAAATGAAACGTACACAATATACAAAGCGTAGTAATATTTTTAACAAACAGCACAACTTTGGCTATTTTATAATCAAAATAATTAAAATATGCTTAGATGAAATCATATGCTTTGTACATGATTTCATTCTATTCAGTTTAACAGTCAAATTGGAAGAAATGACCAAAGTGGTACTCACTCAAAAGTTAAATGGTTAAATTGATCCGTTTTAAAGTTTGATAGCCAAAATAGTATTAGATCGAAAGTTTGGCTCGTTTGGTTGAAGTTTTTGATTTAAAATTTATTTTGAAGTTGAGTTTTGAAATGAAAGTTTTTAAATTTGATTTGTGTTTGGTACAAAAAACTAAAACTTATGAGAGAATGTAAAACTCATTAAAAAAAAATTCATGAAAAAAACTCATAAAATAGTTGTAATATATCTTATTTTATAGATCTCGATGAGTAGGTTTCAAATATATATATTTTATCTAATTTCGATTTTTGAATTTAAAGTTATAGTGTTTTAAATTTTTTAAAATTTTATGAGAGAGGAAATAAAGTGAATTTGATTTTGGAATGTGTGAAATGAGATTTTAAAATATATGTACCAAACAAGATTTTTTTTTTTTTTTTAAAAAAAAGGTTTTAAAAGTGTTATAAAAAGCTCAAACAGACGCGCAGAAGAAAATGTTGATTTTTTTTAATATAGATTTATATATATGAGCACAGGTATACAGTATGCTGGAAGAATGTTAGCTATTGATATACTAGCTTAGAGCTAAGTTGCTAATTGTTCTTCTTTTATTCTAGTCTAGTATTAGGATAGGACACTCTTGAGTTAAAAGGCGCGCGTTAAAGCACAGCTAATAACGCTGCAGATAAAGCTAGGTGATACGATGGAATCTTACATGCAAATCTATTGTGGGGAAAAAGATAATTAATTTATTTCTTGTTAAATTAAAAGAATAATTTAAAGAATGTTCCTTCATTTATTTTCTCATTTATAAATTGAACCAGGTGGTAGTCAACTTAGACATTATTAATTTAAAATGAATTCCAATAGGTGGTGTTTGGTACCTCTCTTTTTCTTTTTCTTTAATTCAAATTTTAAAAAGATGGTGTTTGGTAGAATTTTGAAGTATGTTGAAAAGTAGATTTGGTTTTTTTTTGAGTTTTTTTCAACCAATTAAAAATCTCATTAAAAAAATTTCAAAAAATAGTCACAATGGATCTTATTTTATAGATCTCGACGAGTATGTTTTAAATATATATATTTTATTTAATTTTGATTTTTGAATTTAAAGTTATGGTGTTTTAAAAGTTTTTTTAGAGAGAGAAAGTAAAGTGAAATAAATTTTAAGAAGTGTAAAAGTAGATTTGATTTTGAGTTGAGTTTTTAAAATTTGAAGGAAAAAAAAAGTGAGCCACCGAACATCACCGTAGTGTCTTTTCTTTCTTTTCTTGAATCACAACCAAGGGAAAAGGTACTAGGGGCTAGTGGGGGCTTAAACCCCCCCCCCCCCCCACCCACCCACCCACCCACACACTTAAATTTAGATTATTTTTTTTAAGGTAAAGTATTATATATATTTTTTTAATAAGGACATTGGTGTAAACTTTAAAAGTACAAGGTTAGATTTGTTATTTCTCAAAACCTAGGGTTAGGAATCATCTATAGTTTGAAATAGATTCTTTGACTTTTTTCAATGTTTTACCGACCATAATTTTCACCCATCAATGCCTTTGTTCACTAGATGAAAGAACTACAAAATTGACCTGTCGAACCCTAGGCTGATATGTTGATTGGGCAAGCCAAAGTCCCACATCAACTAGGATAAAAGAAAAACAAGGGCTTTATAAGCATGGGCATGCTCTAATTAGTATGAGGCCTTTTAGGTGGTAACCCAAGAACAAAACCGTGAGAGTTTCTGCTCAAAGCGGACAATATAATACTAATATGGAGATTAAAGATGCCCAACGATCCTACACCTGATATTAAAGGGAGGTTCAAGTTAAGCCCAAGAAGCTCCAAACAAACTACATGTGGTATCAGAAGGAGGTTCAGGTTAAGTCCAAGAAACCCTAAACAAAAAGCAGTGGTGAGCCCCCAATTAAAAGAAAGATCATGGCTAATCTCTATTGGAGATGGCGGATTAAAAATGATCGTTTAAAGGGAGGCTCGGTGGGACTTTGGTTTGAGGGGAGGATTGTTGAGTGGGCGAGCCAAAGTCCTACATCGACTAGGATAAAAGAAAAACAAGGGCTTTATAAGTATGGGCATGCTTCAATTGGTATGAGGCCTTTTAGGTGGTAAGCCCAAGAAGTCCCAAACTGGTTTGGTGGGAGCACAATGATCTTAGATGTGATATCAGATGGAGGTTTAAGTTAAGCCTAAGAAGCCCCAAAAAAATTACACATGGTATTAGAGGGACGTTCAGATTAAGCCCAAAAAGCCTCAAACAGAAAGCATTGATGAGCCCCCGATTAAAGGAGATATCATGGTTGAGCTCTATTGGACAAGCGATGTGCTCCTAATAGAAATAGATGACCTGGATAAAGGACTCGATTCGGTGGGAGCACAACGATCCTATACATGGTATCAAATGGAGGTTCAGGTTAAGCCCAAGAAGCCCCAAACAAACTACACGTGTTATCAGAGGGAGGTTCAGATTAAGCCCAAGAAGCCCCAAACAAAAAATAGTGGTGCCCCCGATTAAATGAGAGATCATGGTTGAGCTCTATTGGATAGGCGGTGTGCTCTTAAGAGAAGGAGATGACCTGGATAGAGGACTCGATGAGGTGAGTCTTCCCAAGAGGAGAGGACAGATAAAAATTAAACGTTTAAGGGGAGGATCGGTGGGACTTTTGTTTGAGGGGAGGATTGTTGAGTGGGCAGTACAAAGTCCCGCATCGAATAAAATAAAAGAAAAATAAGGGCTTTATAAGCATGGGCATGCTCTAATTGAGATGAGGCCTTTTGGGTGGTAACCCAAGAATAAAACCGTGAGAACTTATGCTCAAAACGGACAATATCATACCAATATAGAGATTAAAGATGCCCAACGATCCTACATGATTATTTCACCTCTTTTCTATTACTATACATACAAGCCTTTCCCTTCATTAACTTGCGATGTTTCTTCTAAACACTTATAGTCTTTTTTTTGTTAGAGTGAGAATGTTTTCTCCTATTATAAGATAGGCTATTGTCAATTGTGCCTTCCTTATTTTAGAGAGAAATTATTGTAATCCTTTTGCTATAGTAAACTCTTTCTACAATTTGCTAATCAAAATTCTCATTTTATAATTTTTAGTTCACCTGTAATTGGGTGTCCCGTACCACAACGTCCTAACATGATCTGCCTGGTCTTTCCATATTATTCTGTTCCGGCCAAAAATAATAAACAATGCAAATGGCCCTAAAGTAGGAGGACAATTCCACTTTGTTCCTTTGTTCCTTTCTTTCTTTCTTTTTTTTTGTTCTCTTCCTCTTCAATAATATTAATAAGAAGCACGTGCTATAATACTTTCAAAATATAAAATCTCGTAAAATTTTATTGTAATTTGTAAGTATTAAGTATTTTAAGACTTTTAATTGTATCAAGTATTATTATTAATACGATTATGTTTGTGGTTAAATTTGTTCTCGGTTATTGATGTGTTTTAAATATATTTTTGTCTGTTTTGAATTTCGCCCCCAGTTGGTTAAATTTCTGGGTCCGCCACTGCTATTTGCTTTTGCATTTGCACGAAAAATAAGTAGTGGTGTCCGATTAAAGGTTATTTTTAAATTTCACGAACATGTATATAGAATTAAGGAACTTAAATTCAGTAGAATAACTGTTTTGTACGTAATTTCTTTCTTTCCTTATTCCAAGAAAAAAAAATAGAGTTTTTATTAGACAGAATCATTTTTTTAGTGATGACCCAAAATATGAGATGCAACACTATGAATCGATCATAGTAATAAAATTATCTTGACCCTCGTTCAACAAAGATCAACCAATTTAAATTCGAGAAAGTGCTTAATTACTTCATTCTCTACGAATCTGGAGGTGGGTTGGGGGGGAAGCGGGTGGGTTACTATTATATCTAGTCTCTCATCTAGCCAAAATTTATATATATATATATAAAAGAGGCTTCCCTCCCCCACCCCCCCATTTTATTTTATTTTTTCTAATGTTAAACACCCCGGGTCATTTAAATTTGGGAAGCACACAACAAACATATAAGCTTTATATTTTTGCAACAAACGTAAATAAAAAAAATATATTTTTTATACATCAAAAATTAACATGCATTTTATTTTTAAAATAAGAATAAAAGAGTTATACTTTTACTTTTAAAATAATAATAAAAGAGATTAAAAGTACATGGTAGCTTTTATACCAAAGACATTATATTTTTTTTATTTAAATCAGGCGGTGTCCGGGCCGACCATCTTCACTGCTGGCCACAGAATGTTTTTGCAACCGCCGGGATTCAACCTGGAGAGCTCTTAGTCAACCCCAGAGCTGAACCCAGGGCGGTTACCGTTGGGCCAAGTCTAATGGTTACCAAAGACATTATATAAAACAAATATAAGAGGTTTCTTTTAGAAGCCCCGAGTTTTTTCCTAAATCTTTTGGAAGCTAAAATACGAAAAGTGTTGTAGAAAAATGTTCAAGTTTATTTGGGTTTTATCTCTAGAAAGTAGAAACAGAGCATTAAAAGAAAAACACACACTTTCGCTTCTATTATCCGTTCTGCTTCTAAATCAAGTTCACAATTTCACTAATTCGAAGTTCACGATTTCACGAGTTATAGCTAACAAGCAAGGATGCAGCAAACTTTAGTCTTTCTTTGAATCTTTGGGTTAATATATTTACATCTTTCCTTTTTAATCTCTTCTTGTTGTATTTTTATTATAGTCTTTCACACATTGTAATTGTATTAATTTCTACTCACTACTTGATGTATGTTTTATTTGCTTGTGCTAAGTGGCATTTTTTAATTATTTTTTAAACTATTTTGTAAAAGTAATCATGGTGAAGAAAACAATTGACTCCTTTAAAAAAAAGGTTGTGAGGGTATATAATTTAGTACAAATATAGAACATTCGCAATGCGTTCAAACTTCAGCGCCTCTTGAACATCGGCCTTCAAAAGCTCCTAGAGTTGTTCGACAAATTTGATGCATCTAGTACTTTGGTGGGAGACCCAAGTTTACGAAAACAAATATGAGATATTCCGGTATCGAAACGTGACGAGTTTAGTGATTTAAGTGGATTTTTTAAAATTAATTTGTCGTTTGCTTTATTCCATACTTAAATTCATAAAAACCCTACTTTTATGTAAATAATTAAACTAGAATAGTGAATAAGTAGGAGTCAATCCAAATCCAAGCTAATACCTTAAAGATATGAAAGTTTGTCGAAATTCATGACATTAAGAACAAAGATTAGTATAGTTTTTGAATTTTGAATTTAAAATTATCTAAACTAAGAAACTAAAAATTAAACTAAACTAATTAAATGAAAGCAAGAAAGTAATCAATCTAAATAAATCCCAAGGAAAGATAATCCACCACCATAGACATAAATAAAAAGTATCTAATTATGTTTTTAATATTCAACCTTACTATATAAACAAATTCAAAATAACCATCATTCTTTCTTTAAAACTAATATATATAAATAAAAATAGGTATCGCTTGTATCTCCAATTGTGGTGATCTCTCTTTCCTTTATTTTAAAAACAATTAAAGTACTAGAAAAAAATACACGTTATAATAATAGTAATTTGAAAATATAATTTTATTCGGGACGAATAATTAAAAATTAATTAGAATTAAATTAAGTACATTACATCCATGGCGGTTTCATCCCTCCAATTTTGAAGAGAATTTAGCCAAGCATATTAATTAAATAATACATTCAAAAAAAATCAACATTAAAGCATCCCTGAATATGATTCTCGAATTGGCGTATACCGCGAGGCTTTACGTTGTCCACTGTTTCACGTTTAATACTTCAATAGCACAGCAACTAGTAAATGGAGGGAGAAAATATATGGGGATTTTCTCTTTAATAATTTATATTTTCTATTTTCTATTTCTATGTATTGTCTATTTTGTTTAGATCTAGAGCATAGGTATATATATATAGGAATAAGAGATAGACGTATAATAAGTTTAGAAAATTAGAATTAAAAAAAATAATAAATATAAGTTTAATTATGATTCTAATTAAGAGAGAAAAAAAAGAGTTGCGTTACAATTATTTCCATAGACCTTTAAGTGTATAATTCTTCAAATTTAAATTTTTTGCTACCATGTATTAAACCTTGAATCTTGGGACTTTGAAACTATGTCTTTACTAATTCAACTAACTCCTCATTTAGTAAATTTGATGCATCTTTATATTTTTCTCATCTTCCTTTCTAGTCTTTAATTAACTTCCACATTTTTAGATTTTTTCTAACATTTTACTTCTTTCCTACAAAAGACGAAATAAATGTTATTTCTCTACATTTTAAGCATTAATTATACACTAACAAAATATTATTTGTATGTTTAAATTACAATTTTGGGCACTTATCATTTAGGCGTGCTTATATCAAAGTTGAACCAAAATATGTTATATTTTTGTGTTAACTTGGTTCATTATTTGATGTTAAATTTTAATTTAAATAATTTTATGATAATTATTTCTTGCGGTCGGTTCATTTGTACCCTCCTTCAAACCTAATATCCTAACTTCATACCTACTCCTAACACCCAAAATAAGGAGCAATAAAAGACGTCAAGAAATATGCAACCACATAAAACATGAGATTGTGCTTGATTCAAAAAAAATAGAATCTTATATTTTTAATTTAGTCGAATTCATGTTGTTATATAATTACATGTACAATCTTAATTAAATTTAATACGTACGTAATTATTATTAATGTATAATTTTTAATATAAACTTTAAATTATATGCTAAAGTTTGTAATATGACGCCCCGAATCCCGTTAAGAGAATTAGACCTCCAGGATCTGGTTAATCACGGGTGCCGTCATTCACAACGGCGGGTGAAGTGTAAAATTTACAATTTATGAAATCATTTTTTCAAAAGTTACTTATCTAGAGGATGGTATGATTAAATTAATTACTTTTAAAAAAAAAATAATAAACACATATTTGAAGTCCATCCATTGGAAACAAAGTCAAATAAATAGTATTCCATTATACAAAATGGTCTTCACTTTAAAATTTAAATAGTGCAATAGGGTTTACAACGCTTATACGAAACTCAAAAGAGAAAAGTAAAACAAATATTAAGTCATCCCTCCGTGGAAGATTAATGTAAATCTAGGGTTATCAGAGGCGTCTAAATTTTAACATAACGTGCCAACACAAGGTAATACCTGCAAAATTGGTTTGAAAAATTGGAGTGAGCCAAACACGGGCTCAATGGGAACTATAAGATTTTTATAATATTAAAAATGTGCAATAAACTTTAAACTAATGCCATGCAAATCACATGATCCAGTTTCCCCAAACATGAACTCTAAAAGCATGCATAACGAAAAATACATAATCATTAATCGAAAGTATAATGTGTTGGCAATTATAACAACTCCAATTATCCTACGTTAAATTTCATCTCATCTCAAAGGCAACAAAAAAGAGCTGCAACCCTTAACTCCCAATGGGCTACAACCCAATACTTTAGTGGCTACAACTATTAATAAGAGGCTACGACCTCATCTCATCAAGAGGGATACAACCCTCGTCTAGTGCCGGTACTTCGGGCTCCAACCAGATAATCTAAGCAGCTACAACCGAAAATGGGCTCCAGCCCCTAAGGAAGGTTCTAACCCTCCAAGTAAGGCTCCAACATTACAATTATCACCTACGTAGATAATTGAGCCAAAGCATTGAAACAATGAAATAATAATAAAAACATAAAGGGCCAACACACCAGAGAATACTAATCCAATGCTATATCGATTATACATAGCTCCGTCTATATAACGTAGCTCAACAAAGTAAAATCTTATATGTGGTGATATGGTTGTTGTATATTTGCCAATTGTGTATTATAATGAAGTTCTCATTAACAAGTCTTGTAAAATACAATGATGTCCTAAGTATTTGCAATATTGTCGTTAAGCATTATAAGTACTACTATTCTCAAAGTATAGTTTCATTTATTTGGAATTGGCTCGATGAAAGACTTGCCAAGCATTTGGCATGATCCATATGAATTAGAATAGCACTTGGACATCATAAAGTATACCAAGGTTGTGAAATCTTATGTTAATCTCATCATTAACACGATTAAAGCCAAATTCTTTTGGGCTATCAAAAGTGTAGTCAATTTAGTGGGTTTTCACCACTACACCAAATCTATACAACAATTGGCATATGTACACTAACAATGATCAACCCACATATTGCATTAGTTAATACAAGTGTTAGAATCGTCATAATGCCACTCTCAAGGTATATACAATTTATAGTTTAACACATTTGAGTATAAGTGGGTTAATAGGAAAAATTAAGGATAATATATAAACATATGAATTCTCTTGTATTTTCATCAAATTAACCCATTAGCGGAATAAAAACAACCATTTATAGGAACATATTCCATTAATATCCTTAATATATGACTTATACCAAAAACTAGGGTTCATAGCTAGAAAATTGGGGGTATTGTTCCATATCTCAAATTGGGTTTGTATAAAGAGAAATGATTATTGTAATAGCTCAATATCTACATAAATAACAATAATCAATCATCAATTTAAGTTAAATAACATCCAAACCCAATGCATGCATCAAAACCCTAGGCTTTTAAGGAAAAACCCCTAATCTTGTTGAAAACACTACATGCATCATAATATAAGTTCAAAATAGATTTTATACTATTGTTCCCACTTGGATTGAAGCTTTAGAACATGGTTGGATGTGTTGATCGAAGTATTGAAGCGAATCCATCAAGAACTCCCCAAACCCTAACTCATCTTTAAGTTCCCATAGTGAAAGAAATGTGGAGAATATGATGTTTGAGCCTTAAATCTTGAACCGCATGAAGAAACTACCAAAGATCCTTCAAAATCTTTCTCTAATTGAGCTCCCGTCTCTCTCTACCTCCCTTAGATGTTTAGTGCTCGAAAATGGGGGTTTAAGGGTGATAAAAAAGTAAAATATCATGTAAAAATTGGTCAAACCCGACTCCAGGGCACCAAGATCGGTCTTGGGAGCTCTTAGCCAAAATTTTCACCTTCCAAGATAGCCCAAGATCAATCTTGGGAAGGCCAAGATCGATCTTGGAATCACTACATTAAGTTCATCTGATTGTTGGCCTCCCGAACCCCCAAGATGCTATAATCTCGTTCCAGACCAAACATGGAAGTTGTAGAGGGGATCGATACGGAGCTTTTGGCACTGACGAGGACTCATTCAAATATCGGACAAAAAAATTATGACCTCCCAAAGTTGGCCAAAAGCTTAGAAATTGCGTAAAATCAAAACTTGCGATCTTTGCCTCAATTTCGATTCGGGCCATCCGAACTGCAAAACGATTGTTCATGCAATTGTAAATATACTAACATGACTTTCTTAAATAGTTTAAATGGTAAAATCCCATATGGAACAAAATTCCACCACCCAAAGTGAGATTTATGAACGCTTTAGGCTAATATGGTGAAATTAACTAGTAAACTTAACACGGTTATCACATGTAAAGTAATTGAGACCCCTTGATTTGTAATAAAGGTGATGGATTTGAGACATATTTGAAAGAGTATTTATTATTTTAAAATGATGAAGGTAAATCTGTAAATCTAAGTGCATGCCAAAAAGTAATGACCAAATTTTATTTACTTTTGGTATACAATCCCGCATTAATTAGATTTTTAGAGAAGGATTCTTAACTTCAAAAGATTGGTTCAGTGGCCTTAGCCTCAGATTTAAGGCTCCATGAAACCACAAATCTCATGTTCGAATATCTTAACTTTGGAGCTAGTGATGGGTTTTGGCAAATTTTTGGTATTGTAGTTAAAAGGAAAGACTTAAACCACTCTTTTTTTATGTAAAATAAATTGTGAAAATGGTTGTATCATTTGAAAATTGAAACTCAATGTCTTGTTCCACTAAAAATAAATACTTTTTACATTTATCTAATTATTTTGAAATGAGACTTACTAGACCAAGCAAGCTAAACTTTCTTTGAGAGCATCCACACTGCATACGGTAAATTTAACTCACAAATTTGTAAATATACTATTAAATTTCTTGTGAGGTTACACCGCATATATTAAAAAATAGAGCAATGCTACACTTACCTATAAATCTTATCACATATTCTTACTGGGTGCATTACATGAGCTGTACCTTCACAAGATACAATAAAAGTACAACTCATTTAATGCACCTGATAAAAATAGGTGGTAAGATTTATATATAAGAAAACCATTTTCTTAAAAAATATAGTCATACGAGGGTTGCCAAAATGACAAAAAAACAAATAAAAAGAAGTTTCATACGAGTTTCTCATACTCGTATGACTCATACGAAGTTGTCACATTTGTATGACTCATATGAAGTTGTCACACTTGTATGACTTATACGAATAAGCCAAACCCTTACCAAATTTTATTTTATTTTTGTTTGATATGAGTATGACACACTTTTATAGTTTAATAAAAAACGCTAACATGTATAAATAAAATTTAAGTATACAATAAATTTATACATTAACTACCATACGAAAATAAATTTACATATAATGTTTGTTGTGATATATAAAATAAGAATGATAAATTTGCTAATTTATTACACTCAGTATAGATGCTCCGGTAAAGAACATATATGCGCTGCCTATGATTGAATATCACATGCAAATTGTTTGGGATTTTAGACAAAACCCACGTCATATCCAATATTATTATTGGCCCCTCCTAATTAGCTAGCTAGAGTGCTTGCTGTGGGCTACCTTCCACAGGCTTGTAACGTGGGCACAGAGATTTTCCCAATGGAGAATCTATAGCTGTTTATAAAAATTAAATATCATTTTTTTTTTCAATTTTTTTAGCATATAATACCAAATCAAGTTTATTATTTGCTATTAATTGTATTAAAATTACTATATTTTCTTTTGAGTTTCAGCACCTCCCTTTCTGATTTCCGATTTTGAGTTCAAAATATTAATGTATTACAAGAATATACGCGAATAAAGAGTACATTATTTATATTTAATTATACATGTGTGTTAAAGTAGCATAAATTAATTTTGTCATTGTATTTTTTAGGATATTCTTACTAACATGAAATATGCTGTAAATTTTTAAACTTACAGACAATTTTCAACTATAAATTTAAGAAAGATATCCACTCTTACTCAAAAACTTTGTATTTAGTTTTGAAATAAAAATTTACTATCATTAAATTAATAATTACAAAATTAAGACTGTATTTTGTATTTTACACAAATTGACTCATATGACAGTTGTATTAAAGTTAAATTATATTTCTCCATTACCAATTAGAAATAGAATATGCTCAAGTATATATATATAAAATTTATATTTATAGAGAGGCTTTAAAACTAAAGCCATTAAACTATTAAAAGATAAGTGAATTCAACACTAAAATTTTGATACTCAGTTTGGTATATTAAAAAAAGTTGGACTTTTACACAAATTCACCCATCTAACGTTCGCATTAATGTTAAATTGGATTTCTCTATTTCCAATTATAAATAGCCATCTCACATTTGCATTATGTTAAATTGGATTCCCCCATTACCAATTATAAATATGATATGCTCAAATATATAATATTTTTCTTTACATTTATAAAAGATGCTTTAAAACTATTAAAAGATGTTAAGTGAATTCAACGCTAAAATTGAGATACTCAATTCGGGACATCTAAAAAAAATTTAATTCTTAATTTTTGATATCATAAAAAATACTGGATGACTATGTTAGGTTCCATCAATTTTTAGATTAATGAATTTAACTATTAAAGTTCCGTTTGATTACAATATAAAAAATGAAAAAAAAAACACTTGATTTATGTGAGAGTTTGAAAATTAAGTTGAGGCATGAAGTAAGATATCTTCTTACTTTTTAATTTTTTCTATCGAAAAAATTTATTTGGGGGTTGAGGAAGAAATTTTTTAAAAATGAAATAAAAATGAAGGATGAAGGAAAATACCCATAAAAATGATCATGAGAAGAAGAGCATCTCATCACACGCCTTAACTTATTTTATAACTTCTCACACAAATCAAGTATTTTTTTCATATTATTAGCAAACAGAGCCTAAATGAAATAATTACTATTAGTTCCTTAAAATATTGTTTAAAGTGAATGCTTCTATCTTTTAGGGATTAAAAATGTTAATAATATAAAGATCTGGTGAAAGTTTGGTCATAAAAATATTGCTTAAAGTGATGTTTCTATTTTTAGGAGTTAAAACGTTTATAATATAAAAATATGATAAAAGTTGATAATTACAAAACTTAAAAACTTATTCGGTCAAAGTATTTGACCAAATATGTGGCCATAATTCGACTGTAAGTTTTGATCAGTAAGTTTTTCAAAACTTACAGACTTTTATGGAAGCATTTTCCTATTTTTTATAAGGAAAATGATTGTCTAAAAGACTGTAAGTTTTAATAAAACTTACAGTCAAATATTAGCCACATATTTAGTTAAGGATAAATATTACTAAATTTTAATTTATCTTTATCATTAATAATATTTTAACCCATGCAAAATAGTAAATTCCATATATTTTAAATAATTATTTCTTATTCTTTCATTAATCAATTAAATTAGTAATTTTGACAAAAAAAATTAATAACATATTGATCAAGTATTTTTTTAAAATATTTTAAATTAAGAATCCAATATTTTTTTTAATGTTTGAAATTGTAAGTATTTTATTTTTATTTGTATATAATCACAACACCAAACTTTATAAGAAAACAATTTATAGTTTTAGCAATTCAATTAGCCTCTTTCAATAGTTTTAATAATATTAAAGCCTATTTTATAAATATAAAAAATATATTATATACTTGAGCATATCATGTTTCTAATTGGTAATGAAAAAAATCTAATTTATCATTGATACAAATGTCACATGGTTGAATATTAAATTAAGTCCAATTTTTTTGGACGTCTCAAACAGAATATCTCAATTTTAGCGTAAAATTCACTTAGCCTCTTTTAATACTTTAATAATAATTTTAAAGTCTCTTTATAAATCTAAAAAAAATATATTAAATACTTGAGCATATCATATTTTTAATTAGTAATGGAGAATTCAATTTAACAATGATACAAATATCATATGGATGAATTTGTGTAAAAGACAAAAAAAATATATCCTTAATTTTATAATTATGAATTTAATGATAGTAGATATTTTTTTCAAAATTAAATATAGAGTTTGAGTAAGAATATGTATCTTTCTGAGATTTGTGATTAGAAATTATCTGTAAGTTTAAAAACTTACAGCGTCTTTCATGCCAGCAAAGTTCTTTTTATAAATACCAAAATCTAACTATATACAATGTCTCTATGAAAATGGTGTTAGAGTTGTACATAATTATTCTTTTAAAATATATTTTGTTTTGTTAAAACAAAATTAATATATCTTTTTTGTTATAAACACACACACACACACACACATATATATATATATCTGCAACTGTCTTGTTTTGAAAGCGATGCACACAGTTGTTAAATTGAAAGTCGGGTTGCAATGACTAAAAGTAAACTATTATTTGTTCTTAAAGAATTTGAAAGGTAGGTTATTGCGTTATGGGTAAGTTTGTCAATGGAACGGATTTGTACTTGAACTTAATCCAAACTTGATCCATTTAGTTGAATATGTATTGAGAATTATCATCCGTACATATATCCAAATCTGATCTAAACCCATTAGGCATTTGATTAATAAATCAGATATTGATATATGTCAATCCAATCCAAGACATACATTTTTGCTTTAATTTACTGTTATATTTATCACTTTATTATTAAAACACTTGTAAAAAATAACTATAATTTAAAAAGTATTAAATAAATTTCTTTTTACAAAAAAAGAACAAAGTTAACTGTTGTTAGGCTTAATTTTTATGTTAATTCAATTATTTATTTATTTACAAACTAATTATAATATAATAAAAAAATTAAACAAATTTGATATAATCCGATTTAAATCTGATCCAAATAAATTTGAATCTGTATCAATGTTTTAGTGATCCACTACATTATTTGATAGGGATCCAATTCAAAAACTTTTTCAAAATATAAATTTGACAAAATTCAACATAATTTAATCTAAATCCGATCTGTTAACAAGGCTTATCGTAGATGATTGGAGAGAGAGAGAGAGAATCAATACAGAGTAAACAAGCATTATTTTCTATGAACAATATACGTACAGTGAGTTGGAAGGTGTGTTAGATTCCCCGAGAGATTTTGCGGTTGGTGATAATGTGAGTTGATGGATTTTGTATTTGGAGTGATATGACCGTCAACATTTGCATATTGGAAAGTAATATTGTCTCTTATAGCCATTTTCATATATAAATATTTAGTTTACATTCTTTTTTAAAGGTAACATTGACTCTGATAACAACTATATATACTAATTTGTACGATTCGGGTAGGATCACATCTAGTATAAACTAAATAAATTCGAAGTATACATATTGAAACACACTTATCTTACCTTAGGTTAAACATGAACCAAGTGGAAGAAGCAAGTGCATCAAATGCTCTTGAAGGACAATCAAGCTTTAATGCAAGACAATTCGAAGTGATTTGGCTTGGATTCTGCTATCGAGTAGCTAATAAATTTGCTTACTTTTGGAAAATTTAATATGTTTATATATCAAATTTATAACTATTCTTCTAGTTTTGTTTGTGATGCTTTGTTTGATGACCTTAACGAGAAAGTAGAGTCTCGCTTATTAGAAGGATTATGTAATTCTATTATCAAGATTAAACAATATTAGTTTCTCTTTTTTGTCTAAAAGAAACAGATATACTAATTTAATTTCTTTGTAATTTTTTGACGATAGATTAAATTAAAATTTAATATTTTTATAAGATAATATAAAACTAAAATGAGATTATTAATTTAGACAAATGATCTATCAATTAAATTAATTAAGGTCCCAACTAGGGACCAAGTCAAGAGAGAGATACAGCGTCTTTACTTTCTTGATAAACTCCGCGGCAACTAGCATTAAAGCGTAAAAGAAAAAGAAAAAGAAAAAAAATGTGCATGGATTTGATAATAACATGGGAAGATCTTTAGGTCTTTCTTTTCCGTTGATTTGCATGTTTACTCTCTCTCTCTCTCTCTCTCTCTCTCTCTCTCTCTCAAGTATTTAATCATATTTCTTTTCCTACCCTTTATTTTCATTTTACAACTTGGATTTGATGAAGTCCTTCACGTCTTTTCATGGTATATAATTAAGGCAAAAATACAAAGCCAAGATGGACTTCTTATATTTTCTTATTTGGCGAATAATTCTTTAGCTGTCCGTGATTAGATTTCTTTATGGTCAGAATATTTCTTTATCTGTGTAATTGCTCATCAACATATATATATATATATATATATATAAGGGAAATTCGATGATAAATATTATCTTCAGAATATGTCGGTTTAGATGAAAATGGCATGATATGTATATATATAAATTTATTTAACTAAAACTCTTTTTTTACTAACTCTATATTATTATGGACAAAAATGCCGCTTTAATATCATTTTCAATTTTCAAAACTACATACAAAACTTTTTTAGAATACTTGTTAATTCATAATTTTGCAACTAAATTTAAAGTTTAGTAACTAAATTTTAAAAAATATATAATTTTGTAAAGAAATGTGGTGTTAATTACCCAATGAATCCAATAAAAATAAAAAGAAATGAACAAATTAGGAACTAATAAAGATATAAGGATTATAATAGCAAATTAGTAAACAATTTTAATATACAATATTTTATTATATATATATATATATTAGATATACGGTGCTTAAGGCACCATCCATTTGAACTTGCACTAAATTTTTGTCGTGAAACCCATACTCAAAAACCCGTCCCAAGCCTGATACATTAGGGAGATATCTTAAGTTGTTGGATACTATACCAAAATTCAATATATGCAAGAAAGAAGTCGACTCAACCGGTGTAAGTCTTATTTTGAAAAACCTGAATCTGCTCTGTTTCAATATACATAAGCCCGAACTTTACTTGTTCGACCACGACCCACCCATTGCGTTGTAGTTGTAAGATAATATAAGGATATTTAAAGAAAAATTCTTACATCTAGGTTGAGTAAGTTCAAATGGATTAAATTTATGTAAACCTGAAATCAACTCGAATTTGTACCATTTTTTTTGTTGTAGAACCAGTATTCACCTCTGTCTTAAGAAAAATTGTTCAAAACCCGACTTATTATGGATATTTTAGTTCTTAGGATATCTCGAGAAAAATCAATATGCATGAGCTGTTGATTAAAAGGTATTAGTGCATGATTTAACTTGAATATACTTTATTTCAATATACATAAGCTCAAACTTAACTTGTTTGACCATGACCCACTTGTCGCGTAGTAGTTATAAGATACTATTAGAATATTTAAAGAAAAAATATTATATTTAGGTTCGGTAAAGGTCAAACGGGTTAAATTTATGTGAATTTGAACTTAACCTAAATTTAGGCTGATTTTTTTTGTTGTGGAATGTATATTCGATCACCTCAATCTTAAAACAAAATATGTCCTAAGCCCAAATTATTAGAGAGATTTTAGTTCTTATGATATCTAAAGAGAAAATTCAATATGCATGAGCTATTGATTAAAAAGAATTTGACTCAATTGGTGAAGGTTTTGTTTTGAACATTTTGAACCCTCATCTTTTATTATATGTATAGGCCCGAACTCAATATGTCTAGCCCCTGATCCAGCCAACACATTGTAATTATATGGTATTATAATAGTACTTAATGAAGAATTATTATATTCAGATTATGGCGGGATGAGTCAAACGGGTCACTCTAATAAGTTTTTTAAATAAAAAATAAATAGTTGTCCTAATTAATCTAGATGTATTTGGAGAATAATAATAACATTTTATATGACAATTTATTTTAATAAAATGATTTTTTTAAGTAATAGAAAAAACTAATTTAGAAAAATATTATTTTATTAATAATGTTTAATTCATTTTTAGAAACTAAGAAATTAAATAATTCATTTGAAATTGTTCATTTTTAATATTCGTCTATCATTAATTAGGAATATACACCAATTTGGAACATAAGCAATTTTTTTTTTGTGATTTATTAATATATATATATATATATATATGGGAATGTTCAAGTTGTATTGGTGTAATATTAAAAAGTTTTATATCCATCCATAACTTTTTTTTCGGATTCAAATTTATCAATTCCATTTTTAGATAAGCTATTTTTATTGTATTTATCAAGTATGTAAAGTTTTAAATTAGTCTGATATTTGTAACTACATAATCACTATACTTAATTTTACTTACTTTTTGTAAGGTTCATAATTCAATATATAACATGATTATGATGAGGGGGACTATGCATCTTTGATTAATTTAATATTCTGCACACATCTTTGATATATTATAATTGACTAATTCAGCGCCTTGATTGATGAATTATAAAATTGAGAGAAAGTTATTGACATGTGTAAAACTTTTTTATTTTACACAAGTGTAACTTCACCCTTCGATTTCATATATATATATATATAGATCGAGGGGGCAATGCTATATTTACCGGATATTCTTACCACCTATTTTTATCGTCGTGCATTATATGGGTTGTATTTTCATAAGATACAATAAGGCCTCGTTTGATTCAGGGATTATGATCAATGGGATTAATAATACCAGTATTAATAGTATTGGACTATTAATCCTGGTATTAATTTAATACCAATACCTTGTTTGATTCATGCAGTATTAATATTAGGATATCCCATACTGATGTTAATAACATGTTTGGTTCTGTAACTTGTATACGGGATTATATTTTGGACTAACAAAATAAAAATCTTTTTTTAAAAAAACATTTTTTTAAAAAAAACATTTTTTTTAAAAAAAAATATTTTTTAAAAAATAAAAAATAAAAAAATATATTTTTTTTAAAATAAATTTAAATAATAATAATAGAATAGTAGTAGTAGTGTCATTTTTGAAAATATTATAGTAGTAATGGCATTTTTGAAAATATATGATTCTTTTTTTTTAATCCTGGATAAATAATACCACCTCCCCTGGTATTAAATTATAGCACAAAGAGTGGTATTAAGTTAGTACCGGTATTAGTAATCGCAGCACATTTGTGCGAATCAAACAAGGTATTATAAAAAAAGTGGTATTAATAATCTCATCCCACTTTTTAATACCCGAATCAAACGAGGCCTAAGGGTACAACTCATTTAATGCACTCAGTAAGAATATGTGGTAAGATTTGTAGATAAAGAAAATCATTTTTCATATACACTATGTATTGATATGGGTACATAAGTCATATTTCAATACAATTAATTCTAGTTTGGCATTGCCATTAGTTATAGTAACAAATGGTGTCCTTATTCTACTAAAATATCTTATCATGAATCTTTCGTAAAAAAATAATCATATAAGGAATATTTCTCCCAGTTTTTTTATATAGAACAAGAAAATAATAGGAATTTAAAAGACTTATAAACGTAAGTTATTTTAGTTATTTTTAAGCCACGTAGTATGTGCCTCAAAATAACACAAATCTCAAGGTTATCATCCATTCATCCAATACATACGCGAACAATAAGTCCAAAAAAAATAAAATAAAATTTAATGTAAAAATAAATAAATATAAAGAACCCTAATTGATTGCATGATTAGAGGATCTGCTTAGCCAAGTGCCAAAGTTTCAATTCTGTCTATAGTATTAGGGTGGGGTTTTCGTAGAATAGCATACAAATGAAATGAAAGATATATAGGGCGGCCATTCCCACTCGGATTATTGTGGCAATTCAAACTTTAAAGGCAAAACGCTCAATACCTAGATAGCTTGTTCCCTATTTGCTAAAAAAACTTGCACGAATAATCACATAGCCCCAAAAAATGAAATAACAGTGACCAAGAAATTAATACGGGATATTGTTACATAAAAGAAATGAAGCATAGTTATTTGATCGATACTCTCAATCTCAAACCTCATTGTATTTTTAGGATATTTTTGAGGATGAGTAGTATTACTCTTTTACTTTATTTATTGATACTCTCATTTAAAAATAATAGTTTAATTTTCTTTTTTTAAAATATCTCATTTATTTGCCTTGAATAATTAGTGCAATATATCTCATAATAAAATAAGTTGTACGTACTTGATCTTTAATTAAGTTAAAATTAACGCATGCTTAACAAGTTTAAATTTCCCCTTTTTTTACATGAGTTTAAAGTTAAAATAAAACTATCAACAAATTTATAGTTCCACATTTTTCCTGATATGTTCATAGTGACCCCTGGCTATTAGCAAGCCAAACCGCAACAGATAGCCTAGCCACAATTGGGATCCGTGAGAGCATCTCCAATCACCATGTTATCTATTTATTTTTTTAGTATCAGTGTCAAGCAAGTTTTAAAAAGTGAACTCCAATGTATATGTTAACGCAAGTGTCAACTATTAAAAAAAGTTGACATATTTTAAGGAATGGAGTAACTTAATTTGGCTAGCTAGCCACGTTGGATGTATTATGATATATGTGGATCATATCCTTTTATTTAATTTTTATTTTTATACTCACATAATTAAATGACGTCACTTGTTATTAGTGAGCGTATGAAGTTAGAAACATTAATTAAAGTATAAAATTAATTATTTGTTAATGAATGAATAGCGAGCGAGTAAATTACTATATAAGAAAGTGACGATATATATATATATATATATGCATGTAACACTTTAATTTTTATATGACATCTCGATCTATTGGAGATGCTTTGGTTCTGCTGGGCCATGAACAACATTATTGATCGATATATTGTACCGAAAGTTTGGACATGAAAAATTAATATCTCGAAATGTGTGCTCGATCCATCCCCAGGTATATTATTGGGGAAGACGTACATCTCAATCGTCCCCTGCTCCTAATTTATATATATATATATATACGTGGGTGGGCGGTTTATTATACATTTTTACAGCAATATTTGCCACTTATTTAAACATAAATAAATTAGAGCCTTAATTAATTTGGTCAATCCTGGAAAAATAAATAAATTATGGAGTCTAATTAATTTGCATGGAATATAAAAAATATATAGGCACTTCACATTAATTTGCTAATCCTTCAAAATCATTTTTAGTGACACTATATCTTTTTTATTTTAGGACATTTTTTATGCATATATAATAGACACTTTTTTAGAATATTAGAGCACTCACTTAAAATGTAATATTGATACCCAAAAGATAGTACATACATATTACTAACTTTGCAGTCGACATGATTATTATTGTCGGCATCTTGATGGGTAAGGACATGTATAAGTAATTACGGAATGTTTTCTAAATATTTGGTCTGAGTTATTTTTTCTTTTCTACTGTGTAATTTGAATGTTTGATACAGGAATTGTGTTCTTAGAAAATCTGACACATCTCAAAAATAAAGCGTGATTTTTAATTTGAGTCATAAAGTAACTAAAAATGAGCAGTTTAAGCTCTAAATTAAATTTGCCTATCAATGAATGAAAGAGAAGAATTAAACTGATGACCTATATATACAATAGAGATGTGAGTTACTGAGTTGTGGTCATTTTAATATTTGATTTAACTACTAAAAAGTATGATATGTTTTTCCTGTTTTTGCACATTTGATAATATACAATTTTTGGACTTAAAATACGTGCACTTTTTCTTTTTTTTTTTACCTTTTTTGGGTCAATCATATCATTAGTCATCCATACGGACTCTATAAACATATTTTTATATGTTATTTAATGGTCCTACGTACATACGTTACTTTTAAGTGATAAACCGAGTTCACGCGTCAATTAATCAGTTCAATTTAATGGAATAACGCCATAATATCTCTCATATGACTGATAAGGATAAAAACTAAATAGGAATATATGCAGTTGCTTAGTTAAAGTGTAAGCTTGATATATCTCTCATATGATGCATCAATGTAGGGTCAGCAAATGATTCAAATAACACGTATAGTGTGTTTGATTGCTATAATTTTTCATAAAATATAGAGTTTTTTCACTCAAGTTGTCATTTTTGGAGTGTTTAATTGCCAAAAATTTTTAGGTGGTTAAATTTCATCTTTTGGCAATCATTGCCTTATTTTTCACCAAAACCTTGAAAATATTTTCTTGGTGGGGGCAGAGCATGTTTCTCAATTCTAGGTAATTGTGCACAAATTTCAAGACAAAGTTATCAATTTTTTACATTAAAAATGCTATAACTTAAAATAAAAATTCAAAATTTAATATTTAAAATCTACTAATCAGGATCAATTAAACAAGATCCATCATGATTCATGACTATAGAATTATGTAAAAAAAAATAAGACCAATAATTGGAAAAGTACAATATTTTTCGGGTAGAAAATTAAGACAATCAAACACATTTAATTGACATTTTTCATATAACTCAATTTTAGGCAATTCAATTGTCTAAAACTTATTTTCTTTCCATGTAAATTTCATACATATAACCAAACACACCCGTAGAGAATGATATTTCATGAATGAGGCTAGCAAGTCTAACTTTTTTTGGCCTCCCTCAAAATTAATTAAATTTTGATTTTGCCCCCAACTGTCCTCATTTGAACTAAACTATAACAGGCATGAGAAAGTCCTCGTTTGCTCTCTTTTAGAATTTGCTGAATTTCTTTGTGGAGATCTACACATGAAATGTCTTAAAGGCCTTAGTTAATTTACTTGTAAGAAAAATGAGTAGCAAGACATTTGAACCTAAAATGAAAGCAATCTATACTACTTTTTCGTTATTACTATTGTAATCTTATTGAGTATGCTTCGAATAAGAACAAAATGCTTCGAATAAGAGTACAATGATATGGCACGAACGCTTTTTAAAATGTGAGTGAAAAGAGCATTTACAATAGTTGAAGTAAATAAAGTAAGCAAGATAAGTAATGTGAGTGATAAGAGCATTTACAATAGTTGAAGTAAATAAAGTAAGCAAGATAAGTTTGTCTTATCCATCCATAGAGTAAACACTACTCCGTAAATTTAGGTTTTTCTTAAGTTTTTTACCAAATACATTTGTGACATGTGTATGGCTTAAAATAAGGGATAACCATTCGCATTTCAGAAATACGTGTGACTATGCCCTATTTTAAACATAAGACATATGCAATACAACTAACTCAATACCTAGTATACCACTAGCTATATATACCACATAACCATTTTATTATGACAGTTGGCCATTTTTTATTAGCTCCTACTAATTTAGTCCCTCTCTTTAATTTTCTTCATAATCTTAACATACAACTAATTCATTTTTTAAGTAGGCAGGGTAAATATAACCTACTTACCATATACAAATTATAACCAACTGTCCATGATGCTCTAACAATATTACTTTAATGACAATAAAAATAAAAATAAAAATAAAAATTATATTTATATTTTAATCTCTTTAAATTTAAAATTCTACATCCGCACTGTTAGTATTATTATTGGTTTAAAACTTTTCTTTGACAATGAGGCTTGGGATTGCAGAATTTAAAGTAGAATATAAAGCCCCGAAGCGTGGCCACGTTATGAAGTTAGTATCACACTATGTCCAAGACTCCAAGCTGAGACAAATCATTTTAGTGGACATGCAGAGTGAGATGGTTGCGTAAAAAGTCGCGTGATTCAGGCTGGAACTGACCTTACCTGACTCAACCGTAACTCCAATAATCTCTCTTTTTTGTTCTTCCCGAAAGACATTAAGTAGACGGCATAAAAATCCACAATAAATTTGTTGTGTCAATATTTTTTTTTTTTTTTTGGAATTCTGAGTTTTTAGCTGTGCCCTGCATGTACCAATCCATGGTTGGTCCACTCTGCATTACTTTCCAAACAGCCCCCTTGACTTTTGTCACAAAGGACATTTTTTCAATTAAGACCCATTCTTTTTGGGAAAATTTTCCTCTCAAACGACAAACTAGTTTGAACCATTTTTCAAACATGGAATATATATATGTACGTACTAATTAAGAGGTAAAGTGTTTGTATATCTATATCACAAAAATATTGTGATTCTCATTAGAGCAGAGGGAGTACTAAATTAATCATATTGTGATCCTCGTTGTACGTAATAATTATAATTGCAAAAATACAAAAGTTTCATTTAAAAAGGTTGATTGGAAAACTTAATAAATGTTATTGTCAATTAAAAGGAAGTGATAAAGATTATTGGTCGCCATGGCCCAATACGAGAATATGGTAAAGAAGGCGGTTCCTTGGGTCCCCAAAATTTTGAATTTTTTAGGAGTTTCCAAATTTTTGTGTCAATGTATATGCATTGTCATATAGAAGTATAAAAGCAACTTATTTATAAAGTTGAATATTTACACATAAAAAAAAGGTTAATTTAAGTAACAAAAACCTTCGTATATTAATCCTTTTAACACTTATAAAATAACAATTTTTTGATTTTTTTAAATGCCTAATTAAAAAAAATTACATTTGTAATGTTAACATGACTCATTTTTAAAATTCGTCTTGGAGTAGGGCGTGTTTTCGATTTCATTCGGGGTAGAGATTGGGGTAACCCAAAACCTCCCCAAACTTTATAGTTCGGTTTCAGTTTCCATATCTATGTAACCCAAACCCTTCCCAAATTATTCAATTTCAGTTCGGTTCAGTCTCATTCGGTTTTTATGAAAGCCAATGACTTCCGCACAAATTTAGCAAAGGTAAAGATAGTTTTCCACTTCGTCAATCGGCTAAAACATGTGCATAAAGTTATGCGATCCTACTTTTCATTTAAGAAGGTTATTATGGGGACAAATTTGAGTTCAAATTTGTTATGACAGTTTTGATTATAGATGAGAATTTGTTTCTTCTACGTACACTATTAATACATTATCCTCATTTCATTCTACTTATATTGTCATCTTCCTCCTAATGTACACTTTTGATCATGATCTTTGGTTGTTGTTCACAATGTATCACAATTATCTTCTAAAAACTTTGTTCACATTAATACATTATCCTCTTTTCATTAACAAATTTATTTATTTTTTAAAAAAAAAGATTCGAATTTTTTGGTCCAATTCAGGGTACCCGAACCCAAATCGACCATAATTAATCGGTTTTTTATTTTGGGCTTTTTTTTTCAATTATGAAAATTTCGGATCGCAACGGATCGATTCGGTTTATTCATTCAGTTTTCAAATTTCTAACAACACCCCAATCTTGGAGTCCCGAAAGTTCTCGAGCGACCTGGTTGCTACTCCACAATTGAAGGAACGTCAGTAACTCAATAAAATCTTTATATAGTTAAGAAAATATATACGAAAATTTTCCTATGCAAACCTGTCCGTATGAACCGGGACATTTACCGATGGTTTTCCGCCGCTAAAAATATATCCCCAATATATTCGTAATAAAAAACTTTAGTTAAAGGTTTTGGTCCATACGGATTGGTCCATATAAGAAATGTATTCATTTATACACTTTTTTGAAATACTTTTAAATGAAAAAAGAAAGGTGGATTAATTCTTCGTTCGAGGGTCCAATCCAATCTTGAAGTACTTTTCTGAAGAGAAAGATGATACCCATTAGGCCCATTACCAATATGCTCCATCATTGATGAATATATTACGGGCCACACTACATTGGACAAAATTCAAAATTAGAAAAATAACACACGACCTCAATTGCTTCAAAGTGGCCCGTGTCCTAATTATAATTAAGAAGAATGACTTTTGAGTCCAAATAGTTAAAAAACTAGTTGGAATCGTTCAAAATTGTACTACAAAGTATTAGCCAAAAGTAATTTTGAAAAATAAAGGAATCCACTCAACTCTTTTTCTCCAAAAAAATAAAAAAAATTGGTGATTTTATAAAATATTCATTTTCAAATGATTTAAGAAAGAAACAAAAAAACATTTTCAAATGAAAAATTAATATAACCTCGAATCAAAACCCCGTAGTCATCCGCAATCCATTAAACCCTAGAAACGATGTTAGTCTTTCGCAAAACCCTCCGCTCACCGTTTCTCTTCAGGGTTACCCCTTGTTTCCTCACCACCCAAAGCCCTAACTTCACCACCCTCTCCGACGAACCCACCTCCGCCTATTACGACGATCTCATCAACGCCGCCGGCCGTCAAAGAGACTTCACCACCGTATTTCACCTCCTCAACAAGCGCGTGAGGGACGGTTGCTTCAATACCAAATCCACCTTCAAGTTCCTCTCCACCGACCTCTCCATACTCGATGATTTGTTGCAAACCCTCGCTCGTCTCGACAAAGGTTACCCGCGCAAGAGCGCGTACGACTCGCTCGTCGCGGGACTCTGCAAGTTGCAGAGCACTGAAGAGGCCCTGCGCGTGGCCGAGGCCATGGTCCGGGGGAATCACGGGGCGAACGCCGCTACGTTTTATCCCATACTGAACGCGCTGACGAAGAAGAAGCAAATGGAGGAGGCGTGGCGCGTGATGGAGGTGATGAGAGAGAATGAGATTTGGCCGGATGTAACGGCCTACAATTATTTACTGACGGCATATTGTTTTATGGGAGATGTGGAGGAGGCGGCGGCGGTTTTGAAGGAAATCGAGGAGGGGGGGATGGAGGCGGATACGAGGACGTACGACGCGCTGGTGCTGGGAGCGTGTAGGGCGGGGAAGGTGGAGGGGGCTCTGGTGATACTGAGGAGGATGATGGATGAAAGAGTGCCGTTGCTGTATTCGACGCATGCGCATGTTATAGGGGTACTGGTGAAAATGGGGTACTATGGGCAAGCGGTGGAATTTGTGATGAGTAATGGAGGGAGGGACAAGGAATTGGATAGGGAGAATTTTGGGATATTGGCTGTCCGTCTCTTTAAATTGAAAAGATTTGATGAAGCCAACTTCCTTTTGGAGGAGATGAGTAAAAGGGGTTTACCAATGGGTCCTAAATTAAACTCCTTTTACAAATGCCATGCCCAGAGGTAAAAATTTAAAACTAAACTGTCTCTCCAGATTCTTGCAAAATTAAAAAAAAAAAAAAAAACAGTTTCTATAGAGACGTGCATATTGTTTTGACCAGTGACACTGAAATTAATTTTACTCTTAAGCAAGGGGAAAATTATTATGTTTGTGAGCTTTTTGAGACTGTACGAAACAAATTGTAAGTTAATACTTCTTCAAAGGGTATTGTGGAATGGAGCATTTGCCATCAGCAACTCTTCCCAGTTATAGACAGTAGTTTTAGCCCAGTGGTATAAGGCTGCTGCGGGGACATTGGGTCGACTTAGAGCTTCGAGGGTCAAATCTCGGCGTTGTCAAAATAATGCTTGGCCAGCGGCAGCTATGAATCGCGAGCGGGCATTAATGGAGGTGAGTTGCGAGAAAGCTGGTCTGAACACCCCATGGGAAACCAAAAAAAGTAAATAAAACTAAACCCAGCCATCAGTAAATAAAGATTTCTTTGTAGTAGAAAAGAAACTAGCTAGGTTTAGGTCTAGTTCTAGGTCTAGGTGTGATGCAGTTGCGGATAGTGAGTAAGGAGGAACTACGAGATACAAGTGCATCCGTTTTGCCTCTGTCTGGTCTTCTTCTATTATCACTACTGTTGCTGCTTTTTTCTGTTTTGATTTAAAAAGGAAGAGGCCCAAAGGCCTAAACAAAAATTTCCTTGCTCATCTCTGAGGATGAGCAAGGAAAGATGAGCAAGGAAATTTTTGTTTAGGCCTTTGGGCCTCTTCCTTTTTATGAGAATACTGCCAGTCTGCCATCCACAATGACTTCTCAACATAACCGGACTGTGGTTTGGACCCTTTGCAACCACCTTCCTTTTCTTTTTTTGTGATCCACCATTGAAAGAATTGTCCATATCTTCACCACAGTTGTTGAATGGATTTAGTGATACATTTCTTTTCTTTAATCACCCCCCTTCAATAACTTCGAAATTCTTGTATTTCCAAATATTGCACATAGTAGAAAGAAAGACACACACCCAACTAATCCCTTTCACAAAATATTGTGGTTTAGAACTAAAAACTGTTAGTTGCTGGGATAATACAAGCTCATATTTTCCTAGATTTGAAACGACTCTCAAAACATTCATTGTAGATTCTTAGTGAGTATTGCAGGGTTCAAATATGTCTGAATCTGTCAGATTCCTCACTAGCCTTGAGCAATTTTCCTAGCGACGCATGTTCTGTGTCTAGTATATGGCTGACTCAAAAATGTGTGTCCAATGAATGGCATCCAAAGTTTCAAATGGAGTATATGTTGTGGTTCAAGGAAGTCTACTAGGGATAATTCGTGGTAATTAATGAGTTAGTTTAGACATCCATGTGGAAATCGTTGATCTCTTCTTGAGTTTGTATCAATTGTAGCTTCTGAGTCTCAATTGCTGGCAAGGGATGCTTCTTTTGAGAACAAAAAATCTACTTTTGCAATAGGATGTTGTTGCATAACAATCGATGATTGCTACGATTGTCACGGTGATTTATGTGATAATTGATGCATCAAATAAATATTAGTGCGAAAACTGTTGATTCTAGAGTGTTGTGATCATATTCTTCTTTTTTTTTTATGTGCAAGCCATCTTTTATTTGGTTGTATTAACGTATAGCAATTTTTCTTCCAACAGCACATTTATTCTTCTACAGTTATACTATAGTTAAGCGGCTCTTTAATAATTCAAAATAATTGAACTTGTTCAGTGAAAATCTTTTGCCCTATGTTTAGATGGAGTAATTCTAAAATTCATATAGAAATTGTAACTGATAGAACTTAATATTACATCATGTAAAATTCCTTCAATTTTAATTTCTCATGTTTGGATGTCTTATATGTAGAATTTAGAATTTTTAATAAGCAAAATATAGCAAATTTACTGTGTGTAAAATTCTAAACTCTTTACTAATTTTACTGAGCAATGGACTCTTAACTTTTTAGCATTCCAAATTCTGATTTTTGTTCAAATTCCAAATATATATTTATTTATTTTTAATCTAGCCAAACATAAGGTTAGTATTTTGAAGGCTTTCCTTTCACCTTCGAAAGTAAAAGGTGGCTCCTAAAATGGGATTTTTTTTAGTACGAGAGTTGAACTTGATACCTCCAGCTAGTTTGGAGCCATAAAATGGGATTTTAACTCCGTTCTTTGTCGATGATACATGTAAAATATTTTCATACAATACGCTAAATCATTTGAGATAATTAATAAAAATGTAAGATAATAAATTGACCTCATGTGGGCTGGTCTTTTTTTCTTTTTGAAATTCTGTACTAATACTAGGTACTGTCCGTGTCGAATGACATGGCGATGTAAAAAAAAAATTAACAGTTAAAAAATTATGAGATTGGACAAAAAATACTTAATATCTAAACAACGTGCAACTTAAACCGTATTAAGAAAATTATACACGCAACTAATTTAACTATCAATTGTTGGGGATGGGGAGATTTGTTAAAGCTGAACTCGAGATATTAAAAGATACATTTGACCGAATTAGATTGAGGTGGTTTTTTAATTGAAAAGCTCAAATTTCACCTTGTTTATAATTTGCTTAAATTCGAACCCGTTTCACCACTTCATTTAAGCTCGGGCTGGGTTAATTTGTCATTCATAATCATTCACTAATATATACAAAAATTAATATTTCCCATTTTTATTTCAATGAGATTATAGATTTATAAATTTTTAATTATAAGCAGATGGTACAATTGGTAGTAAAATTGGTTTACATAAGTAATGTGCTTTAAAAAATATATTTAAATTTATAAAAGATTAAACATTTATTTAATTTTTTTTTAAAACTAAAGGAATGGTTGTACCATTTGCCATCCGTAGTCATTCACCACATAACAATATTATATATTTTTAAATTTTAATTGTAAATATATAGTACCATTGGTAGTAAACATTGGTTTACAAAAGTAATGTATTTAAAAAAAAACTATTTAAATTTGTAAAAGATTAAATAAAAACACATATCTTTTTATATTTTAAAATTAAAAGAAAAATTAGGTTGGAATTGTTTTTGAAACAAATAAATTGGGTAAAGTGATTTGAATGAAAGTTTTATAAAGAAAAATATGTTTAAAGAGAGAAAAGTGGGTTACAATAGCTTTTCTTTAATTTTTTTTCTTTTACACATAATAATTTTATAATTATAATGGATCTTATTTTATAGGTATCGATTAGTAAATTTCAGAGCAAATTTTATTAACTTTTAGTTTTTGTATTTAAAGTTAATTTATTTTAAATTTTAAAAATAAGTTAGTGAGAAAGAAAAGTGAATGAGAGAATAGATTGGTAGACTTCTTTGATTTGATATTTTGAACACACATTCAACGACTCAACAATTATCTTATTTATTGCAATTAAATGTGGGCTATTGATTTAATAAATTGGTGATATGATGTCCCTTATAATATAGATAGGGTAGTTATTACGCCAACTTCTACATTTTTTTTTATTATTTTACACCTGCATTTTTTTTAAAGGAAAGGGTATTTGGTGGGGCTTGAACCCAAGTGTTCGGTTAAGATGAAAGACATGACCATTTGGACAACTTTTTAATTTCTTAAAATGTTTATATATATTTTAAATTGTAGTTAAGGATTATAACAAAAAATTTATTAAAAAATCGTAATGAGCTATATAAATAAGGATAATTCTCTTCAATTAAATTGCCTCTTAGAAAGATTATTAAACTGTTCGACAACTTGGTTTTGCTCTGGTTTCGCCATAGTTTCATAACTATCATGTTGTCCTCAAGCTTGTCATACCTGCATTATAATCCCCTAAGAGATTAATCAACTGCTCTACCAAGGGTGGGGTTCGAACTATGCCTATTCACATAAATAGTGAACAGTCTTACCATTTAAAGTATAACTCATTGGTAAAATATATTTTTTTTACTTAGATATATGTGTCCATAGTAAAAAAATCTGCACAATCATCGGAAGAAACATAATAGCAACAAAAGACAAAGGTGGGTTAAAAGTAGGGGTATGCACGGTTCGACTATGGGTCATTGGTCAACCGAACCGACCTTATTGGTTTTGGAGAATTCAGAACCAAAACAGAAAGACAAGCAAGGAGAATTGTGGGTTTGATGGCCTTCAGTTTCGATCGGTTTTGATTTGGTTTCAATTGAGTGGAAGGGAGAAAAAGATAGAGGTTTTGGATTAGAAACTAGAAGTGACTCAAGAGATTTTACATATACATATGCATATATATATATATATATACTAGTTTTTGTACACGTGATTTTAGTACTTGGCATATGTCATTAAATCCATTAATAAATATTTATATACAAATAATTAAATAATTAGTATGAAATAACAATAATCAGAAATAAACAAAACAATTGAATAATTAGTATAAAATAAAAATAATAACAAATAAATAAACATAATATCAAATATAAAATTTATTTAATTTTATGAAATTATATAGAATTCTTATACACAACCCAAAAAATCGGTCGTTTTGGGTGATTCGGTTTATCATTTTTTTTTTGTACACCCTAGAAGCCCAATTAGGAAAGATGGTTTTCTTCGAGTCAATCCAATGGGTTGTTCCCTTTAGCTATTCTAGGCAAAAAGGAGAAAGACAGACTTTAAAATGATTACTCCACCTAAAATAGAGCATAAAGTCGCAAGTCGGACAAGCAGAAATTAATGAGCAAGCTGTGCAAGTATATTCAATTCATTGAAGCACTATTTACCCTCCAAATTTTTCAAAGAATTTGAGTTAGGGGCTTGATAAGGATTCCATTAACTTTTTATCCTACCACCACATATGCAACAAGTTAAATATAATGTATATAATCATCCCATCCCATCCGACGGTGAGAGTAAAAGTTCTTGATGCCTTTGTCAAAATCTTTTTGAGTTACGTGCCATGTGGCAATTATAGAAAGTTTAGTAAGTAATAATTAATAACTGGAATGTAATTAAACTGGGGCCAGCTCAATTGTTTTCTCTGAAATTATAACATGATAATTCAAAGAGAATAAATTAGTGGTTACACGTCAAAACATCTTTAATCAAGCAAATGGAAAAAAAAATATTCATATTATTAAAATAATATATTTTATCAGATCATAATATTGTTTTGGGAATTGTATTATATAATTTTAAAGTTGTATTATATCTTATCCATAAAGTAATTGCTTTGATAATAATATCATTCATGAAAAAAGAGCTATAAAAATTATTTTAGTTGATCATTGACTAGGGATGGCAAAATGCCACTACCATTAGTTTTGTAACCCGTCTTACTCCGAATATATGTTTTTTACCTTTAATATTTTATAATTACATTGGGACATGTCAACTCAATGCAAGACATATTCGAATCAAAGTTTACTAAGAAATAAGTCGGGTTTAAATTTTCTAATATAAAACCTAACCCGAGCCGATGTGAATAATTTTAAGATATGTCAAATTTAGAATTAACTAAATCCACCTCAAATTTGATGTATTGCCATCTTTACTCCTTATTATTAATACTGTAAACTGGGATGATTGTAATACTAATATACCAGATATTGCTTATGCCGAACAGCATGGCAACATAGAAAAAAAAATAACGATTAGAAAATAGTGAAATTGAACAAAAATACGTAATATTTAAACAACATGCAACCCAAAACATATATTAAAAAAACTATATACGCAACAATCACACTATAATTAGCTCGACTTTTTCTAAACCGACATAAATGAGCTCTCAAAAATAGAGATGTCAGTCGATCTAACAGTAAAGAGGGAGAGGTTGCTAAAGCTAAACTCAAAATGCCAAAATATATATTCGACGTGATCAGATTGATGTGGGTTTTAATTGAAAAATTCGAATTTGCCCCTATTTAAGATATGCTTAAATTCGAACCTGTTTTGCCACCTCATTAAGGTTGGGTTGGGTTAATTTGTCACCTCTAATCATTTACCAGTATAAATAATTTAAAAAATTAATGTATTTCATTATTATTACAATGACATTATATATTTCTAAAATTTTAATTACAAACAGATGGTAACACTAGTTTACAAAAGTAATATGCTTTCTTTTAAAACAAAAAAATTTAAATTTGTAAAAGATTAAAAAAATATATTTTTTAAAACTAAATAAAGGGTTGTGCCATTTGCCATCTCTAATCATTTACCATATAATAACATTACATATTTTTAAATTTTAATTATAAATATATGATACCACTTCAATCTGGCCGGGTCAAATATATCTTTTATTATCTTGAGTTCGATTTTAACAAACCCTCTTCCCCAACTTGATAGATATATTGGTTGCCATTTCTATCTATGATAGCTCATTTATGTGGGTTCAGAAAAAGTTCAGCTTATCATAGTGTGATTTGTTGCTTATAAATTTTTATTTTAATATATATTTTGGGTTATACCCTGACTAGATATTGAATATTTTTTTTTCAATCTCACTATTTTCTAGCTCTTAATAATTTTATATTGTCATGCAATTTGGCACGGGTAATACCTACTATTTATATAAAAAAGTAAACTATATAAAGATTAAATAAATAAATTGTGTATAATGATTTGAATATAAGTTATATGAAGAAAATATGTTTAAAGAGAGAAAAATGGTTTACCAAAACTTTTCTTTGAATTTTTTTCTTTTATATATAATTTTATAGTTATAATGGATCTTATTTTATAGGTTTCAATAAATATACTTTATATATGTAAATTTTAATAATTTTTAATTTATGTATTTTAAATTTTAAAAAGAAATTGATTAAAGAAAAGTGCGAGAGATAATAGATTGGTAGAATAAGATAGAGATAGATTGTTGACTTATTTGATTTGATATTTTGAAAACATATTTAATGGCCCAAACATTATTTATCTTATTACAATTAAATATGAATCATTGATTTAATAAATTAGTGATGTGATATTTCTTTCCTTGTAATATAGTTAGATATTTAGGCCATCTCCAATGGTGTTTTATACACAAGCAAATTTTTATGATAGAAATGAATAATAGAAAAAATCTTCTCCAATGGGCATTTCTATCTCCATTTCTATCCTAAGTGGAAGTCTATGTGACGTGACAAATTTTCATTGGTTGTTGTAAACCCACTAATTCTCTCTCTTCATTAAATAGGGGACAAAGTAAGGAAGAAATGAAACAATAAAAATCACCATTGGAGACCATATTTTCTATTTTTTTACACCAATACAAATATATTGCCAATAGATATAAAAATATTATAAAATAATATTGACACATAAGATAGAAATGCAAAAATAGAAACCAGAGTTAGAGATGACCTTATAAACGGTAAAAAGAAGTTTACTTAAATGAGTACGGACAAAAGTAAAAAAGGAAGGGAAAGATTGTAGACGGCCGAGAATCGTAACCGGTTCCGTCCAATAAACACCTGACCGTTTAAGCATCTGCGACCGTTTGCCCAAATGCACGGCCAACTTCTCCTTTCCCTTTCCGATGTTATTTCAATTTCAACACCTTTCCCATTAGCTCCGGCGTACATTTGCTCCTCCGCCACCACCATACCCAATCACTCAATGCCATGGATAATAAGAATCACAACAACACTCCCCGCCGTAACCCTAAAAAACCTAACTACGGAGGCGGTCGAGAAGACTGCTGGAGTGAAGGTTCCACCGAGACCCTAATCGAAGCCTGGGGTGACCGTTACCTCCGTCTCAACCGAGGTAACCTCCGTCAGAAGGACTGGATTGAAGTCTCCGATGCCGTTAACTCCCGTCGTAGCTCCCTCAAGTCACCACGTACCGACGTCCAGTGCAAGAATCGCATCGACACCTTGAAGAAGAAGTACAAGCTCCACAAGTCCAAGCCCTCTCCCTCTCCCTCCAACTGGCCCTTCTATTTCCGTCTCGATCACCTCATCGGACCTAACGCCGTCACTCCCCCCAACAACAAGAAACAGCATAAGCCCACCGCTGTTAATTTCACTATCAAACCTATAAACCCTAACCCTAATGCTGCTGTTGTTTATTCCGCTGCTTCTTCTTCCATGTCAAAGCAGCAGCTGAACTCTAGTGGGAGCTCTCTAAGGGGAGTTGATGACGATGACGATGACGATGATGTGTTGTTTGGTGGTAGTCACGATGCTGGTGGAATGAGGAAGAATAGGGTGGAGTTTTCAGAGGAGGAGGAGGCGTATAAGGAATTGGCCAGGGCCGTGCTTAGGTTTGGGGAGATATATGAAAGGATTGAGAATTCAAAACAGAAGCAGATGATGGAATTGGAGAAACAGAGGATGGAATTCACTAAGGATCTTGAGTTCCAAAGGATGAATATGTTCATGGATGCTCAGCTTCAGCTCGAGAAGATGAATCGGCCAACTAAAGGAGCTCCTGGTGCAGGTGAATTCCCAAAACTCTATGTTTATTTCCTTTTGCTGATTATATGATTTATTGATTTTGTTTATTTTTTACGTCTGCACTACATCTGATTATGGATTGGGAACAGTGGTTACAATTAAATAATAAGATTGGGAACTCAATATCTGTGCAGTGGATCTCTAGGCCAACATAAATAAAACTGTGGAGATCTATTTTGCTTTTTTAAACTTAATAAGAAACCAAAAGAATAAACCAGGGTGAAATGGAAGCTGAGAAAAGAACTGAGGTTTAAGAGATTCTTAGACGAGTTGTTCGATATACAATGGAGATGATTCATTAGCTTGGCTTTGCCAACAACAGTTTCGTTCCTTGTTCCCAACTTCCCAATCAACATTTGTTTCAGTTTAGCTGCTTATGGTTTTGTCCCACAAATTGCTACCAGTGTACCACAACTATCAACTTCGTCCCCAAGCACCAAACGTTTAACATTCAATCTGAAATAAGTGCAAATTACTAGATGCAGTCAAGCTACTAGGAAATATAATTTAGGAGTCACTAAGCAAGTAAGCAACCACCTCATAGTATTTTTTTTTTGATATATGTATTTTTTTTTTGATGATAACTTTTGCTCATGTGGTGCAACTTCTTTAAAGTTCAGATCATTGATCTACTATCAATATTCACGAGGCTTCTTGAGTTCTTTGTAAACGGTCCAGGGGATTTTCAATAACGATTGATTAAGTTATATATAAAGCTTGTCCTGTAGTCAGTCACAAACACACTATTTCCGTAATGAGGCAGGGAACTTTAGGTGTTAACAACGTTAGGGTCTTTGATGTGCTGATGCCTTATATTTAAGCAGGTCTTTTCTTAACAACCCTTACACTTGATAAATCCATGGAGATACGGCATTGGAAAAGATTCTTGTAATTTGGTAGTTGAAATTCGACTTTAACTAAATATCATTTTTCTTTGTGAGGTGCGTATAGTTAGGTTATAGAAAATTTTAAAGCATTGTGTCACCCTGTGGCATAATAAGCTGTCTATTACTCCAAAACAACAAATCCATAAGCATTTGGCTAACCTTATTATATATCTCTTAACAGGAAAGAAGTCGTAGCTGAGAGTTGGTATGGACCGTCTCCTCTGAAAAGTGAAAGACGGACGGCAATCAGTGAAGCCCTTGACAGACTTCAAATTCTAGATGGCTATACATTTTTCCCCGTGAAACAGTGTTGACGGGATCAAGATTTATTAGGGGACAAAAACTGTATTATATATATGCATCACTGTTTGTTGTACATGATAAGTCAATTCTGCAACAGATTTCTTGTACTTTTAATAATCTGAGTGTTATAATATATAAGGTTTTTGTAATTATTTTCATGTCTATTTATTATAGCGATGGTTTCTTATTTCTCTTGGTCAATGCTAATGAGTTGTGGAGACTCAGCATAATTGCTAAATTCAAGTGATCCGTTGTTCCTTATTTGGCCTACTTCTTAGTACTTACCTCTCCTAATCGAAACCATCGTTTTCTTGAGGCCTACAATACCTCCTCACTTTTGGTTTTTGTTGAATGGTGAATTTGGAAGGTCTCTGTTTCGGTTTTTTCTTTCTTTTTCAATAGGAGAGAATCCCAGACGGTACAAGCTGATCAAAGCTGGCCTTTTGCTGGTCTTTGTATTTGCTAGAGCCTGACAGCCTCTAGACCCTTGGGATTCACCCCGTTTGAGAAATAGAAGAAAAACTAAAAGAGGAAAAACAGGGAGAGCCGGACTCGGGATCAGTTGGTTATTAGTTTTAAGCGAATAAATACGTCAATACAACCGCGAGGCCCTGATCTTTCCTGTTTATGCAAGTGCAAATTTCGCAAGAAGCACAGAGAAAAGAAAAAGACATTGAAGACATGTATTGGTCAGCAGTTTTGGAAGAATTTTACTAACAAACAGCAAACAAGAACAGCAGAACGTAATCTCCTCTTAAAAAAGTAACCTGCCCTTTTGCTTTAAGGATTCAACTGAAAAGTTCAGTCACCAATAATATTTTGGAATGCACTTATTCTGCCCTCAAAACCCATGATGTCTCTGACTCTTATAGTTAAATCATGATTGCCAAAACAAACCTCATATATTTTTATGATTTTCAAAGAAAAAACCCATCAAATGTTGTATATATAGTAATTCCAAAACTGTAAACTGGAACTGAGTAATTTGAAAGTTGCAGTTAATATATTTTCCGTGAAAGTCCAACTCCAACCAAAATCTTGGTTGGCAACATACAGAGTTGTGCTTCAAATTACTGGTAACATACAGAGATTATAGATACATATGATGATCAAGGAAATGGGAAATATTGGGTATACCCATTCATGGAGCCAATTTGGTCCAACCCGAATGAATTATGGCTAAAATTGTCAACTAATCCATTGCATACTGGAAAATCTCCGAAACCAGCCATGTTGATCATATGATCATCCACTAGAAAAACTGGAGAAGGCTTAACTGCATAACGGGCAAGACGGGCTCTAGCAATGGCCAGATCATGCTGGAGCTGAACCATCCTCCCTTGTAAGGAAGCTATGGCTCCAATGCATCCGTAAACAGGGTCCCTCAGCCTAGCCTCAGCCTCAAAAACAAGAGAATTCACTGTATCCTCGCGCTGTTCCTCTGGGACCTCGTTGAGGATCTTTGTGACATTGCTGGCTCCAAAAACCTTGTGAACTTTGGCGAATTTTTTAGGCTCGTCGGCCCGGAAATATGGGGCGAATATACAGTTGGGAGCACATCTCCTTTTCAAGAATTTGCAGGCTGCACAAGAAGAGCTTGAACGAGGCTCTTGACCCTTCATAGCCTTTTCCTTCCTTTCTTTTCCTACTAGGTCCCAACTTACTCTCCACCAGCATATATAAAGCTTCACACAATACTTCCAAAAGATCTAATATTGCCCTTTAACTAACATTTAATATGTTGGCCTATTAGCTCAGTTGGTTAGAGCGCCTTCTTTTCTTTTCTATTTTTTTTTTTTGCTTTTTTACTTTCCGCATTATTTTAATTCTTTTTCCTTATTTCCTTCTTTTTCCTTTTTTTTTTCCTAAAACATATTCCTTCTTTTCTTTTTTACTTTCCTCATTAATTTTTTTTGCCATGCAATTTTTTAATTCTTTTTCCTTTTTTTTTCCTAAAACATATTCCTTCTTTTTTTTTTCTTTTTTACTTTCCTCATTCAAAAACAGAAACATATTCCTTCTTTTCCAAATACATTTTTCTTTCTTTTATTCTTTTATTGAAGTGCTAATAACACGAAGGTCGCAGGTTCGAGACCTGCATGGGCCAATTTTTTAATTCTTTTTCCCTTCCTTCTTTCTTTTTTTTCCTTCCTTCTTCAAAAACAAAAACATATATTCCTTTTTTCCCCCTAAAACATAGTCCTTCTTTTCTTTTCTTTTCTTTTTTACTTTCCTCATTCAAAAAAAGAAACATATTCCTTCTTTTCCAAATACATTTTTCTTTCTTTTATTCTTTTATTGAAGTGCCCAATTTCCGTTGTTTGCTAATCGCATTTTCTTTCTTTTAATTAAGTGCCCAATTTCTTTTGTTTGTTTGGTGGATTATTTTCCTTTCCTCACTCAAAAACAAAAACATTTCTCTTCACATTTTCCTTTAGGTAGATTCTTTTCCCCAATTTCTTTTGTTTGGTTGGAGGATTCGACTCATTCAAAAACAAAAACATTTTCCTTCTTTTCCAAACATTTGCCTTCTTTATGGAGAAACATTTTCCTTGACATTTTCTTTATGGAGGAAAACAGTGTTAATTAAGTGCCCTTTAACTTTTTAGATAGATTATAGTTGGGGTGGGAAAAAGGAGTGGTGGTAATTAGAGATGTACAAAAAATGAATGCCTTTTTGTCAATATGATTAAATAGGGATATGAATGTATATGATAGTTCATCATCAACAAAGTAGAAGAAGAAACAATTGTGCCTCCATAAGGTTAAAATACTGGGACATGATGGTTCATGAAAATAAATAATGAAAATAAAAATAAAGGTTGATGAGAAAGTTGAAAAGATGGGAAGAAAAGAGGTTTCACAAGTAAAGGAACCCCACAACCAAATTGGAGTCATCCATCCACCATAATAAGTAAACCTATACTTCCTCTGCCTACCAAATTAACCAAAAAAAATATTATATAGGAATCACCTCTACAAATACATGGCCCTTGTGGAGCCAATTGCAACAGTGACATCTATAACATTTTCCTCATCATAATAGTAATAGTGGGCTTCAATATTTTCAAAGAAAGGACCTGCTGTATTCATTCTTATATTCAATAATTCTTGAGAGACATAATTGAGAACATATATTGGTCACTGAAAATTTTTGTGCTAATTTTACTCATGGTAAACCCAGGTCCTGGTTAATGTATCGGCTGTCATTCTATTCCCGTGAATGTGTCCCAGCATTTGTCCGAGTAAAAAGTATTCTTATATTTTTTTCAGATTCAATAATTTTTGAGTGACTAAATTGGGAACATGATTTGAGCACGTAATAATGTGGCATTCATCGGTGATTTGAGTATATGAACACAGCTCAGTGACTAATATATTTATGATACATCACCATACCAGGAGAGAAATATATATATTTCTTTCTAATATATGTATATTTTTTAAGTCAAGTGTGCCACGGTGAAAATGAAATAGCATTGTTAGGTGAGCTTTATTTGGAGGGAATGGATTTAACAGGCTACTCCAATAGGTGACAGTGGCTCAAAATTGAAGATGGAAGATGGTGCGAGCATTGTATATTTCAAGTGCATACCTGTTCCGAGAAATAAGGGGGACCAAGTTATAAGACCCAGAAAAAGGAATTATGAGATGTACCTACGTTTTTGTAAGGCTGCTTGTTTCCTCACAAATATTGCCTAGCAATAGCTAGCTACTTCACACAATTTTCCTCTAGCTCCAAACCCACAGCCTTACAAATTAAGCCAACTTTCATTTTACAATAACTCTTTCAATAGTTTCTTTTCTTTCACCTCAACGCAAATTGATGGAGATGTGAGAGTCGGTACCACTTGAACTAGAGCGATTTATCTTAATAGATCCGTTACTGTTTAGAATTAGGAAGAAAGGAAAAGGAGAGAGAGCTAGAGAGAGAGGGGTATAAGGAGAGATGCCTCCTCATAATATATTAATGGACTCTCATGCATTCTGTAAATGAGGGTGCGCCAAATTAACTTAATTATTTCTCCCCAACCCCCCACTCATGTACTTTAATCAACTGCACAAGTAAGTACATTCAATCCTCGTTAATATAACTTTAACTTCTTAACCCATATCAAAATCGCTCATGTACTTGGAATGGGGCAAAAACATGCCGCTTAAAATTACTTTGCAGAATTAAAGCCAAAAGTGAACCTATAAGTAAATGCACCTTTAATTAATTTGTTAACAACTTTAATTAATTTGTTAGCAACAGAATACATATTAATCATTTCCGATCCATTCAATATATCTATCCTACCTCTATTTTTAATTACCCAGTGTACTAAAGATCTTCTTCTGACCATAATAGATATCTTTGTTCATCCTTTTTTGAATTATGATGACTAAAAAAAGCTTCTACTTCACACTTTATTTACTTTTATTCCAATTCCATAAATTGGTCAACTCAATTGTCTTATCTTTAAACATCCTATCCCTTCTTTACTAGCAATTTATGTAGCAAAAAGAGGCCGTGCGTTTTGTCGTACCAAAAAAAAAGAGGCCGTCTAAGTGTTAGTCTTGTTTTCCTCAAAATATATTAGCATTAGCCTTTTCATTTATGTTTAGGCAGATACTGTATTCATATGATTACACGTTATGTTTTAAAATTAATAAAATGTTATGACAAATTAAAATTGTTTTGATATTAGTATTTTTCTTGTATGTTTGATAAAACAATTCATTATCGTACATCATGTTGAATAAAATTGTTCATTTGGTGAACAAAATGAACAATTTTATTACTAAAGATAGCACTTGTACAATAGTTTTAGTACAAGCTAACATTCACTCACCAATAGTACTCAATTACAGCTAGAATCTTTACCCCAAATGACACTTACACATAAACTAATTAGGACACTCTTTTAAAACACTATCACAAGACTGACTTATTTATCTTTCACTATTCTTCTTAATTTACTCCTTACTTAGTTCCAAATGAGGATATGAGGACTTCCTTTTATAGTTTGGCTAGAGAAGTTTTTAGTATGGAGGTGTAAGTAGAAGAATATAGTATAGAGGTGTAAGTAGAATAATCTAGTATGGAAGTTAAAGGGGAATATTCCAGAGAAATATCTTAGGTAGAAGATTCTAGAGATGGAAGTAAGATAAGAAAGATGGAAGATTCTAGTGAAAGAGAAAAGAAGAAAAATCTAGAGAGGAAATATTGAGCTTTTAACACCCCCGTTAACACTGACTAAATATTCTAGACTTTCTTTACCAATCATACCAAGCTAATCTCGAAGTTTCTCAAACTTCTTAGGGGTTTAGTCTTTTAGGGAGTAAGTTGGCAACCTGGTCTTTTATGTTAATTGTTTTCATCTCTATATCTCATTGAGGCACTTTATCTCTTATGAAATGACAGTGTACCTCTACATGCTTTGTCCTTGCATGGAACACTGGGTTCTCGGCCAAGTGTTTGGTTGATTGATTATCGCAATGCAACGGTATCACATAATATGTTGCTTGGTCTTCATTATCTGCATCAACCATGTACTTTCTTGTATTGTTGTTGCTGCTGCATTATAATCGGCCTTCGTTGTTGACAATGACCCGTTGTCTATCTCTTGCTACACCATGAGATTACTCCTGATCCGAGATTGAACACGTATCCCGTGGTTGAGCGGTGTGTGTCATGATTGCTAGTATAGTCAGTGAACAATAGTCATTGACTACATGATTCACCCCTCTTATAGAATAGGCCAAAGTCTAATGTACTTTTCACATACCTTAGCATTCTTCGTGTTGCTTCTTAAGATTTTGCATATATCAGCTTACTACCCCTACTGCGTACGTAATGTCAGGTCGTGTGAGTGTTATGTATGTTAGACTGCGTACTAGTTGTCGGTACATAGTTGTATCCTCTAAGTCTTTTCCTTCATAATCACATAACTTAGTGTTTGCCTTCATCGATGTTGCAATTGCCTTGTATTCTAGCATGCCATAATTCTTTAACAAGTTCGTCTCGTACTTTTGCTTAACATAAATGCTCATGCCTTATTTCGTTCAACCTCAAGGTCAATAAAGTGTTTTAGTTCAACAAGCTCTTTTATTTAGAAGCGTATCGACAAATTAGCTTTTGTCCTTTAGATCTCATCTATATTGTCTCTAGTAATAATCAAATCATCTACGTAGACTAGAATTATTGCTAGTTTCTCACCTTGTAATTTGACAAATAGGCTTGCATTTGAAGGTGTAATTGAATATCCACTTTAGAAAAGGAATTCTGCAATCTTACTATACCAAGCTTATAGGGCTTGCTTGAGTCCATATAATGCTTTCCCCAATTTGTAGATGTAGTTTGGCTGGGTTTTGCTTTCAAACCTTATTGGCTGCTCCATATAGATTTCTTTATTAAGCTCTTCATGCAAGAAAGCATTATTTTCATTAGTTTGCGATAATTTCCAAGACTTGATGGCTGCAAGTGCAATTAAGACTCGTATCATGGTGATCTTGGATAGTAGACTGAATGATTCTTTGTAGTCTATCCTATACTACTGTGAGAATCCTCGGGCCACTAAGCGAGCTTTATATCTTTCAACTAATCCATTAAGACAAGTTTGTACCTTGTAAACTCATTTATAGAATATGGCTTAGGTACTAAGTTTTAAATTTGACTTTGCTTAAGTGGTTGGTATTCTTCCTCCATTGCTTGCAGTCATTCCTTTTTTTGAAAGGTTTCTTCAAAAGTAGTTAGCTCTTTTTTAATATCCTTTTTGGCAACATCATTTGCATACTAAGGGTTAAGCTTTCTCTGCTTAGTTGACCTTCTAAGTTATGGTTCAACTTCTTCACTTGCTGCTTCTAATCTTGGGTGGTGTCCTACTCTAGTTTACCAAGTACTGGGTGTCTTTGGTAGACTTTTCCTTTAATATTCAATAATTGATTCTCGGCTTGGTAGTAATTCATTCATTTATGGTTGATCTTATATTCTCATTTGCACTTTATCTTATAAGTCATTTGCAATAGTACTGTTTGTTTTGATGACCACTAAGAAGAAACTTCATCGAACATCATATTCCTCGATCTGTAATAATGATTGGTCATTAACATTTTTTCCATTTTCTTTCACTGCCGTACCTACAAAAATACATCGAATTACATTCTTATCAAATTTACTACGTAGGTGAGCTAGTACAAACACGTATCATACACATCAAAATACTAAAAAATGACTTACAGTGGGCTTGATTTTCCAAAATTTCTTGAATGGTGAGACATTCCCTAACTTTTCTTTTGGCAACCTACTAATCAGATGCATAACTGTCATCATGCATTTCACCCAAAATCGCCATAGCACATTCCTACCGTGAAACATACTTCAATAAGTATCTATAAGATGTCGGTTATTTCTTTCAGTAAAACCATTATACTGTGGGGTGCCCGGGCATGTCAATTGCCACCGAATTTGACTGTTTTTAAGATAGTTTAAAAATTCAGTTGAAGTATATTCTCCTCCATTATCTGTACGTAGGCGTTATACATTTCTTTCGACCTTTTGTTTAATATCTTTTTAAAATTCCTTAAACTTCTGTAATACTTCATCTTTATGTTTTAGGGAATAAGTGCATACGTACCTTCAAAAGTCATCAATGAAAGTCACCATACATCATAGTCCACTAATTGAGACTTGCCTTAACGTCGTCTGGGCCGAATACCATATAATTTCCTATTGCAGTGAATTGTGATATTGACAATATATTTTTCTTCATCACAGGCACATGGTAAATCTCTTGTAGCTGAACCTTTGAAGGTTATACCTTGGAACAATCACTATCTCACCAACATATGAAGTTGGTAGTCTTGAGTTATTAGCGATTACAACTATCTCGTTTCCATTGTACTTTGCCATTTTATATAGTTTATTTATGTCTTTAATTATGTGATGAGGACATCTTAAATACACAATATAATCTTATTCGTAGTTAATCGCCCCTGGGTTAGCCAGACTCTGGTTGCATGTGTATATCCCTTTATTCCTTCTTCCAAATACGCCTTATCTTCTTTGCATGCTTCTTTTTACACCAACAATTTCTCGTATAATGACCATCTTGTCCACAATTATAGCACTCATTGTTACGCCTCCCTAAGCCCTTGTAAAGGCTCATTTATTATATTTATTATTTTAGCTCCCGTGGTCATTTCTAGCTACCATGAGCCTCTATCATGTTGTCATAAGCTTTTCTTTTGCTCTAAGCTCCTTAAATTATTTTCTTTTGTGCCTTATCTCTTTTATTAATAAAGAGTGCTTCATATTCACTCTTTAGCAAAACCTCGCTCATTTGTTTGTTTAAAGACTCCTAGTCAAGCAATAAGTTTTTCAATTCAATTAAAGTTGGCTGAGCTAACCAACCATGTACCGCCGTGATAAATCCATTATATTCAGGCCTTAAGCCGTGGATAATTATTCTCCTCATTCTCAATTCACTAATTATAGATTCAGGATATAATATCAAAATCTCATTGCATAAATCTTTTATTTTTTTAAAATATTGGTTAATGGACCTACGTTCTTGAATGGTAGTCATTAACTCATTTTTTAGTATTTATAGTTTGAGAAGAGAAAGGAAAGAGTGTCCCATGCTTCTTTTGGTGCATTCGCATATTTAAAATGGCTCAACAATTCTGGCTCAACTCATATCTTGAGCGTGTATGTTACTTGACTCACTTTGATTCTCCATTTCTTCAAAGCTTCCTCATTCGTGGGACGTGTAGTGTCATTACCACCAATAAGTGCTAAAAATCTCATAGTTGGTATGATTGAGTTTGCTAATCCCACAAATTGCAGTAACCAAGTCTGCCATAGTACTGATTAAGTACCTTATTTAGTTATGATCCCAAACCAATTAGTTTTGTATGGTCTTAAACTGTTTGCAATCCTACGGCGATACTTCGTTTCTTCACTACACATGCACAGTCCTTAACTATCTCGTTTTGACACCGATTGTTGGATAGAAACCAACCAAGATACCAAACTGTTGAATCAAATTGCTCACTTGCTGACTAAAATGAACAATTTTATTACTAAAGATAGCACTTGTGACTTGTACAATAGTTTTTGTACAAGCTAGTACTCACTCACTCATAATACTCAATTACGACTAGAGTCTTTACACTAAATGACACTTATACGTATACTAATGAGGACACCCACTTATAACACTCTAAAAAAATCCCTTATTTATCTTTCACTCTTCTTCTTAGTTTACTCCTTACTTACTTCTAAATGATGATATGAGAACTTTATTTTATAGTTGGCTAGAAAAGTTTCTAGTATAGAGGTGTAGGTAAAAGAATCGAGTATAGAGGAGAAAAAGGGTAGAAAATTTCTAACATAGAGGTATAAGTAGAAGAATCTGGAATGGAGATGAATAGGGAATATTCTACAGAACATCTAGGGCATATTTGATTGGCATTACTTTTCATAAAAAATTGGAGTTTTTCACCTAAGTTTTTACTTTTGGTATTTTTTTTAGTTAATGAAATTCCTATTTTAAGGTCACGTGACATTATTTTCCTTCAAAAGTTGGAAAATGTTTTCTTATTAGGAAGAGGGGTTATGTTATTTTTTAGGTAATTACACATATTTCTATGCAAGCTCAACTTTACACTTTACTCTCTATCTCTCAGCTACCAAGAAAAAAAATTAATTTATGAGTGATGGTGCAAATTATTAATCTAATTTATCCCACCAACCACGAGCTGACACGTGGGCGTCCATGTCGACAGTCAGGCTTGCTTCGACGGGAGGAGCTCGAAGGAGCCATGTCGTGTCACTATAAGAAGGTAGAGTCCCTCAAGGATTGGGTATCTACTGGAGAGTTGATTGTGGATAGCGAATTATGAAGCTCGGTCTCTAGAGCTCTTTCGACGAGCTCTGGAGCTCCCTCTCACCCAACTGCTTTGCCAGAATGGTTAGCAGAATCATGAGCGACTGCCACCTGCTTTGCAGAGCGTGCAAAACTCCCATCACCCTCATCAAATGCACACCAACTAAATTTAATGCACCAAAATTCATGGAGAAGCAATGTCAAAGTTGATGATGATTAAAGCATAGTCTCATACCTGCTCTAGGAGTTCTGACCACACGTTTCCTCTCAATCATATATATACAAGAAGCATTTACTTCTTTCAACAACCAAGTTCAACCAACCTGGCAACAATCAAACAAACGGAAGAATATAGAGAATTTTGCATTCAATAGTAAGAATACAACAGAGAAGCCAGAACTCGTGTAACTCAAGTATACTCTTATTGTAATATTGTGAGAATCGAATAGTTAAAGAGGCTTTTGTGAGTTTATAATATGTGTTTGTTTATCATCAATACAAAGCAAACCAAGCTTCTAACTCTATTCCATAGAGGAGGACTAACCCGTATCTTCATACGAGGCCAACCTCTTCTATACATATTTAACTTTTTTGGTTTGTTACATTTATTACATTAATCATTTGATCTGATCATTTAACTGTGTGGTCTAAAATATCTTTCCAAATTTTAGCACCAACAATAAGTAAATTTTTCTAAAAAATTACACAATTGTTGGAATTCTTTTAAGTAAAATATTTCCTTATATTGAACTTTTACAAAGACTAGAATAAAAGTAGGATTTAGGGAGCCTTGCCTAATGGAGAAAGAGATCGGACTTATTAGTCTCGTAGCAATACGACTACTATGGCAATTAATCATTTAGGCTCCGTTTGATTGCAAAGTGAAAAAGAAAAATAAATTGAGTTAGTTTTGATGAAAATATAGAAAATAAGTTGAGTGATAGAGGTGATATCCTCTTGATTTTTAAGTTTTTCTATGAAAAAATTTTCTTTGCTCGGTGGTGAGTAAAAATTTTCTACCAAAAATATTGAAGAATGGAGGATATATACTCATAAAATGAGTAGCATCTCTCATCTTATTTTCTATCTTTTCACACAAACTAACTAAATTTATTTTCCTTTTCCATCTTTGCAATCAAACGGAGTCTTAAAGTTTATAGTTTACTCTCGATTTAGTGTTGAAATTTATATAAAAATAAGAAAACAATTCCTTTAAAGGTGAGCTATCACAGGTTTAAAAAAGACCCATTTTCTAAAAGAAATTTGTGATTTGGTACTAACAATAAAACACTAAAAAATTTGGATTGTGATGTATATACAAAAACTTTTTGGTCTTTTATAAAGAGAAAACATATATAGATTAATGTTGGGTGATATTTATATCCAAACTAAATTTATTTATTTTTTTGGTATATATGTTCAAACTATTTATGAAAAAGGTTTTTCAAATAAAAAGCAAAAAATTAGAAAAAAATGATTAGTGTATAACTTAATTTATTAATTAAGAAAAATGTTATAACTTATTAAGAGTAACCTAACTTATTAATTAGATGTTTTACTTTCTATCTTTTTTGTAACACATGTTATACATTTGCCTTACACAAGTACGCGATAAACATTAAGTTGTTTGACTTAGAAGGTGTACATATTTATTACTATTACATTATATTCCTTATTATAGATGTTATACTCCCAAATTTATGATTAATTTAGAATATCAAATTTTTTTTACCTTTTTTGATGTATAAAAAAAAAATTCACTATCATATCTCAAATTTCATGGAGAAAAGCTAGAAGTTCCAATAGAAAAGGAACAGGTTACATGAAAAATAATAACTATTAAACAATTTGCATGAAAATTAATGGCTATCAAACACCAAAAGATGAAAAAATATAATATTTTTCGGGTAAAAAAATTAAGTTAATAAAACACATTTGATTGTTTTAAATTTATTTTCTTTATATATAAATTGTATACTTACAATCAAACGCACCGTTTAGATATTTTTAATAAGTAAAAGATTCTAGAGATGAAAGTAGAATAAGAAAAAGGAAAAGTTCAATTCTAGAGATATAGAAAAGAAGTAAAATCTAGAGAAATGATGTACTGGCTTTTAACAAATCATTGTCTATCGTTGGGTAAAAAGCCAATTATTACAAAAAAAAAAAAAAAAAAAAAAAAAAGAAAGAGAAAAAGTGGGGATTTATATTTGTGTAGTAATAATAAAACTTAGGAAACTAAAATTATCAATTGTCACTTCAATATGGTGGGGGGAGTAGGAAAAATACAAACAAGATAATGCTCTCCAAGCACCCACTGGGGGAAAGAAAAAGTGTAAGAAATAATCATTGGCGTTTCCATCACACTCCAACCAAGAGAGACTGTTACACCACACGCGCCTCTGGAAAGCAAATGGGCCGGCCCACAATAGATTCATAATCAAAAGGGTATCCACTTTTGGGGTTTTGACACTTAATGATGACAGACTTGGGGGGGGGGGGGGGGAAGTGGTATGTGATAGTATGATACAAACTGTAGCTTGACTTACTGTGCGTTCACCACCTCCACTACTCATATGTTTGCCCAATGAAAATTTACATAGTGCACCTTTGGACTTTTTAGCATCACAGCTATTATTAGCATTTTGTATACAATCCAAAACGGTTAGTCCGGTCAGTATAAGGAAACTGTTCATTCTCTCTTTCTCAACTACCTTCTATCTTTGTGGGGGGGTATTCTAGGAATTTTAATTTCTTAAATATACTGGGTGATGTAAGGACGTTCGTCCGGGAGGAGCTCATTGGGATGCGCTGGTCTAAACATTTTTTACCAATGAAAAAATTGGTAAAAATTCTTAAATATACTGGGCGATATATGCTTGATCATTTCATTGAAAATCACCTAGGAGCCGAAAAATTGTGAATATTATTTGATTTGAATAAAATAAATTAATCAAAGGATCCATTTGGTTGTCTCTCGACAATTTACAACGAGATGATTTTCTATTTTTACATTAATTTGTATTTAGTTATGAAAATTGAACAATTGTAAATATAAGAATTTAAATTCATTCATAAAAAACACAAATTAAGTCATTTCAAGACAAAATCCATACTTGATCTTGATTCTAGACAAAATCTTAAAGACACAGAAGGATTGAAGACCTGCTTTTGTTCTAACATTTTGAATATTTCATTTAAGACTTTGAAACACTCCAGAAATTATAATTAAATTATTTCAAATACACAAATTTTAAATTGACAAATCGAATGTGAACTAGCTTCATAATTATACAATTTACACAATCAAATATGTCAATGTAATGTAATGGAAAGCCCACGAGAGGCTCATGCAGAAAACAGGTGGTGAGCCTATGAGATTCGGCCCATTCACATTTTCTCACCTCCTCCTATACCTAAATAGACAATTATAATTGTATTTCACGCGTGATGGCAATTTCGTCCTAAATATTACTCTATTGTTCATTAATAACTTTTTTTTTTTAATACACATTATTAGACCTAATTTGTTTGTCATAACTACTCTCTCTCTCAAATTTGTCGTACGACCGTTTCAGTCCGGTATCAAACTTGAATAAAGAAAAGCAAAAACAAGAACTCAAAAAAAAAAAAAGAAGGCAAAAAACAAGAAGGATGAAAAGGATATGTTTGCGTTAATATATAAATATAGCCGATTGGGAGCAAATAGTCCAACCAGAAAACACAAATTATGGTTTATTATTCTAATCTTGAATCCCCCAGACAAATACCTTCTTGAAAGATCTTAGCTCTCATCTGACTTCTCCGTATCAAGAACGTTTCAACAGTAGTAGTTCACCATTCTCAATTTTTTGTCCTTTCTTAGAATATACATTTGAGAATTCAACGTACAAAATTTGAGTTTTAAATGCAACGTAAGGCCATCTATAAACACCGGCGGAGTCATAATTTTTTTTTCGCCCTGCGCTAATATAATATAATCTAATGGTAATGATTTTTATTATTTGTTGCTAGATTGTGAGTTCAAAATTCTATTAAATTACATTTTTATTAAGATAGTATATACTATGCGCAATATGGACTTTACAAAAACAGGCGGGCCTATATAAAACAGTACTATTAGCGGGGTTGCAAAAAGTTGGGTTCAGGTTGAAGCCCAGTTAAACCTCTACAACTATCTATAAGTAATATTTTGCGAATTTCTTAATCCGTGGTTATAAAGCTAAATTTTGACCTAACCAAAGAAGAATTTGGTCCGGTGCGTGGAACTTGGGACCATGGAAGACAAAAAGATGAGAATTCACCGTGCACTCCAAAAAGGGAAATCAAATTGAAATATCGTACAATTTGGGAAAGGATGTGATATGGGAATTTAAAGAATCTGATGTATACCCAGGTTGAGACTTGAGAGCAGCAAATGAAAGGGGTTATTAAAAGTCAACCATTTTGGCTTTGGGCAATGATCATCTTCTTGATCTAATAAAATAAATTCTGCTGTCAAATCTAGTGACCTAAGGGCATGCATTTACAATCAATAATAGCAACACATCATTGATTTCCCACTTCCGATAGAAAATATGTTGAAAAGGCCAAAAACTTCATACTCTCAGTAGTCAAACCTTCTAATCACGAGCATTTTTCCACTCTTCAACTATGGCTTCAAAGTGACGGGGATTCACTACTATAGCCTGATTGGTATTGATGTATTATTACCCATAACCTACCGTATTAGTAAGGTAGTAAAATAATCAAGTGGACCCCCAAAAAAAGATATAAGAGAGTCCCCATCATTTTGGGTATGTTTTTCATTTTCTTTTCTTTATTAAACTTATTATGTACGAAATTTTTTTTTTTAAAAAGCTACGGCCACCAAACGCAAGTTTGACATGGCTGAGTTCTTTTTGTATATAATAATATTGTATCTATATGTTATATATATATATATATATATATGTTTGTTTGAATCGAATATAAAATTGGCGGGGAATATAACTAACCCATGAAGAGCGGCAAGTCCTCCAAGTGGCAGCAATACAAGACTCCTCTGATCTCCTTCCAGCTATCTTATTGGCACCTACGTTAATAATACATACAAAGAGAAGCAGTCAACAGCCCATAAAATTATTTTATTCTGTATTCACTAAACGTGGTAGTTTTCTCTATGTAATCTAAAATCCTAACAAGCATGAGAGAAAAAAACAAACCATGAACAAAATAAACAAAAAACTCAGTGCAGTGCAAAAATACCATGGATGATGTAGCTCTGCCTCCTCTAATGGTCTCCTCTGGCTTTCTTCCAACGGGGTCTCTGCTCGAATCATTGATCCACATCTCTAAAGAAGTTACATCAATGAATAATCTTCCATTTGTACAGATTAAGAACATATCGACGATGATAAGAAGGATCAAGCTTCTTTCTTCTTTGTTTGAAGAGATTCAAGAAAAAAATAGCCCACTTCCACCTTCTTCGATCCTTTGTCTCACCGAGCTTTTTCTTGTTATTCGAAGAGTTCAGTTGTTGATACAGCGGTGCAAGGAAGGTAGCTCTTTGTGGAGCCTTGTGCAGATAGAGTTCATCTCGAATCAATTCCATGTGATGGTCAAAGAGATGGGGAGGGCATTAGATATTCTACCATTGAGCTTGCTTAATGTAACAGCGGATACTAGAGAGCAAGTTGAGCTTCTTCACAAGCAAGCGAAAAGGGTTGAATTGTTTGTCGACCACCGAGAGATTCAAAGACGAGAGGAGCTTCTTCAAGTGATGGCTAGTTCAAACGATAAGAACAGCAGGAACAAGGGAGTAATTGATTTCGAGAAGCTGAAAGGGATTTTGAACAGCATTGGATTGAAAAGCCCTTTGGATTACGAAGAAGAAATATCAAAGCTTGAGGCAGAAGCTGAGAAGCAAGCAGGAACGGGCGGACTCATCGTGGTTTCAAATATCAACAATCTCATATCTCTTGTTTTGTTATCCAAATCCATGATATTCAGCATCGAAGAAAATGAGAAAACCCTAGAGGATGTGAAGCAACGGTCCGGATCAAGTTGGCAACAAGATCAATCCTCATCTTCACAATCAACAGTCTTCAACATCCCAGACGAATTCCGCTGTCCAATTTCGCTCGATTTGATGAAGGACCCCGTGATAGTAGCATCAGGGCACACATACGATCGAAACTCAATTGCCCAGTGGATAAATTCAGGGCATCACACATGCCCAAAAAGCGGGCAGAGGCTGATCCACATGGCACTCATACCCAACTACTCACTCAAGAGTTTAGTCCACCAGTGGTGTCAAGAGAACAATATACCGATAACTGAACCTTCATCTTCTTCTTCGGATTTGGAGAGGACCTGTAGCAAGAGGAAATTATGCGAGAACGCCGTGGATCATATTTCCGCCACAAAAGTTGCAATGGATGCCGTTAAAATGACCGCCGAATTTCTAGTAGGGAAATTGGCAACGGGGTCACCAGATATCCAACGGCAGGCAGCGTATGAGCTCCGGTTACTTGCAAAAACGGGAATGGACAACCGGCGGATCATATCTGAGGCCGGGGCAATCCCCTTCTTGGTGACATTGCTGAGTTCCAACGACTCAAGAATTCAGGAAAATGCGGTCACTGCCCTACTAAACCTTTCCATATTTGAGAACAACAAGATACTAATTATGGCTGCAGGGGCGATCGACAATATAATATACGTACTACAATCAGGGAAAACTATGGAGGCAAGAGAAAATGCGGCAGCAGCAATATTTAGCTTGTCTATGATTGATGAATACAAGGTTATTATCGGGGCCCGCCCTGGAGCCATTCCAGCATTAGTGGGCCTGCTTGGAGATGGCACCACAGCTGGGAAAAGGGATGCCGCAACTGCCCTTTTTAACCTTGCAGTTTATAATGTTAATAAAGCAAGTGTTGTGCTTGCTGGGGCGGTATCTTTGCTCATTGATCTATTGATGGATGACAAGGCGGGTATCACCGACGATGCATTGGCGGTGCTTTCACTGCTTCTGGGGTGCTCTCAAGGACTGGAGGAGATAAGGAAGAGTAGGGTTTTGACGCCTCTTCTTATTGATCTGTTGAGATTTGGATCTCCCAAGGGGAAGGAGAATTCCATAACTCTTCTATTGGGGCTCTGTAAAGATGGTGGTGAGGAAGTTGCAAGAAGATTATTGATGAACCCTAGAAGCATACCTTCTCTACAAAGCTTGGTTGCTGATGGATCATTGAAAGCTCGAAGGAAGGCTGATGCACTGCTTAGATTGCTCAATAGATGCTGCTTCCAATCTCGCAATCCTGTGGGATAACGAGTGTAAGAAAGATTAGAGAGATTAAAAAAAGATGTAAATTTGTGGAGATTACTACATACATGAAAATGGTGTTCATTTTGTTACTGTAATTGGTCCTCTTTGCATCTTAATCAGATGGTGCAGAAATCACTATTAACTCTTCTTTCTAATTGGCGACTTTGTATATTTCATTTCATTTCATTTCAATATCAGGTTAAGTTTTAACTGATAGACAAACACGTACTTCACTACAAAAGTCAAACGCCTTTACTCCGACAATTTGAAGTCCAAATAATGACTCAACAGATCGAGAAATAACAAACTTCAACCAAACAGCATTAATCTTGCACCTAATTTTATTCAGAGAGTTTGCTAACAATTTTAAAAGAAAGGAAATGAGATCCATATCCACACATTGAAAAGGAGGGAGAGATAAGAACGATAGAATTTTAGTTGTTTTTGGTATAACATTGTTTTTACAAGGAATGTACATTCATGTTACAACAAAAGCAGCCGAGACCCGCCTACCATACTAGACTCTCATAAGCCTAATTCACATTTTATTACAAGAGAAATATATCTATACTATATATAACTAGAAGTGAAAGAGGTTTCACTTGTGTACAAGCAAGCAGAACGGTAAGGGATGATTAGTGAGCTCTACGTCCATTTGTGAACCACGATTCACATAAGGTAAGGTTAGAGATCTGGTTAGTCTTCTACAACTCCATCATTTCCAATTGAACATGCGTGCCCTTTATCTTGTAATTCCAAAACCAGCTTCCGCTATCCATAAATTGTTCTTCGATAGGCTTTAATTGGGCTTCTAAACCTGGATAAAAAAATCAAAGAGAAAAAATAAATAAGTGAATCCTTTACATTTTTGGCACACACATCCATAGGGATCAAATTTAATAAAATGAAACCTTGAGTGTGTGTGTGTGCATGTGTGTGGCAGAGAGAGAGAGATATATAGAGAGAGAGGGGGGGGGGAGGGAGAAACCATTTATACTACAAAAATTAAATTCTATCATCTGAAAACCTGAATTTCCTGATGTAATCTTCAATTTGTAGCCATTTGGGACTTCAAATACATGATTGCCCTGCATTGGGAGAAGAAGAATCAAATTAGAATTTATCGCCAAGATTAATGACTTCCCTGCAATTAGGAGTTCAACTACCTAAAGCTGTAGTTACCTTCCGTAAACCACAACATATCTATCATATGACTATCTTAAGAAGGTCTCATGCCATTATTCTAACCTGTAGGGTAACATCGATGGCCTCAAATTCTGCATTCCCATGCAGTATAACCTTTACCGTCTCAAAACGCTGCACATCATGCTTCCAATATATGTTATCTCCACAATTCCAGTTGATTCCTCCATTCATCACTTTAACATTCTCTAATTTACATCTTCCACACCTACAAGAATGAACTCGATTTTGGATTTTCATTGGTACTCGTACCAAAAAGAAAGGAACAAAATTAACTTAAAACTAATAGCATAGTATACCTGTGCCCATACTGCAGTATAGGTTCAGCATTTTCATTAGTCCAAGTTGAGCCCATGACGTTTTCGGCCACCACAATCAGGCTCCCATTGAGCTGGAAAGAAAGAAAACCGGAACAGCTTAGAGAAAAATAATGTGCATGAACTATAACATTGTATGTCTACGACTCGAACCTGGACATCCCTCCACAAAAGCTCTGCGACCTCTATTTGTAGCTCAGAACCCTTGGAAATTGATCCTCCGTTGAACTGAGAGACAGTAAAATGAAAGAGGTAAATGTCAAAATTGTTACTCACCTTCCAAGCTTCAATCTTTAAGTGATGAATCATAGACTTCTTAAATAATCAAAATACAATTTTTCAGCAGCAGCTTGATCATACAGGAACTAGTGAAGCAAGCATATGAACCATTTTTTGGTCACTATAAATTAGTACAAGGTGTTAGGTCAAATGTGTCACTTGAATGTTGGCTTTATTTTGTTGGCAAAAGACATGTTTATTATTCTAGCGTGGTTGTTCCATTTCATTAAAGATTGTGAACCTACTTTTTGTCTAGTGATTTCCCAGAGCGGGCCGAGAGCAGGGTGAAGAAAGATGAGATAAGGGGGTCCAGAATCAGCATATTTCTCATTGCCTTCAATCTGCAGTATAACAAAGGAGGACCACACAAAAATCAAGCTTAGCTTTAAAAGGAAATTTAACGAGAAATATAAAAGCTAGCACAACGTAATACAACAAATATTGGCAATTGCTATTGCCAGAGCAGAAATTTCTACTGCCAGAGCAATGTATTATGCTTGAAGCATACTTTACAAGCACATATATGTACACACTGCTCTGGCAATAGCAATTTCCTAAATATTTAACCATTAAATCTCGTGATGGCAAGAGAGTTTTTGGCATTGAAATTGCAGGAAGTTTGGATTTGCACCTCTGGAATTTTAATATTACAACTGGAAAGAAGATCATAAGCATTGCGTATTATATCCAACAGGGAGCCATCTGGAGTCTGCACAAGCCCAAGTAGGATAAACAATCATGAGGTTGAGTGAGTAATCTATGTTACCAAAAAAGAAGAAGAACATGCATAATAAGCTTTGGCTATCAAATGTTCAGCTTCACTGAGAAATAAAAAAATAAACTGAAAGGTCGTACAAAAGTGATGATTCTACAAGAACTGGACCTGGTGTAAGGACTTGTCAGCATGTCTTCGTTTCTTTTTAGCAGATGACGTTACTTTCCTTCTTTCGTTATACACAATAAAAGTATCCAGCATATCTGTAGGTTAGCAAGTATACTCTTAATACAGTACAATAAACATATAGTAAACAAATATCGTGTGAGGTGTTTCAAATACCTTCTACACCTTTATAGCATTGAGATGAATATGTATTAACAAAACTATCAGCAATATTTTGCATTGTGCACTCGAGACGTCCACCAGAGACGCTACCACAAGAAAAGAGACCGCAACATTTTTTATAAGTAAAAAGCTAATGTAAAAAAATAGGGCAATCCAAGTTAGAGATGAATATTGAGAAAGTAATACAGAAAGGAAAATACAGAAGCTATAACATTGTACCAATTCTGGATTCCAAACTGGTCAACGTATGTGACCGGCTTCTTTACATTGAGCACCATGCCTGGCAAACTGCTCTCATTCTTACTTGACCCAATAAGCTCTGCTGAAGGCAAATCCACATATAGAATGTTTGTATTGGCAGGGAACTCTTCATGCAAACTTAAACAACAAAAGAAGTTCATTTGGAGAATTAGATAGAATCTTGCGCTAAAACACAGCGAAAAAAATTTGAAGGAAAAGGAAACATGAAGGACCAAATAACTTCAGTTCACATATAGGAGATGATATAGCAGTTACAAACTTATAACTGTATGTGCCTAATAGAAATCTATCCCCCTTTGTGCAATCCGTTGAGTATTATTAAACTGCAATAGCTTTCAGAGAGAGAAAGGAAGTAAATGTAATTTTTTTTCTTAGTTTAGGGAAAACACAAGGGGTTAACCATGTGATGAGATATGGGTTTTTCTACGTTTTACCTCATTATAATAACTAAATAAAACTGAATGTTGCAATTACTTCAAAATCCAACCCTCACAAATTGACCTTTTTGTCTGTTTTTGGTTTAGACTTTCACTTTGACTTCACAATTCACATCTCTATGATTGAGATATGTAGAACAAGAAAAAATACAACATGTCGTAATCAAGGTCGGAGATGTGTAGAATAGTCAAAAAAGGAACCTATACATGTATACATATATAGACCCTAATATGCGTCTGCCATGTACTTGAACCTTCCCCTGGAGACTCCGGAGTGTCTCCATCTTGTAGCATGGGTAAAACACGTGGTAGCATGTTAGCGTTCAACACACTGGTCTCATAAGAATATCCAACCAACTCTTGTATTCCACATGTATTGAACAAGATCAAACCCTGTGAAGTCTTCCCTTACGTTTTTTTGTTTTATTTTGATAGTTTTCCCTTACATACAGACACTGATGGGATTGCACTAACTTAATTGACAGATATCCATCAACTAGATAGCATAACATTATTAGCCAGTTAAGGCCTTACACATAACAAGCGTAGTAATGTTTCATTTATTTACTGTAACCCTTGCAATAAGGCCTTACACAAACAAGCGTATTAATGTTTCATTTATTTACTGTAACCCTTGCGTTTTCTCAAATATACACTATGCCACTGGTACTAGAAATTCCAAATCAGATAGGTTTTCAGCAAATGTCCCTTAAACCATACATGTATATACACACTTTTTGAAGTTATTTACCCACGGTATAACACAAACTTCTTTTAATATCTAATATCTACTAATCATATTATAAACAGCATAGCAATCAGATTTAAAGGCATGCATAGAATCTCAATCAGCAATTCTAGAGGTATTTTGAGTGATACATACTCCGAGATAGTAAAATTAATTGTCGAAAAATAAAAGGTACATAACGAATTATGACAAGAATGACAAAGACAACGATATTTATAATTAATTCATGTAAAGGGCAAAAAATGTAAAGAATACCTATTGTGTGAGAGAGATCCATCAGTAATTCCATACTTGTCAAACTCGGTGTACTCAATGCATGATAAACCATATGCCCACTTCCCATCATATTTCATTTTCTCAATTAGAACATTTATGCCTTCTGTAGCCCCCAAGTTCCGCTTACATGATGCAAAACCCAGTTTCTGTAAGAGTAGCAGTTAGCTATAGAACGCATGGAAGTAGGTATGTGTGATAATAACAACAAATAATACAAGAAGCCCTTCTCAACAAAGCAATCAATCCATTTCAATATCAATAAATGAATAACTAAATACTGTGTCCTTGTTTTCCATTCTCAAGATAGTTTTCTTTCTTCAGAAGAGATGCACATGCATCCATGTGTATCCATACTATATATAGATATGGAGAGGAGGATGGGGTAAGGTCAATGCGTGAAATGTCTAAAACCCTTAATTAGTTAAAATTGAAGGAAAAAAGGAGATTGGAACTTGTGACCTCTAAAACTGGGAGTAGGGCCAAAACCACAAAGACCGGCCTGTCCGATGTTTTACTTTCAGTTGATTTAAATGCGAATCCACCATTCCCAAAATTAAGTTGATATAGTGTTACACACACAGAGTGTGTGCCAAGATGGCTAGTATATATTGAAAAAAAACACATAAGTATCCATATCCAAACCAACTTAAGAGTCAGTAGATGTAGGTCATTACATACCCAAGAAGGCATAGGCATTTTGTATGGGTTTATAACATGATTGGTGTCAACTTTTGAAGAGTGCACTTTCTCCAAATATTGACGCAGCAAACTTGCACCATTGACATGTTGACATTTTTATGTGTGATGCAAGTCCTTTGAGACTTGCTAAAAATTGTGAAAACCTAAATAAAACAGCACTTATATTATTGTATTTTTTTTTTTAGAAAAAAAGTAATAGTACATATAGTCAAAGTTCAAATTGGAAATCAACCTTTCCATGGCGCAAACCAATCCCCGCCAATGCTAAGAGCGTTAGATCTGTAGCAGCCACAACATTACTGCAAAGTAATAAAATTCAATTTACTCCGTCATGTAAAATTACAAACCAATTAAATTATTGTGATAATAGAGAAACCCACTATATTGGGACAAAGATATAGTTCAACCTAACCTGACTTGTCGCACAGTTGCACCTTTTCTTCCATGGTCACGGAAATATTTAAAAATCCCTTTATCATAAGCAAGTTTCCATATCACACCATGACCACCAGGCTTGCATACAGGAATGAATTGCCCTGTTACCAACCACTGGCCATCTTCTGCACTAACAGCTGGAACAAGAGGCTGGCATTTCATAAATTGTATGAGAAAATTAACAACTCTTTTATATAATCACTCTAAGAAGCGCCTCAGAGAAAACATAGACAACAGCATAGCAGTTTTCCATATCGAACCTGTTCAAAAAGTTTGAAACTTGATCGGCCTCTTCCGAACCATCCAAGTCTTTCACAAAGTGAAGTGATGCGTTCATGGTTGTTCTTTGCCGAACTTGTCATAATTGCAACAGGAGTAATGCATTGTTTTCCATTCAACTTGAAATACAAGAACTCTCTAGCCTTGAAGTAATTTCAAATACACACATGTAAATTTGTCATCATCCATGATCTATAATCTCAACCATTGCACCTATTTTATTTTACTCTTTTGTGATAAGTACACAGGCTCATTCTTATGGTCAACCAACAATGACAAAATCAAATTTCTAAAGCTTGAAAAGATCTTTTACCTGAAGATCTCTTACAAGACCTTCCAGCAATGTCCGTCCACAGTAAGGAAGCATGGCAGCAGGAAGACATTCACCTGTGCCAGGGTCCACTAAACCAAGCCTGTCACCAGAGCCTCCAAGAGGGTAAATTTCTCCTAGGTCCGGCAGACCCTGAAATCAAACAAAATCTTGTTATGCCAATAATTTGAGCCACAAGATTTATGATGAAAACATAATATAGGCACCAACCTCAATTCCCCATAGAGCTGCTTGAGACCCATACTCTATATCTTCAGAAAGGTCAAGTACATTAGGAGAATGAATTTCTAACAACTGGGTTTCTTTTGATTGATTTACATGTGGGGACCAATTCAAAGGACGTCCTTCATATGTTGATTCGGCAAGAAGCTCCAGAACCATTAACTGATATCTGCATTCAATTGCTTCGAGTAAATCACGGAATTTTTTTAGTTTCTAAGTCAAAAGCTCTTGAGTCCATCATCAGAACTGAATTTTAACATATAAAATTAGTAATTCAGAAGAGAATGCCGAGACAGAATTGGAGATATTCTCTACATCCTAAAAGGCTTTCAGCACAGTTTCTCTTAACAGAGTGCAGCATCGTAAGACCACAAAAATACTAGATACTTAGTTTCAAGCACAATTGCCTATCAGTCGTAGGTTATTACTTGTTTATTTGAAGTTAATGTTGATTAAACACTTAACACACATGAGGTCCATAACTCAAAACTAAAGTTCAAGTAGGCAACAAACAAACAAACAAACAATTGCAAAGTTGTTATGCGCGCAAAACAATTAATGTGAGAGACAACCAACCCAATGATTCCTCCAATGCAGTCATAGAATTGTTCAATCTGTCGGAGATTCTTGAGAAGTGATCTCAGTGCTCCAATTTCTTCATCTCCAAGCCTCGCGGCAACCTTACTGCCAAAATCCTGACCAGTCCCATCCCACTTGTCAATCATCTCCACCAAAGCATGAAGCGCAGTCTTCAACGAACTCCTAGCCGACTCAAACTCTCCCTCAATAGAATCCGATACAGATAGTGAGACCAGAAGATGCTCCTGCCCGGCGGCAACGACGCATTTGAGCAGAAAGAGGTCATATTCATCCAAGTTCAGAGACTCTAAAACCCTAAGAAAACCAGTCCCGTGAGTACGGATAAACTGCTTGACTCTGAAATCAGAATCAATTATACGGAATTTTTGTTTAGAGGTGTCGGAATTGGAAAGGGTGGAGCGGAGAGATTTGAGGCGTGCGATTTCTTGGTGGAAATTGAAGTCGGGAGCAGGTGGGGCGTACTCGAGAGGGGCGGTGGATACGCGCGTGGTAGTAGTAGAAGGTGAGGAAGAATGGTGTAAGAGTAGAGAGGAAGAGGAGGAGGAGGAAGGAAGAGGATTGAAAATGAGATGATTAGTGGAGGTATGAAGGGAATTGTTATAATTGAAGAAGGAGAAGAGAGATTTAGTGGTTTTGGAGTTTAAAGTGAGGAGAAGGTGGTGGTTCCTGTGAAGCGCTTGAGTTGAACGCTCCATTGAAATTAGATAGATAGATAGATAGATAGAAGTTATAGATATGGGGGGGATTTATTTATTTATTTATATTGCGCTTGAAAAGAAAATGAAACAGAGGAGAGGAGAGGAGAGGAGAGGAGAGGGATACAATACATGGATTCTGGAAGCATATACCGAGTATATTAAAACGCTCGTTTTATTCATCTCTACTACTATTGGTTGCTTGAATTTCTCTTTCTTTCCTGGATTTTATGGGGTCCGGGCAACTGGACAAGGGCGGAAGCTAATTTTATAAATTAAAAAAAGAAAAGAAAAAAAGACTCTTATTAATAAAAAAATTGCTCTAATATTTTTTTTTTCTTTTATAATTAAAGGGCCCAAAGGCCACTACAAACGACTAACAACAATTCGCTAAACATAAATTCACCAGGATTTTTTTAATATTAAAATTTCTTAAAAGGTATTGTTAAATTGTGAAAAAAACAAAATTATTTTTACATTAAAAATATTATTACAAAATAAATTAGTACATTAAAGCTCCGTTTGATAGGAATATGAAAAATAAAAAAAAATAACAAATTTAAGTGAGAAGATTAAAAATAAGTTGAGGGATGTGTGAGATTAACTTTTTGCTTTTTTTTTTCATTACAATTTTCTTTAGGAGATGGTGGAGAAATTTTTTTCGCAAAATATTAAAGAAGGATAGATGATATATACTCACAAAAATAAGTATGAGATGAAGAGGATCTCACCATATGCTTCAATTTATTTTTTATCTTCTCACTTAAATTAATTATTTTTATTTTTATTTTTCATGTTGTTATCAAACGGAGTCTAAATGATTGTACATGGTATCATTAATTCATTATGTTGTTGAAAATGTTGAAATTGTCCTGATAATAAAATTGTAGCATAAGTTAATCTTGCTTTTATCTATATATAACATATTAAGCATGTGCATATGATTTTTTGAATGTACACAATTTTTTTAAATTAACCCTTTCACGATGGGAATTATTATAAAATAATATTAAATATAAGACCTAGATTTCTAACCATTGGCATAAGAGCACGCTAAATTATCACCTGACCAAATATATTTATATGTTTTTAATTTAAAAAATTAATAGTTATTACACACACGTGGAATGTTATCAAATGTTAGTAATATATTAAGTCTATGCTTAGTCAGAATATATATATATATATATATATTAAGTCTACCATACAAGCAATACATGTAAAATTTGTATACGTCTAATTTAAATAGAAAAATCAATTAATATAAGTGACCCATTGCTCAACCATAATTTTAAATTGCATAACATCAGAGGTTCGAATATTATATGTCAAAAACATTTTTTTGGATTGAATTAATCTAATCAAAATATCACGAAGAAAGCCTCCTAACAGTAAAAATCCTTGATGGCCTTGCACATATATATATATATATAGCCTTTTATTTACTCTAATTTTCTTTTCGACTGATTAAGTTTCTATAATAAAAGATATAAAATTCACGAAGAATGAGTGAAATAGGACAAAAGCTACTTCATATTGTTTATACAATTTTTTAGAGTTGAAGCGATAAGATAAAAAATTGAGTGTGTCGAGAGGGAATGAGTGCGCACGGGAAGACTTAAATTGCTGCCCTCTGGGTGTTATATAATACATTTCAACAAGTTAGGCAAGCTCCGATCCTTTTGATTATGCAATTTTAATTTGCCCATATAAGATGCTTTTAATATTTGGAAGCTATTCTCAATGTAATTCGTAATCAAAGGTTTCTTTCTCCGTCAACAATCAATATATATAATTATATACATATACAGTTGCCAATATTAAGATTAATCCAAAACATTCTATATGTGTTCTATTCACTGTCAAATTTTCTGTCCTCCTTGGGGTGGTTTATCTCTTAATCTCATCTCATCGGTAACTGTAAAGGACCATTCATCACTCAGTCCGTATCAAAATTCTTGTCAAAACATTTAGCCTTGAGGGTCTAATAAAATGTTCATTTTGCTATAATCACCATCCTAATAGCTTATTTGGTCAGTGTGCCATATTCAGTTGAAGTCCACCCCCGCCCCCTCCTCGAAAGTTGAAACGCCAAATCCCCCCTTACTCGTTGCTTGTAATAAGAAAAAATAACTTATTTATATTAGCAGAAACAACTTAAAACCCTTGGTTTTATCCTCCGATAATTTTTTCCCTCTTACACTGCCAATAACCTTGTAACACTTTGGACACTAGGTTTTTTATAAGGGCAGGGTGGTCATATACTCGTATACCTCAAAAGCTTAAAGGCCCGTTTGGTTGTCCTTCAAATTGTGAATTAGATAATTCACAATTAAGTAATTTACAAAATTTTCATTTATTAGTGTTTGGTTGTGTAAATTGAACAATTGAAAATATGATAATTCAAGTTGATTCACAAAAACTCAAATTAAGTCATTTCAAGTAAAACTTGAAATTGCCTAATTCTAGAATTAGATAAGTCATTCCAACTCTATTTTTCAAGAAGATCTAGTTTCTACTCGTGATATTGATGCATCTAGACAAAATTTTAAATAACATAAAACAATAAAGAACGTGTTTTTATTCTAACAATCGGAATTTCTTATTCAAGTTTTCCAAACACTACTTGAATTAGAATTGAATTATTCATAAATGAGAAAATTCACAATTCTTCAATCGAAAATTAACTAATTCTAAAATTAGGTAATTTACGCAACCAAACGGGCCCTAAATGTCCATATGAATATTTCTTGAAATCAAATCTGACCCAACTTTACAACAAACCATAACCGGGATTTAATACACTTTAGCAATAAAAGCATGATTCTTGGAAAACCATACCATATTTATAATAATTGATATTCGCACCATCTAAAAGAAGACAAAATAAACAAATAAGGAGGACAAATTCGTATTTTTATTTGCTTTTCTTAAGATCATTAATAAAAGGTCATCCTAAAAAAACAGCTTAACAAAGTTTCATAATCTGAATTATTCTCCAAAGGAAAATTAAACTTGGAAACTACTTGCATTAAAAGAAACTGGAAAATAAAATACAAACAGATTCATTCAAACTGTTGATAAATTAGAACACTCAGTTTGTTTCGCAAAAGCAAACATCAGCATCAAACAGAAAATCCTCTGTACTCGTACCTCTGTTAAAATCTTATTTACCTGTGTAATGCGTTTATCAATCTTTCATAAGATTATAAGATAAAAACCTCAGTGCAGTCCAAAAAATTTAGCAGCTCGGACAACAGGTGCGCAGAACATCAAACATAAGATGAGAATGAGCTCTCGGGCCTTATAATGGCGAAGAGAAGCTAAACTGCACGCCAGTCTTCCCTCGGTCATGCTCGTGTTGTTTTAGTATGTAGCAGTAATTAACCTAATAACAAATTCAAATCATCATAGGTTTTCAGGAATTATCATAAAACTGAATAGCAAGTGAATCAAATTACAATACTATTTTCATACAATTTTAACGATCATGCTTATTTTAGATTACATCTATAAAAGTCGTTCAACTGACCTCCATGCGGAATAGTTTTGTGGGTACAATAATCCCAAATCCAGCAGAGCTTCGGAATGAATCACGGAAGTTCTTGAACGATAAATCCTTGTACGCATGCTCTGTTAATTTGGTAAGGCTCCCAGCACAGGCAAATGCATGTGCATGTATATTAGCATCTCTCAACACCTTCAAAGGGAGATCAAAAGAAAGGTCTGCAAATGCAGTTACAGCAAGGTCTCCTCCAAGAAAATCTCTTCCAGAAGGATTCTCAGAACTCTCATTGTTGCTCTTATCACTAACTTCCCTTCTTCGGCTCAGTAGGGCCCAGTCCCCTTGACTTAAAGCCCAATAACGATGTTGGGCCCCCCAAGCTGCAAACTAGAGAAGAATTACCACCCAGGAAAAATCTCTCTGGCAAAGAAGAAGGCTTACTCAAGAATCCACATCCCCATGGAAAAATAACTCCACCAGAGATCCCGAAGTTCAGAGCAGTATGGTAAAAACCCAAGGGCAAAGCATAGCGAAGATCAAACTCCTGTTGAGCAAATTCCAAAGCAATAGAAAATAAGTTGTATTATTGACCATTAATTATGCTGAAATTAGTATTTCTTTATAACTTTATAAGTCACTAGTGCCAAAGTGGGACCATGTGGGACTATCAATTTGAAATGGAGGGTACTTACCAAAAAAATATTAAGGGATGAAGTATGATAGACAAACCATGATTGGGATGTTAGGTTTCCAACAAAGAAACTAGGCACGGAGTTAGGGACATTGAGACTCGGTACATCAAACAGCAAGGCAAACATTTAATAACAGAAAAACAACACAAGTATAGTAAGTGCCTTTGGTTTAGAAACATTCAGTAAATGTGAATGCCCAACATTGATAGGCTGCCAAAGCTGCTATAGTTTCATACTATTTTTATCTCTATATAGGTGAGTAATGTGGACTGATTAATATGCAACTGCGTGTATAAGCTGTATGACTTAAGGATTATGAATTGAGACAATAAAACTTCTACACCAACCTCCTCAATTAAACAAAAATGGGATGCTTTAAATAGGAAGCATTATTTGAATTAAGGCTACATTTGGCATATTGTTTAGTCTCAAACCAGTAGAAGTTTCATACAAATTCCCAGTGTGAGATGGTAGTGTTCAACTGATGGGTAGGGTTTTCAACAGCAAAACATGATTTTGGTATGTGAAAAGGACGTTTCTGCCCATTTTCACTTGGTAACTCCAAGATGATATCTCTCATCAATCTTTTATTTTGAAAAGATATGTTTATTGGAAAACAGAAGAAAGCAAGGCAGAGTAACCAGACACCATGGCACAGAGCAAATGACCCAATGCTCAAGTCTCCGTTTTGCATCTTCCTGAGGGCACACCATAAACGTTTGCCTAAAGATACTCTTCAAAGTTCCTTAGGAACAGACGCCGATATCCTAAGAATTGGATAAGTGACCTATGAGAGAGGGACCTTTTTTACTGGTACCATAGTTTTCATTACTCTAGTGAATTTTCAATAGTGAACTTTCAAAACAGTTGAAGTACAATAATTTTTTTCTGAAGTGGAACGCAACGTTGAATATAGCTTGTAATCAGAACAATTAGTATGTGATTCTATCAAATCAGCTACATTATTAGCAAGAAAAACTGGGTGACAAAAGGTAAAATAGAAGGCAAACGTGGTAGCAAATATGTTATACAAAAGGTCTGCTTGAAAAAAAATAAAAATAAATGGGAGAGACTACTACTCCTAAACTTCAAATTTTTACCTCTAGTAATTAAAAAAAATAAAACTAAAGAGTCTCAAATGATTTTGAAGCAGCTTCTGCTATGAACAATACTTGGCTATATTCTAACCCAAGGGGTTGCCACAGCAGTAAGGGCGAACTTGGGACTGTGCGGGCAGGTGCATGGTCTCAGGTTCGATTCCCCGCTGCGTGAAACTTTTCTTGGGCCACTGGAGGCATCTCCCTGTCGAGCAACTAGGGCCTCACGGGATTAGTGGGGGAGGGGCCCCGATACCCATAGTTATCAAGAAAATAAATAAATATATAAAATACATGGCTATATTCTATCTTGGAATAGTAGTCCCTAATAGAATTAGAACTATTTGTCACGCCGAATCCAGAAGCAAATCAACTCGCACAATCACACCTTCCTTTCGTAAGAACGATTTCAAGTCATTACTAGTCATTGTGGACGCAAGAATGTAACAATATTTTATGCCAAATATTTTAAATGACAAGATAACTAATTAAATTTTACATACAAAATGGTTAGAAATCGTTTGATTCAATTCTTAAGCATGCGAACACATCTGCTAACTCCACAGATCAAACAGGTAAAAAGCCAAGTCTTAATACCAGATTATACCTCATTGCTGCCAAACAAGAGAGTTAATGTACGAAAAAATAAAGCAATTAGCACAAAAAATGTACATATATTGGTGTTAAGAAGAACAGTAAATTAATAATGCGATGTCACAATATACTAACCTGACGGAAGAAACGTAAGCTCCGAGAATCAGGTACGAGGCCACCAATGTGAGAAGTAGAAACAAAAGCATATCCTCGAGTTGGTCTCAAAGGCGAATTCCTCATATCGATCTTGAATGTGTACTTTAGAGATGAAATTAAACCATGTCCAAGTTGTCTCCTAACCGACCTAGATGCCAATTGTGAGGGATCTGTTAAGGTTCGCCAAGACAGATTATATGCCAAGTCATGGTTTTTTAATGACATTAGGCCAAGAGAAAATCCAATTGATCGTTCTTTGTAAGATGAAAACTTGAGCCAATCTTGGGAAAGAAGGAACGCTCGAGCCGTCAATGGAGTAACCAATCTTTTGAATCTGGGCAAAGATACACCTGCACTAACCTCTGATGTTTGGTCCCAACCGTATGCCAAAGAACCATCCCAGAGATCCCCGTAGCCGAACAAGTTTTTCAGCTTCAGTGAGCCTTCAAGGGACCAAGATCTAGCCTGTAAGGGCAGTTACTATATCAAAACAATATGCAAAGCGTAACACTTATTTAGGTTAAATTCAATAACTAAAACCTAGCAAATCAAAGACAGACAATTATTGGTTTTTTTCATAAACTCTCATTTATTCTATAGTGCATTATTGCAAAGTTTTAAAATTTCCAAGCCCCAATTTCTCCAATAGTAAAATTCCTCTCTACAAGATTACCAATTAATTCACTAGGAAACACTAGAATACTTGATTTCATGTTTAATTCAATAACTAAAAACAAGCAATCAAACACCAACAACTAATGATTTTTTCGTAAACTCGCATTTGATCTACATTGCAGTATTGCAAAGTTCTAAAATTTCCAAGCTCCAATTTCTTCCTGTCTTCTCCTCCAATAGTTCAATTACTCTCTAAAAAAATCACCAATTCATTCATCACTAAACAATAGAATTTTTTATTTCGATTAAATCCAATAACTAACGACAAGCAAATTAAACATAGAGAATTAATGATTTTCTCATTTACCTTCATTTGCTCTATGATGCAGCATTGCCAAAGTTCTATAATTTATAATCCCCAATTTCTCTCTACCTCCTCCTCCTCCTCCCCTCCAATGGTTCAATTACTCCCGAAAAACTCACCAATTCATTCATCAGGAAACAACCGAATCCTTGATTTCAGATTAAATAAAACTCAATGACCAACAATAAGCAAATCAAACACCAAAAATCAATGACAGAACAGTAAATAGACGATGCTTGCAAAGTGGGAATGGTACCTCGGGCTTCGTGAATATACCCAAGTCACCAGTGAGAGGGTTTTTACTCTCAACAACTTCAACAATAACATTGGTAGTCCCGGGCAACTCAAGCGGACCCGAATCGAGTGTGATGTTGACGGAATCGAAAATCTCAAGCCTTTGAAGGCGAGCGTTAGCAATACTGGCAGCCTGAAGCAACTCTTGAACTGAAGTAGCAGTTTTGAGGGCTTCAACTTCGGCTTCGATCAAAAGGTCTTTCGTCTTAGTATTGCCCTTAATCAACACGTCGTGCACTCGAAGGGGGACTCTCTCTGTAGATATCCTTTGGAATAGGTTCTCCATTTTGGTTCTGTGTAAATGCATTTTCGATTCCTCAGTCACCGGTTCTTCTTCATCCTCCTCTTCTTCTTCATCGAAATCATCGTCAGTATCGTCTTCATCGTCTCCTCCGTTGGGGGCTTGTTCGTCGACGATTGGGGGGTTTAAGATCGGGGTTTGGTCTTGGTCTGGTTGTCGTTCTTCGTCAGGGAAAGCCATGGATTTATGGGTGTAGAGAGAGAGGGGGCGGGGTGGAGTGGGAGTGAGAAGGGAGAAGCCAAGGGCGTCGGAAGTAAATTTCAGAACTTGGAAAGTGGTAAACAGCGGCGGTGGATGGATGATGCGACAAGAAAACTACTATAAAACTACCAATTTACTGTCATATGATTTATTGGTTGTGTTTGGTTGCAATTTCTAGACAAGTTTTCTAGATGAATTTTTAAAAAATTGGTGTTTGGTTGAATGTTTTGAGTTAGTTTTTATGTTGAAAAGTGAATTTAGTTTTGTTTGACTTTTTTTCAACCAATGAAAAAAACGCATAAAAAATTTCAAAAAATAGTCACAATGGATCTTATTTTATAGATCTCGATGAGTAGGTTTCAAATATATATTTTTTATTATTTTTTGATTTTTGAATTTAAAGTTATGGCGTTTTAAAAAAAAATTTAGAGAGAGAAAGTATAGTGAAATAAATTTTGGGAAGTGTGAAAGTGAGTTGATTTTAAATTGTGTTTTGAGAAAAATTTTTAAAATCTTGTTTAGAAATGCCAACCAAACACAACCATTGAGTCTACTTTCGCCAGAAGTCCGACTGCTTTTGCATATACTTCTTTCGTTTGATATTTTCATTTTTCTTATTACGTAATTATATTAATGGCGCGTTTGATTATAAGTATAAAATTTATATAAAAAAAAATAAATTTTAATTAATTAAATTGTTTAGAATTAAGTTGTAAAAAAAATATCAATTAAATGTATTTGATTGTCTTAATTTTCTATCCGAAAAATATTGGTTATTTTATGTCATTTTTAATGTAGAAAAAAATATTAGTATTTTTTTTTACATAATTCTATAGTCATGATAAATCTTGTTTAATTGAGCTTGATTAGTTGATTTTAAATATTAAATTTTTATTAAATTTTGAATTTTTTATTTTAAGTTATGGCATTTTTAGTGTAGAGAATGGATAAAATTTTGTCTCGAAAAATGTTCCAGTTGCCTAGAAAATAAAAACCAAGACCCCCCCCCCCCCCCCAAAAAAAAAAAAAATGTTTTCAAGCTTTACATGGAAACATCCATGAATAGTGATAAAAGATAGAATTTGACTGCCTGAAAAATTTTGTCAATTAAATATCTCAAAAGTAGCAACTTGAGTGAAAAATTCCTATTTTTCATGAAAAATAAAGACAATCAAACACACCCTAAATAACATTTAAAATTAATATTTGTCTTTTTGGTATAAAAAAATTGATTATTTAAATAATAAAGTGGTGTTTGATACTTTGATTTGTTCTATATCAATGTTGAAGTTTGAGGTATCCATATTTTGAATATATTAGTTTATGTTTAATTGGTTAAACATTTTATTATTAATTTTAGATGTGTTAATTATGCTTTATTTGTAAAAAGAGTTCTAACATTTTAATGTCATTAAGAAAGTCTGATGGCCATTTGATTTCAAAAAATAAAAAAAGTTTGATGGTTATTTAATATGTGATATGTCTAAAGTTAATTTAAATATTGTAGAGACAAAATAAAATATTTTGAATTTTGAATTTAATATCTGCTTATGCTTTGACATTCCTACGTCTAAATGATCAATAATCAAATTTTATATATAAGTTCGAGACATTTATTTTAATTAAAAATATAAATGTAACTTCTTAATATGAGTACATAATTGATAAAGTTTGAATGATTATATAGTAAATATTATATATATATATATATATATATATTTGGTACTTAATAAAATTTCTTTGCTCATATTTGAAAAAATAAATTTAGAATTAAGTTATATTATTTTTAATTAATTCAGTCTTTAAACTTTAGGCTTAGTTTGGTTTGCCGATTTGACGATTCAGAAAATAAAAGTCATTACTTTCCTTTATTTGATAAGTATGACTTCTGAAAATATTTTCCTGACACTAGGAAAAATATGGGGAAAAATCATTTCACTCAGACCTCATGGCATTGATTTTTTCAATATTTATTACAAGAGTTTTTGACAACGATACCCTTATTTAAATATGGTATTGACAAATTTACCCATTAAATTACTTTCTTTTGTTTTTATTTTAAAATATAAGAGTATTATTGAAATATAGATATGTTTTTACTTTCATTTATGTATCAACTAAATATTGGAATGAAAATCAAATGGTATTTTTTGAACTCTTTTCATATTTTAACAAACATGAAAAATAAAATTTGATAAAAAATTTAATTTCTTATTTTCACGAAAAAGATAAAAAAAAATATTAATTTTTTTCATAAACCAAACGAAGCATTAAAATAAATTGAGAATAGAAAGAAAAGAAATGCAGTGCGGAGCAAAGAAGAGGCGGCCCCAAACGGGAGTTTTGTCACAGATTGGGTTTTAAGCCTAGACTAGACTAGAAGCCCACCAGCTAGTAAGAAGGTTCGCGTCAAGTCTTGTGGAGATTTGCGAGATGCGGAGGTTGATTAGTTGACAATTGAATTGACATATCACGCTCCCAAATCTCCACACGTGGGACTTTCTGTCCGTTCGTCCGTCCGTGAGAGTTAACAGCGCCAATACAAATTCAAATTAGGTCTTACTTTATTCCAACCCCCACTGCAAAGATCTGAAAAACTATTTCTCATCTTTCGTCCATGGCGAATTTCAACGAACCACCACCACCACCTATTATTCTCTTCATTGATTTCCGACATCAAGGACTACACTGGCAAAGACCCCCTTCTCCCCTGGCTCCGGTAACCACAAAAACAAAAGCCCAACCCTTCATTATTCCTATCTTTCTATGTTTAAATTGCTTCGTTTCTAATAATAATAATAATAATGTTACTTACAGGGGCATTCGGAAGATGAAAGATTCACTACCTCCTCACCTACTTAAAGAGAAACTCCCCCGCTTTCTTCAGAAATGCGCACAAACCTTCCAGGCCGATCGCCGTTACAAGAATGACTTGCGCTACCTTCGCGTTTGGTTGCATTTGGTAACTAACTCATTCCATCAATCAAATCAAAACATCGCTTTGCTTTAGATTTATTTATCTTTATATAGATTTATATTCGTTTATATATATATATACAGCTCATACCATTCGAAAATAATGATAATAATCTATAATTTCGAGTTTTTAAATTGTTCAGTGGGTATTATTCGGTTGAAACTGAATTTGGAATGGATGGTTATTGAAACTGAATCTGGGATTTTCGTATATCCCATTACCCTTTTGTAGATGGATTTTGTGGATGATCCGGGAGCAGTTCTCCGAACAATGGAGGTAAACCACGTAGGGAGGAAGAGGTCACTCTTTTATCAGGCTTATGCTCTTTACTATGAGAAGATAAAGAAGTTTGAGGAGGCAGAGAAAATGTACCATTTGGGGGTGAACAAGTAAGCAATCTATATCTGTTGTAAATTTTACCTATCACCTTGGATTTGATTGGAAATAGAGTCCCTTACATCTACCTTTTTACTGTATGTCAAGAAACTAAATAATAATGTAGAATGAGTCAAACAATTCCACCAGTGAAACTATTCTACCCAATAGTGATATTCAAATTTTGATGGGATTTTCCAACATATTTGCCTATTAACAGAACATAAATTCACATTTGGTCAGTATTGCTGTGAATTAAACCTTATACACCTTTCATAAACTATTGAACAGCCTTTCAGAGCCCATAGGCGAGTTGCAAACTTCTTTTGAGCAATTCCTTCAGCGAATGGAACAACACAAGAAAAAGAGAATTCAGGTTGTGTTTCCTTCATGTTTTTATCTGCAGTGTTTTCATTGTCATGAAAGTCTGTTATCTAACCATGGGCAGATGTATTACAGCGCCAGGGAGGGAGGACTACCAATAGGCCTCAGTTTGTTGAAAGCATATTTGTCAACTGTGATGAGGACAAAGAAAACAATGAGAACATAGGCAGAACTAAACATAGGCCTACAGGAAGTTGCCTTAAGAGGTCTTTACATCAAACGCAACCTAAGATGCCAATGAAGGAATCTAAAACAACAGAATTAGATGAAACTAGAAACATTTGTGGTGACGATACAGTTGTGGTTAAGTTTGTTGATACTGCCATTGTTGGAAGGTCTGCAGCAGAAGATGCATGCCATCATGGTCTTGTGGAACCTACAATAAACACGAAAGAAGCCATGAATGCCATCAATAGCATGTTTTGTGAGCCTCTAGAGACATCACTTGTTGGGAGGAGGAGATCACATAGAACAGAACCCAGAGCGGATAATACCTTTAAGAATGGGTTTGAGGTGTTTGTTGACGAAAACTTGGATAATGGTATTGGACCATCGAATCAACACATGAAACAGGGCAAAAAGGGTCCCGAAACTCATCAGCCTGTCCAAGAATCATTTCAAATATTTATCGATGATGAGGAAAACAATGACATTAAAGATACAAGCCACAGGAAAGACAATTTTGATCACAGTAAGGTTGAAAAACTTACTGACGAAAATGTGAATTCTCTCGTCTTTCCAAATCCAAAGGATCTTCCATCACAATGTTCCGAAGATATAGATGTGGAGAGGCCACATGGACTAAGGCCTAGAGAGGATACAGTTGTTTTTCGTTTTGTAGGGTCCACCATTTCGGATGAGCCAGTGGTGGAGAACGTTTGCCACCATGGGCTTGTGGAGCCCACGGTTAACTTGAAGGAAGCTATGGATGATATAAATAGCATGTTTGGGAAGTCCATAGAATTTACAAGGAAAAATAGACCAAAGAAGCAGGAAAGAGCACCGGATGGGAAGAGAGCCAGGAGTGGGTTTCTGATACTACCCGACAATGAATTGCACCATCAACAAAGGAAGCTCCAGCCAAGTTCATCTTTGAGAAAGGAAAGTGATTTGTTTGAGCCTACTGTGTGCACAAAGGAGGCAATGAACGAAATAAATAAGATGTTTGGAATGCCGTTGGACTTCTGAAAACATGGTATGCGTTATTTATGATGCGTTATTTTAGATTTGTTCTTCATAGTTTTGTTTTCTTGGATAGATGCTTGCTTATCTATGTTGAGTTGGTATATGGTTATTTGCGAAGCAGTAACCATCCAAGAATATAACAAAATGTTCTCAGAATAAAAATATAAGACTAATGAAAATGATGTAAAACAGAAAGAAAAAAAAAAGTGCACTATCCTTTTACATTACATATTGCAAAATGGTTCAATTTTCTTAATAGAAAAATGGAACAGAATTACAGCTTTGACAATTAAGAAGTGTTAAATCAGCATTGAACTGGGAAGGGAAAATGTAAGAAAAAACACAAGAAAAAAGATAGAAATAAATCAGTAGTGAACAATTGATAACTGGGTGGCAAGTTTAGTGAGGGCATTGAGCTGGACGGAAGGCCAATGGGCCTGCTGCATAAATCACAGCTTCATAACTCTCCCCTGTTACCCTTTTGTTTTCGTAACGAAGTGGTGAGCCGTTGAGTCCATAATTGACATTCGATAGAAGGTTGCAATTTTTAAGAGGCGATGAGACGAGTTTGACGTGGCAAGATTGGAGGGGATGGTCCAATAGGTAGTCCCTCATCTTGAAGCCTTCGAGCTGTGCATGGAAGTAGCCATGTGCATCAGTGTCGAATGCCTTATAGAAGCTGACTCGGTTTTTGTGGTCTTTGCAGATGACACTGACCTTAGCCGAAGGGATGGGGTCAGCCCCGGTCAGGGACCACGTTCCAAAGCGGTCGCAGCTCTGGCAGTAAACAATGCCTTCAACTATCACATCTATCTTCTTGTCTCCTTTTTTGGTTGACTCTTCGGCCATAGCCAAGCCTAATGAGAGGAGGAGAAAGGTGAGGAAGATTGTGAGCTGGCTGCTGCTTGCCATTTTGTTGAAGGGAGAACTTGAAGCTTTAAGAGAGTTGAGAAGATGATTGTGTTGTGGGATGAGGGAGTACTGGATGGGAGTGTTATACATATATATATATATACCGTTACTGCTCAATGGTATGTTGTGGTGAATTTTTGGTACTGACGTGGGAGCTACTAAGCTTTCATTTCACCAACTCTTGTTGTCTTAAAAATTGTTGTCAACGTGAAGGTCACCTTCATTTGTTTTGTGTTTATTATGTGTTTTTTGCTTTCATGATTTTTTCCGTTTGCTCTGGAAAATGTAAATAAAAGGAATTGCAAATAACAACTTCGGAAGACAAGAAAAAAAATAGTAAGGTCTAGAAAAAGCCTCCAAACTTTTAATTTAAGACGTCTTAAAATGTGGATATATATCCTTTTTTTTCTCTTTTTTTTTTTTTTAAGGTTCAACTAATCCGGGTCCAATTAAAGAAGATAGAAACCATATTAAAGAAGATAGAAACCATTCACGCCGAAATTAGATGATTCACAATATAATGCAAATGGCATGGTGAATCCCCCAGGTTCAGGTCATCCCAAGTTTGGCAACGGTGATGCCAAGTTGACTTGCCAAACGCGGTTTCGGAAATAGACGACAGGTGAACCCGAAACTACACTTGGATACTACATGATGCCAGCTACATCAATGAATTGGAACATACTCTATTGTCATGAATTGAAACTCGTATCCAAGTTGTGATTTTATGACAATTAAATTTCAATTTCAATTTTTATTTTCTTTTTCTTTTTCGAATAGTATTCTTTTGAGAACATGTTAATTGAGTATTTTTTTTTTTTAAGAACGTAATCTTTTTTCAATTATAATTTGTTCCGTTCTAAATTAATATGAATATTAATGACCTTGAGATGAATATGAATGTTGAATTTAAACGTGAAAGTTAATTATTTTATTTTTAATGTCCAACTCTTTATGTACATATTAATAATCATATTGTAATTTTTGGATGTTGCATATTAACATACCAATATAAAAAGAGAATTCTTGTATGGACTTGTAAAATCATTCTATTCACCCTATTAAAATTTTAAAATTTATTAGTAAAAATCTAAAATTTTCTAGCGAATCGACCCCTATCTAATCTTACTAATTAACCCAATTCACCCATTTTCGTCAACCTGTCGGAAGTGTACAACGTCAGCTTAGTTGCCGTCCCGAAGAATGATGAGCTCTTTTACTATAATTGGGACGCAATTGATCAAACTTTGAAAAAAAAAAAAAATGGAAGGCATGGCTATTAGAAAATGGATTGGGGTTTTTAATATCTAAACCCCATATTGTATGTATACTAGGGTAATGCCCGTGCCCAAGGGCACGGTACTTATATAAAAAAAATTACGCAATAAAAAATATATTATTTTTATAATAATAAATGATATTTTTTACAATTTGATAAAAATGTTGAATTCCATATTCAAGTTGGGTTTTCAATTAAACACCCCCTCTCAATTCAACCCACTTACTTGCTTAGAGTATTAATTAAAGAGAAAAACATTACATTTGGAACACACAGGTTTAGTTAGAATTTTAAAAACATGAGCCCATCCCAATTAAAAAAAAAAAAAAAAAAAAAAAAAAAAAAAAAAAAAAAAAACACCCACCCTATTAGGGTCCAAGAGGTCGAGTCATTTTGCCTATCTGAGCTTTTGTACAGTAGATTATGACAATATAATTGACTCCACTTTAAAATTATATACAAAGAGTAATTTATGTTAGGAAGAAATGGTACCTATTTCTGCGCTCGTCAAAATTTTAAAAAAGAAAAACTGAAAGAGTAACAACCAACCTTAATTCACTTGCTAAAAAATCAGTTACATCACTTCAATGTCAAATAACAAATACACAAATTGGAGCCGGGTAAAACTAAAAAATTTGATGAGTTAAACTATTTTGCCATCCCTAACTTTTTTTATAGATATCGCACAATAAATTAACTTCACTTTAAAATTATATACGAAGTTATTAATGTTAAGAATGAATGGTACCCATTTAGGCACTTGACAAAATTTCACTAAAGAAAAAAATGAAAAAATATTAGCAATCGAAAAACCTTAATTCACTTGCCGAAAAACTTTATATATCACCCCAATGTAAAGTATCAACTATAACAAATTAAAACTATCACCATGATTACTTTCAAATTAACAAAGTAAATATAAACATTTGTTTCAAAATAAAAGCAAACGTCTCATATAACATATTTCCCACGACGCAAAGAAAAATTTTAATCGAAACTTATTGTAATTTTTGGAAAGGGCTCTTGTTGCATTATATAACAATTAATTTTTATATTATTTATACAAAACATAATATAATTAATATTGAGTATAATATTACTTGTATGGACTGCTGAAATAAAATCCCCAACACACCAACAACCAACTGTTCTATTCACCAAGAGGTGAAGTGGAAATTATTATAATAGAAAATGAGGAGAAATGGAGATAGAAAATAGAGAGATTGATAGATTAAAGAAGCTATTGAAATTTTGAATTGGTGAATTTAGCAACAATTAGATATAGTGAGGTTGAATCTGGTGATCATGTGAGAAAGGAGAGAAATGAGGAAAGAGGAAAAGTTAAAGAAAAAAAGATGTTCTAGCGAATCAAAAAAAATAAATTAAAATGAAAAAGAAATGAAGTAAAAGACGTTACCAAGAATCTATCATTTGATATTTTTTAATCTCAATACTAATTGTTATACACATGTTTTGAATATTTAATTTGTTAAAATTATTCTAAAATTCACATTTATTTATAATAATATGTTAAAAAACATGTAGTGCAAATTTAATTTTCGATTCAATAAAAAAATACAATTTAAAAATATCTGTAAAGTTAAACCAGTTTGGTCAAATCTAGGCTCTTAATTTACAAAAATATTAAGATTCTTTTGAAAACTTTTTAGCCCTATTTTTTAAACGGGTATAAAATATCATTTCCAGATTCAAAAATTTAGTTAAAAAGCAACAGTTAATACAAATCTAGCTTTTGCTTTCCTATCATATAACTCCGGCTATCTCAGGTATGCCTTTATTTTACACGAAAATGTACAACTCTCTCTTACATTTGGAGAATTTTTATTACTTACAGCAATTACTATAATTTGGGACGCAACTTGCAAATACAATATTTATTTTATTTTATTTCATTTTTTGATAACATGCAAAAAATTAAAAGTGCACATAGATCGCATATACTTTAACATCTAATTGAGAGAGAATTTACATAAATTATAAGGGATTTATAAAAGTAAGAGAAAATGGAAGAGGTGAAATGAGGTGAGAGAAAGATGAGCGGGGCCCATTGCATTTTTAAATACAAATACATATATTATTTCAAGATAATTTTACACCTTTAAAATTATTAGATGCATTATGAATCATTGGATTTGCCACTTAGGATAGTAGTCAAATCAATTACCTTGATTTGTATTATAGATAAGTTACATACGTTATACCTATATTTGTCTACACCCTTGGTTCATTGAGCAACCTTAAAAATCTTATTAAATTAATTTGCTCAGTGTGAATGAGATGATGAAATTTACAGCTTGGGATATATGGTTTAGAGATGAAAATCCGGCGATGCTACTTCATCAAAGTTTTGGCTGAGGTGGGTGGAATATAGTCACCCGTTTTGTCATAGGTGTGCATTGGAGAAGCAAATCTAAGTTTTCAAGTCTTGTTTTTGAACTACTTTTTTTGGTTTTTGAACTACAAGTTTTAAGTCTTGTTTGGCAATGAAAGCAATGGTGAGAAGAGTTGAAAGAAAATGAGAAATTAGGGTGAGATGAGTTGAAAGTTTTTTCCAACCAAGCAAGAAACAAGTTTTTGTGAGTTTATTTACACAAAATTAATATATATTTCTCACTCACAATTATTTTTGTTAAGATACATGGTCTGAACTTATAACTTTTGTGTAAGTTAAAACTTTTTACTCACTGAACTTAATATCATTGTTTGTTTTCATTTATTATTTCAAATTAGATAATGCACGTGTAATTAAGAAAAAAAGCCTGTGCCCGTGTATCCGTTTCTAATGAAAAGAAAAGGCGAGTCTACTGGGTTTGACGCAATTGGACGTGGCTACTACAACACGACTCAATTGGACACAATTCTGTATCTGGGATTTTCAATCAGATTGCAACTGATAAAAGCTACTCTGCGAGCCTTCTTCTAAGCGCCGCGCAGGCGGCAGAGCCCTAGTTAGGAAAAATTTAGAACACTGCGAATCATTCCAAAAAGGACAGATTTATCTTTAGAAATAATAATTCAATTCTGCTGGGTTGAAGACAATTAAGCAGTAACTTTAGACACAGATGCACGAAAATATTTAATTTAAAGAATTAGAAAAACCGCATGTTTAGCTGGAACCCTTAATTAACAGCAGGCAAGTATATTATTTGCCTTTTGTCTTCCAACTTCTCATCCGAACGCTAAACTCCAAAATCAAAACCAAAGAATTTTCCTCCATTCCACCTTCCATTTCCCCCAATTATCTAAATTTATGTACAGAGCTACCATACAAGGGAAAGATCCTTGTGCTTCACCAACCAAAACATAAATATAAAAGAATGCCAATACTTACAAAGCTAAAAATCCCATACATTTAACTTAAGTTGCTTCAGTTGACATAATCTCAAGCTCTGCCCACCAAAGAGGAGAAAGTTTTGGTATTGCTCCATCTGGTCCTATTTCCGTTATCTCTCTCAGTCTCGCTGTAACTTCTCTCATCCTCGGTCTCCTCCTTAGATCAACGTGTACACAATCTTTTATTAACTCCCCAATTCTCTCAAGCTGCTCATCTTCAAAAGAATTCAATGTGCGGTCCACCATTTCTCTAAGGGGTGGTTGTCTTCTTAAATAGTCCGATGCCCAGTCATCTAACGTGCCACCATCCACGGAGTATGGGGTCCGGCCAGTTACAATCTCAAACAGTATAACTCCAAAGCTATAAATGTTGCTTTCTGGGCGTGGTACCATTTCGGTTGCTGGTAGCTCGTACCATAGGCCGTAATCCGATATCTTGGCTGCATAGTCCTCGGTGAGATTTACAGACGACGAGGTTAAGTTTTTGTGGGCTATGGGGGGCTTTAGTTGGTGCATGTGTTCGAGGCAGTATGCCATTCCCATGGCAATCCTCATCCTCATTTGCCAGTCCAAGTGTTCTGCTTCTTTAACTGCATAAAAATTACATTTACCATTCATCACTTTTGTTTATATAAAGCTAATGAAACAGAAGCGAAAATGCACACAACAGAATCAATCATTTCTAAGCAAAGCTTACGGATTGTTTCATTTCTCCAAAAGTCTGAAATGAACCATTCAGATTATAGATATATGACAAGACCAACTAAGACAATGGTTAGGTACTCACTGTGTAAATGTTCAAAGAGTGTTCCATTAGGAGCATACTCAAAAACCATCATTCTAGTGAAAGGCTCCTCTTCCTCACAAAATCCAAGAAGGTTGACGAAATTCTTGTGGTTCACTTTTGATAACATCTCAATCTGAAACCGTAACAAGAATCAAAGACAAGGGACTTGGTGAACTGATCAAACTGATCCAACAAAAATATTACCGGAATTAGTTCATAAAATACCTTCTTCCTGAACTGGGCTTCCAAATTCTTAGACCAATCCTTAGCTGACATCACTGTGAGAGATGCCACAGCTATTTCAACCCCACTTGACAATGTTCCTTTATAAACTGTTCCAATTGTTGATGTACCAATCACATTGCTGAAATCTTCACAAGCTACCTCAAGCTCCGATCTCTTGAGCTTTGGCACACCTGGGTTTAAATTGAAATAATGCAAGGGTTTATGGCATAGGAAAATATAGTTTCATTTGTTTCAATATAACATCGCATTAAGAGTTCGGTTTAGAGAATTACCGGTTACAAAAGCTTTCTGCAGCTGTCCACTTAATCCAGTGGCCCAAGGTTTGACAGTGGCTACCTTATCGGTTCGACAGAAGACTAAGGCAGCGATCAAAAAGAAAAAGAACACTGAACCCCCAATGGAAACAGATAATATTAGAGTTCCATGGTGATTTTGATTGGACCTTATTGGGGGACGTGATGGGGCAGAAAGGGAAGGTGGCGAAACAGAATCAATGGACTGATTTGGGGTAACCGAGGGTTCTGATGATGGTGATGGCGAAGATGGTGATGATGGTGACGGTGACGGTGATGGTGATTGCGATATCAATGGTGATGGTGATGGTGATGGAGCATTCCCTTCAAGTAACGGCAGTGTAGGTAGCGGTTGATCAATGATTTCTGATTGTAGTATTCTCCGTAGAGCCATAATACCAGTTTGGGCGATGTTCCTGAAAAAAGAATTCGAAGAAGTCAATCATTAATCTGACCAAAAGAATATATTGAATCATCAAGGTTGATTGTCTTGTGGCAATGTTCAAGTTTTATTCTTAAGCATTGATTACTTTGAAATAAATGTTTTATTAACAAGTGCCAAAGTGAAGTAGTGACTCCTAATTCGGGACTAAATACAAATTTAATGCAAAGACTTACGAAGAAATGGATCGTTTAGAGGAAGCTGATTTTTGCCCAGCATTAGAGAGATGCTTCTCATCTGCTTGAACTTCTGAAATCAATTTAAACTCTTGAATTTCAGGAGAAACGCTACCAAAAAGCTCATTGTTGTCCAGTAGACTGCAATAGTAACAAAACAGGTTAATAGGATCACAAGAGAACAAGAACAAGAAAATAGGCACTGCAATTAAGAATATATAGTCTTTACTATTCAACTTACAGGATTGACAATGAAAAATTATTTCCCAGGTCGGCCGGAAGCGGACCACTAAAATTATTGAATCCAAGATCCAACACCTCCAACTCCTTCAACTCGCTAATCTCTTCCGGTATTATACCGGAGAAAGAGTTATTGCGTAAGTTACTGCAAAAACAATGCCCAGATAAAAAATTAGATCAGATAAAATGTGAAGGTGAAGTATAAAGGATAGATTTTATATATTCTTACATTGACTTTATGTGAATCAGATTTCTAAGATCAGGAGATATTGTTCCGCCAAGACACAGATTTTTCAGGTTCCTGCAAATTGTTAAAACACATTAATATAGATATGATGATTAGAACGGTGTGACCGGACCGAAACCAAAAATTTATACAAAACAAGTTTGCAAGAAAGTAGAAACTAATTGAATTGTCTAAGGGAGGATTTCTTTTCAAGTTAGCGGTAAAAAAATTCATAAAATATCTTAATTAAATCATTCCCAAAGATCTAAATGATCCGTAACAAGTAACTTGGTATTTAAATAAAAAAGAGGATAATTACATGTCTCAGATTTTCTTTATTAAAAAACAATTGATTTGGAATGAAGGATATAAAAAATGCTGATTCTTCTACAATGATTCAAACAAATAACTACAATTAAGTGATAACAGAAATTTTGGATAGAAGAATACTTACAAAACCACAACATTACCATCTGAGCATTCAACACCATACCAAGAACACGGATCAGTAATTCCAACATCATCGTTCCAATTCGACAAGGCTCCAAATGGATCACTCACTACTCTCTCCCTAAATCTCAACAAAGCCAAGCCTGCACCCAATCAAGTTATTTATTCCACTTAATCATGTGATTTTTCTAAGGTTGTTGCCATTGAAAAAAGAAGATAATTTTCAAACCCATACAAAACATATCTTCAAACCCATAAATTTAAATAATTAGAAGACAAAAAAAAAAAGTCGAACAGAAAATTTTACATGCAATCAGGTCCTGTTTCTAATAAAAACGTAATTTGTACATAGAAAGTCAATACAATACCTTCATCATTGAGAGACCAGCAAAAATTCAAATTCTGATGCAGAAAACAGAGTACCATCGTAAAAATCGCCAGGCGATTCTTATTGAATCTACTAAACTCGATCATTTCAACAGCTAGAAGAACAAACCTAATATCAAAAAGTGTCCAACTTCAATCACATCACCTCTCCTCAAACGAGTTCTTTCAATAAAAACAAGTAGAATGAATCAAACAAAACCAAGAAACTGGTATCCAAGTACAATATAAAAAGGATTGAAAAGTTGAATTTGCGTGTGTTTGAACTAACTTAACCCATTAAGCAAGTTTGAAAAACGCGTAAAAAGGAAGGTAAAAGAAAAAAAAAAGAGTTTGACTTCAAATTATATCAAAGGATAGAACCGAAAAGTTTAGAAATACATACGCAGAAAAGTATGTGTAAAAGTTGGGATAAACAGTATGGGTCTATTGAAAATTGAAGGAGGGGATTGAGAATTCCGAGGTGTTGTGCCGGCTATTTCTTTTGAATTAGTATCAACTCTTCGGCTTCTTCACTGTAGTTTTCTTTTTTTTGTCTGTTTGTCTGTTTTCTCTCTCTTATTCATATGATATGATGTGTTTATGTGAATAGTATTTAGTATTAAATTAAATTAATTATTATACTACTAATTACTGACCGAGTAAAAGGTCAAACGGTTTGAGACATTCATTGATGACCCACTTAGTAATTATCTTTAATTTTAAAATGGTTTGAGAAGGTGCTTGGAAGGTCTGGTTAGTTGGAGGGATTCTTAAATGCGGCTAAAATATAATATAACATTTATGTACATTTTAGAAGGGGTGATGTTTTATGTAACAAATTTAAAATAATATTATTTTTCTTAAGAATAATTAAAATATTAATTATTGCTATCGTGACTATAAAATTAGAGATTTGGCTGCTCCATTATATAAAATTATAATAAATAGGTATCATCAACACAATAAATTAATTTTCACTTAGAATAAATACAAAATTGAATCATTGCCCCTTTATTGGGCTTATCAAATTATTTCACCATTCTCATTATTCTAATCAAGTGAGATTTTTATTTATTTATTTTATCTTTAGTATTGTAATACGTATTACATTTTTGTATTACATTTCGGAAGGGAGATAAAATACAATTAACACTCAGATATAAATTGTCAATTTAACAATACAAATTTAGCAACTTGTTACCAAATTGAGTTACTAAATTCGGTAGATAGTCACCTAGCCCCTGTTTGGTTCATTTTTAAAAGATCGTGATTTTAGTTTTCTACCAAAAAGTCAACTTTACTTCACATTTTCCAATATTCACTTCACTTTACTTTTTCTTTCATAAATTTTTTAAAATACCATAACTTTAAATCCAAAAATCTAAATTGAATAAAAAATATTTAAAACTTACTCGTCGAGATCTATAAAATAAAATCTATTGTGACTATTTTTTGAGTTTTTTGAATTGGTTGAAAAAAACTTCAACAAAAACCAAATTCACTTTTCAACTTACTTTCGCACTTCCCAAAAACTCAACCAAACAGACCCCTAATATGCCACAAATTAATTGGTACAATATTCAACAATAAGTCACTGAATATTATGTTGCATATTCGGTGATACTTTGCCGAGTTTTGTGACACAATTCCATGACAAGTTACCTAGTTTATAGTATTATGTCAGCACTATGTGGCCGAGTACTGTAGGATGACATTTTAATTTTTCCTTATAAAATGTCATTACTTGTGTTAATACTTTAAGCGTTGATTACAAGTATTAACACATCAATGAAACAAAATAATTACTTCCTTAGAAGAGATAAAAATAATTTTTTTGTTCAAGTGATTTTTTAAACAACAATGGGGTGTCCCTTATTTGAAATATCTTTCCATATAAATAGTTTTTCTCCCTTTTTTTTCCTTTGTATAAGTTGGGTGTCTATTATGGTGATATTTATCATTAATGCTATAAAATATGGTGTTAGGCTACTATGATGTTCCGGTTACAAATTATGAGTGTATATAACATCACCCTTTTAAAAGCCATACTCAATTTAAAAAATATTTTAAAATATAAATACAATTGGGTAAAATAATAGTACAAAAAAATAAAGTGAACAATTACAGTGATTGAATATTGAGAGATACAAAGAGTGTAAAATCTATAATACAAATGAGGGATATCACTATTCAATGCTTATGAAAACTAACTTTTGCAAAATAAAAGCCACAAATCACTTCAAATAATACAATGGTAAAAGACCGGTTCTTGACTTAAGAAGTACACACGTGGCACATTGGTATATATTGGCCAAATTAACATTTTTGACTTAACAAGCACATATGACCTGCTCTTTTTCATGGCACTCTAACTTAGTAAATTTAGAATACATTTTACTTATTTTTTAGTTAGTTTTGATACATTAGTTATGTTCTTGAATAAATGAGCTGTTGTTGCAAGGTTGATCTTTGACATTGGAGTAATATTGAGAGATTTTCTAGCAAATCGAATGGTTTGTTGTTGCTAGGTCGATATTTAATCTTTTTTGAATTTTCTTTTGTAAAATTTTGACTAGTGACTAACATATTTTTCATGCTTAATTAACATATATTTTTTATTGAAAATATATTCATGTTATTTGTCTTACAAAATAGTAGCCCCAACCTCCAAAAACTTAAATTTCATCATTATATATATATATATATATCTTAGTTTAACATTGGTGGTTTTTTTTTGTTTTAATATTTGATACTTTGAATTGATTACGTCTAGATAAGAAAGTGAGATTATTAATTTATAATATTCAGAAAGAAAAGAGAAACTATATATTAATTACAATATTTTTAAAAAAAATTAATAAAGAGATAAGGGAAATAAATTTGGTTGTAATGTGGAGTGGGCATGGAAGAGAGGCAAATAATTTTGAAAGATAATGTTGAAAAAAAAATTAAAGATAATTTGTCAATATTTTAAGTAGACTTCACCAATGATCAAGGAGTCATTCTACACAAATATATTTAGATCAAGCAATCACTCATTAGATGGAAATGTTTTATGTGTAATTTAATTCCTTTATGTGTTATGTATCCAACTAACTTAAAAAAAATAGAAAATGAGGTCTAATTAAATCTTTTCTTTTAACTATAAAAAACAAAAATTCCTCTAGTCCACCTCCACCCGGTGAGACTCAAACCTAGAATCTCTCCCAAATCGGAATATGCGCCTACCTAACTTTAAATTTAATTAATGATGCCAAGGATAGACTTATTTGAACTGGTGCAATTAGGGGTGTTTTTGGTTTCGGTCAGGGTAGAAAGTAGGGTACTCCAAACCCTTCCCAAATTTTATAGTTCGGTTTCGGTTTTCCTACCTATGAAACCCAAACCCTCCCCAAATTATTCGGGTTCGGTCCGGTTCGGTCTCATTCAGGTTTTTTTTGTATTGTTAAAACTTTAGTTCAAAATTGCACTAAAAATATAAATTCACTCAAAAAGCGCTACAAAAAAATTATATAATGTATTTATTTTAATAATTAGCTTAAGTAATTATTTATAAATGTAAATAATCCATAGGATTTGGTCATTTATATAATATAAATGTTGTAAGAAAGTTTTATTTTTTTTTTCAACGTATTGTAAGACAACTTAAGTAATTACATTAAGTTAGTAAATATTTTTTTTTAAAGATTCGGTTTTTTCGGTCCAATTTGGGGACCCCGAATCCCCAACCCATACCGACCCAAATCAATCGGTTTCGGTTTTGATTTTTTATTTTGGTTTTGGTTCGGAAAATTTCGGATCACAACGGATCGGTTCGGTTCTTTCGTTCGGTTTTCGGATTTCTGACAACACCCTTAGGTGCAATAAGTATAGAGTCGACCTTTTGCAACAAAATTGCATCTATGGTCTTAGACTTTATCTATTTTAAGAATCCAATAATTCTATATGGACATAAAAAAAGTGACATAAAAATTGACATATCTAATATGACCACCATCTATTGGTTAAAAGAACCATATCACATTCTGTTAGAAATATCTTTATGAGACTTAAAGTGATCCACATATTTTATTTATTTATTTATAATTAATTAATTAATTTTTATTTTTATTATTATTGTTATTATTATTATTATTATTGTTGTTGTTGTTGTTGTTGTTGTTGTTGTTGTTGTTGTTGTTGTTGTTGTTATTTCTATTGCAAAATATGGATGTTAACTAGTTAACGCTCAAACTTATAAGGAAATAAATACTACTTTTTTTCGTTTGACAGAAACAAATCAAGAAATTATTTGTTTGATAGAAACAAATAATTAAAGATTTATTTCAAGAATAAAAGTCCCCAGCCTATCTTATATATGCTTGTGGTTCCCATAAAAAATAGACGTGAGTTTTGTGAAGGAATATGCTATAAGATCTTTATCAAATAAAAATTGAGTGTCCTTTTGCTGTATGTTTGAAGCAGAGATTGAAAACACCGATGATTTAAATCTCAATTTGGACAACAATGGTTAGAGGTAAGATCATATTATTTCACTACAGTATCACTTTAATTTAACATGTAGTATCAGAGAAACCTTTAGTTCATACTGTCTTGTTCATATTTTGAAAATCATTTAATTTAAATTTAAGTAAAATATGTTTTGATTTAAATCACTAGAACATGCCGTATCCATTTAAGTATGCCTATTATTTATATTGTTTGCATACCATAGGCCGTACAGAATATACACCAATTTTATGGATGAATTTAATTCTTTAATTAAGAATAGTCCTTTTGGTTAATTGTTATAATACTTGTCATACGAGTAATTCTTTTATTCATTCGAACATATTTTATTTTTTTTAGAGAAGGGATTTTATGCTTATATCAATCGTTTTTTTCAAATCCGATCAGATCTGTTGGTTTTACAGCCGTGGCTATCAAATTTTTTTATATTTTATTTTTTAACCTTTTAGCATAATTTATGAAGGTTATTTAATGATAGGTCTATTTCTTATTTATTTGTATTATATGCTTAAAGACCAACATATTTTTTTTATTTTCTCTTTTGTTATATCCTACTTTTGTGTTGAAGATATTTAACACCTTTACATGAGAATAATATTATCTAATTTTATTTGTGTTTTATGGCCTTTGTGGTTGTACATGATGATTTGATTTAGGAGTACGTATTAATAAGAACTATTTTCCTTTACAAGATTAGATCTTCTGACATATTTATTAAATGGTCCTAAGTCATATTTCTTTGTGTGGGTACACGTTGTACTGTGAATTGTTCAAAGTTAATTTAAAATTTATATATTTTATAAATTATTTGAGCCACTGTATTACAAGTTTCTACAGTACATGATATTTAGTTTATTTATTTATTTTATAATTAATTGTTTATTTTAAAAGTGATGCCTTAATCGAAGAATTTGAAAATCGTTATGACTTATGAGTAGCCATAGCATATTGGGTTATTGTGGTGTGTGATTTATTGACAAAATCACATGAAGTAGATTAGTCATGGGACTATGGTGAATTTAAGGCATCCAAAATTACAGTTAAATTATTAAATAATTACTCGGCCTTGCAAGGAAGTAATTACTGTAATAATTTAATTGGGATAAAATAGTGGCATGGGCATTTAAAAATATGAATTCTTTATACTCGTAGGTATGAATATTTTTATTTTTTGTGTCTATATTCACTAGTTTTATTAGCAAAAAACAACGTCAATTCTATGCATGTTGTGACATTGACCCAGACCCATAGGAAGATTAGAATTTACAGTTGAATTTGACAAGGGTTGATTGAGTATTACAGTTTAAATTCATAGAAATAATTATATATTTCTTGGTTATGTAGTTGTTCCTACATGTTTTACTGAAAATTCTCGTATTCCATTATTGTGTGGTGATAATTACTCGAATTGGAAGGATTAAATTCTTTTAACATTGGGCTGCATGAATATCGATTAGGCGCTTCGTGTGGAAGAACCACCCGTTCCCACGAAATCAAGTACGCCAATTGAGGTGGCCTTGTATGAGCGGTGGGAATAATCCAATTGCTTAAGTTTGATGCTCATCAAGTCTCATGTCAGCAAAAATATTAGAGGTTTAGTCTTTGTGACTGAAAAAGTGATGGACTACGTGAAAGAAATTGAAGAACAAATAGTAACTTCTGATAAGTCTCTTGCAAGCACCCTAATGAAAAAACTTTCAGGCGTGAAACATGACAGTTCTAGGAGTGTGCATGAGCAAATTATGGAAATGAGGGATGTTACTGCTCAAGAATATCAGAACTCTTATTGGCACCAGGTCCATGCATGAATGGACAAACACCAGGTCCATTTGCTACGTTCCTTAAAGAGGAAGGCATTGTTGCACAACATACAATGCCAGGCACATCCCAACAAATTGGTTTAGTTGAAAAAAAAAAGTGTACGCTTATGAATATGGTAAGAAACATGCTGAGCAACTCTAGTCTTCCTTTAAATTTATGGAGTGAAACCTTAAAAACAACTGTATATGTCCTAAATAGGGTTCCATCTAAAGCAATTCCTAAAACACCTTTTGAAATTTGGAATGGATGAAAACCAAGTTTGAGGCATTTACACATATGGGGTTGTCCAGTTGAGGTTAGGGTTTATAATCCACAATTAAAGAAATTGGACTCAAGGACGGTCAATGGATTTTGCACAGGCTATCCCATGAACTTTAAGGGATTCAGGTTTTATTGTCTCTTTCACCCACTTAAAATTGTAAAAGCTGGAAATGCTAAATTTCTTAAGAATCTTGAACTTTGTGGGAGTGAAATTTCTCGTAGAGTTTAGTTTGAGGAAATAAAAAAACCTGTTGACTTATTCTCTAGACAAGGTGAATTAATTACTTTTCAACAAATACCATCATGTATTCATGAAGAGCAACCAATTCAGGAATAAACACTTCATGAGGAACATGTTCATATAAAACCTATTATCGCTTCACATGATACAAATGACACAGTGAAGATTAGAATATCTTTAAGAATAAGGAAACCATCAATTTCCAGTGACTATGTAGTATACCTTCAAGAGTCTGACTTTGATGTTGGTCCACATAAAGATCCAAATACGTTTTCACAATCTATGAATGGAGAAAATTCTAAATTATGGTATAATACCATAAAGGATGAGATAAAATATATGGCTAAGAATCAAGTTTGGGATCTTGTTCAATTGCCGAATGGACATTTAGCCATTTGCTGCGAATGGGTCCATAAGACTTAGAATGGTGTATCTGGTAATTAATGTTGAACGATATAAGGCCAGACTTGTAGCCAAAGGTTTCACTCAAAAGGAAGGCATTAATTACCATAAAACCTTTTCTCCAGTTTCTAAAAATGATTCTTTTTGAATAATCATGGCCTTGGTAGCTCATTTTGATCTAGAGTTATACCAAATAGATGTGAAAACGGTATTTTTAAATGGTGATCTTGAAGAGGAAGTATATATGAGACAACCTGAAGGTTTCACTAATGAGAAGGAAAGTTATTAAGTTTGCAAGTTAAAGAAATCTATATATGGGCTTAAACAGACTTTCCACCAATGGTATTTTAAGTTTGACAACGTTATTACTTTATATGGATTTATGGAGAACGTCGTTGATCAATGCATATATCTGAAGGTCAGTGGGAGCAAATATATTTTCTTAATATTATATGTGGATGATATTTTACTTGCAAGTAATGATTTTGGTCTATTACATGAAACAAAGAATTTTCTTATCCAAAATTTTGAAATAAAGGATATGGGTGAAGCCTTATATATCATTGTCATAAAGATTCATAGAGAATGTCTCAAAGGACATTAGAATTATCCCAAAAGGCCTACATTGAAAGAATTTTAGAAAGATTTGGGATGAGCAATTGTTCACCCAATGTAGCACCCATTGTTGAAGAGGATAAATTTAGTTTAAGTCAATGCCCACACAATGATTTGAAACGAGAATAGATTAAAAGCATACATTATGCTTCAGCGGTTGACAATCTAATGCACGCTCAGGTTTGTATAAGACCTAATATTATATATGCAGTGGGAATTTTAGGTAGATATTAGAGTGATCCAGGTTTCGAGCACTGGAAGCTGCCAAAAGAGTCTGGAGGTATCTACAAGGAACTAAGGACCATATGCTCACATACAGGGACACTGACTTTTTGAAAGTGCTTGGGTATTCGAATTCAGATTTTGCCAGATGTGTAGACACGAGGAAGTTTATTTCATGATACATCTTTCTTTTTGCTAGTCAGGCAAATGACATCTTTTTGTAGTTTCTCATATTATTCATTGGTGGTCCAGAACACCTGACAGTAAAGATAAAACTGTTAAAATTGCAAGGCAAAGAACACCTCAGCTCTAGGAGCTGGCCAGGCAGGATCTTCAGTAGCTAAGTTAATTCGAGCCTCGTCCATGATCTGATACTCTAAGACAACACCTTCTTCAGTAGGCTCAGAATCCATAAATCGAACCCACTCCATCTGATAAGGGTTGTCAACCAGTTGTTCTTCCAGTAACTGCCAACGGGAACGAATAATATCTGCTCAGAGAAGTCAGGAGATGCCTAATCAAATATGATTGCACTACCGAGTTAAACGGCCACTCGACATTAGCTCCATAGATATGGAAACATACGGGATAACAAACTTAAGCTTAGAAGAAAAGTCATTCAAACCCAGTGGAATGTTCTGAGGAATGTTGAATTGTTGGAGATTATGCTTAGGGAGATAGAATGAAGTAAACCAGAGACCTCTGAGCCGAACATAATTCTTCCCACCTATACCAACCACCATTTTCCTAAGTTTTCACAATTAAATATGCCATCAGATTGCACAAAAGTTTTTAGAAAACTAGACTGTCCAGGCAGAGGAAGACATAGTCAAAGCACCAAAAAAGGGGTTGATGGAAGAAGTGTGTTAGATTATTTAAATGCACCCCATTAAAACCCATCGACTGAAAGCGCTCCAGCAATCACATATATAGAAGGCGTGGACTCCCTCGAAGAAAAGGTTGAGAACCCACTTTTAAGTGCATCCAGGCCATTTAAAGTCTCGGCAAGGATAATGGGCACTATGGATTCCCTATTTCGGGATTGATATATCAGACCCAAGATAGTCGGATCAATCAGAGTAGAGCCCGTCACCAACAACATATCAAAAACTAGACAAATCAAAGCTGCAGCAGTACAACCAGCATTAAAAGATGCCTTATCCTCATAACGATGGAAGAAGTTTACCATCTTATGAAGATTAAACTGCTCACCAGTATTGAAGCCATTGTAGGCCGCCTGAGGAATCAATATCAATAAGCATATCCCGATGATCGATATCATCGATGGGGATAGCCATAGGGAACCGCGTATCCGAGCGTAAAAGCCATCAAAATTTCTCAAAAGTCAGGCAAAGCTTGTCTAAACTGAAGTGGAAAAGATGGTCATCTGAACTCCAGAAAACTGGGCACCCAACAGAAAAGAGAAATCTACGGGTCAAAAACCCCACGTCGCCAAAGGATTAAAGACACCAAAATTTAGACCATTTTTCGAATATACTAAGGCATCTTGAGTTTTGATATATAAAAAATTAGAGTCGGTACGGTATGAGGACATGGTATATGTGAGAGAAGCAAGATATGGGTGTGGGAATGAAGGAAGGAGCATGGAGTATTTATAGTAAAGGGTGTGTCATGTACTTGTCTGTTGCGCAACAAACCTATGTCTAAGAGGATTTGTCACACGACAAACCTTTAAATTTTCACCCCTTAAAACCCGCAAGAGTATTTTGCCAAAAGGATTGCTTTTATATGTGCATTATATTAATTTTGTTCTTTTACAAGGACCTTAGGACCTTGTCACAAACCAACGGTATGTTTTCTAAAAAATTGCCCGCATTTTATATTACTTCATTATATTTTATTTTTATTTTTACCACAAACACATAAGAAAAACACTTCCTTTTATAAAAAAAATTAAATTTCTTATAAAAATAGTTTTTAAAACTTAGCAAAAATAATAAAAACAGAACTAACTACTAATGTTTGTCCAAAAGTATTAGTGTCAAAACAGGTAAAAAAATTTACTCAACACGAGCGCGCTTTGACACACTATCGCTGTCCCCTTAAGCCTCCTTCGGGGGATGAACGGTCGTGGCTGGATCCGCTACCGGCCTCGCAGCATCTGCAGTTAGAACCATCAAAGAAGTCTTAGTCGTTCAAATGAAGGTTGTAGGACGGATAGTTGAAGATCGAAAATGCCTGGAAACTCGGCTACTACTCATCTGAGACTCTGACCACGCCTGGGAAAAAGTCACAGGTTCATTGACACACAGGGAGACCTCGACTATCCTCCGATAATCATTTATATAAGTAGGGAACGTGCGTGCAGTGCCCGCAGATCAGCCGCACATATTATCACCATCTGTCATCATGAGAAGGAAGAAAGAAAATCAAGTTTATACAGATAATAAAGCACATAATAAAAATAAAAGATATAAAAGAAAGAGAAGTACATCATCGCTAACATGTCCACCTAGATAGTTGAACGTGTTCTCAGGAAAAGGAACCTTCAGCACAGTATACCGGGGAAGAGCTACACCGGCATACAAAATCTCCTAGGGAAGTGGCGGTGGAACAACCACGAGGACAGAAGTCAGAGACCGGGCCAGAGGACCCATAGTGGTCAGAGATAGCAGAGTCAATGTAGCAAACGTCCGCACACCAGAAGCATCCACCACGGCACTCCTTTATAGGCAAGACCCCACTAGAAGAAGTTGTCACAGTAGCAAGAGGGGTCCGCCCAAACTTCTCATAATCGAAGCAAAAGTCCTCGAGCTCCCACCATTTCTCCATAAAAGCACCGACACCTCTATTTGTAGCATTTGCTTCCTCAAAAATCATCCCCAAGGATGCAGCGAGACTAATGGGAAACTGAGAACCTCGAGCCTCTGTAATTTTCTCTTCCATAGGCGTAATACGAGGTGCTTGCTCAGGAACTGGGCCCACTCCTCCCCCGTCTCCCCCCTCGGGACCAGCACCCTCGCCCTTAGCTACCGGCACCTCCCCATCTCCCTCAAAATCCTTGTCATCTAAATCCAAAGCAGCATCTCTCTGATTAGGGGCAGGTGGCATGTGGCCTAGGACAGTTGTCGACAAATACAACTGACCCCTAATATAGTTGGGATCCCTGCCCAACGGCCTGTACTGATTATAGAAAACTCGGTCCTGAGTCCTCTTCGACTTTCTCATCAGGTATTGGGCCATAAAAATTCCATAATTGCCCTCCTAAGTAAATGTCAGAAAGTCGAGACCATCTATCAACGCAAGGACCTCTACAGGAGCGATCTCACTCTTCTGTTTCGTAAGGGCTAGGGGAAACCTATGGACCAGGGGCCACCTAACTAGCGTACGCTGACAAATGACCCTCTTACTAAGGTAGAATATGAGACCATACTCATCCCAGATCAGTCGTCTAGTCCTCAAAGTTGTTAGGGCCCGAGCATAGCTGTAATGCAAACCAAGATCGCCCCAAGGAGCCTACTCAACCTGAACAAAGAAGAGATCTCCGTCAGCATATAATGGTATAGAAGCTAAAAAAATAAACATAGAGGGAAATAAACTTACATGCTCCTCTAGTAAATCAAAAACCGTCATTACATTGATCTCTCGAGTTCAGTATACATAAGGAGCCATGTAGTTCTCCGCTATGAACCGGCAGAGAAGGGGAACTGATCCTCGTTTTTCATGAGGAGATTCACCTGGGCGAGACCCCAGCAAGTATATGCTACAAACTAACTCTGAAAAAAGAACACGAGAGCATTAGCACAATAACCAGATAAAATATAGATATAGAACAAACAAAGAGAGTCAGAGATTTATAACTCTTACAACAAGGAAAAACCCTTAAGATTCAGAGCCATGTAATGAGAAATCTAATCCATAGCATCATAAAGGATAGCTAAGATGAAGCCACCATAATCATAATCAAATAGGGCACTGAAAATCCTGATATATGGCAACCACCAGAGATGGGCCATATCTCCCCCAAAGGCCTCGAAAAGGTCATGAAATGTCAGCAACAGCAGGACCTGCGCATACTGACGTGCTACCTACCTTGTCATGTGCCCCCCAAGAGCAGTTACTCTGGCCTTCTCCGTCGCCAAACGTGAAATCATGAAGGTATGCGTAGTATCCCACCAATGAGAAGCCAGCGCCGTCACTAAAACTGCTGCACGGGATACTCCCTTTGGCAAGGCAACAAGACAGGAACCAAAATAAGTCGCGAAAAGCAACTCTTGTACATGCACTAGAGCCTGTCGCCACTTGGTAGAGATGGTGTTGGGAGAACCCCAATCACGGCCAGGCCACTACAAATAACACATATATATACAGAAAATTTTCTATGCGGATTACTGTTTACGGATTGTCTGTACGGATTGGGCCATTTGGCACATTTTTCGATGGAATTTTTTGATGAAATTTTGTGTGGATGTTCTTCATCGTGTGTAGAACATTCCCACCAAATTTTATCAAAACATTCAACCGAAAAGTGGGTTAACTACATGATTAAAACATATTGGTCCAGAAATAGATATATAAAATCCAATATTTTTCAATCATATAGTTAACCCACTTCTCGGTTGAATTTTTTGATGAAATTTGGTGAAGATGTTCTACACACAATAAAGAACATTCCCACCAAATTTCATAAAAAAATTCATTGGAAAGTATGCCAAATAGCCCAATCCGTACAAGTAATCAGTGAACAATAATCCGTACTAAAAATGGACTCCGTCTATATATATATACATTATTATGAGAGTTATAGGGGTCATAAGGTTAAATTATGTAATTTTTAAAAACCTGGGGGTACTTTGGTGTAATCATGAGAGTTACAAGTGCTATAAGGGTAAATTATATAATTTTCAAAAATCTGAGGGTACTTTGGTGTAATTATGAGAGTTATAGGGGTTATAAGGGTAAATTATATAATTTTCAAAACTTGAGGGTACTTTGGTGTAATCATGAGAGTTATAGGAGTTATAAGGGTAAGTTATGTAATTTTTAAAACTTAAGGGTACTTTGGTGTAATTATGAGCGATATAGGGTTTACGAGGGTAAATTATATAATTTTTAAAACATGAGGATACTTTGGTGTAATTATGAGAAATATAGGGTTTATGGGGGTAAATTATGTAATTTTCCAAACTTTAGGGTACTTTAGTGTAATTATGTGAGTTATAGGGTTTACAAGGGTAAGATTGTGTAATTTTTAAACCTAGGGGTACTTTAGATATTATTAGGTTTTTTTGTGAGATTACGTTTGCTTTTTTAGGGACCTAAAGAGTCTTAGAGGTGAAAGTATGTGATTCCTAAAAATCGAAAAATAGTATTAAGGAATTCATATTAACTAACGTAAGGTTGTTTTAACATGTAGGAAAAACGACAAAACAGGAATACGAAGGTCAACAGTATCCTTACATGGAAAACATAGCATAAGAGCATGCATCGTTCATGAAATATCAAATACTAGCATACATAAATATCTGTACATGCATATTTATTAAAAAGAAAGAATTTTAGAAAGTGTACCAAGGACTGGCGATGAATCTCGTAGGAGACTGGCTCTATGAGGAGCCAAGGAACGTCTGGAACAGGAACAGCCCGGGTCACATCCTAATACACCACCATATGTCGTCTTCACCGTACCAGTCCAGGCCCTCCTAATCATCGTGATAGAGGCTGCAGCTTATGACTACATGAGCATCAGTAAAGGTAAGATCCTCCTGGTCACCCTCCAAGCGATCAAGCTGTCATGGATCTATGTATGTATAAGAAACGGTAGAAGAGGTGTTTGGTAAACCTAAAAATAGCAGGTCTTCTGCGCTACAGAGATGAGAAGAGAGAAGAGAAAGCTAGATAAAGAAAGATAAATGAGAGAATGAGGTGGAGTGAGCTCAGCAGGAGGTTATATACTTGGCCAGTTTGTCGCGCGATAAATGGCCCTTTTGTTGCACCACAAAAGCCTAGAGACCGAAGTGCGCATTACAAACCACCCTCCCCCGAATTTTTTGACTTTTTTATTGATGTTTCTCCTATGTGGGCAATTTGAAAATAGTTTTCTTGACCTTTGTACAAAAGCATACTCAAAAGATAAGAACAAAGCAAGATTTCAAGTTGTTTCTTCAAAATCACAAAAAAAGTTAAGGAAGCTATGATCTGTACAAAAGACTGAAACAGCAAAGAGAATGACAAAATGTCAAATAAGACGGGAATAGAAAAAATTTAAAAAGTAGAAAAGAGAAATCCATCATGAGTGCCCAGAGCGAGCAAGAGAAACAGAAATGAATATAAGTGACAAGGAGAGCTACACCAAGAGTGACAACTATGTCAAGAGTGACAACTATGCCAAAACCGTTTCATGTTTTCGTTTTGGGTGAGTAAGGCTCTTGATTACGCGAAGCAAGACAAGGAGCTCATGGCCTAGAAAAGGTAGAAAAAGCTTCCCTGAATAAGGGAGGAATAAGGACATTGAAAAATAAAAAACGACGTGGGCCCACAAAATTCCTTAAAATAACGGATATTGTCGAAAAAATCAAAGTTTCTTTTCAAACAAATTTTCTTTTCACCACGATAAAAAAGGAACAACTTGGAAACAAGTAGGAGATTGAATCACCATTTTTCACAAGCTATGAAAGGACCAGAAAACTATTTTCTAAAAAACACCTTTTTTAGGAAGTAAAGTGATAAGCGAAACAAAATTTTCAAAAATATTGGAAAACTCAAGTATGAATAAACTCTCGATGAGTTCTCTCCACCCTAAAAAAAATTCTCTCACTCCGAAGGCAGTTATTGTTATTTTCCTTTTTTTAGGAGCAAAGAAAGTCGTCCCAGAGAGGTAGTGGAGCAAAAAGTCCTCCCAGAGAGGCAGTGGTGTAATCATTAAGCCTATGTTTGATAGCAACATGAAAAAAGATAAAAAAAATAACTAATTTGGATGTGTAGACACCCCAATCCGTGACCCCCGCAAGAATATTAAAACTCTCGAAAAAACTACACACTAGAAACTGCTTCGGGAAGTTTGTTGCCCAAACAAACCTATTTCCAGAGGGCTTCGTCGCACGACAAACCTTCATTTGTCGCATGACAAATCCCCCCTGACCTAGACCACCCATTCCCTGACACATCAGTCTGTCAGGAATATCACTTTAGTCGTTTGTCTTGCGACATATGGCCAATTATCGCATGACATTTCCCTATTCTTGGGCAATATTGCGCGACAATCCTTCCTGAGCACTATAAATAGTGCCATCACCCCCAAGGGTTTAAAGACAACAATTGGGAGGTGAAAATTCTCTATTATTCTCTCTGATTTTCTAATCTTTGAAGTATTATCAAGTGCTATCTATGATTGTCTAATTTCTGAGGAATTATCGAATCCATTCTCGACACTAGGCGTGTTATCTTCTAGAATCAAATTCTCAAAAATCTCTAAAAAATAAAAGCTAATAGCCGTTGGATTATCTTCTATTGTATTATATTTTCTCTCTTTCTTTCTTATATATATCATTAGAAAGGTAACGGAAGTTTCTTCTAGTCTTTAAATCATATACCTATGTACTTGTTTTATCTTTCATATTTGTTGTTTGGTCCACTTTCTAATTGAATAAACTTATTGTTAAGTTACAAATAATCTACTGTTTTCAAAACAAAACCTTGATAAAATCATTTGTATAACTAGAAAAAGTAAGTACATTATCATCCGGATAAAACAAGGTTTTCAAAACCCGGATCACTGAAACTTGCTTAGGAATTAAAACTCGAATATATCATGTCTTTCATATAGATTGTGATGTATCTGATACACTCTCCTCAAGAGTTCAATTCCATATCAAATCAGTCCCGATACAATTCGATCATTTTTTTAAAAAAATAATAAAAACAAAGATAAACTAACATTGTTATCTGAGGAAACAATATCAGAATATCTTCTTAAAATTCAAAATTTATAAATTTTGTTATTAATATTTTGACTTCAAAACCAAAAATATCGGATCACGGAATACAATATTTTCACCCCTTCCCCTGTTTTCCCCCAAAATTAGGTTTCTTTACAAATTATTTTCAAAAAGTGGTAGCCTAGTAGTAAAAGCATCCAAGTTTTTCAACATAGAATAAATAAATAAATTAAAGCCTCTAGAGACTAAAAAGACGGAATGGGTGCTTAACACCTTCCCAAACCGTAATATAGTTCTTGAACCCTATAGAACCTCAGTTTCGTAGACAATCGAGTAGGAAAAAGGCTTGCCTATGGCCTTTCCCCTTACACTAACCTTTTTGTCCGTTTTCTCGTAAAAGATACTAGCGACTCTAAACGAACCCTTTTGCATTTAGAAATAGAAAATAGGAATGTATGAATACATAGAAACAAATGGAACAACAAAATCCTTTATGATATTTCAGATTCCCAAACTAGAGGTTGAGACCCAAGGGTTGTATTTGTGAATTCTCATAAGATGAAAAAATAGAAAATAAGTTGAGAGATGTAGTAAGATACTATCAATCTCATGTTTTTTTTTGTAAATATATGTTATCCATCCTCCTTAATATTTTATGAAAAAAAAATCTACCTAGAGAAATTTTTACCCAAAAAATAATATCACTAAAGAGATAATTAGCACAACCCCAAATATATAAAAGCTCAATTAGAATGAAGAGAATAAGTGGCTAAAGAAATAATTAAGAGAGGAATGAGAGAGGAAACAAAGGTAATAATAATAAACTGAATTGTTGGTGACTAGTTAAAAAATAAACGGTGATGCGTCTGGGGAGTTTAGTGTGAAAGTGAAGAGCCATATGAGAAGGATAATTAAGACAAAAATAAAAGAATAATAAATAAATGGAAAAATGATAAGAATAAAGAATACAATAGAACATAACTATTACGCGCATACTTTCATTAAATATTGCTTGTTTTTTAGACAAGTTTAAATGCACCTAATTAATTAGTCTTTCCACTCTATCCACTTATTCTCTTCATGGAAGTTCAAGGTGAAAGTATGTTTGAAAGCATCAAATGAAGTTCCAAATCACGTTCTTAAGTTGTACAAAGCTTGGAAATTAATTGGAGGTGTTAAAGAGTATGTTCAAGGATAAAATATCAAGCTAAATGCTTTATTTAGCTTGTTGATGAATTATTTAAGCCTCATGACTTGTAGATAATTGTTTCTTAGAGTTTTTTGTATTTTAAGATTATTTTGGGTTTATTTTAGAGTGTCTATTAATTTCTTTATTGCATTAAGATTATTCTAGATATTATTTTCTTTTTCTAAATACGAATGGTTTTTATATTGTTTTAGGAAACTAATTAGTTGCTTTATCTCCCATTTAAAGGAGTTCTTTTCATTTTATTAGTAAGAAATTATGAGTAATACAATAGAGTGTTCTTACTTTTGAGTTCTTAAGAACTTGTTGCACAATTCCGATTAATTCCGTTTGTTCGTTTATCGACTTAGCAATTGATCATCCCCAATCAATTGTGGGGTCATTCACTTATACTAAGATTCGCATCTCTCTATAGGTATTGGGTTGAGGTTCCATCAATCCATCTTTCGTCCAATTCCAAGGTTTTTGATTCCAAATAGGCAACGGGTCGCGGATTCACCACAAATCTGGTTTAGAAACGATCCTAATGCATATCACCCAATGTTAAGCAATAGTAATCAGCTTTTGAACTTGAGGATCTTTGATCCAAATAAAATTCTCCATCCAAGTATCCAACTAACGAATAAGAAGAGTTTACCACTTATAGACCATGAAACTGTAAAGGTGAAGATGTTGAACAACCGACCAAACCAGTTAAACCTGGCCTGCCATAGATATCAACTTTTCAACCCAACCAGGCATCTTAACTTTGGCACGATCAGTCGAGCCCTGCAAGTGAACTTGCTACGTTTTTTCACGGAATATTATAATGTCCATTTAGAAAAAGGGGGCCTAACCAACGGGAATGACAAGGAGAGAACTAATCTTATGCAAATGGCTCTAAGTCCCATTCCCTATAAAAGTATACTACTTCAGCATATTAACAATCTGCCCCAAACATGTACCATACTCCTAGAAAAGCTCTATAAGATTGGAGAGCGTATAATAATTGATCCGATAAAAAATTATATCATCAACGTACATCATATAAGTTGGAGCACTGTAGTTACGAGTAGAATACATCAGCCAAACCCAACCTTCATTAATGAGGTGCCTAATCTAGGGGTGGATTCGGTTCGGTAACTGAACCGAAAAAATCGGCCATCCAAAATCAAATACCGATACCAAACCGAAATAAATCTGTAACTGATTTTTGGTTACTCATTTTTTTGAATCAGTTTGATATAATTTTTGGTATTTACCAAAATTCGCACAAAGATCCAAACAATTAATTGAAAAAAAGTAAGATAATCCACATAAAATTTGCTCCATGTGAAACAATTCAACCCCAAACAACAGATCTAATTAAACCCCAAACGAACAAAACAAAAATACGAACAAGTCTAAAAAAGGTACATACTCACTTCGTTTGATGTTCCGTCTCAATTGATCTCTCTTTCTTCTTCATAATCTTTCATTTCTCTTATCTCTGTTGATTAAAAACTTATGGTTTCAAAGAGAAGTGAAGAGGTAATTTTATTTTATTTTATCTTTGATTAAAAGGGGTTTAATTAACCTTGTAAAGTTACACATACATTTGACAAAAAAAATCGGTTCAGTTTGGTTAAACCAAACCTTCAACTTATGAAAACCGAAACTATATCGTTTAGGAGTCGATTACCGACTTTCGGTTACTGGTTCGGTTTGGTTCGACTTTTTTCTATTTGGTTCGGTTTTTTCGGTTCAATTTTCAATTTTTTGGTCAAAAATGCCAGCCCTAGCCTAATCCCATAGCTTAACACATCTTCAACAATACAAAACAAGAGTGGAGATAGCGGGTTCGAACCCCTCTAGAGTACGGAAAATAACCATACGAGACCCCATTTAGTACAATCGAGAAAGGGCCGATTGCAAGATAGCATCAACCCAACTAATAGACCTATCCGCAAAGCCAAAACTGCACATAATGTGAAGCAAAAAGCCCCAGTCCATAATATCAAAAGCTTTAACAATATCAAACTTAATCCCAACATTACCCCCAATAATCTGGCGATCCAACATATTATAACACTCAAACACCAAGTCAATAGAAATGTGTGTATATGCCTGCGACGTACAAATTAACTTAGTCTGTTTGGAAGAAAGAATCAGAGAAGCAATGCCACCCTTAACTGCGAAGTTCAAGTGAGATCATTAATTGAGACGGGAGAGTATAAATTTTGAGATATGATTTATATTCAACTTTGTGATAAGTTATAGGTTTTTTTTTTCTTTTATTTCAGTCCTTATACCGCGTGCTTGATTGAAGATGAAATTAATTTTCTCATTACTCGAAAGTATTAACGGAAGTACATTTAATGAAAATATTTAGTCTGATAAAAGGAAAGTCCACGGTGAAAGGGATACCAAAACCAAATACATAGTGATGAAACTGAATTATATTATATATTATATATTTGTATCCATAGACTAATACGTGTTATATGTGTGGGTTTTTATAAAGGGTGGGTGGATATTGTTTAATAAACAATTGTTTTGCATTAGCACGCAATCATTATTTATGAATTAATGCTCTAAATTATGAACTCAAAGATTTAATGATAGAAGCGTTTGATTCATTCGTCTTAAACATATATATTAACATGCAAGAGGAGGGAAAGAAATGAAGGAAAATTAAATCTACTTGTTTGTAAATTAATTTATGAGAGGGAGATTTCAAATTTTTAAATACTATAAATAAAACAATGTAAAAAGAAAATTATATTTTAAAAAAAAAGAAAAAAAAGCACACATTTGTTCAAATTGAAGGTTCTTTTACCACTGAAAAACTCAAAATCGCTCATCCAAAATTAAATTCTATTAATTGCATTTGTAAAACAAAGGCATGCTGAGTGCGGAAAAATAAAATTTTCTAAATTACGTTCAGATCACTTGGATTCTCAGTGTAACTCTCTAAAAATATCTCAAATGATAATTGGACTTCCTGAAAGGGATCTTAGTTTTTGCTCCCTGGAATTCAAATTTATAGATAAGGGACGGTTGACTTTTATTACAAATTTTAACTCTTTAGTAGCCTCTTGGCCTTTGAAAAAAAAAAAAAAAAAATCTTTAGTGATATAATCTCTTCAATTAGACTAGCCAAAGTGTACGTTGAGAAAAGTTAAGGAACCCTATCACACTCTTTTGTTAATTTTTCTTTGGGATTTTTTTAGTTTACTCATTATTAATACGAAATTCAAGATAATCTCTAGGATTTAACGGATGTCTAACTCTGTTAATATTTTCTACGAATGGACTATTTTACCCTTATCTTCAACTTATAAGGAGTTGTTTGTTTTGGCCACTTAAATTTGAAAACTTACAGTTTTTAGATTTAAGTGATTTCAAAGTTGTTTGTTTACCAAAAAAATTAATTAGTTTGTCAATTAAAACTTAAAATTTGGAGCAAAAAATTTAAGTGACAAATTTGTCACTCAAATCTGAAAACTTAAAACACCCTATTGTAGAATACCAATTTTACCCTATTTATTTCTCATTTTACATGTGATCTAAATAAATTAATAAGAGTAAAATTGTCATATTAATTTTTTTTTTTTTGTTTTCAGATGTGTTATATTCAAATAAACAACAATTTTTTTAGATATTGTTTTTAGAAGTAAACAAACTGTTTTTTCAACTCCAGTTTCAATTTTCAGTTTAATTTTATCAAACGCCTCCTAAATTAGGGTTCTAAAAGTTACTTTTTACAGCCCTCTTTCTATATATGCACATACCCACTAATGGAAGCAAGCTCATGTAATTTGGTTCTTCAATTTGCCATAAATTACATATAATTCACCTCCTTTAAACATGACCAACAATCATCACCTGGAATCCTTAATTTTCTCTCATCTTTCTTTCACTGATTTAATTTCCCTTTTTATAAATATCTTTTTCACCACTTCAGTCTTCATCTAAATCCCTCGCTATAAGACTTCTATTGCTCCTCCTTCAAAGACATCCACTACCTTTGCTCTAGATGACTCGTCCTATTGCAATCGGCAGCAAGGATTAAGGTTTAAATGACGATGAACAACTAGCATGTTGATTATGCGATTGAGGGTCATCGTAGTTTGTGCAAGTCATTAATTTCTCGCCCTCCATACACCATATACATACGGGTTTGTATGTGTGTATATATAGACACATACATATAGGTAGTATGCTCTCCAATTGTCTCTTTATAAGATCCCTCATTTCTTAGAATTAGTTCTCATTTTACAATCAAAAATTGCTTTCATAAAATCCCCAATTTTCCTTGCAAGATCCCATGAAGAGCCTGATAAACACAGTAGTATTTTTTCCCTCTCGTCAAACCTCGTTCTCTCTCTTCAATTTTGCTTTTGTTCGTACAAATTCGATTTGCTCGGTTACATACCATTTCGAATGAGTTTCGAATTAGTGGTGTTAACAATAATTGGATTTGGGTTCAATTTGATGGGAAAGTTAGGGTTCTTGAATAATCATTAAGTGAGAAAAATGATGAATTGTAAGGGAAAAATGGTCAAAGCAGGAGAAAATTGGACGGAGTTATTAATCCGTTAAAAATTAGGGAGTAAGTCAAAAGATTAGTGAAATAGGAAAGTACTCATGAGTTTCGTATCAATAATAATAATAAGGGCAAATTCAAAAAATTCCTTTTTCTTTTTACACTTTTTTCTTCTTACTTTAAAATAGCATAACCTTCAAGGCAAAATCCAATGTATTTTGAGTAAATTGACATTATTTTAAAATATATATATAAAAAAAAAGTCACATAAGCTATACAAGTGTTTCCTTCCCCTTGGTCCTGTATTTGAAACCAAAATAAATTGCAAACATATCTATGAAAATTAATTATTAGAGCAATTTAATGTGAATAATTTTTATCTACTATTATTATACATAAAATTAAAACAAGAAATTATTATCCAATGTTAGGCAAACTTTACCATTTTTTTGAAGTCAATGATTTGACTCATGAAAATGAGAGAATACTTTTTTTTTATTTGTAAGATTAATGAAAAAATTTAAATCTCTCGTAATTTTTTTAAAAAAAAATGCTGTCGATTTTTGAAAGCCAACCACAGAATTTCCGACGTGGACTAATAAAATTGGAGGTGGTCTATTTTGGACCGACCAATTGAACATGAATTAAAGACGCAATTTTGGTTGTGAGTAGATATATATATATATATATATATATAACACTAAAAGGAAATGGATTTTGACGATTGTCGTAAAATTTATGGGTGGATTTGGTGTTTACTGTTTATAATGTAGTTGAGATATCCGGCCTCACAAAAGTCAAATTAAGGTTTTTTGTTGTGGGCTGTTTGGTTGGTAGCTCATTGGTCCACAAGCTTATCTCTACCCCTTTAACTCATTCATCATTCGCTCCTTCCTATCCGAAGTCATGCTTATACCGGTGCACCTAATTTTATTGCATAAATACTGATATTATTGTTAAAATAATAAACAATATTAAAAATATATAGTATAATTTTTCAAAACAATATTATACTATGATAAAAACATAATTATTTTAGTAATAAGGGTACCTTTATTACATTACTATAAGTCAAATTTTTAGGTTAAAAATCCGAAGGGTAAAAAAATAAAAATAAAACCCCAATTGAATATTTTTATATGTACCTCTATATGGCATGACTGAAATAAAGAGTTCCAGAAAATTTTCAAGAATTTTTCACATTATGAAATTTATTAAATAGGACACATAAGTACTACTTCAACTTAATTATCAAATCCCATTATATATATACAGTCAAGATTTAGTGTGAACCAGTGCATACGCACTAAATCTTTAATAACAGTTTTTCATCAAAACAAGATTATACTATAACAAAAATTTAATTATTTTGATAACAACATTATAAGTCAAATTTTTAGGTTTGAAATCCAAAGGGTCAAAAAATATAAAATAAAAACCTCAATTGAATATTTTTATCTATACCTCTATATAGCGTGACTGACATGACTATATGAGTTCTGAAAAAATTTCTTGATTTTTTTTCACATTATGAAATCCATCAAATGGGCTCCACGAGTACTTTTTCAGCCAAATTACTAATTTCCAGCTGAGATTTGGTGTGTATGCACCCGGTCTTTAGAAAAACAGTTTTTAATTGTTAAAAATATTTTTTTTTAATATTTTAGCATTAAGAAGCTATTACCAAAAATATTTGTGCGTACGCACTAATCTGTACTGGAATCATGTATACACATATTATTTTTTTTACTAGGAATGCAGCTACATCTACAAGCAATATGAATACTCGCCCAAACAAAAAATTAATATTATTGTTGATAACTTTGGGATCATTAGTCATAACATTAATCTTAAAGAATCCAGAAACTGAATTCAACAAATGTTCATCAACTTTTTTTGTACCAAAAACAAATGTAAGTTGAAATTTACTAATTAAATGCATCAATTTTTAGGAATGATCCATAAACTGAATTCTTTCTCATGGTACCGGGCACGTAAAGCACATCATTGAGATATTATTCCTCGGCCATCATCGATTTCAATATAACTTTTCTGTATAGGTTCATCTTTGTAAATTGAAGAGTTCTCCAATGAACATTTGATTCTCCGTGTTTCCTAGGTCCATCCGCTACACCCACGTTGATAGCTTGCTTAGCCGAGTTTTCCACGGTCGAAATGATTCCGACTTCAAAAGGCATCCCACGACTCCACTATTAACTCCTTATGATATATATCAAAATTTGCAGCAATACTAATAAATCAGCATGATACCGGAACCTATACAGAAAAGTAATATTGAAATCGATGTTGGCTAAGCAAGCACATCATTGAGATATTATTCTTTCTCATGACGCCGGATCCTAATTAGTAGGATTGTTTCTTTATTTAAATATGAGTCTTTGTACATATGTATATGTATGTAATCTTCTCTCTAATAATAATAAGACAATATTTTTCTGCTCATCATCGTCTACATATTTCAATTTTCCGACCATCCAATCAGAGAAAGTAATGCACGAAATATGTCACCATCAACAATGCCCTTCAATATTTGTAGTTTCCTGGCCGTGTAAGGCGGATACCTTATGGATGAATCTCCTTCAAATATTCTGTAGAGAACTGCTTTCTTGTGAGAAAAGGCATCAAAAGAAAATTTACCATGGTATGAGCCCATCCCACTCTCCCCAACTCCTCCAAAAGGTAAACTCGATAATGTAAGCTGCAATGTATAGTTTTCATGAAAAACTGAGAGAGAGAGGAAAAGTGAAATATATATATATATATATATCAGTGCATTTCAAGTAAGAACTACTATTTAAGAACCACTATTACGGACCAGGCCATTTGGCACGCTTCCTAATGTAATTTTTTGGTGAAATTTGGTAGGGATGTTTTCCATCGTATTTAAAACATCTCTACCAAATTTCATCAAAAAAATAAACCGGGAAGTGATTTAACTAAAGAATTGAAAAATATTGGATTTTATATTTCTATTTCTGAACCAATATTTTTCAATCCTATAGTTAACCCACTTCCCAGTTTATTTTTGCGATGAAATTTGGTGGAAATGTTAAACACATGATGAAGAACATCCTCGCTAAATTGCATCAAAAAATTCCATTGGGAAACGTTCCAAATGACCCGGTCCGTAATAATGATCCTTAAATAGTGGTCCTTGAAATTTTCCATATAAATATAAACACTGTATCCACACATTAATCGACTATGTTGTTGGCATGTATTAGTTTTATCTGTGAGCTAAAGGGGGAGAGACACACGTGTAAAATAGTGTCATTAATAAGCATTCCTCCTGAAGAGACATTTCTCACAAATTCCTTCTTTAGCTCCTCGTCATTTGTGAAAAGATATGAGGCAAGTGGCTTCGATCTTGAGTTTATCACAGCAAAGCAATCATCCAAATTGTCAACCTACTCCAAACCAGAGGAAGGATTAAAACGTATAATAGCAACAATGCATGATAGAGAAACAAAAATAAATAAAATTAAAGATGCTAAGAATTCGCTTGGAAAGTACAAGGGGGGTGCCAATTCAACTAAAATCAAGAAGTGTACAGTAGACAATGAAAACATTTATATTTTGCTAAAGAGCTAAAATTAATATAAATTTAGTTTTCTTAAGCAGCAAATTAGATTCAGATCTCACAGTGAGAATGGGGAGTAATGGTCCAAATATCTCCTCTTGCATCACCATAGAATCTTCTGGAACATCCAACAAGATGGTTGGAGCTATCTTTCTGCAACGAATAGAGGACAAACCATGGACTTATAAAGACAGGTCATATTTCTGATAATAAAATACTCATTAGGATATGGAACTCACAATAATTTCTCATTTCTTTGGCCTCCAAGCACAACCTTATCGGAGACCTTATCTTCATCCATTAGCTTTGTCAACCGTGAGAAGTGGTACAAGTTCACAATGCGGGATATGTCTTTTGATTTCATTGGATTCTCTCCAAAGAACTCTTTCAATTCAGATCTTAAAGCATCTATCTGAAACATATATCCATCAATAATTACAACACACTAAAAAATGCTCGGTTTGTATAGATTTATTATGAAGCATCTTACTAATTTCGGTGAAAAAGCTTTTGTGGTTATTAGATAATCAGGGGCAATGCAATTTTGTCCATTGTTGCAACCCCACTTTCCTGCTATTATCCTTCTCGCAGCAACCTAAAAATAGATTTGGGCATAAACAAGAAAGGATGGAAATCGGAACAGAGCAATACGCTAAACCAGTGTTTGGGAAATCTAATTCCATGCTTTGGGATTTGTTCTAATTTTTAATGAATTTTGGTCCAATTTTAGTTCTAAAGAATGGAATTGGAGCCCACAAATGCACGAGGAGAAGAATTTTTTACTTGTAAATCGACATTTGAATCTACAACTATAGGGCATTTCCCTCCAAGTTCCAAAATTACAGGGGTGAGGTGCTTTGTAGCAGCTGCCATCACAATCCTTCCAACTCTTCCGTTACCTGCACAACAGAAAATTTTCTGAGTTGTAATTTTAATGCAAGACATTTAGTAATGCAAAGAAGAAGTGCCCAATGTAAATACTAAAGTTAATTTCCGGTTTTGGAGATTTCAAGCATAAAAGTCAGAAAACCAAATACTGTGCCACGGGGATACTTCATTTCTTTTTTAAATCCTTTTTGTATACACCACAACATATAGTAATTTCTAATGATCCTTTAACATTTTTTGCCCAGTTAACAATCTCAAATTTGATCTTTCTGGGTGGCATAAAGCCTAGAAACTTAGAAGACCTCTGCTATTCTATAGTTATATCGAACTAAAATACTTGCCAACATCTTAGGGTCAGCAGAATAAGTTAATGAAGAATTATAACCTGTATAAAATATTTTATCCCACTTCTGCTCTAGTAATGCAGATGTTTCAGCAACAGCCCCCTCTACAACTCTCAAGGCAGATGTGTCAACATATTCCTCCAATAGTTCTGCGAGTAGGGATGATGTGGCCGGAGCAATCTCTGATGGCTTGAGGACAACAGCATTGCCGGCTGCAAGGGCTCCAATGACTGGATCAAGAGATAACACTGTGCGTGTTGGAGAGAGGGAGCGGGGAGTCAAGAACATTCAATTGAGAACAAAGATGAATTGCAACAATCTAAAGTGGAAGGCATGACTAGTAAAGGCGCATCTTAGGCTCCGTTTGATAACAAGATGGAAAATGATAGGAAAAACATTTGATTTGTGTGAGAAGTTGGAAAATAAGTTGAGGGATGTGGTGAGATGTTCTCTTACTTTTTGGTTTTTTTCCATGGAAATTTTTTCTTTGGATGGTGAGAAAGAAAAAATTTCCCAAAAATAAAGGACGATGGAGGACATTCACTCATAACAATAAGCATGAGATGGACTATGGAGAGCATCTCTCTACATCACTCAACTTATTTTCCAGCTTCTCACCCAAATCAATTGTTTTTCCTATATATCATTTTCCATTATATTATCAAACGGAGCCTTAAAAGTATTTTCTTTCTGATTTCATGATAGCATTTACTGTCGAGTATATGTTGGTTTTGTTCAGATTTACTAGCTAACGAATTATATAAAACTAGAGTTATTTATCTTTTTGCGTACAAAACGGATAGTTCCAAGTTGAAATGATCAGCACAACTCCTAGAGGTTCCGACACAATTTTTGCAGATGACGGAAATGTTGTAATTGAAGTTTCTGCCTGAAAAAAATGTTAAGAAACTGATGCTTATATACATATATGCATACATACAGGAGAACGGTTTTGAAAGCAATTACATTTTCTGGCCTCATCCAATTAGCTAGTTCCTTAAGCGCCAGCTTACAAGAGTCTTTAGTCAAAGAAATCTGCAATAACAACCATTATAACTGTAAGGACCTAAAATACTAAAAAGCTTCAAGCCCCTAGCACTTTCACAATAATTAAACAATATAGTTAACCAAGAAATGCCATCAGGGCCTAAAGCTTCATATGTTTATATAAATGTCAAGTTGTCAAAAGACATATAATATTGATGCAATCAAATAAAATAGAAGTAGCAACCACACCTCGGCGATGAAGGCTTCCTGTTCAGGTTTGGAGAGGTCGTTATAGAGGGCTTTGATAATTTCTCTCTCTTTTTCTTCAATCATTTTCAATATACTCTTCAGCTGCAACATTCTCCACTCGTAACTCTTTGTCTTGCCAGAATTGAATACCTTCCTCAATTCCTTCACTAGAAGATCAGCTCTTTCTACGTCAAAAATCTCCTCCTCTTCTTCAGCCATGAAAGATAGAGTGGCAGAGCAACTTTGAACCCCAGTGATTATTAAGAAGAGAGAAACAAAAGAAGGCTGAGGATTCAAGAAAAAGGTGGCAAGGAAAGAATGTGCATATATATATATAATATAACTACGTGTATATTGAGAGGAGAGGGGGAGGGGGGGGGCATGTACCAATGGGAACTGAGGAAGCAGCGAGACTGGTGTTGGTAGGGAAAGCAAATTAGAGTTTGATGCATAGGTAGTGAATTGTTGGTTTCATTTGTAAACCGGGCTCTGTAGCTTCTCTTTGCGCCACCACCAACCCTATTCCGAAATCGGATACATGTTATATAATTTTTCAAAAAAATGTGTAACTTAGAGAAACAATAACTTCCTTGACAAAAAAAACTCATAAAAGGAAGAAACAAATGTAATAACTTAGAATTCTCTCTCTATCTCTGTTCTTAACATGGTATCAAAGGGAATAAATCCCCGTGCCTCTTGATTCTTGGTTCTTGGTTACTGGTCTCCCCTTGCCATCATCACTACCTATATCCTACATCTACTGCCGTCACCAACCACACCAAATCTCTAAATTTATCACCCATCACCAATAGACAACCATCACCCAAGCTGTCACTACCTATTATCCTAAAACCCTAATACCATCAATCCTACATCCACTAGCCAAAACCTACACTTTGATCCATCCAATATAGCCACTGCCCTAGTCAAAATTTATTACAAGTTGCTGAATCCTACAATGCCGAAGCCATACCTAAAACCTTAATACCCTGACCACTGCCGCAAAAGCTACCCTCCTCAATACCATAGCCTCACCATTGCCATTATCCATATCTATCCAAATCGTCACCCCAACCTTACCATCAAAATCATCTAACACTGCAAAAACCAATCCCATCTGACAACACACACCCGCACGCACAGCGAGTGTAATTGTCATTTTGCCATTGCCTGTTTATGCTCCTCACACGCGCATCCGATTTATGCGACCGCACAACTTCTCTACACACCACATGTCTGCTCCATGCGCACCTTGTTTTTGCCATGTGCAGGCACTCGTTAATCGCCACGTATCACTGCCACCGTCTGCCACTTGTCAACAACAGGATTTCTGGTTCTTTTGACCAGTTCAACCAGACATGTTTATCTGTTTTCTTCTCTTGGCCAGTTCGGTTTATTTTTAATCGATTTTCAGAGTTTTCATACTAGTTCTTAAGGTCTTCGGCTGCCCCGGTCACATTTCCAGCATCCATTTTCACAAAAACAGTTTCTTTGGTACTGCTATGATTATCCACAATAGAAAAGACCGAAATTTCTCATCTTATCTTCATCACCCTCAACAAATCAAATTGCATACATTGGGCTCAGACCATGTCCGACTTTCTTGAAGCTCGTATAGTCTGGTGAATTGTCACTAGAGAGGTTGTTGCGCCTATTCAAACAGCAGGAGAAACTAAAGAAAAATATGCTAAGCGAAAAGAAGATTGGGATGGCAAAAATGGTGATATAGTTACCTGGATCCGTAATATATCTATCACTTGAATCAATTAGCAATTTGTTCGTTTCAAGACTGAGAAAGAAGTCTGGGACTTTCTAAAATCTCGGTATACTACAAAGGATCTTGCCCATCAGTATTAACTCCTAACTTCTCTGCATACTAAAACCAAGCAATCAGATCGATTCATTGATGACTACTTGTCAAAGCTTCATATTATATAGGATCAGTTAGCACTTAGCACTTTCTGAACCTATTTGGAATTGTCCAACTGATGCAGATCAATTTGAAACATGCCAGGATCATCAGCACTTGATCACTCTTCTAAAAGGACTTCATGATCGCTTTGAATCAGTCAGAGCTGCTCTTCTACATCACAGTACTTTGCCATTTCTTAACGATGCTGTCACATAGCTTATTTCCGAAGAGACATGCCTTGGAGCTTGCCCTCATAATACAAATGTTGTCCTTACAGTTCACCACTCAAAGTCTACAAAATTTTGTCTCCACGTGCGTGCAAATACTTTCATGCTACTACTTATCTTTTGTTGAAATGTCCGAAAAGGACATGTTTTTTCTGTAAAAAGGCCGGGCCATGACATTATCAGGCTGATAACTACAAGAATCCTTCCAGGAAATCCAGTACCAACTTTATTACTGCTGCTGCTACTGAAACACCTCAGCAGGAAAGTTATACTTCTTCCGTTACTATTGATGACATTGCAGATCTTCTCAAACATGTTATATATCCTCCTGGTACTGATGTGTTTGCTATTTCAAGTACCACCTCTTGGTTATTTGATTATGGCTACTACAATCATATGACTTCTGATTCTACTATATTTACCTCCAAAAATCCCGTGACACACACATCTTCCGTTGACATTGAAGATGGTTCTCAATTACATGTTAACCTGATAAAAACAATAGCTATATCTAAACTAATACAGCTTGCTAGTTTTCACATACCTAAATTGACTATTAACCTTATTTATGTTGGGCACTATTTGATCTTAGATTAAATGTTATATTCTCCTCTTCTAGTTATCGTGTGTAAGATCCGCGGACGGGGCAGATTGTTGGGATACACCGTAAAATTAGACGCAAGTTTGAACTCATCCATCTTCACACTCCCCAACTTCCACTGTTGCATCTATGCCATCTGCCATCTGCCTATCCTCTCAATTTATGGCATTCTCATTAGGTTATAAGTAATTTGATCGACTTTGATCTCTTATGTCATCTGGTCAGCTAGGGTCAATAAAGTTTGAAAAAGTGTCTTGCTTGTCTTGTTAATTTGGAAAACAACTAGCATTGCCTTTTAATAATAGTGATCCTATTTCTTCTGCTCCATTTGATCTTATACATTTTGATGTTTGGGGTCCCTCTCCTCATCCAAATATTTGTTCTTTTTTTCGATGACCACTTGTTTTACTTGGACATATCTTAAAAAAAATCGTTTGAAATTACCTCAAATTTACTATAATTTGCTAAAATGATTGAGATTCAATTTTCTCGTTCCATCAAAGTTTTTCGTGCTGATAATACTATGGAATATAAAGAACAAATTTTCTTAACTTTCTTCATGAATAGGGAACCATTTCTCAATATTCCTGTCCAGGTACTTCTCAACATAATGGTTGTGCTTAGCGTAAGCATAAACACTTCCTTGACGCTATTTGCACTTTTTTGATTTATAGTGTGTGTCCTGAACGATTTTTGGGGGAAGCTGCGCTTCCTGCTACATATATACCATCAATCACGTCCCGGTATTAAATCTTCAAAACCAATCACCTTAAGAAAGGTTATATGGTTTTCCCCCTGCCTATAGCCTATTAAAGGTATTTGGTTATGCATGTTTTGTGTTATCCAGTCACGTGAACATTCCAAACTTCAACCATGATCTCGTATTTGGTATTCTTTGGGGTATAGGATTGAACACAAAGTATATAAATGCTGGGATCCTGTTTCTAAACGTCTTCTTATCTCTCATCTTGTCGTCTTCTAGGAGCATAAGATGTTATCTTATCTTTATTTCCTCTTCCTTTCTTCACCAACTCCACCACTGACCTTTCGCCATTTACTATAAAAAATCCACCTTCAAATGAACCAGACACTCTAACTCCTGATTTTTCTAATACATCCATCATCTATGAAGTATAGACTCGACACGCGTTTCAACACGACACGTGACAAGCAATTTTTTCAAAATGTAGGACACGACACGTGGGGGGACACATTCTTAATTAATAAATTAATTAATTATATATGAAATAAACATTGTAAATATTTATGAATTCAATAAAATGAAACTAGATAACATTAATAACTAAAATACTCAAAACATAATCACTAGATTGTTCCATAATTAAAGCATCAAAAAGCATACATAGACTAAATTGTTCCATAAAATGATAAAAAACAAAAGGGGAATATAAAAAGTGGCTTAGTTGCCTCATCCTCGGTTGATGTTGCAATGAAGAAACACTAGGAGTAGTAGCCATCTAAATCAATTATCACGTATTAGAAACTATAATTAAATTCAAGTGTCAGAGTGTCCGACAAGTCTTGGGCCCAACACGTGGCCTCCAAGAGAGTGTCCATGCTTCATAGTCCATCATTGATCCTATTCTACCATCTAAATCATCTCTACTAAACGTCTCCTTATCAAATGAGCTTCTAACAATGATCGATTCCATTGACAATGCCACGTCCGTTGATTATGTCAGTCAATCAACCATTCCACTTCCCACATGGCAGTTTATTTGGGTAAGAAAGCTTTCTCATTATCTTTATGATTATCACTGTCACTCTACCATATTCCCCCATAATGAGCAATTTTATAAAAAGCTAGTTCTAACTCACTTTGGCAACAAACTATGTCTGAATAATTGGAGGCCTTGGAAAAAGCACAAACATGGGAACTAGTTGCTCTTCCACCTGGGAAAACATTATTTGGTTGCAAATGGGTTTATAAAATCAAAATCCACTCTGATTGCTCAATAAAATGATACAAAGCCTTTCTTATTGCTAGAAGCTTTGCCCATGAGTATAGCATTGATTATGAGGAAACTTTTGATCATGCTGCTCGCCTAACATCTATTTGTACTCTTCTTGCTGTTGCTATTGCTTGACAACGGGACTTTTCTAAATGGATGTGAAAAATGGCTTTCTAAATGGTGATCTCACTGAAGAAGTCTATATAAAACCATCTCCAGGTTACTCTCATTCTCCATCACAAGTTTATAGACTTCGCCGTGCTTTATATGGAGTAAAGCAAGTTCCTTGTGCCTGGTTTGCTAAGTTTAGGTCTACTATTGGAAAGTTTGGCTTTATCTCCAGCTCTTCTCACTCTGGCCTTTTTATTCATAAATCACACAGTGGTATTATTTTATTTCTTCTCTTTATGGATGATATGATAATCAAAGGGGACGATGTCACTGGTATTTCTGATCTAAAGCACTCTCTCAGTCAATATTTTGAAATGAAAGATCTCGGTTGTCTCAATTATTTCTTGGGTCTTAAAGTTCTCCCTTCCTCTGCTGGTTAGTATCTCTTTTAGGAAAAATACACCTCTGACATTCTTGCTTGAGCTAGCCTCACGAACTACAAGACTGCATCTACCCTTCTCGAAACTAATCTGAAGCTCACTCCTCTTAATGGTACTCCGCTTAGTGATGCTACTTTATATAAGCAATTTGTTAGCAGACTAATCTATCTCATTGTTACTCATCCAACTACCGTTCATGCTATTCATCTAGTCAGTTAGTTTATGTCGGCTCTTTGCTCTAATCATTATGCTGCAGTTCTTTGGATTCTTTGTTATCTCAAGGGAACAGTGTTTCATTCTCTTCTATATCTTCACTTGAGTAACAGGCTTACTCTGATGTTGATTAGGCTGATGATCCCACTGATCGAAGATCCACCACTGGTTTCTACTTGTTCTTAGGGGACTTTATAATCTCTTGGCGAAGCAAAAAACAACCTCTTATCTCTAAATCCATACTGAGACGAAATATCGTGATCTAACTGATACTACACAGCAGCTGGTATGGCTTCGATGGCTTCTTAAAGACATTGGTACTCCTCAGAGTATTACAACTATACTTTGTTGCAATAATTGAAGTGCCATTTAGATTACACACAATGACATTTTCCATGAGCATACCAAGCATATCAACTATCATTTTGTTCACCAACATGTCACTCGCAACACCTTTCGTGTCCTACCTATCTTTTCTAAAGATCAATCTGCCGACCTCTTTACCAAAGTTTATCCACCTGGTCGTTTTAAAGATCTCATTTCCAAACTCAAAATGGTTTCTCATTTACCATCGTGAATTTGAGGGGGATGTTAACATAAATTATGGTATTTACCACATATATATGTAGAAAGTTGACCTTGGTTTGATTTGTATTGATGTGTATAGTTGTCAAAATTAATTGTTCATTCTTTTCCTTATTTACGTTGTATTCTTCGTCTTATAAATAAGGGCTATCTTGTATCACTTTAATCATCCAATATATACAGAATTCTCTTTCTCTCTCTTCTTAACAATTGTGACTTGAAATCAATGACGGAGTAAATAGTTAATCATATATAGTTGGACAAATTCTAAGATTTGTCCTAGCTCACAATTCTTCATTTTTCATTTATATTAATAATATTTTAACTAATATAACTAAACAACTCATTATCACGAATACTAGACAGTTATGAAATAACCTAGCTTATGTATTGTTTGTTATATACAAGCGTCTATGTATGTAGATATTGGAAGAACATAAACCAAAATGGCGGAGTGAGTAAGTTGCGGAACAGTAGAAAAACTAATTAAGAAGAGTACCTGGAATGAAGGGGAACAATAATAGCAATGGAGAGGGAGGCCGTCATCATACCTTCTGTGTAGACTCTCTCTCTCTCTCTCAAGTTATGGTTACGGTGAGATGAAGAGCTAATTTTGATTATAATCATAATAATGAAACGAGGAAATTTAGCTTTTGATTTGTCGTCGCTGGCAAATAAGACTCGCATGCATCTTCAGCCACACAAAGGCTCTACTACTCCCTAGCTAGCTACGTACTTTCTCCCAATTGTAATTGTCGGTGTCAACTTTGGATAAGGCCTAAACATGATACAACATTATCTATATAATTTTAAATTTTTTTTGGTTTGAGGCCATTTAGAGAGTGTCCGGTCCACCTTTTGCATACATTGATTAATTTTTGCTCAAGGTTTGTGACTAACACTGACACTGATTAATCATTATTTTGACAATACCAAAAATTTATTATAAGAACGCCAAGTCAACCCTAAAATTATTATGAAAACAACTTTATATAACACAACATTCACAGTTCTTTTTCAAAAGTTCATTGGTCTAAACGTTCCTATTATGATATAATTAATTTAACTTTTAAATATAATTTCTCGCTCGTCGACTTTTTAAAAAATGTTATAATTTTAAATTTAAAAAAGTAATTTCAATAAAATTTCTATCCTTGAAAGCTACTAAATATTTATAAAACAAGATTCATCGTAAAAATAAAATTGTATAAAAAAATTTAAGACCAATATTTAGATATTGATATAGTGTAATAAACTTTGCAAATATATATTTTGGGCAATTACTTGGGCGTTGGACATATGTTTTGCATTTAGTCTCCTATAGTAATTATTGGTTATTTTGAAATAAGTTAGTTAATATTTTTATTCTCCAAACATCAAGTAACAATAGTTTTATAATGAATAAAATTTATGTTTTTTAATTAAATTTTAATGTGTGCCCTTATTATCTACTATACCATTTTACATGGTCCTCCTATTTTTTAATATTTTTTTTCCATTTAACCATGCGATTTAACACAATATACCTAGTATATATAAGAATATCTTCAATTCAACTATCAATTAGATAAAATGAAATGTTATAGAAAAAACAAGGAACCAGAAATATGATGTCCAATATAATCATCAATAATGACCATCAAAGCATTAAACTTTATATGACAAAAATGGAAATAGACATGGTGAAAGTGACCCTCTAATTTTAAAGGTCTCTTAGACAATGTATTAATGTCACGCCATCATTTTTGTTTACCCACTTGTGGCTGCCAAAAAAATTGGGTCTTCCCACTGATGATTTAGACTAAGCACAATTAAATTATTATGAAAGAAAATAATAAGTAAAGGACACTGGAATTTGAGTTTGTAGGTAGGTTCGTCCAATAGCGCGCTTATGATATTCCACTAGTGTGTCCTCTTTTGGGGTGTGTGTATTGGTTCTGTTAGACTAATATATTAAAAGCTATAATTTTCTTGTTTTTTGATATGTTACAAACTCGATTTTACTATTTTAATGAGAATCTCTATGAATAATGGTTGCATTATATTATATATTTAAATATTGTGCATCTATATCTTTTATTACATATAATAGATGATTTAGTGTGTAGAGTTTAATTTACACACATAAAATCATATTATCAATTTTTGAGGAATATAAGTTTATTGGTTCACGATCTTAGATGTAATTAGACAATCATCAATAGGATTGTAGCACGAGTTTTACTAATTTATCTTGATTATAGGAAACGGTATATAATTTTAACTCATTGTGCTAGTACACTTATGTGTATTAATTCAACATGACCAATTTGGGTTAATTATTTTTATACTGACTAAAATAATTTAAAATTCCATGGTTATTATGATTACTTATGCTTGTAATCTTGAAATAATTAATGGACATATATATGTAGTGTTTGTCGTTTTGACTCATTAAAAGTGAGATTCATTTATGGATCAATAAGCTTCGTAAATTGGATGACGACACTATATGTATGATGAATATTAATTATTGATGGAATTCACGTCCCAGTGTAAGATTGATGATAGATCCTTGAGAAGTTTATAAATTTTGATTATGTCAAGCCCTGTAAATGGTTTATGTTAATCCGATATGTCAAATAAGTTAAGTGGTATATAAACTCAAAGATTAAGAAGACATTTAAATATAATTATCAATAATTTAATTTAAATGATGGTTATCTGTAATCTTTGCATAAGAAAAATAATAAATATTTAATAACAATGAGCTCGAAATATAATTTTAATATAAGGACATAAGTACAATTATAATTCTTTAGTGGTGCGAATTATAATTTATAGAATGAATTAATTCATAATGGAATTAAGATAATTCCATCTTTCCATAGGAAGCCCAAATACTTATTTCTCCTTAGTGTCCCTATCATAGCCTTATATATACGCCGACTTTGGCTCTTCTAAAAAAGACTAGAATTCTCACGAATTAGGGTTTATGACATTAAGAGATAGGAGGAAATCTTGGTGATACCGTAATCCACACTCGGTGCAAGATTTGATGGCGAAAGGAATATGATAAAAAATATTTAGCTTTTCAGTATTTCTGTCTTAAATCAATCATAACTTTTAATTGACCCATTGAATATGGATGATTTTTGGATAAGTCGTTCAGAACACAGATTACTCAAAAAAATTAGGACGATCAAAAGTCGTTTTGACTGCGAAAAAAATCAATTTCTGTAGCCAAATGGGATTTAAAAAAGTCTAACCAGATCGCAATTTAATACTATCAAACCCTAGTCTCCTCATATGGATCTTGTATATGATCCACAAAGTTGAAATAGTTTTTTTATTATAGGATTTTTTTAAAGTGTTTTGCTCAATCTATACGTAATATCAAACGATCATGTAATTATGTCTCCATCAATAAATATAATAAACTTAGAGAATAATACAAGTAAACTACTAGCTTTTTCCCTCTAGAATTCCTTGCCTAAAATCCAATACCTTTGTACTAAACTTTTCCTTTTTTATTTATAGACATAGAATTAGGATGTCAGTAATCCATTAAGGTAAATAGTAAAAGGCTAAAAAGGGTAAGATTTGAGACATGTTCTATTACTTTGTAGGTATTTTCACCCTTATCCATAATCCACGTTAACAAGATCATCTCAGCAACAAAGTTAACAAGACCATCTCAGCTATAAAGTTTGTCAAAAGGACCAACTCGGTTATAAAGTTACGTCAACAGGACAATCTCGGCTATGGAACCTCTCATCGGCCAATAGTTTAACTCATCCTTCCCTGACTTGGATTATACTTTATTTTCTTTTGTTGGCTACGGAGCATGTTGGGCTTTGCAAACCACATCAGCCCAAATATACTTATAATTTATAAGCTCCCTCTAGATGGACTTTTTTTAATCCATCTTTTCTGGTACTTTTATAATCTTCCATCACACTCTGAAATCCAGTATCATTAGGTGGATCGCAAGTACTACTTAGTCTGAGCAGATGAACTCTTTTTTATAACGATAGTTAGCGTACTACTATGTACTCCCCTAAGTTAGGTACCTTTCAACGAGCTTTCAATGTACATAAAGATGGCCATAGAGATAGATTAACTCATAGAAAAAGGTGTCCCTTATCCCATTTTTGCCCCCCCAAGTATAAGAGCTCAGCCATCTAAGCGAGATTGAATGCTTGGTCCTCTCAATTTATTAGTCGATTCCTGATGTCTAACCACCACGGCTTTCTGTTTCCATACTTAATAAAAATTTATATCATCTTCTCATTTGCTTTTGTAGTCCACTGTTCTTCTAGATTTTTTTTAATTTTTTTTATGGTTATGGGTTGTCCACATATTGCACACCTATTGGTTAGCGTGCTATTTTTGAATTTTTATTTTTCTAACAGGGTTGCACTATGATGATGAGGCGAAGATTCCCCAAGTGGGAGTCGACATTTAGGAAGGAGAGAGAAAAAAAGGTGTTTGGACATATAAATAGCCCTTTTGTTTTTCCTTTCCTCATGTTTATCTCCATATCAAAACTTTCCTCAACTATTCATCTTCATGCCTACAAGTCCTCTTCACAAATCTTTTAAATCTTCTAATTCATAGGGCTTTCATTACCCAAATCACTTGTTTGAGATCGTTTTAAGTACACCGCATATAACACTTCGTGTTTAAATTAGTAGTAATTATGCTCCATATGTTATTTTAAGTTTAAATGCTTTTAGTTATCTTAGTTAAGTTTTGGTTAGAAAGGATTTTGGGTATTTGTTTTTCAGATTTCTGGTCTAACAGAATCCTGTTGAAACTGCCCAGAAATGCATAAGTGCAATGATGCTCCGACAGAGGCCTGTTGAATCTCAACAGAGGCTTGTTATAGGTCGATGATGAAAACAAAAAAGGCCTAGAATTTTCATTTTTCATATATATAAACCCACTTTCTCTCAAACCTCCATGGGAAGGTTTTTAAGCTCATTCTCTCTAAAATTCACCCTTCTAAACATTTGGATCATATTTTGGCTTAAGGAAAAAGTATTCTACGCATTGAGAGGAGTATAATGACATAGAAATTTTGGAGTTTCATCAATCGGGGTTTTGGATCACCATTTCCATCTCCATTCTTCTTGAGCTCTATTTTGATGTAGGGGTTATTAGACTTAAATCCTAAATTAATATGATTTTGATTTTAGAAATAATATTATATTAGCTCAAATATAGAAATGTTCTTTAGTTAAAATGAAATTCTCGTGTTATTGATTGTAGAACTTGTGCTAAAAGCTCGATGTGGTATTTAATATTAATTGATAATACATATTTGAGATGGATTCATTAATCTTTCTTGAAATCTTGATATAACACAAATGATTTCTAAAAGTTATGAATTTATTTATGAAAAAATGGAAGAATAAGGAATATGTCTTGAATATTTATACACCACACAAGTTGGGGACGTGGAATTGAAGTTAAATTGTTAGTTATGGGCAAATTATGCCTTATGAATTCTAAATCTTGTATAAATGTTAATGACTTTTTCATATTCCCTTAATAAGGAGTATTTACTCTAAGAAACTGATTATTTTATACATGTCATATGGAAGGAAATTTGAAGTAAAGATTGTCAGAGTTTACATGGTATAAGTTGACTAAAAATATGAAATATTATTCAAGAATATTGGGATATAGATATAGGAAAAGTAAATTATGCATGTAATAGTGTATCATTGTAATTAACTCATGATATGAGCAGAATATGTCATATAAACTCTAAATTCATCTTATATTTAGAAGAATCTCTATATTCCTTGGACATGGATTGTTTGATTTGACTAAATTGGATAATTATGTTACATATTATGTGTAAAGGAATATAGAGTGGTGACTATTGGAGTTTACATGACATAAATTGTTCAAGAATAAAATTATTGGCATTATAAGCATGATTTGCATTATAATTGTGTCAACCCGAATTCTCGGCTACATCGGAGCTTTGTTATATATCTCGGTTCGGGTGTTACAAATATTCTTATTTTTATAGCAAGCTCATGGAGGCTCTATTATTATCTTGATATCTTATATATCATAGATGATCGGTTATAAGGAGTGAAAATATCATTCATTATATTTTAAAACTCAGAAGGAGCATTTTTTAGACCAAATGGCATAGCATTCCACTCATAATGTCCAAAAGGAACAGCAAAAGCAGTCTTATATTTAACTTTTTCTGCAATTTGAATTTGCCAATATCCTGATTTTAAATCAAATTTAGAAAATATTTTAGCAGCTTGAACTCTAGCTAAGAGATCTTTTTTATTAAGAAGATGATATCTTATCCACTAAAGAGCTTTATTTAAATGCTTGTAATTTATAACAAGACGAGGAGCACCATGCTCAATTTCATAAGCTTTATTAACATAAAAAGCAGTACAGCTCCAAGGAGAATAACTTTTACAAATAAGATTTTTATCAAGCAAAGATTGTGTTTCATTTTTACAATATTCTAAAAGTTCGGCATTCATTTGGGCTGGACGAGCTTTAGTAGGAATTTTATTTTCAGAAAATTCTTTTTCATAAGGGAGAGGAACTATATGTTGTTTTCTATCCCAAAAAGCATTAGGATGTTCATTACACAATTCATCAGTAATGACTTTAGAAATTTGTTCAATTTTAGATTTAACTATAGAAGAATTTAACTGAGATGAGACAGTTAAAATTGTAACATCTTTTCTTAGATAATTTATTTGTTTTTCTTTAAAAAATAAATGTTCTTTCATTTCATTTATTTCTTTAGTTTGAGGTTTTGTAACGAATTCAAATAATATTTCAGTATCTTCGAATTTAGTAATAATACCGTCAGAAGAAACATTAAACGGTTTAATTAAACTAAGGAAAAGAGTTCCAACTATAATTCTTTGATAAAGATTTTTAACATAAACATTGCAGGAATACATAATCCTTGATTGCAAATATAAGTATTCTACTTCTTTTAGAAAGGGATAATAATTTGGATAGTGGTAACAGCAGCAGCGACGACAGAGAGATGGTTTAGTGAATGATAATGATGAAGAAAAGAATTTTTAATTAATGGAGTTAATAATTTGGGTTTAAGTAATTTAGAGTTATTAATTATTATTAATTTTAATTTAACGTTTTAACCATTAATTAAAAAATTACAAATATGATGTGTGACAATAAAATAATTAGCCTTTTTTAAAAGAGTGTTAAAATTAAATAGTGTGTCAAGAACAAGCCCTTAAAACTAGGGGCAATTGAGCATAAGGACCTATTCCAATAATAACATAATTGTAAAAGACAGTTATAAATTATCACAGTAATTAAGGACACTACACGATAACACTAATACACATTCCTTATTTAACTAATAACACAATAATTCTAATGTAACATCTCACGTTTCCAAAAAATATATAGCACCGATTCTAATCAAAAATTTCAAAATCCAAACAATCTTCTCTCTCACAAATCCACAACGGTCGACCATCAGCGTCGAAGATGACGCAAGAAATCATTCCGATTATCAACTCCGATTCATTGTCCAGTTATTGATTCATAGAGGTACCTTCGATCATGTTTTAGCACTTTCGATTAATCTCCATTCTTAGTATATTTCTTCCAGCGTGAAAATTACATATATATTACTTTGACTGTCCTTATTTCTCCATCTAAATATATTTAAACATTGATTATGTAATTATTTTTGAACGTTTGGAATTCAATAATTTCAAATTTTGTTTATGATACAAGATGCTAATTTGTTTTAACACCTTCTAGCTACTCATTTTTTCTTTACTGTGATTCCACACTATGTTTGTTAAATTTCTTCGATAATGCACTGTTAAAACAATATTAGCACAAATTGTCTAACACTAAACTAGTGCTAAAAAGGTTTTAGCACTAACAGCTCAACAGAGAGTAACTAAATTCAAAGTACTAAAATAGATTTGGCACCAATTGTCTAACATTGGAATGGTGCTAAAAAGGTTTTAGTACTAATAGCCTTAACAAAGAACGGCTAAATTCAAAATTTAGCACCAATTGTCCAAAACAAAATAATTAATTTTATGGTACTAAAACAGTTTTAGAACCAATTATCCAATACTAGAATAGTGTTAAATATGTTTTAACACCAATAGTAAACAGAAAACAATTAAATTCAATGTGTTAAAACAAATTTAGTACCAATTGTCCATAACATAATAACTAATTACATGATGCTAAAACAAATTTAGCAACAATTGTTCAATACTAGAATGGTGCTAAAAACATTTTAACAACATAAGTGAACACAAATAACTAAATTGAATGTGCTAAAATAATTTTAGCACTATATGTCCACACAAATAACTAAACTGAATGTGCAAAAACAGTTTTAACACATGTCCACACAAATAATAACTTCGATCGTGTAGAGAATTATAGAGAGAAAATTTTGATGTGTAATTGTGTTAGAAAGCGAGCACTATTCACGAAAAGGTTTATATTAGAAATATATTTGTCCATTAACATTTATCATTTTCTTTATAATAAATAAATATTATAAAAAATATTCTTATTGTATAATCAAATTATAAAATTAGTACTGCTTCCCTTTATTAAACATGAGTCCTAAGTCATAAAATATTACGGGATGAAACCCTAAAACCCACTATCTCTAAATTTAAACCATAGGCATTAGAATCTTAAAGCAATATAGTGGATAAGATGCATTTGCACATTTAAGAAATATTAGACACAAAAAAGCATGCTCACACCTACTTCATGCATGTTCACATGTAATTCAAAATGGGAATAATAGACATTAATGATATGTTTGTTCAATGATATAAAACATTATTATTAAGTAAGATGTCTTGAATTCAAATTTACTTATCATCATAATTTTTCGCAAAACAATTAGTATAAGAGCAAAATAGTAAAATTAAGAATCAAAACTTAAAATGCCAACTATTTATTTGAAAAACATCATAACAACTACTTGCGTATGCCAAAATCAAAAATCAAGGCTAAGATCCCCAAGGAATAACAGAAAATTCTTAAGAAGCACGATGCGATACATGCTGTACAAAACAGAAACTTGTCGATTGATTGTCGCAACTTCTAGAACCACAACTTCTAGAACTACAGATTGGAGTGTACTGATCTAATAATTGCAATAAACTAGAACCACAGATTGGAGTGTCTAAAAATTTAACAGAAACATGAAGGCAAATTGTAACTTTCCTAAACTTATGTAGTACATAACTAAAATCAATTAAAGAAAGAAACTAGCACATACAAGGTCCAAAAGCCCTCTTTATCACAACTCAACCAATTGTAATAGACTAGTGTATGATTTATCAGGTAATTGATATGAACGTTGTTTCTCGTAGATTAACATATTCTCTTCATGACAAAAAGAAATTTGAATACACGAATTTACAACGCTCCCTCCAAGAATGCTATTTTTGCAGATGAGAATGCGCATTCCCCTTTCCACCAATTTTATATAACTGGAAATTAACATTGTAGATGGAATAATTTCTTTAGATACTGATTTTCCTATCTGGACGCCAAAAACCTTTCTTACCTACGAGAAACTGCTCCTGACGTAAGGTTATTGACCAGTGAAGCGAATGTAAAATTGGACTAAGCTTTTTAATCATTTCCACTGTGTCTTGAATTAAAACAAATCCACCCGGTCTCAATACACGGTCCATCTCAACCGCCACATCTATTATGTCACATCTGAAAGAATTCCAAATTAAAAAGTTAAATAAAATTTGCAGTACAAAGTTTTAATCACCATATGATTAATAAATACATACCTTTGAGTTAGGTTTCTGAAGAGAAAACTGGAATGCAGAAGATCATAAGTTCGAGGGTAGGTGCTTAATGACTCACACCAGTCGTGATAGATTCCGATCAGCCCTCTATCAAATATAACAGGTAGAGTATCTGGTCCATTAATGGGAACAACATTCATTACCCATAGAGGCTGATCAATAAGTGCAGCAGCAAATCTGAGCAACATAGAGAACTCATAAGACGATAACGGAAAAAAATATTAGCAAAAATATGCAATTCAATGAATATGCAATTTTTACCCTCCATAACCAGCATTCATATCCATTACGTTCCTCACGCTTGACCAGTTTATGGCGAGACCACCTAGATAGACATCATATATAAGGGCAGACCAGTGTTTGGTGTCCTCGTAAAAGATATTTTCAGCATCTGCTTCATTTAAGATGCTTTGAGGTTTGCTCATGAGCCGTTTGGGCCAGGGTGTAGGCCATCTGTATGAGTTATCCATGTTCGCTACTCGAATTGGGGGTAGACAGCGGTCAAGGGGCGCATACCTAGCGAAGAAAATAATAGATGATCACAACGAATAATTTGTCATTAAAATCCAGTGTATTATGAACATGCACTCAAATACCAAGAACTGTTCTGCCGTGTGTTTTGATCACACAAAGGTGGGTTATTCTCTTTACGTTCTCTGTAGCAGGAAGATGAAACAGGCTTCTGATATATAACAAGCCCAATTCCAGAGGAATCAAAACTTTTAGCCACTTCCTTCCAGCACATTGCCTTGGTCAGAGCTACCACAGCTGCAAGAAACAAGGGGAAACCAGAAAATTCAATGATACAATTATTAAATTCTAAGGTTTACAGTTTGGGGAAACAATATAAAGCTGAGGAAAAATGGACCACAAACCCTTCCAAACATTCTGATCTCTTTCATCATCACGGTAGACAGGTGTTGCAGACCATATAAAAAAGCCTCCAGGCCGAAGAATCCTGTTGAGTTCCAATAATGGTTTCCCACCTACAGTTTTCAACCAGTTGCATTATAGCAGACTCAAGATTAGATACGTAGAAGAACTAGAAAGCATTACATAACATACCATCTGCATCCCAATGAACCCTACATCTTGCACAGTGAATCAAATCATATGCGTTATCTGGAAACGTCAGCCTTTGCGTTCCAATCACTGATAGAGTAGCAGGGATTCCCCTCTCAAGAGCAAACTGTATCTGCGCCTCGTGTTCATCCTTTGGTGCAAATGACAATGTAATAACACCTTTGTCTAGTAAATACCCACCAAAGCTGGCAACACCACAGCCAACATCTAGGATAACCCTAGTGCGCTTCCCCCATTCAATTCTAGGCAAAGTCTAGAGCAAATCAAGCAAAACAGATTCAGGGACGTAGTAAAAATAAGAATCCAGATCCACATCATATGATTGCAAAGCTTACATGCTAGCTAATTCAGCAAAACATGTTAAGCAAAAACTCTCTTATACAAACATGATTTGAATCAGTTTTCAATTGTAAATAAAAACTACAGTATATTTCACGATTCACTCCTAAACCATAGAAAAGAAAACGAATGTTGGTTCTTGATGATTAATGATGACCACCTGAAATATCTCATTTGTAAAAGACAAAAGGGAAATTCTGAGTCCCCAAGACAAGTGATAGATAACATTTTATGGAAATGAAATTACACACTACCAAGATTTTGATCCAACACCAGTTTCCTATGTGACACTCTCTGGAGCTAGTGTGGTACAATATGCATCACGCCTATGTACAAAATCACAAGAAGTCAACTCTATTTATCATGTCAGATGCAAAATAGCGCATGTTGTGTTGGCAGGTGGGGAATGCAGTAGCAATGGTTCTTGCACAAGATGATGATAGGCAAATATATTATTGGCTTACTGAGATACAGTGGTAATAACCATGATAAATGCATATCCAAAACTCATGCAGAAGCCAGGCTCCTAGCCAATGGTTGTCAAGTCCCTTCCTCTCTCTCTAGCCGGCCTGCCACTGTGGCATAATATTATTTTCTTATATAGGTCATGTTAACGTGTGCCCCAAGGGTGCATGTTAACAACCATTCAGAGAAAGAATAAAGCTTTAATACACATTAAATAGGGCACGGATTCTCACACAGTTTCCATTTTCCTTCTTAAATAATACAATTATATTTCACAATTTCAAGAGGCAGAGCTAGCACTTTGTATCATGAGGGATAAATAAACTTAATACCACAACTGTTAGCTGTAATTTACTGTAGCTTTGACCCATAGGCCATAGCTATTGAGAGAAAATGAATAAGCAATCGTCGAGTGAAAAGAAACAAATGAATGACGGTTCTATTCTCTTCCAAAAAAGGGAAAATATAGTAATACTCGAACAGACCAGGGGAAAAAATGTATCCATTGAACAATATTTTCAGAATTTAGTTTAACCCTGTTCACTTCAATTTTCAGCAAATATACTTTTAGCATTAACTGCCATGTTACATGCATAAAAGATGACAGATCCCAGATTTCTTCAGTAGAATGGAGATAGAATCCAATTATATGAATCAATCAAGCACTACACACCCAAAGAAGTTATAGACATATAATGCTTCTTTTGAGGCCTTTGGAGGACAGCTGAAAGAAAGAGCTAAAAAATCCAAACATTACCTTTTCTATATAGTCTATGTAGTGATTAACTCCGTCCTTAAATTGAGTACCACCACCAGGAAAAACAAAATAATCCCCGGATTTACGCACCCAATTTTGCTCTTTCTTGTATTGCACGAGTTTAGGATGAGGGACATTGTCAAACCATACCTGCAAAAGGAAAAGAAGGAAGATATTTGGATCTACTATATTGGGAAGGAAATTAACAAAAAGCTATTGAACGTTGTTTTGAGCATCATATAAAAACTTACTATGGAAAGAAGGTAAATACTTCACATAGACAGGTAGTAAATTAAATGGGCTTGAAAAGGTTGCTTCGAAACATCAAATGAAAAAAATAAAAATAGTGATCATCAAATTATTTTTGCATCAAACTTCAAAAATTGAATCAGAATTCCAAGTCAGTACAGAAATGAGACCCGCAACTAGGTATTCAAATTATTGGCTATGCAATAATAGGAGCAGCCATACTTGGATAAATCGAAGAAAATTGATATCTCAAAAAGTGAGTGTGGTGATATAGGGATATTTATATGTATCTAAGCAAACCGAAGAACAGAGAAGAGAATATAAGTAGACACTCTCGTAAGAAATAAGAACTTGCTCCAATAGAGTATAACTCCAGAGAAAATCATCTTGGATGGTCTCGATACATAATACATTTACCAGAAAGTTAACTAGTAAGAGAGAGTGATATGACCGACATAAAACATTCACCCACACCCAAAAACACTCTGAAAGCAGCTGCTGCTTTCATTGTATTCAAAATAGGGTTTCTGAAAATTTAATCTAACAGTCCAAGCTCATAATTCCTCCTGTAAGATAAAGGCTATCCTCTGTCTTTTATTACTTCCCACATTTCCTTGCAGCTCCCACAAAACAAACATAATAATCAATGCTTGATTCAGTATAACAAAATTCAATTCCACAATCATCAACACATAATAGAGCCAATACACAACTTCAACTACAGAATAATCAACATAATTACTGGTGGATCCAAAATATTGAAAACGAGAATCAAATCTTACCAAAGTATCTCACCATATCCCTACTTTTAGGCCACGGAACAGGAGCCTTATATCCTTGTGGTAGTGGAACCAAACACCGAGGACTGGGCTTAGGACAATGCCGCTCCCTATGCTCCATGTGCCTCCTCGATGGCAATGCCTTTATGGCCTTCGTGTTATCAAGGCACGGTATGTAATCCACAGCCACAAATCCCTCGCAAACATTCCATTTCAAATCCAAAAAACTGGAATCAACAGTAGGAACAATGGATGGAGCGTCGGTTACAGGAATTGGTGCCTCTGTGCTGCTAGGGTTTGAAGCGATGAGTTTGGGTTGCGATACCTTGAGATCGGTGGAGAAGTAGATATGGGATTGAGAGTTGGTGAAGAGAACGAGTGAGACTATGATGAGTAAAAGGAAGAGAGAGAAGATGAAGGGATATTTTCTCTCCTTCAAGAGGTTCTGAACTGATATAGCCATTTTTCAGTTGTTCCAACTGAATAAAGATCAGATTACAGAAAACATACTTACGGATCACAACTGAGATTCGATTTGCTAGTGGTTAGATATATATAGTTATATTTATATATATAATTAACGAAGAGACACTTCCTTTTTCTTGTTCCCGCGATATTTACGCACTCGAGCAGTATCACCGACACTTGGGTCTATCTATACTAATAATAATAATTCGATTTAATTACTAAAATAACCTTTCATACATATTAAGAAAATAAAGAAAATGCAGCTAGAGAATTTAAACCCATAACTGCATAAAATATTTCTATGTCACCACTTGAATGAATACAATTATTTTTTATAAATGTGTTAATCAATTTTTTTTTAGATGTCTCTATACAAGAAATACTAATAATCTATGTATATGTAATTAAGCATGATGAGGTTTTTGGTGTTTCAATCACTAAAATATTCCTATTTTTTAAGAAAATAAAGAAAAGTTAGTTATTCTGATCTATATGTTAGGAAGTTCTTGGAGTCTTAATTAAATTATTAAAGGAAAATTCTGCGACAACAGACTATAAGTTTTAATAATATTATTGCCAATTCTCAGCCCCTCGTTTTATCTTATTAAAATAGAGACCTACTGGGAGAGAAACTCAAATTTGAGAGATATGTTTCCCTTATTTGCACTTATAACATATTTGCACGAATTATATACTTCTACCCTATTTTAAATTTCTTACTCCAATTGATGGAGGGATGCAGGGTTGGATTGGTTTAGTCCATTTTGTTTTAAAAATCAATTAAAAATAAAGAGTATATATAACAGCAAATTTTGTTCTATATTTTGATAATTATACTTACCACAAAATAAATGAATGGGTTGTTTTCTAATTTTTTTTTTCATTTTACCATATTTTTACTCAACATGTTGAAGACTTCTTTCACATTTTTTTTTTGCCAAAAGTATTTTTTAACGACCACCACTAGAGTTCAAGTGAGGTTTACACTAGTGGTCTCGGTAGTGGTTGTCGACAATAAATTGATTTATTTTTTCAACAGTGATTATTTTATGGAGATTATTTATTATACCCATTTTTTACCATAGCTATACTCCTACAACTTAACGGGAATAAGCCTAAACCTTCCCTCTTTAAAAAAAGAAAAGAAAGGAAACAGTGAATTTGTTAATAAATCAAAAATTCATTAATTATGATTTTTTTGCTCTATTATTATTAGTTACTATTATATCAACGTAATATTATAAACAAAAACTTCAAAGATTTTATAAAAAAATAATTATCATAATGGTTGTTTTTGATACAATGGTTCAATTGATGTTCAAAACTTTAATATAGAAGTGGAATATGGATGGAATTTGTTGAGGAACTTATTAAATAAGAAATGTTGGTGGGACTTTGTATAAATACACGGAAATTTGATCTCCTTCGCGTGGATGTTCTAGTTTCCCTTTCCTAATTCAATAAGGATTATGTTTATGGCCCTAATTGAGTCTCTAAATTCTAAAACTTACAAACGTCCAACTTGATTATGGTATTCAAAACTAAGACATTACACGTGAAATAAGTTTCGCTTTACCAATTGACCAAATACAAATATATTTTAGAAAAGTGTTATCACTTGACCAAAACCATTTTTTTAGCGTCTCTATCTAATTACTATAATGTCCTCCCATTGTTTTTCCCACCTTTCCATCCAGGATAATTTAGTAAATTGTCTTTTAAGATGTTGCTGCATTCTCGAGCTTCCCCACACTACCCCCTTTTTGTCCCTACACCATTTATCAACTACTTCTTTTAAAAAAAAAAACAAAAAAAAAAAACTATTTATGATGTACTCCGCAAGGCGTGTGTGAGATATAATAATATCATACAATATTTTTTTTCTTTAAATACATACTCTTATAATTTCATATAGTTACAATGAGTTGAGCGGATCAATTCGACTGGGGTCCAAATAAAGGTGGCAATTCGTGTTTTTGGGCCTAACACGACACAGGATACTCCTGTACGACATGAAGTCGTGTTATTTTTGGAAACAAGAACACATCCCGCCTAAAACACAACATGAAATGGCACACATGATTGAAGTTTTTGTATTCTAATAAACATGTTAGAACACGAGTATAAATATGGATTTTCTCAAATTTAGAGATAATAATACCTAATTAACATGACAAGACACGATTAACACGACATATTTCCAATTTCATTTCAAAATTTGGAAACAAAACACGACATAATACGACTTCGTGTTAAAAATCATAAACACACGCATGATTTCTCAATCAATTTTATGCCAATTTCATGTCGTTGCCTCATGTCATTTATAAAATTTCCACCTCTAGGCAAGCACAACTAATTGACATGGTTCAAAAAATTTCAACATAACACCTGCTTCGGTTAGGCCAAGAAGGGTACGGGCATACTTTTAGAGCAGTTGAGTTCGAGAATTAGATAATTTTTATTTAATAAAAAACTTACGTTTCAAAATCTATATATAGAGAGAGAGAGAGATAATGGGAAGAAAAAAACTGATTGCTATTTATGGATATGTAAACCTATATTTTATAAAATTATGTTCATGAATATTAAAATAGTCTTACAATCAGGATTTGCTTTGTATAATTCGTAATATACACAAAAATTAATTAAAAAGGACATTTACATAAATCTATTTATTTATTACAGAGTTAGTTTTTCATACAATTTATTTATTCAATCTGCTGCATACAAGTAAGGTGTGCTCCCGAGGTTAGTATATAATAAAAAAAATTGGAATTATAAGATATAATAAATAACCATATATATTACTTAAATTTTCTATATTTTTTAAGGATAATTTTATTTCTATCCATATGTTTTTTTCAGTGAATTCGCGTTTGAGAGCTTTATTAAGTTTATCCACGTTAGACATTAAGTTTACTCACGTTGTGAGATAAACTTACAAAAATTAATTGTTATTGGTTTTAAATAACATCAATTTTAATAAAAGATTCTATAAAAATATCCACACATTTTCGTTAGTTCATCCAAATTCATTAAGTTTGAAATCGTCCTCTTTTTTCTTTAATAAGTACTTTATTGCTAGAAAATATACTTTGAGAGAAAGAACGCATCAGCTTTGTATTGTCAAAAGCTTCCTTCCCTTCCATTCTCTTTTTTTTTTTTTAAATTAAAGTTAGTTTTCATTTTTAAGTCAAGGAAACTTAGTTAAGTTATTATATAACTAGGTTCAAAATATTATATATACATAAACAACATATACACAAAACTTCAAATATTAATAGCATTCGAGATTTTTCCCTTGAAGCATAATATATTTCGGGAGATAATAATTAAGAGAATATTTCAATAAAGGTATAAAAAGTTCTTATTTTAATAAAATTTTCCGGGGTTTGATTTACTGATTTGAGAATAAAAAATAAGGTAGGAGAAAACAACACTTTAAAGTATTATTATCAATTTTTTTTGGGTTTCTCAAGTTACATAATACATTGAATTTATATGTTAGCAGTTGGTTTTATTTGTTGTGTATTGATATTTTAGCTTTCATGTTCCTCTTATATATGTTATTATTTTATAACTTTAATATTGATGAAGAAGCACCGCTTAAAATAAAAAGAATAAATACTGAGTTCTAATTGGACGTGTAATAAAATGAAGAATAAAAGTTCTAGTTGGATAATGGATATGGAAATTCAATAATATTCTTGTATTTTAGAAAGTTATTTTAGGTAATAATTGTAAAGAAGAGAATGCCATGAATCATGGATGGATAAACTAATTAAAAAAACGGATATATAAATATTTCCAAAATTAAATGTATTTACTTAGGTGGCTATATTTCTCAATTTTTTGAAGGGCGTTATTGAAAAGTTTCAACAAAAAGTTTCATAAATTTTGGGTGAATAAATTGATAGATCACGGGGATAAAAAACAAAATCACCAATTTTTTAAATAGTTGGTAATGTCTTTTATATGTGTTTACTATCCAGTGAATTAAATATTTTATATCTTAATTATTTTTTTATTTAAGAGTTTATTTTTTTAATATAATTAATATATTAAATCTTATCGAATCTGACAAGGATTAAATAAATTACACTTTTGATTTTTGATTAAGTTAAATTTTTTAAAATTTTAAAAGGTACCAAAAGTGACTCTTAAATGATGAAAAAATAAATTAAAAGGAGGAATTACTTAACTTGTAATTTGCGTGATGCATATATATTTTATAAATTTTTAAATTATAAATAGATTTAGCTTATTAAAATTAAAGTGTGTGGCACAATTCAATTATTTAATAGTTTCAGATGACAAATTGATCCACTATTTTTATTAGGCTCCAATTTAATTCACAAAATTGTAGAGAGACTTTTCCTTTCATTATAGTTAAAGAAAAGTACATGTAATCAAAAAAGCTGGAGAGAAGATACTTGAATAAGAGATACATAATTAATGAAAGAATCTAAAACCTATAAAAAATTCTCAATACAAAAAAGTAAAAAAGTGAAATTTATGGACATTTAATATTACATTAAGTTGTAAAATAGCACATTTAATTCAAAAGAGTGAAAAGAAGAAAATTAAATAAATTTCATTTTACAATATATTTTTTATGATATGATTACAAACTCTCATTTTTTGCTTGCGTTGATAAATGGGCTAAAAGGGACCCAAAGAAGGCCCACTTTAGTGAAAGTTTTGTTACTCCAAATCTAGACTTATTCTTTCATTTTCCTTTTATATGGTAATATATGTGTATCATATTTTTATTAGTTATCACTTTAATTTTATATTATGTCCCTTCCTAATAATTTTTGATGAGTTCTTTATTTGAGATTTAAAATATAACTCAAGTCACAGTCAAAATATATTAAGTAGCCTTAGAATACCACGTGATTATCTTTTAGAACCAATAAGCATAAATTCATTTTTTATATATTTTTTACCCTCCTGTATAAATAACGAGTACTACTTAGAACGCAACCATTAGACTAGAGTATGACCACATGGGCATCTAAGAGTATTAACAAATTTCTTTGTTGCACTGGATCTAACTAACGGAAGTATATATATAGTGTTGTTTTAAAAGAGATACAATAGTATCAATTTAGTTAAAAATAAAATTTGGAGATAAAAAAATGTGTATACACCCCAATCTAATTTTAAAAAGTAGTTAAAAACAAAACATCTAAACTTTTAGTTTGAAACAATAGTAAATTTTTGACCCCCTTCAATATCGAATCCTCATTTTGTCCCTACTCACAATTCAACATTGACCCTGAAATTACAACCATTTCTTTTTGTTAGTAATTATGAAGATGACATCGTCAAAATTTGCTCCAACAAAAGTAGTAAAATTGGCTCTATATTTTGGAGAGTCATTATCTCTCTTCAAATTTGGTTAGTGAAAAATGAGTCTTCAAATTTTTTTTTAATATTTTTTTTAATTAAAGTTTATCAAATAAAACACCAATTTCATTTGAAGAGCTTGTTTGAGTCATTTAAAAGTTGTAATACCCCATAGTTAATTTGTTTAAATTAAGTTTTGTTTAAAGTTGTAATACTAGGGAATGATCGATCATGGATTTTAAGCTCTCAGGATTGTGCTTGTCAGTTGGCCTTGATCGATCATGATAAAAACAGGGCTTGATGAGAAATTAAGTTGTTGACTCGAGATATTTTTTACATTTTAATTTATTTTGACCGAAGAAGTTTCGTTTTTGTTTTGAAAACATTGAGAGCTCACCGGAGAAAGTGATATGTAGACGAAATTGGAGGTAGTATAATTTAATTATTTTATTTAAGGTGAAAAATGGTTAGAATGTTAACTTAATAAACGTGTGGGGTTAATGTGATTCTTACCAAACTAAAGGATAATTTATCGTAATTTATCCAAATCTTGAATTATATATCTATAGAAATCTACTAGCTTCTTGTTTTGCCTTCCTTCTTCAATTCTTTTGGCCGAGAGAGAGAGGGAAATAAAGGGAGAGAGATACTCCATTTTTATTTTAGTTTTCAAGCTTCCTCTCTTTAGATTTCGTCTATCGAACTCAGCCGAATCGTGTCAGGTCTTTAGGAAAAATTGTTCTACTCGTTGAGCATTGCATAGAAGTGTAAGAATTTTGGAGTTTCGTCACCAAATTTTTGGTTCATCATCATCTTTGTAGCTTGGATGTGAGGTAGGGGTTTAATTTGGTTCTTTATAAGTAAATTTGTTGATTTTCCACCAATTCTACATGAGTTATACCATGCATGAAATGAGTTAGGGTAATATGGTTACAGGCAAGGTTGGATTACCAAGATTTTCACTTAATTTGGATAGATATGTCAAAATTCAAGGAATTTCATTTGTTATAGTTCATGCATGCATGCAAAGAATTATGTTCATAGGTCACATGTAGGGGTGTTCACTGTCCGGTTGACACTGGACCATTGAACTAGAATACGGACCAAACCGAATTGAATACATTGGTCCTTTAAATTTTGGGACCGGACCGGACTAAAATGCCATTGAAGACCGGATTGGACTAGACCATTTTGATCGGGCAGGTCTCGGTTGATCTGTTCGGTTTGAACTTTTCAATGGGCTTTTATTTTGAACCATTCAAAATCAAGATAACCATGGCCAAAAAATTAGTCAAAATCAAAAGAACCATCGGCAAAAAAATTATCCACCACTGTGAATGGATTTGCATATATAATATAGTCATGATTTACAAATTGTTAATCATTACGCTTTTTCCACAAGAAGCAGGCACGTTTATACGCAAAACATAGGTATAAATTTGAAGAAAATCAAATTAATCTGTAACTTTGAGAAAATAGAATAAGAAAAATATATGTTTTTAACATAAATACGATAACTTATCTCCAAATTACAGATCGATTGCGTTTGAATAGAGAGATGAAACCCATCAATTTTTTAATGCCTTGAGAGAGATATCTGAATGTTAGAGAGATGTGCTTTTGAGTTTAAAAATATACATGGATGCTTCATGTGTGAGTGTCGAAAATCCTTGACATAGACTATAACATGGATTTAATTTTAGAAAGAGAAAGAGCCAGAAAGATAGAAATAGAGAGAGCGAATGCGACTAAGGCAGTTGCTGGTGTGAAGGAAGCAGAGTTGTGGCTTTGATTTTGTGGTGCGGAGGTGGACGGCATGGTGTGACGGTGGACGGGGGAGAGAGATAGAGAGAGATAAGGAATGCATCACTAACGGAGAGATGCGGCATGTATGTTTAAGATTTAGGGTTACTAGCTTAACAGAGATGTATATATATATTTGAGAATTTTTTTAATGTATATATATATACAGTCCGGCTACTAAGAGGGACTCCCTTACGTTTTTCTTGAGGGAGGGATACCTTATTCCCATTGCCAAACATATTCACTCCTTGTTTAAAAAAAAAAAAAAAACTCCCTGTTAAAAAAAAAAAGAACGCAATTTTCCTTTCATCTCTCTCCCCAAACGTCGACCTTTCTCTTCCGTGCAAACCTCCCTCTCTGGCGTTGTCTGGTGCAGCCGTCTATCTCTCACACACAGAGACACGCCTCCTTCTCCTGCTATCCCTCTTCCACGCTGTTAAAAAAAACACGTAATTCCTTCCCTTTTTTTCACATGCTAAACCCCTCATCACGTAAGCATTCCTTGAAAAAAAAAACCACGTAATGCCGACCTCTTTCTTTACGCGCTAAACCCCTCACCAGATCAACGACCTCCATCTCTTTCACCTTCATCCACGCTAGCACTCCTCCTCTCCACCGTCTGGTGCCGTCCACCTTTCTCCGTCAAACCCTAATGCCAGGTATCACTACAAATTTCTAACTAATATATTTTTTGCTGATTGTTTATAATTAAAATAAAATTAGGTCTTTGATTTTAAAAATATATTAGTCATTATGGCGAGTAATTATGTTAAATTTCAATGGTGCTTTGTGTTTAAATGCAATTTTCTTAATACTTCATGATGGTTAAAAATCTTGATAGTGTGTTGTTACTTATAATATAAAGTTCCAGTTGGTGCTAGAAATCTAGTTAACGATTATTAGCTTACTATACTATAGGATGCCAATTGGCATCAATATGATTTTAATAATGAGTTTCCCATAAGATTTAAGGGAGTGCAGTGTGCTTCATAAAAAGGTTTGAAAATAATTAAAAACACCTTATGAAAAGGTGAACATATTGGTGGAATGTTATCGTACTTTTTGGATTTTCCATGGAATAAAATTCTTTTGGTGGTGGGTAAAAAAGTTTTCCATGGGAAATAAAGAAAAGACGGATAACATCTCACAAAAAATCTTATTTCTATTTGATAAGTGATGAACTCAGTAGATCACTTTTAAAAATTTCAAACTTTTTATAATAAGCCTAATTTTAATTTTTTTTGTATGAGAACTAAAACTTGCAACTAAAGATTGCGGTAGAGTGGTGGTTTGTTCCCAATCTTACTGGGTTGTGTTCGCCATATGTAGTTCCTTTATTGGAAATATGCATGCATATTTGTGATAAAATATAAAATTAATGCACGGGTCATTTTACTGTCATTGTTAATGCAACATTTACGTAAACCACACACTGATGTTTTTTTATTTAAAGAGAAACATAACCTAAATATGTTTTGTAGCTACCCTTCTCCTTTAAAATGATAAGATATAAGGTCACCAGCTACCAACTTCACGTTCTATATATTTGGGTTAGCTTTATTGCCAAAATGGATAATGTATAGTCCTTGAAAGGCAGCGTGTGTGGGGCTGTCTAAATTGCTTTAGCAAAAACCATTATTGCTTTGTCAACATATCATTTCCCATGTTTTTTCCGTATTTTATATTTATTCTGCAATTTCAAATACACACGATACATGCATATCTATTTATTCCTTAAGAACTGTGTCATTTATTATTTTTAACTAATATATTTTCTGCTGATTGTTTATAATTAAAATAAAATTAGGTCTTTCATTTTCAAAATATATTTTATGCTAATTTTTGCCTATTTGGACTAGGTCTTTGATTTTATTTATGGAGATGGATAAAGAAGGTTATAATGAAGGAGAAAATATTGATTTGTCTATTGATACGGAAGATAATGTAAACCTTGAAGAAGAAACGACACATGAACTGAAAACTACAGTCGATTCCTCTGGTAGTTACAATCCTCATGTAAGTGATGAGATTAAACCAATAAAAGGACAAGAATTCCGAACATTAGACGATGCTCAAAAGTTCTATAATGCGTATGCTAAAGAAGCATGTTTTAGTATAAGAAATCATTCTTCAAAGAAGAGGAAAGGAACTGACGAGATTATAAGGAAGGAATTTGTGTGTTTCAAGCAAGGAAAAAGTGAAAGATTTGCTAACGTAGATGCAAAAAGGCGTCGAGGACAATTAAAAGATGGTTGTAATGCTAAATTAGTGGTCGTAAAAACAAAAACGGGTTCTTTTGTAGTGAGTATATTTAAAGAGGGGCATAACCACCCGTTATCAACACCGAGAAAAACTCATCTTTTACGGTCTCATTGTCAGGTTTCAAATGCGGCAAAATGCTTGACTCAACAATTCTCTATGATCAATATACCCCCACATCTACAATATAGTTTGCTTCAAGTACAATCAAGAGAGATTGAAAATGTCGGGTGCACACAAAAGGATTTATATAACCATGAAACACAAAAGCGCCAGAAGGTGAAGGGGCATGATGGGGATATGTTGCATGAGTATTTTAAATTAGAACAAGCAAAAAACCCTTCTTTTTTTTTAAGATTAAGGCGGATCATGAACAAAAAATTACTCGTTGCTTTTGGGCTGATGCGACGATGAGACGAGCCTACAAGTTTTATGGTGATGTGATAATCTTTGATACTACATACAATTCCAATCGTTATGGGATGATTCTTGCACCTATTTTGGGGGTTAACAATCATGGGCAAACTACTATTTTTGCTTGTGCATTCTTAAATAACGAGCTAGTTGATACTTTTGTGTGGCTATTTAATCAATTTTTAGAAGCTATGCCGAGTGATGCCCCTAAAATGATTATCACCGATCAAGACCCAGCGATAACAAAGGCCATTCCTCTAGTCCTTCCAAATACGTTTCACAGGTATACTTTTTTTTTTCCTTTAGATAGTGTAATTTTGTTCTTTAGATAGTATAATGTTTTTTTCTTTAGATGGGTATAATATTATTTTTTTACTTTAGAGAGGTTTAATTTTTTTTTCCTTTATAGTATAATTTTTTTTTACTTTAGATAGTTATATTTTTTTTTCTTTAAATAAGTATAATTTTTTTTTCTTTAAGTAGGTATAATTTTTTTCTTTAGATAGGTATAATATTTTCATACTTGTTATGCGCGTGCATTTTTCACAGGTATTGTAGTTGGCACATTTGTATGAAATTTTCAGAGAAGATTGATGGGAATAGATACACGTTATACTATACTGAGTTTGCAGATTGCATATGGAATTCCGAGAGTTGTGAAGAGTTTGACTTGAAGTGGACAGGACTTATCGTGAAAAGTGGATTAAAGGACAATAAGTGGTTGGAAGATATGTATGAGATTCGGTCTAAATGGATTCCAACGTATGTTAATCATGTTTTCTCAGCCAATATGTCAAGTAGCCAAAGAGCAGAGAGTAGTCACGCATTTTTTAAGAAATATATCGGTAAAAGTAACTATTTAGTTGATTTTATGATGCAATTTAGTAGGGGACTTGTGAAACAACGTCATCAAGAATTGATTGCTGATAACAAAGATATAATTGAGAAGCCCAAAATGAAAATGAATCATGATTTTTTGGAGCATATGGTTGAACATTATACTCGTGAAATGTATTATAAATTTGAGGATGAGATATGGGTCTGCTTGAAGTATAAATTTGTGCTTCTTAGGGAAATAGAGAATGAACAAGTGTTTAGGGTTCAAAGAAAGGATGTGGAAACTAGTATAGTCCGTGAGATTTTTTATAATAGGCACTCGGAGTTTGCTTCTTGCAGTTGTAAGAAATTTGAAAGCTCTGGCATCCCATGTAGGCACATCTTAGGTTATTTAATCAAATTTCATGATTTCATTAAGTTGCCCGAACAATACATCTTAAAAGATGGACTAAAGAAGCAAAAGTTGGGACAGTGATTGATGATGGTGGGTTGCTTATAAATGATGATAAAGAATATATCATGAAGCGAAGTCAATTAGTAAAAGCTTATTTGGATGTTGTTGACAAGGCCCTCACTAGTGAAGAAGCAACAAAGATCTTTAATGATGGTTTACGAAATATTAGTGAGAAAATTAAAGCGTTGGGTTGTAGTGAAAAATATAACCCTTTGGGTGGTTGTGCTACAAATGGGAATGCTTCGGGTAATTGTGAGCATGTTTATAATGAACCGAATCAAGTACGAGCGAAAGGATGTGGAAAAAGGCTCAAGGGAGGAAAAGAAAAAGCACTAATAAAATCCAAGAAATATAAACCTAGAAGGTGCCATGGGTGTGGTAAAGTTGGTCAAGCTCATGATAAAAGAAATTGTCCGTCACTTCTAAACCCGTAAGGATATTTTTTTTTATTTTTCTCTTTTCTTTTTCATCTTCACAATACTGAATCCAATACATATTAAGTTATATTATTTTTTTGGCTTGATAGGTCTTCTTCATGCAATAAAGATGCACAGCTATTTGAGGAGAATCGGTTATCTAGTGAAGATGGGGATGAAACAGATATAGATTGTGAAGATTGACTTTTCTTATTTCATTTTAGTTTGTAGTTTAACTATGTAAGCGCGCAGGCTTGTTTTGAATATTGCATTTTTCTAGTATAACTATGTGATAGTTTGAACTTGAATATTTGCGGTTTCTAGATAGTTTAACTATGTAAGCATGTATTGGATTTAAATATTGCATTTTCTAGATTCTATGCAATGATTGTTGGATAGCAAATCAAAATTTTAAGTCACTTTATGGTAATTTTCTTTTGATTGTATCTATTGTGGTAGTTCTTTTTTTTATTGTGGCTATTTTCACCATTGTACACTCAATTATAAAACAAAAATAAATATAACAAAAGTCATAGTCTTACTAATTCAGGTAACAAAGATTGAAATTTCAATTAAGCTCTTAAACACTTGTTACTTTAAGTCACAAAAACAAATACAACAAAAGTCATTACAAAGCTACATTTTTATCTCTTTCTACTGTCATCACATACATATAATACTTACTACCTACTGTAGATAGCAAATAAATACAACAAAAGTCACAAATACAAGTTATAGCCATTTTCTTCGCATGTTCGCCTTCTTCTTGTAACACTAATCTGCATATATGACTGAGCGGGGGCTGCTGTTGACCGAGCCGATTATCTCCCTCTAATCTTGATTATTTTTTGTTTCGTTTCCTTTTTTTGAGTACTGCATAAATTATTTGATATTCTACGAATTCTGAGAAGTTGGCACTCACATGATCATCATTTGACTCATAATCATTAATTTGTTTTATAAGGGTAACATATACAGCCCCAGAGAAACATAAATACAAGAAATGGTCTAACACTTCTACATTCTATATATATGATAAGATAGATTATAGCACTACAATGATACTAGATTGTATACAGTTGACAGTCATATCTCCAACTTCAGCATTCTTTCCTTTCTCATCATTGCACGATGAGAAATAATTCTTGTGCCCATTTAAATTAGCAGAAATATTTAACTCAGATTCCCTTCTTTCACAATTTTTCGGAACAAGAGCTTGATTCAAATTTGACTGCTCCGCTGTAGCAACACCATTGGATGGCATATGAGAATAACTAGTACTGGATAAAAATCCTCTTTCACAACATTTAGAAATTGCTCAAGTTTCTCCAGAAGCACTTGCAGCACCAATGTCCGCAGGCAGTTCCCACATTGCCATGATCGGAATTTGGTCACAAACACAGGAGGAAGTTCCTCTTCCAAATAACTGTCATCAGCAAATAAAGAAAATGGCATGCATATACTTTTGGCATTCTCTCTCATTTCTACTACATATCTATTGTTCCACAGTAGACAGAGAATCAGAAAAAAGGAAAAAAATAAGAAGCAAGTTGTAGAGAATATACTTTTAGATACCTAGAGTATATGATTTATGCCTGCCAAAGTAATTGTGCAGCAATGCAAATTATAAGCTTATCTATTATGCTAAAAGAATTCCTTAATCATAGCTTAACTTCTCTTATTCTTATTTAATCCGAACCCGGTTTGCTTACCCAAGCAATTGATTATTGCATGAAGAAGCTTCATGCTTATCTAATAATGATGGTTTTAGATCTTATTTTTGCATATGAACTACAACATGTTTATGTATGCATGATGAACATATATCAAATTGAAAAGGCAGCATTAACTATATTAAAAGTATAACTATAAACAGCCAGTTAAATACACAAATTTAATTAATATCATCCAGGGTCGAGCTTAGTCCCCATCATGGTCTATTATCCAATATATCAAATAACTATATAAGATTATCTTTTTTGAAAAAAAGAAAACCATGTTATCTACTAAATAGACCATTCATTACTCCAGTCAATCCATTAGCACCCAAACCAATAAACCAGAAATATAAATATATTTCAAAAAATCCTAATCAAAAGAAATCCCACATTCAAATTATACTAATAATAGAAAAGCACTGAAGTGTCTATGTTTGTTGGTGGAGATAAGGGTGGAGGCTAGAAAAACTAATCATCTACATTCACTCAATACTAAAGGTGTTATTTAGCTCTTAGTTTAAGTAAAATTCCTTCCACTTGGTGAGTTGTTTGTTTCATCTTGTAAAAGACAGTTTTTTATACTGGGTGGTAAGATAAATATTTCAGTTATTATTGGGCAAGGAACCAAAAATCTTTATTATTCTGTTTTTTTTTAGTGTTGCATATTTGCATGAACTTATTAGAGGTTGTTATAGCAAATTGTCAGTTTCTTTGTTTTTGTCAAATTTTAGGAGGAAAACAATGAACAAAAATCAAACTAATCAAGATTTAATTTTATTAAAAACACATTTAAAGCATATGCTAATTTTTGTTTGTTAGAATTAACCAAAAGCGGTGTGAAAATACGCACTTGAAAATACGCACTGCATTGAAGCTCAAACCTGTGTTAATATCAACCCAAATAGAAAATGAAAATCTGGACCTTATTTATATTGCAATTATCTTTCAAAAAGGGAAAATACTGAGAATGCGTTTCCAAACTTTCTGCTAAATTAGTGATCTTGTATGGCTTATTAACTGATATTGCTATTGAATTGCGCAATATTAAGGTGATGTATGAGATGAAGGTGAGAAAGCTTATAGGTGTGAATGCAATGCAAGACTATAATGATATTATAAATTGGTAGGAGAAAATTGACAGAATAGAATACAAATAGAGCAATTTATTTACCTTAAATACCAAAAAGAAAAAATCAGGGATAATTAGGGCTTTGGAGGTGGCAATGGACGGTGCTGGATGACAGAGGCCAGCGTGGAACAGGGACAGCAAGAGAGGGAGGCGTGTCTCTGTGTGTAAGAGACAGAGGGCAGTACTAGACAGCGCCGGAGAGGGAGGCTGGCGCGGAGGAGAAAGGTCGACATTTGGGGAGAGAGACGAATTGAATTGAATTTGGGGAAAGGGAAATTGCATGCCGGATGACAGAGGCCAGCGTGGAAGAGGGATAGCAGGAGAGGGAGGCGTGTCTCTGTGTGTGAGAGATAGAGGGATGCACCAGACAACGCCAGAAAGGGAGGCTTGCGCGGAAGAGAAAGGTCGACATTTGGGGAGAGAGTCGAAAGGGAAATTGCGTTCTTTTTTTTTTTAACAGGGAGTTTTTGTTTTTTTTAACAAGGATTACATGCGTTTGGCAATGTGAATAAGGTATCCCTCCCTCAAAGATAATGTAAGGGAGTCCCTCTTAGTAGCCGGACTGTATATCAATTCGATCTGGGTTTTTATAGATAAAAATTGGCAAGACCGAAGACGGAACCACTTCAATCTACAAAAATTTAGACCGAACTAGACCGTTGCATGTGTAAGAACCAAAAAATCCTATTTTTTTGGTCTAGTCTAGTTTGTCCAATCGGCTCGGTTCGGTTTTTGAAGACCCCTAGTCACATGCTTGTATTAATAGTTAAGTAATTTCCATATAATGTGATGATTAAGCTTTATACAGGCATAAAATTAGGTGGGGAAACTTAATTGTTAAAGAAGAATTGTAAAAGAAATGGGTACCATATGCTATGATCATGCAATGGAGTAAAGAAATTGGAAATTATGTAATTAAATGTATGATAAGTATATATTAATTTACAGGCATGTGTGCATGAATATGATAACATGATTGTTATAATTATATTGATTGCAATTTAATTTTGCTCAAAAAGAAGGGATTTCATGGATGAAACCTCATAGTTATTTAATTACAAGTAAATAAGTAATGAGAGAACACAAGGTTCATTTCTTTTTGTAATTGAACATTTAAATTCATTTATTAAGAAGTTGTGTATTTTTAAACCTTATCACTAATTGGAATTCAAGTTTAAATAATGATTGAGTAACCCTTGCAAAAATATAGTATGGTTTGGTCAATGCATTGGCATATGCATAAGTAGGTCTTCTATACCGACTCCGATGGATATGGTATTTACATGTCTACAGTTTCTATGATCATAGAAGTTCAAGTAAATTGTATATATTTATATGATTATATCATGTCGGGTCAAGGAAAATGCCAAATTGTATTATTGAAATTGAAGTATCCCCAAAAACATTGAATATTGTATCCAATTGTGGATCGTGATAAGATATAAAAATATTCTTGGTCGTTTATTCTTGTCGATGCAATAAAAGTAGGGTTCAGCTCCCTTGGGTTGAAAATCCTTAAACTTCCGGAGGGTAGCAAAAAGGGTGGTTTAGAGCCCACGATGGATAGTCCAAAAATTATGACTCGACAAGACAATGATGTTATGATAATGTTTTGAGACAATACGTGACTACCGAATCAAGGACTCTATTATCAATATTTTGATTGACAATGATAATCTCAATTCCCTATTTTGGAATGGTGGGGATTCGGTATCTCAGTATTATTGAGCTCAGACTTTTTTGAGAGATATATAGTTTGATTTGACTATTACGTTTCGGGTTATATTGCATTTGCATTCCACGCATCACTAGAAATTTCATATGCCTCGGTTTTGAATAATATATCTTAGCAAATGAAGAGTATAATGATAAAATATTTAAAGTGCATCATTAGAGAATCAATTAATTAATATAAACAATGGAATTTTATCCACATGAGTCGTATTGTGTGATTTTTGAACTACACATTATGTATTTTCCCCCTACTGAGCATTAGGCTCACCCTTGTTTTTGAAAACCATTTCAAATACTAGCGGCTTTGCTAGAGATACTGTATTGGGTTAGGGGATAAACTAGAGAGCCTTTGATGCCAATTTACATGAATAATAACGTGAATAATATAAGCATGAATAATAATGTGAATAGTACAAATATTCAAGCTAATTCTAGATAGCCAGTCAAATGCTTTTTATTATGTGATTGTTTATAAACTACATGAGCTAAGATGTGTAATTAATTAGTAGTGTAACTATATGGCCATAGGTGTACTCATGGCTTGTAAAAAATAAAATAAAAATATGTATGCTTGTTTTTATTATGATGTGTGGTAAATTTGTAAAATTTTTATATAATAATTCATTATAGTTAAGTATATGATGGGTTAGTAAAGTCTATGGCCTTAATAGCACTAGATAATCACGTTAATTAAGGCAAGGCATTACAAATGGTATCAGAAGGTAGGTTCAAGATCACTTCAACTTGTTAGGTAGGATGAGTGGAGTGAATACATGAAAAAGTTTAATCATGTCAAATTTTCCTGGATTTATTTGAAATGTACATCTTGCTACATACATTGGTTTTCATTTGTCACTCACAAGTGTAATATTCATTTAGAATATCTTCATCCGTAATATGGGAATGAATGTGAAAAGTTGTTACGAATGTAAATAGTGGGGCCATCATAGGGAAACAATGTTCATTACTACAACTGTGTTAGAAAATGAGTGAAGAAAGTTTTGGGTTCTATAAGTGGTGTAAGTAAACCAAAGGTTCATTATGAGTGTAAGCAGCGAGGGAGAGCTTTGTAAACAAGTGTTCCTTTGGAATATCTAACAAAATGTTTATAGGGTATGATGAAGGGTTGCGTTCCCCATTAAGTTTCTAAGTACCTATTGTAGACACCCCGATCCGTGACCCCCGCAAGAACCCTAACGACCTTCGATAACTACTATTTTTGGAGTCCGGGACCCACCCGAGCACCCGAAACTACCCCGAAAGGGTTTATTGGGCAACAAACCTGTTTTTTAGAGGGATTGTCGCACGACATATCAGTATGTCGCGCGACAATCACTGATATGTCGCGCGACAAACCCCTCTGTCCCCGACCATCCACTCTCTGACACATCAGTTTGTCAGAAACATCACTTCAACCGTTTGTCGCGCGACACATGCCGTTTGTCGCGCGACACATGCCGTTTGTCGCGCGACACATGCCCTTTGTCGCGCGACACATGCCCTTTTTTGGGAAAATGTCGTGCGACAATCTCCCCCGAGCAGTATAAATAGGCCAACACCCCCATGGGTTCCAGACAGCAACTTCTCAACACAATTTCTATACTAAAATTTCTTATTTTCTCTGATATTTTATAATCTTTAAAGCCTTCTGCAGAAGCATCTGTGATAAAATTTATTTTCGCAAGAGTCTCGGCTCTAATCTTGGCACCCGGAGTGCCACCTTCTAGAGTCAGACCGTCGAAAATATTTTTAAGAAGAAAGCTGATATCCGTCAGAGGTCTTCTCTGCTGTATTATATTTTCTCTCTTATTCTAATATCCGTCCTAGTAAGCAAAGTGGCGACATGGTTGTGGTAGATTCCTAACGCGCTCGAAAATCAGGTTTTCATTAGTTATTTCCAAAAAGCAGTAGAATATCAGTAAAAGCATCCAAGCTTTCCAACATAGAATAAACATATAAGACCACTAGAGACCGAAAGGGTAGAATGGGTGCTTAACACCTTCCCAAACCGTAATATAGTTCTCGAACCCTATAGAATCCTGATTTCGTAGACAAACGTGTAAAGAAAGGCTTATCTGTAGCCTTCCCTCTTACACAACTATTTTGTCCGTTTTATCGTAAAACGTACTGGCGACTCTGAACAAACCCTCTTGCATCTAGAAATAGGATAGAAGGACACCCGATATGAATTATCAACACATATAAGCAAATGGAACAACGAAATCCTTTCCGATGTTTCAGACTCCCAAACCAGAGGCTGAGAACCTGGGGTCTCATTTACGGATTCTCACACCTATAGGTCGAGGTCCATCCAAGATTAAACATCTTGAAGTAATGTGCTCAAATTGTGGAAGTAGAGGGTACACAAAGCCCATCATATTATCAAACCCTTAACTAAAGGAAAAAGCCCATAAACTTATAAAACTCTTTTTCTCTTGTTATGAATGTCACCATATATAGACATCACTGACATTATTACTCTGTTTTACCGTACTTTATTTTTGGTTTCTCTGTTCTTTTATCATCAATGATATTTTGGAATTAACAAATCCTAAATCCTTGAAAAAGACCCAAACTTCTAATAATAAATTTGGGACGTGCCCTAACTAAATAACCACACCCAATAATCAAATTAACACCAATTTTGCTGTGATAATTTAAAGGTACACCTCATCAAGAATCAACCTAAAATATAGGAGGTGCCATTAAAGGATTTATTTTGATTATCTTTTTTTATTACAAAACATTATTGTGGACGTAGAATACAAAATGAAAAAGCCATGGGAAATCATCTTTCGGTCAGAGTTGGAGAAAAGTTTTAAAGACTGTTAATTTTGCACTGCTAAAAGCCAATATAATTAATCATCTTTAGTGATCGAGAGAGAAAATGGCGTGGGCATGGAGGAGAAAAAAGAGGTTGAAAAGATTAAAGCGGTAAGGGTTTGTTTGGTTAATAAATAAATGGATTTTGGATTAAAATTAAAAATTTAAGTGGGGTAAACTGCATCTTCATATGGGTGCAAATAAAATTACCCTATGTTTAATTATTTACCACAAACATTGATTGTGTCATGTGTAGTTTGTTTTAGTGATTACTTTTGTGGGAAAACTTTTTGGTTGGGGAGACAGAAGGCTTTGTATGACCTCGTAATAAATTTCATTTTTTTTATGTTGGTGGATTTGATAATGAGATTCTAGACTATACTTGGTAAATACATTTATTATAAGTAATTGAATGGCCAATTAATGGTTAAAAATGATATTTGGTTGTAGGATACTTGTATTTGGGAATTGTTAGTAATAGTATATGGCTTAGGATTCCATATGTTTCTTTTGGCTGATTTATTTAAAAATTTATGAATTGGAGCGGTTAGTTGCTTTGCATATGGTCTATAAATTACGAATGTTAAAAAGTAGAGTTATTACATCGGTATGTCTGCTTTAAGCGTGGTTTAATCGCATAGTTACTATGGAATTTAGTAGGATAGTGGGATATATAACACTTGGCATGGTGTGAAATTGGAAGGATATTACTTGTCTATGCTATATGTAAGTTAGGTCGTTATAGATTTATGGGGTCTTAATTTATGGGATCTTGAGATTTTTGATAAATGAGTTGTAATGTAAGCAATTTTTGTCATTTCCAATTTGGGGAAATAATAATTCATTGGATTTATTTTTAAAATTTTGGGCTAGATGTTGTGGTTGACTTTATGGAGAATGGTTAAACTATACATACTTTGGTTCTTGTGATTTGGTCATGTATGGCGGATTTGGCTCATCTGAAGTTATCAAATACACTACACCAGTGATGTTGTGTTTATTCTGACCGTTGATTTTTAATGAACAACTTTGATCTAGACACGTATGAAACCCACCCAAAAAATGCCCAATACTACGTCGTATGGCAATATTCACGTTGACGTTGTTTATTTGACTCTTCTTTTCCCGTCTATTTTTATTTCTCTCTCAAGCTTCTACGTAAACATTGAATGAACAAAATCTTTGTTTCTCTTTTTTTTCTGTCTCTCTATCTTTCTTTCTACAACTGGACTAATCGAAAATCACTTACTGATTCTAATTGATCAATCCTTTTTAGAGTCGTCTCCCTGTGATACATCCATCACAAACCATGTATCTTTTAACTCCTCCCTGTTTCAATACTTGGGCCTTTTGTTTTGATGTACTAGATACCCAAAAACAGTTTTGGGTTTGCTTCAAGACACATAATTTGCTTTGACACCTCCTCAAAACCTAAGATATAATTCAAAATTAATTAATAAAAATAAAAAATAGAGAAAAATTCGTTTTTCCTGGTCATCTAAAAGAAAAGATGACTTTGTGTTGAAATTTATTAAACCAATTCTTGCAAACTAGAGAGGGAAATTGATGAGAAGAATGGTCCAGAATTTCTCTCATTCCTTTAGTTTTCTTGTATTTTTTTTAATTTGTTTAGGTGTTGGCCTTTTAGTTTTGAGATGGTGAATATTTTTATGCGTTTGTTGAAAAATCAGCAATTTGCAGCAGAAGGCGGTAACTTTAATACGGGAGAGACGGTGTTAAAGGACGTGTGTGCTATACGGCGTAGTTTCAATAATTTTGTAGGGGGATTTTTGGTTTGTGTTAATTTAAGCCATACATTAAAAATAAACGACCATGATAATCCCAACATCACTGATGCAGTGGATTTGGTAACTTCAGAGGAGCCAAATCCATGTATGGCTATAGTTGTTTTAAACCTTAATTTATGGTAGTTGACTTCTTTAAAAAGAGAAATTGTCCACCTTCGTGAATCAAAATTCAAGTTTTCTTTTGGTAATAGAATAATATCAATTGTGATCCTTTCCATGAATTACTAGGTAAAACACTAGATTTCAAATACTTTGGGTTCCTTCGAAAGAATTGAATGTTTTGCAATCCTTTAAATGTACGCAATTATGAAAGTTTTTATCTTTGGGAATTCCAAATCCATGTTATGGTATATTGATGTCCTTTAGATGCTACAAAAGCTTTTGTGAAATTCTTATTAGCAAGTTATTGATAGAAGTGAAATAATTGTGTCTGTTTTATTTAATCAATTACACCAAACTGAGAGTGGACTTAAGTAAAAGCGTTAATGGATAGATGTATATAATTGACATGAGTAAACTCTTTTTGGTAGGTGGATTAATTTTGAGCACTTCGAATTTTACATAAAGTGACATGTTTTGGAAAGCTGTATTAAGACTTTTGGTTATTACTAGTTAAATAGAAACTTGTTGTGACTCAGTGGAGGAACTGATGGTTGTAGTTTTGGTGTCATAATCCTCTTCTTGTGTACATTCTTGTTAGATGATGTAATTGTAGTTGGAATATAAGACAAAGGTTGTTAGCTTATGTCAGTTGGTCTTAATGACTTGTTATTATGGAACACAGGACCGGACCTGAGTACAGGCCCAAGAGTCGGGCGACTCGGGCCCAAAAATTTGAGGGGCATAAAGTTATTTTTTTTCTATACATGCATACATAATTAATATGGCAAAAATTCAATAAAATGTACTCAAATAAGTGGGCTAAAGCCCGTTAAGCATTAAAATAAACCAGCAAGCAGGTTAGGCCATTCTTTAAGTGCTGAGCCAACTTTGTCTTCATTAAGCAAGTAATTGAGCCCATTGAAGATCCAAGCCTCATTAATTAGATGAGCCCTAATGTCATTCAATTATAAAAAGAGGACATCAGCAAACAAATTGGAGCCGCAGCACAGCAACAGTGCCGAGCACTCTCCTTTCCTCCCTTTTTGATTATTTCTTTCTTTTTATTTATTTGTTTCTTTTTACTTTGAAGATTTTGAAGATTAAAGGTTTAATTTTATTATTCAATTTAATTAATGCCAAGTAATTTTTCTTTTAATCTTATTTTTTATTTAATTTTATTTATGTTAGCGTAAATTTGTGCTAGGATTATGATGAATATATTTAATTGATTTCCTTTCACGTATTCATGCTAATTGATTATACCAATTTAATACTTTAATATAAAATATAATTCTTCCTATTGGATGCCTATTTTAATTGAAAAAAAACTAAGGTTGAATTCTCATTATTTTTTGTTGAATTCACCTTATTATTTGATATATTTCATTTTTTTGTTGTTAGAGTTTGAGTTTATATATTTAGTTCTGAAAAACTTTTATGAAAAAAATAAATTTAGTACACACTAAAAATTGAGGGCCCAATTTTAATTTTCGACTCAGGTTCGGCCCTGGTGGAACAAAATATTTGGGGTAATACTTCGAGTTGCTTTACACTAAATGGTTATTCAAATGATAGCTTATTGAATAAATGTGAGTGGAAATGTCTTAATTACATAAGTTTGTGAGGTGCATGTATGACCGAGTTATGGTTTGTACGATTACGTGTGCGAGTATACTTAGAAAGGGGAATGATAAGTTTGCAAAACTTATGTGATGTCATTAATGTATAGTATGATTTCGATCGGAGTAAGTTTTATTAAAAGTTATAGGGTTAATTACAAAAAAGTATGATGTATTTGCAACTTTAATAATGAACTTTTTTTTTGTAATATTAATAACATACTTTATGTTTGGTTTTATTTAGTACATCTATTAGTTAAGCAATTTAACATTGTTAACTATTTAATGACGCGGCACAAATTTTGCATACTCAACTGCCAACTAATATTATAATTCAGCATTTTTTTCTTCATCTTCTTCCTAAACCACCTTCAAATAACCTAACTCCCCTTCAATCCCACCCCCACACCATATAATCCTAGTTGGCAGCTGATTGTGCAAAATTTGTACCACGTCATTAAATAGTTAACGATGTTAAAATAGCTAACTGACAGATTATTTTTAAAATGAAACCAAACAGAATGTATGTTGCCAATTTTACAAAAAAAAAGTTCATTGTTAAGGTTGCAAAATTAGTGTAAGTACATTGTATAATTTTTTTTGTAATTAACCCAAAGTTATATTAATTTCCTCCTCCATAATGGTAGCGAAGTTGGAAATACCCAAAAATTTGATTAATAGAATGAAGATTGATATTTTGTATACAAGAATTCTTACGTATTACATGTGTTACAAATGGAATATAGATAGAACTTATTGCGCTTCTTGATAATGGAATTTTGGAAAAGAAGGTAAAATTTCGGTATTCTTTGAGTTGAGGTTTATTTGACCAATGAGAAACATAGGATTAAAAAAGTATTTAACCTTTGGATCACTTAGTAGTATATTGGTTTTAGTAAGAAGAGAGTAAATTCCATCCTGATGGTTGTGTAAATTGACGAATGGATTATTGCAGGTGAGTACAACCAATTAACAAATTTTGAAGACAGTAATATTTGGGATCATTTCGACATGATATCTATATATAGATGTGAATAATATAGAGGTTGAGAAAACCGAGTTTTATAAGTGTTTGATGGTAGAATTTTGGTTTTTTTAAATTATGTTTTGTTTAAAGTATATTTGAGCTAAATTTAAGGTTAGAAAACAAACATTAGTGGAATTGCAGAGGCCATGATTAATCATGTCAAGGGCATGATCGATCACGGATTTAAAGCTCCCAAGATTGTGATTGTAAGTTGGCCATGATCGATCATGGCCAAAGTATGATCGATCATAAGCATGAGAAAAACATGTCTTGATTATAAATTAAATTGTTATTGACTCGAGATATTTTTACGTTTTTACTTATTTTAATTGGAGAAGCTTTATTTTTGTTTTGAAAACATTAAGAGCTCACTAGAGAAAGTGATATGGAGATGAAATTAGAGGTATTATAATTTAATTGTTTTTTTAGGTGAAAAAGAGTTAGAATGTTAACTTTATAAAACAATGGGGTTAAAGTCATATTTTAAGAAACTAAAGGATAAATTATTGTAATTTATCCAAATTATGAATTATCTAGAGAAATCCTCTAGCTTCTTGTCTTGCCTTCCCTTTTCAATTCTTTTGGCCAAGAGAGAGAGAGAGAGAGAGAGAGAGAGAGAGACTTCGGTGATGTTTGGTTGATGTTTTGAGTTAAGTTTTTAAAATATGGTGTTCACTAGAATTTTGAAATATGTTGAAAAGTATATTTGGTTTTTTTTTGAGTTTCTTTCAACCAACTAAAAATCTCATAAAAAAATTTCAAAAAATAGTCACAATAGATCTTATTTTATAGATCTCGACGAGTATGTTTTAAATATATATTTTTTATTTAATTTTGATTTTTGAATTTAAAGTTATGGTGTTTTAAAAGTTTTTTTAGAGAGAGAAAGTAAAGTGAAATAAATTTTGGAAAGTGTAAAAGTATAATTGATTTTGAGTTGAGTTTTTAAAATTTTGAGAAAAAAATAAAAATAGAGAGCCACCAAACAGGCCGTTCATTTTTATATTAGTTTTCAAGCTTCCTCTCTTTAGATTTCATCCAATTACTCATGTCAGGCCTTCAAGAAAAATTACACATTGAGCACTACATGGAAGTATAAGAATTTTTGAGTTTCGTCACAAAATCTTTTGTTTATTGTCATCTTTGTAGCTTGAATGTGAGGTAAGGGGTTTACTTTGATGGAAAAACCAAAATTTAAGAATCGTATTGCCTAGGTTGATTTTAGGATTTTTATCAAAAATAATTTGAAGTTTGATAACTGGAATTAAAACTCTAGGTCTAATAAATTTTACTATCGAAACATGTGTTGTGTTATCTAATAATTATATCAAGCAATCATACAAAAAGCAATCACACAACACTAGAAATTTACGAGATATCCTTACTTGCATAAAACTAATCATCGGGACAAATCGACAGTACTTCATTATGATCAAAACGGAATTACAGATTCGATAACTTACAAAAATTGCTTCCCTACAATTTACGCAACAGTCCCGTCAATTCATTGAACGTAAAATCCAACTGCAGCTGGCTTGGCAGAGTGCTTCCTGCGTTTTCGACTTATCCATCGCCTCCTTCTACGACTTGATCACAATCCTTCACCTCTGTCTGCGATCTCCCTTATCACGCGTTAGCCATTTTGCTCATCCCGTCTCCAATCGCAACCGAACACACTCCTGCAAAACCGTCAACATTTGGAACCCTAGTTCATAAATTTGAAGGACATTAAGATCTCCTATATCATGTAAACAAAACATAAGTGGTGTTTTAAAGCACTCAAAAATTGATTCTAGCATTTGAATATTTTTTGGCTCAAAAAACTCTCTAAAATTATATATTTTTGACCCAAACTAATGGTTATATTTATAACAAAAATATTGAATCATAGTTTTTTTAAAATAAGTTAAAAAAAAATTACGATAAAAATTCGTACTCAAAAAAATACAGGCCAAACCGGTCCATAAAAAAAAGAAGTTGGTACCAGTCAGATATTTGGAAATGCAATTCCTCAGAAAGTCTTAGTGCCGGACCGATCCAAATTGTAAAAGCTCGTACCAGTCCGTCAAGCAAAAACCTCATGCTGCCTTCCTTTCTTTAGCCTACGCGTGGACATGGGAGATTTAATGGGTTTGGCCCATTTAATACATTAAAAAGAAGACAACACGTGGCTTTTGAAAACTTGACAACTTTGACTTTTCAACATTCCTTTTTTCTTTTTAATAAAAGGGAAAATAGGTTGAGAGACCTCCTTTCATAATTTTATATAATAAAAAGACATCATACATTAGGTTAATAAATAAAGGATTTTTTAACATTATTGTTTCATTGTAAGGACAATTTTAGCTTTTAGGTTAGTTGTAAGTATTTAGCTTTTTATAAATTAGATTATTTAAAAATTTTAAAATGACTAAAGTACCCTTCCCTCTTTCAACTCAATATCCCGCGCAGAAACATCGAGCAACGATTGAGCAGCGAGTGAGCAGCGGGAGAGGCGATACGTTTTTCGACTGGAAGAGTGGAATGCTATCATCTTAGATTGACGAAAAGGATCTTAGATCGACGGGATTAGCAAAGGAAAGGAGAAGAAACTTTTTATTTCCATGGATGTTGAAGCTCTTTCTAGGTATAGCTTCTTTCTTTCCTTTTTTCATGTTTTTAGGTGTGATTTTGCTTCGTTTTGATTTGTTGTATCTTATATTTAGAGGATTTGATGAAATATTTGTTCAATCAATCCATGTATATTTAGATTATGAAGGATTTGATGAATGCTCTGTTTTCCTGCTCTTTTCCTCCCAACTGCAGAAAAACTGCAAAACTGATTTTGCAGTTTTTTGGTTTTGATGATATATTTAGATTATAGAGAGAGCTATCACATTTTTTGCTTATATTTTTGCAAAATCAAGTAGAAATATTACTTGATTTTGGTTGTTTTGGCTTATATTTAGAAGATTTGATCAAATAATGAGTAATTGTTCATGTTTTGAAAGGTAGTTTTAGCATCATTTTGATCTATTTATGTATATGCTCTGTTTTTTGTTTTTCTTCTTTGTGCAGAAAAAACTGCAAAACTGATTTTGCAGTCTTTGTTTTTTATCTAAATTTTTTTAAGTGCATTATTTCTGCATTTGATTCTTATATTGTAGGTTTTGGTTAATTTAAATGTGTGATTTCATATGTGAATGAATGAACATACATGTTTGTTATGCAATGTATTGTTTCTAAGTTCTTATGTCTCATTTTTTTAGGGATCTTGATAGAGACATTATAGGCGTTGTTTATTATAATGGTTGTAAATGAACGAAATCTTCCTATAACGACGATGCTAGATCAAATTCGTGTGAAAATAATGAAGCAAATGTTGGATAGACGTGAATTGTCGAGGAATTGGAAAACTCTCTTGTGTCCGGAGGTTGAAAAATGCTTGAAGGAGAAGGTTAATGAGAGTTCGACGTGGAGGGTTGTCAAATCATCTAATTTCGTCTTCGATGTTATAGAGCAAAAGTCTTATCGCGTAGATCTTTCGACATGGGAGTGTTGTTGTAATTCATGGCGGATTGATGGCTTCCCATGTTCGCATGTGGTTTTGTGTATTTTGGCTGATAGGAAGGTTGTTTATGACTATTGCGATCCTTTTTTCTTTACGTGTAACTTTCAGAGTTCTTATGCACATGCAATTTACCCGGTGCCAACTTCTGACCATCCTACTAATGTCTCTAGTGTATCGAAAATTTTACCTCCTGATTGTAAAACTCAACCCAGTCGTCCTAAAAAGAATTGAATTGAGAGCGCCAGCTTAAGCACAAAGAAGAAACGAAAGTGTGGAAGGTGTAACCGTTATGGATTTCACAATAAGAAGACGTGCACTGCATCGATTGTTTAGATTTTATAGTTGGATAGTATAATTTCATTTAGCGAATATTTGGAATTTTGAAATTCTTGGTATGATTGAGAATTTTTTTGGATTCCTTTAGTTTTGATTTTAAAAGAATGTAATTTTGATTTTGATATATGAATGGTGATGTTTTTCTATTTTTGTGGAATAAACAATATCAAGATGTTTGCTATTCTTTGCAAGTTGTTTATTTGAATGCGAAAGACTTTGATTGTCTATGCTAAATTGCACTCGAATTCAGTGCAAAATGGTTTTTGCAGCAATTATTTCTAGTAAACTGCCCGCGCATTTAGTGCAAAATCGTTTTTGCACTGAAATGTTTCTAAAGATTGCACGCGCATTTAGTGCAAAATCGATTTTGCACTGAAATGTTTATATAGATTGCACGCGCATTTAGTGCAAAATCGTTTTTGCAGTGAAATATTTCAGTGCAAAAACGATTTTGCACTAAATGCGAGTGCAATCTTTAGAAACATTTCACTGCAAAATCGATTTTGCACTATTGATGAATGCATATCTACTGCAAAACCATTTTTGCACAAAATCGATTGAATACATATCTAGTGCGAAATTGTTTTTGCACAAAATCGATTGATACATATACATTACTATACACAGTAGCTTGAATAATACCTGATGATTGATGATGTTGAAGAGTTGATAGGGTAAGCTTCTAGGGTTTTTTCAATCACTTGTTGGATGGAGATTGAGTGATGGAGTAAGGGAATGAGAGAGAAGATTAAGATTGAGTGATGAAGTAATGCAGTGAATGAGGAAATTCAGATCGAGTATGGAGATGATGTTTTAGACGGATTGTGAGATTTTTGTTAATGAAGGAGATTGAGTATCGCGTGAGTAGAAATGAGAGTGGAGATCGTGTGAGAGGATGGGAGGGGTTTGATGGCACAAGTTGTAATTAATCACAAAAGAAAGGGTTTTGTCTTAACTTTAATAAAACACGTGTCTTCTTTATATTGACTGTCCTTAATTTATAATGATAATATATGGTGTCCTTTTCTTATTTTTAATTTTGTAGGATGCCCTTTAAACTTAATGCCTCTTAATAAAATTATTTATTTAAAATTCTTTTATTTTAATTTTTCTTTTTACTTTTATTTCTCCATATTAAATCTATTTGCCCACCAATTCGATTCAAATTTTAGAGACAACTTTATAAAACATGTTAGATTTGAAAAAAAATAAATTTTCTTAATAATTTGTGTTTACTAGCCTTTTCGGATTTCAACAAAACTCGATAAAAGTACTTAAAAATAAATTTGACTCAAAAATTTTTAATTTTGAATTTTAAACTCAATCACCACTTATATCGAACCATATACTTAACTTATATTTGGTCCAGAATTGTGTACGATGAATCCAGTAAGTTTGGCAAACTTCCATTGATTGTCGCGTATTCGAATCTTTAATTTGACTCAAACAATTATAACGAAAAAAAGTCTTTTTGATATCGGAATCAAGCCAACTAAAAATATAAATCTAACATAATTTGGTTCTTTATTAGTAAATTTGTTGATTTCCCACCAATTCTACATGAGGCATACGATGCATGTAATGAACTAGGTAACATGGTTACTTGCAAGTTGGGATTATCAAGATTTTCACTTAAATTGAATAGATATGTCAAAATACAATGAATTTCATTTGTTCTAGTTCTTTGCATGCAAGGAATTTTGTTCATAAGTCACATGCATGTAGTGATTATTAAGTAATTTTCTTATACCTGGCCTCTTCTCTTAACCTGCAGTAAAATTAAACTGTCTTCTGATAGTACACACCGGCCTTCCTAATTGTGTACTACCTGACATGTACCACCGACACTTTCGGCCTACACATGCCACTTGATCACATCACACATGCCTTTTTCATCATATGTGTACTTAAAACACCACCACTCGACATTAACACGTACATAGTGCACTAACTGTAAGATAATTCATCTTAGCCAACACCATTCCACGCTAACACAAATATAATAATCATTGCACATAACTATCAATTGTAGCTTAAGCACATTAACATCTCGGGTTTAATCAACAAGATATTAAACAATGATATCAACTTGTTATGTAAAATTTATAAGTTTTATATGGCTATTGTTTAAATGTGTTCTAGGTTACGCTCCAAGTTACGATAATACTAAATCTTGAGATCTTTTTAAAATCAATTAATAAGGTTACAAAAGAAAATATTAGTGAGATTTGTTTTACAAATTTAATACTTTTGACACTGAACTCAATAAAATATTTTTGCATAGAAAAGTTTTTTTTGTAACACTTTATGTAATTTGGGACGTGACATAACAAATTTAATACTTTTGACACTGAACTCAATAAAATAGTTTTGCATAGAAAAGTTTTTTTTTAACACTTTATGTAATTTGGGACGTGACATATTGGCAATTAAATAATTATTATATTTGTTAAAAATTACCCAGACCCACATATTAATAAAAAAAAGGAGCCAAATTTAATTTTCAACTAGTCGGCCATCACCGATTCACTTTCCAAATATTTTTTATTCATAGAAGATAGAAGATTGGAAAAAGTATCCCAAAAATATGAAGGTTCTTCCCTGTCTCTCTCCAAAAAAATTAGAGATTTTTTTTTCTCTATTCTCTTTCTGACTTTTGTTAATGGAGAATGTTTTGATCTCTCTCTTTATTTGAGATATGACTAATTTGTGCATGGATTATTCCTCGTCTTAGTGTCTCCTAGAAGTTGGTACCATGTATGCCACTGGTCATTTGAACCAACCACCATTAGCGCCGCCATCTACCACCATTTAGTTACTTTCTCCTGTCGGGAACACGTCCATTAATGTTGACCAATGCTCCTCTGACCCTCACGACCCATCCGATAGACATATTTTAAGGCGCACTACTTAAACATATTTTGTTGATATATAGACATATTAATTATAACTTAATTAATGTATACTTATAATACGTCTATAATAATTTTAAATAAATTGTAATATTATTTACAGGAGTTTTCAACCATGTGCATGAGGAAAAAATCCTTATGTAAGAAGACTTGAACGTAGGGTATCATATCAAGTTGACAGCAAACATATTTCAATTGCGCTACTTCAACTTACTACTTTTAAAGAGTCATGAAATTCATAATATGGCTGTCACTACTCACTCCCCACAAAATAGGTCATTGTATAGTAAAAACTATATAAATTATTTAGGGTGGGATCAACTAATTTTATTAATTAAACGAAATTTTAATTTATTGATAAATTAATAATTTATTAATTTATTGAAAGATTTAATATTGTTCTCTTGATCTTTCTTAGCTTTTATTTTCAATAAACTTAATTAAATAAATTATATTATCTTTTGATAAATAATTTAAAAGATTTATGTTTTCTGTATTGTGATATTGGTCTTTCCTAAATTTTTATTTCCTACAAGCTTAATTAAGCAATTATATGATCCTTTGGTCTTCCAAAATTAAGTACTATTTATATATATATACCATACCACCTCTCTTCTTCTTCTTCTTCTTCTTCTTCTTCTTCTTCTTCTTCTTCTTCTTCTTCTTATTATTATTATTATTATTATTATTATTATTACATGACAAAAATCATATTCTTTTTCACACTTCTATTCCAATGGCTTCTCATCTCAAAGGTATAAAAAAAGTAACGATGAGTGATGAAATGTGAAAAGTCTTATGTGAGTAGATGACTGAAAATATGAATTATTAATTTATGCAACCGATGGGCCCGAGAGGCCATTATAAAAAGTATTATCTTATAAATTTGGTGAAAATATTAATTTAACTCTTGTGCTCAAGTCGGGACCGACAAAATTTATTAATTTGGCGAGATTATTATTTTATTGAGTTTCTATAGTATATCTGGTGGATTTAGTTTTGGATTCGTAATATATTTATCATGCCCCATAAAATCAGTTAAAAGATTTACATTCTTCTTAAATTTTGGCATTTAGGTGGTGTTTGTTTTTACCTCTTAATGCTGAATAGAAGTCTATTCAGCATTAAGAGATGTAATTGGTATTTGTTTTCTTACCTCTTAATGCTGAATTGGATTAAAATTCAGCATTAAGCATTAAAAGGCAATTCATGCGCTTAATGCTTAATTTAACTTTAATAGAATTTTATTCTATTGCTACCCCTATTCTTTTGAGTCATTAAATAGATTTATAAAACACTAATAAAAGTAAAATTGTAACATGCCATGTATTCAGCATTCATAACTAATTAAAACCAAACACATTTTTCAAAAGTTCCATTCAACATTAAGTTTTCAACATTCAAAAGTTAAAGAAACAAATGACCCTTTAGTTTTGGAAATTCAAAATTTTATTTGATTTTAAATTTCAAAAACGGATGAATATATCATGAAGATATTACCTAAAGTTTACTAGTTTAGGAAGTCTAGGATATATGAAGATAATTGATTTCAATAAAAAAAATCGTCAAAGATTTACATTCTTCCTAATTTGTAGTATTTAATTTTATAAATTTAAAATTTTGTTTGATCTTGAATTTCAAAAATGAATGAATCATTAATTTAAGATATGACCTAAAACTTTATAAACTTAAAATATATAAAGATAATTGATTTCAATAATAAAAAAAAGTCAAAGAATGGCATCCTTGGAAAAATACAAAAAAAATAATGATTGAATTTTGACATAAGAACAACAATAAAATTTACAATAAATAAATTAAACATTTTTCTAAAAATTTAGGATGTTCCGAAACTACCCATCAACAGAATTAAATTCTGACAATAAATAAAACTCATAAAACTAGATAACATCAATAATCTAATTTAAAGTCAAATTCAAAACTTTAAATTCAAATCAATTCAAAATTGTAAAACACTAAAACCGAATTAAATTATGATACTAAACAACAAACTCCTAAAATATAGATAACATATATATGGAAAATTTCAAATATGGACCGATCATTTTTACGATAGTTTTGCGTCGTAAAAAACACTCCCTAATATTTTTGTGACGGAAAAGTGTCGTAAAAGATCCGTTCCAAACTAGAAACGGAGTCAACATCTATAATCCAAGTTAAAGTTAACATCTGTAACCAACATAAGTTAAATTTTAAATTTAAATCAATTAAAAAAATTTCAAAATTGTAAAATATATTTATTGGATATTACCAGAATTAATCCCTAAAATGTTTGAATAATATAATATATAATAATATACAATACAAGGCATATTAAGTTTGGTTAAAAAATGTCCAGTTAGACGAACTTTTCAAAAATATAATTCATTTCATGAAATTTTTGTTTGATACAAATGTTCCATGAATATACAAGGTGGTTGGCTGCCGAGGGGTGAGGGAAGGGAAACGTGGTCTTAACTCCTCCCTATTACACCTTTAGTTCAATTCCGTTTCAGGGAGTATAATTTGAAGGTTAAACGGTTGAATATTTTTATAAAACTTGATATAGTTGATATGTATAATGAGTAGATTACGTTCACAAAATTTTATCAAATTTTGACCATTCAAATTTTAGATCATCTCTCTCAATTTTAAATTGATTTTTCTAATGAAATTTTGTAAAAATGATCTACTTATCATATAAATCATATGTATCAAGTTTTATGAAAAAATTCATCTGTTTAATTCTAAAATTAGATTTCCTTGAACATAATTGAACCTGAAGATAATGTGTATTTACCATTTTTCTATTACAGCGGGACATCATGTGTGTTTATTTTATGAATTTGATATAGTAATTACGTCTAAAAATGACTATTTATTTAAGATGGTCAATTTATCCCAACAAGAATAGCGCGACTGTGTACCAATAAATTGAAATGGAATTAGGAAATCAGACTTTTATTTTTGTTTCCATTACAGTGGAAGAAACATCGGCCCAAAGATAAAAGAGCGTTGGGGTTATTCAACACGGAAAGGCCAGTTCCCGGGTTTTGGTAAGAGAAAATTCTCTTCTCCTTCTCCTTCGTTTGGATCCAAACTAACTGCATCATTGTTCGATCTTCTCAACTCCCACACTTTCAAATCTTCTTCGTGTTCACTCCATTAATCACTTGTCCTAATTCCTATCTCATACTGTAACTTTTTCCATATCACATCACTCTTCAATAACCCTAACAAGTCCCGATCTAACTGCAAACTTGTTCGACTCTAACCAATTTGTTACTGCCCTTGGAGATCTACCTACGGTGCATCTTCACTCTCTCTGTATTTTTGTAGACATTTTATATGTGTAGTGTGAGATAATTGTTTATCCTATGTAGATCTATATGGAGAACTGAAACCTTAGAGCACACCGACTAATTTACATTATTGTTTGATTAGTCTTTTATTTTATTTTATTTTGCCGCACTTTCCTTTGAATCGAACTGCGTTGCAGAGGTTTTGAACTACTTGAATTCGGTTGATCATGAATACTATATTTTTTCTGTTTTGATTGATTTTGTGTTTGATATAATTATCAATTGCTTAAAAGAGAACAACTGAGGTTTGGAAAAATAAAAAATCCTTGTAACAGTTTGCTAAAGAATGTAGTAACTGCCGCGCACCTATAACTTCATGAAAATTTCGACGGCACCAAGGAGGGACAGCAATTATATATTATTTTCGTTAATCTCCAGCGTTCCCTGCATCAAATTGATCTCTTATCCCTATTCTCCATTTGTCCTCTTAAAATGATTGATTTATACTGTTTCTGAAGAGTGAAAAGATCAACACATAAGGGCCATTTTGGAATTTTTTTTAGCTTCATGATGTTTTCCTGAGGAAAATGCTAAGCTACCTTATCATAATTTCTATAACTAAAGTTTCCTCGTATGTTTGTAGTTTGTAAATAGAAGAATCTGATTTCTAGACGTGCCCTTGCCTGTTTCCCATACTCAAATTTACATAATAGAGCTCCCTGCTATCTTGGTCATAAGCATTTGTGATTTTAATATGTATTGTCTTAATATTCTGTTATTTATTTAGAATCTATAGTATGAGCATCAAGTTAAATATATAGAATTTTGAAATTAGGAGAGGAGTCCCCACTCCCTTTCTTCCACCCTCTGGTTTTGGGGAATCTTAATGTTGTATATACTCATCAGTACTCAGTCTACACATTATTATTGGTTACTACAACTATGGCTGGCCTCCCCAACTAAGCTAGCCCACTTGCCAATCGCTAACTAGTTCTCATCACATGGTTTCTGCAGTATTCGCTCTTATCATCTGTAACTGCTGCTAGCAAGATTGCTTATCCTTTGCCAGTCTGAGTCTACTTTTGGTTGCACTAGGTATGATAGCCACTATATATGTCATATTAAAGTTAATTCTTGCCTTTTTACTTCAATTTGTTCTTTTTAAATAGTTAACTGGTTTTCAAACATGATGTTTGCAGGATTCACTCTAATTACTTGTTACTACTTCTAGTTATGTTGATACAATGCACTGAAATTACGACTATTGTTGAATATAGATGTTCCGTAAGCTCCGCTATTCCAAGAGGTGGGGATGCCAGTCTCTTGTGATTTTTAGGCATCATGGCATTGAAGATGAAATATTACTTAGCTTGCCAGTTGTAAATTTCTGCAAATATGGTGTTTAGCAAACTTGCAGAGGGTTTTTCTGCTGTGACTAGTCATTTTTCATCCCCGAAGTCTTCTACTACTCCATATGTATCCCCTGGATTACCGCCTCTGGTGGGTTCTGGTCATGGTTTTGGATTATCTAGCTCTGGACAGAAGAATAATTTGAGACACTCCTCATCTCTTCAGGATTTCTCTGCATACAGAAGACTTGATCCAGAAGAAGGTTATCTTACCCCTGTAATGGAGAGGAGTTCGATGCAAGAAAAGTCTGGTATTTTACAGGGAGAGAATGGTGGTTCGAGTTTCTCAAAGGAGAAGGCATCGCCGGGAATCCCTTTTGTGCGAAAGAAGTGGGTGCGTGTAATCATGGTTCTTTTGTGCCTAGTTTTGCTTGCATTTCTTTTGTTCATGTTGCAATATTTTTATTCTAACTGGTCTCAAGGGGCATCCAAGTTCTACGTCGTACTTGATTGTGGTAGCACCGGAACCCGGGTTTATTTATATCAGGCGTCAGGTAATCGCAACAAAGATGATAGTCTCCCCATTATGTTGAGATCGCTACCAGAAAGTCCTCAGAGTAAACCTAGTTCCCAGACTGGGCGAGCTTACAACCGAATGGAGACTGAACCTGGGTTCGATAAGTTGGTGCATAATGTATCTGGCTTGAGGGCAGCAATAAAACCACTTCTTCAATGGGCAGAGAAGCAAATCCCTGACCATGCACATAAAACTACGTCCCTCTTCCTTTACGCTACCGCTGGTGTTCGCAGGCTGCCAAGTTCAGACTCAGAATGGCTTCTTAACAGTGCTTGGTCTATTCTGAAGAATTCATCCTTCATGTGCCAAAGAGAGTGGGTTAAAATAATCAGTGGCACAGAGGAAGCATATTATGGATGGATAGCTTTAAATTATCAAACGGGTGTGTTGGGGGCTAGGCCCATAAAAGAGACATTTGGTGCACTAGATTTGGGTGGCTCATCATTGCAGGTTACTTTTGAGAGCAAGGACCATATTCACAACGAAACAAGCTTAAAGCTGAATATCGGTTCTGTTAACCACCATCTGAGTGCCTATTCTCTGTCGGGCTATGGTCTCAACGATGCTTTTGACAAGTCGGTGGCTCATCTTCTCAAGAAGCTCCCTAAGAATACTTATGCAGATCTAGTTAAAGGGAATATTGTAATTGAACATCCATGCTTGCAGTCTGGTTACAAGGAGCAATACATTTGTTCCCAGTGCGCTTCTGTTTACCAAGATGGTGGGAGTCCTTCAATGGGAAGGGAAAAATCAGGTAAAGGAGGAAGGCCCGGAATTCCCGTTCAGCTCATTGGTGCACCGGAATGGGACCAATGCAATGCACTTGCAAAAGTTGCTGTCAATTTGTCCGAGTGGTCAGATCTAAGTCCTGGGCTTGACTGTGAGGTGCAACCTTGTGCTCTTACAGATAATCTGCCGCGTCCTTATGGCCAATTCTATGGGATGTCTGGCTTTTATGTTGTTTATAGGTTTTTTAACTTGACTCCTGATGACGTACTTAATGATGTGTTAGAAAAGGGACAAGAATTCTGTGGAAAAACTTGGGACATTGCGAAGAACAGTGTTGCACCTCAGCCCTTTATAGAACAGTACTGTTTTAGGGCACCATACATTGCGTTCCTATTGAGAGAAGGCTTGCACATAGCTGATAGCCAAGTCATTATTGGTTCAGGAAGTATTACTTGGACGCTCGGGGTTGCGCTGTTGGAAGCTGGGAAGGCATTTTCAACCAGAATAGAGCTTAACAGTTATGAAATGTTTCAGATGAAGATAAACCCAGTTATTCTTTTAGCCATTTTGTTTGTTTCACTGTTACTCCTTTTATGTGCATTATCATGTGTTGCCAATTGGTCGCCTAGTTTCTTCCGTAGGTCATCTCTCCCCCTCTTCAGGCAAAACAATGCCTCGAGCACTTCTGTTCTCAATATCTCAAGTCCTTTCCGGTTTCAGCGATGGAGTCCTATCAATTCAGGTAAACTCTTCTTTAAGATCAGACTACACAAAATATTGTGGTAAACTATTTACTGTTGCATATGAGATATAAACACTCCCCCTCTCCTTTGCCCCTCCCCCTCAAGGCTTGAACACAAATATTGTGATATGTCGTTAAAAAAAAAGAGATATAAACACTCATATAAAGGAACATGATTACTATCTAATTTTCGTTGAAGTTGATCTTCCCCTGGGTGGGTAGGTGCGTGCAGGGTTAGGGATACTTATTAGAGACACTAAGATATCATATAGACTAGACAAAAGCTTCTACAGATGACGCTGATAACAAATAAGAAGTAAGATAAAATAAATATAGAGTCCAGATTTAGTTTCTGAAAAGGTATCTAATTTGTTTCATTATGTTCTTTTTCTTTTAAATTTTCATCTGTCTCACTATCCCGTGATTAAAGCCATGATAGCAATTAGCAAATGTCATCATGGACATGGATATTTCTGCTATAAGATTAAGGTTTCTCTTTCCTGTTCAATACCTTTTGTTTACATTCTTATTGCTGTAACTTTTGTCTTGGGTGATTATTTCTTTACAACCCTATGGTTCTCTCTTGTTTTGAAACCTATTTTGGGTATGTTATCCCTGGTGCCTCAGGCGATGGAAGAGTAAAGATGCCACTGAGTCCAGTGGCAAGTGCTCAAAATAGACCATTCAGCAATGGTTTCAGTGGCAGCGGAATCCAGCTCATGAACTCTCCTCTATACTCATCCTCGAGCAGTGTTTCACATAGTTATTCTTCGGGTAGTTTGGGGCAGTTGCAATTTGACAAAAACACGAGCATGAGTTCTTTCCGTTCGCCTCACAGAAGCCAGATGCGCCTACAGAGCAGGCGATCACAATCTCGAGAAGACCTTAGCTCTTCACTTGCTGAGGCACACTTGCCCAAGGTTTAAAAGCATCTCTCTTATTTCATTCTGCTTTTTCAAAAGTGGTTCGATAAAAAATAGCGCCCATGGCTATTCGAAAAGACACACAGATCTGGTGTGGAGCAGTGAAAAACGTTCGACAAGATAGAGAGGTGGATGCAGATACAAAATTATTAGTGAATATTTTCTGTGAAAGGGGACTGAAGATGGAGATGAGAAACTTTGGATGAATGAATGGTTTTATTTGCAGCATCATAAGCAACAAGCCTTTTTGGCCTATCCAGCAATAAAAGCACAGCTCCAACAGAGGAGTTTCCCTTGCATTTGATTGACACTAACAACAGAGGAGACCAATGCGCACATATTTTTTTTGGGAAATGAAAATGAACCTTATGGAAGGAACTCGTAGGAAAATTTTGGTACATTCATCGTCAAACTTGTAACTCTTTACTCGGCAATTTTCACTTCAAAAATTAGTACCAAAATTGAGATATTTCTGAAAGATTCTTTTGTATCATAAATAAAATTTAGACTCCTATTTTCACTTTGCAATGTAATCTGCCACAAGTTCCTCCTGCTCGTTTCCATTTTTAATTTGTTATTATTATTATTATTTAATATCCGTGAGCACCTGGACCTCAATTTATTTATTATTTTTATGAAAGGATGGTATAAATCTCTCTCACTGATTACGAATAATAAGAACCCCCTTCTCTAGTCTTACCCGATATCTCCTAGATCCCACTATGTCTTGACAAGAACATAAATATTAGCATAAAAAGTTGACATGTTAATATATAAATTACTCATTAGTTATAATAAACCGTGACAAACATTATTTTAACAAAGTCAAAGTGGCCGTAATAGATATATCAACTTTTATGTCAAATATTTTTGTCTACCTAGAATCATCATTAGACTAATCCACTTGCCTACTTTTATTTATTTATTATTACTCTGTTTCCTGAGATTCAAACCATCTGAGTGAAGAAAATATGTTGGATTAGTTTATGGTTTTGGAACAGCAAGTAAACCGAAGCCATCAATCTATTATTGGTTCGTTTGATTTTGATTGAATTAATAAAAGAGCAACTCTTAAAATTGAGTTCACAACAGAATTTAGAACCATCCAAAAAATAATTCTGCGGGCACGTTGGATTTTAAAAAATAATTCAACAAGAAAACCCATTAAGATGATATGAAATTAATGTATTGGTTGCAAGTCGCAACTAATAATGATGAATTACGAAGAAAAAAAACAGAGAAGAATATACTCTTCCACAATGAACGACAACTACCAGGCAATATATAAAAGATATAATTCTGTTCTGCTAAGGAACTCTCAAAGGCATCAAGAAACTGAATCTGCAACTACGCTTAAACTAGAACCAGTCCTCTCATCTACAAACCTTCACAAAAAGTTTCAGCAACAAAACACACCAACAATCTCTTAAGACAAATTTGAAAAGCACAAAAATAACCGAGAGAACATACTGCCATGTGGTACATAGAAGAAAACATAACAATCCTACATCATCATGCAATTACTCCCTCCTCTAGAAGCATCTGATCAAAATGCCATACTCCTGAAATTCAAGATCAATATTTTTTTTTATATTATTAGACATTATGCTGAATCATATATATATATATATATTTTTTTTTTTCGAACAAATGCTGAATCATATATTCCCTACGTCCCAATTTAAGAGTCCATATTTAACTAATACTCTTTTTTAAGATGTTGAGAGCAATAGTTTACTATTGTGAAATTTGCTACATTAATTACATCTTAAAAAGGAAACTGGACTCTCGATTTGGGACAATCCCAAAATAGGAACACTGGACTCTGAAGTCAATTAGGGACACGAAGTACTTGATTTGGGACATCCCACAAAGGAACACCGGACTCTTAATTTGGGAAATCGAGTACTGCAAATGGATTGAAGTTAATAATGATTCTTACCATGTCCTTTGCCCACTCTTCTTAGCTGAGCAACATATTCAGATATCCTTTTAATTGCTTCCACCTTTAAAAACAAAAAAAAAGAAGACCAATAAGAAAAAGACGTCCAAAATAGTAACAAGCCAGCACCAATTTCAAGACTGCCTTCTACGGCACAGAATAAGGTGGTAGTGTGTGATCACAAAATCACCTGTTCACCCAAAAACTCGCTCTCAACAAAATCAGCCAACTGCACATCATTGTTACGGCTGGCTACCTGTTATCATAATAATGTCATATCTCGTCAACAAACACACAATTGCCTCTCCTTGTAACTCACATATATGAAGCAGGTTCATGGTTTAAAGTTTAAACACAATAAAGCATTATATCTGACACTAGGAATTGTAAAATGTGCAAATATATAAAAGCACAAAGTTGATGAGATTACTAACTGTAACTCAAGGCTGTGTCTGTTGCCAAAGCAGTTGCAACATAATGAATGCTAAGGGTATAATATCTTCAAGTTTGACTTGCTTTGGCGAAAGTTGAGCATAGGTGGCAATGGAAGTGGCCAAACTAAAAACAAAAGGAAACGGAAAAGATAATAGTGTCTTACTCTTACTCTTAAGTCTTACCTTATGCAAGTTAAGTAGTTTTTCATTTGTTAACTTCTCCAATGACAAAGCAAGCTCCATTGCTAAAACAAATTAAACATAACAAGAATTAGTAAGTTCAGGATCCGAGACTATTCAAATGTGTGAAGTGCACATCTTATCATTTGATGCGAAAAGCCAAACTGGAAAATAGTACTTCTTGAGTACACCCGCTGAGATAAGTATAACATTATATGGACCAACTCTCAACAATAAAAACCAAGAAAACAAACACAATATGACAACTTCAAAAATTGACCCAATATTTGCAAAAAAAGAAATAATGTATACAAATTCACCATGTCAACATGGATGTTTCTTATTTATCATGTGACAAGTTCGGTATAAGAATTTTCATTCACAAATTGACGTAGTCCCTCCCTTTTTTTTCGGACAGTAAATAGTCCCTTCTTGGAAAGAGATAAAGAGAAACAAGGTTACAACATATCTCCTTAGGGAATGTTTAGTCCTTCTATCATAAAAAAATATCACAAATTTCACATGAATATATGAACAAATCAAAGCTTATATGTCTCAAATCTCAATGGTATCATGAAAACATGCGCCTGCTAATTCTCAAAGCACACGAGGAAAAGAAAACTTACCATACAACGCGTCTCCCTTTTCGACATGGTCAAACTCAGATAACGGCATTAGAATAGATTGCAGCTTCACCTTCCCACCTCGTTTGTTCTAAAACATATTTAACAACATTTTAACAGGATTCAATCCATTAATTAAGTAGTTTAAGATTAACAGGAGAAACAGCAAATTATTAAAGGACCTGATACTCCATGAATTTTTCGGCATGGCCTCTTTCCTCTTCACTCGACTCCTTGAAAAACCTACACAGACACACAATTTTTTTTATTTTTTTTTTAACTAAATTAGACCAGCCTTTGACAAACAATAGAGACCTGCAAAGCAAATTGAAAATAATAATTTTTGACCCTTACTTGGCTAAACCCTTGAGAGCCACATTGTCCCGATCAAAGTAGGCATAAATTGCGTGGTATATGTATGAAACATTGTATTCAACGCTGACACCAAAGACCAAACAAAGAAGACAAATTAAACATTACAATATAGAATCACAGATCACACAAATAAAACATAACCAAAATTCTCCAAACATAATTGCACAAATAGAATTACTAATTGTCAACAAAAACAAGAGAACCAAATTCAGATTCTAACACACACACACACACACACTAACTAACTATAAGGCCAACGATTTATAACCCACTACATAATATGCCAAATACCAAGTAGATCACACAAATAAAACATAACCAAAATTCTCCAAACATAATTGCTCAAATAGAATTACTTATTGTCAACAAAAACAAGAGAACCAAATTCAGATTCTAACACACACACACACATAAGGCCCACGATTTATAACCCACTATATAATATGGCAAATACCAAGTTTATACAAGCAGGAGGAGATATTTATTATATCTATAAGCTTGAATTGTAACACTAATTAAACAAATGGTACAAAACCAAGGAGTACGATAATAAATATGATATGATAAAACAAAGGAATTGTATATTACTTGATCTGTTCATTGATGGCGGCTTCAGATTCATTGGAATATTTCTGTCGTGCAAGAGAATCTTGAGGAACAGAGGGAACGAGCATCAGCTCCTTCTTCACCTCTTCGAAGGGCTCGAATAAAACACCCGTAAGAGGCCGATTGTTCGATTGCTTTGCCGCACAAACGGAAAAAGAAAAACCATTTCCATCTTTCACCGGCGAGTACCTCAAAACAAAGGAAACAGAAAAGCCCCCAGAATTCAACGAGTGGCTCAGATTTTCCCCGTTATTATTGAATAGAGACACAGAAGAGGAGGCTTTGAGAAGCATAGCTATATAATTATATGTAGATATATATATATATATATAGAGAGAGAGAGAGAGAGAGAGAGAGGGGGGGGATGGTTTGTTAATTGAACGGAGTGGCGAAGTGGCGGTGGGAGAGTGGAGAGGAAAGAGAGTGAGTGGCCTATTATTTAATATCTATATCTAATGTGTTTTTTGGGGGTGTGTTGGATGGATGATGACCGTTGGATTATATGAAACGTGGAGGGATAGGATTTAATTGTGGAAGAGGGGCGCGTGGCAAGCCCGGGTATGTCAATGTAATTCCAAGAAAATTGTGGGACCCAGTGGGTCGAGAAAATCTTAAGTTGGGCCATGAGCTTAATTTAAAGTGTTTTTTCCATTTCGGAAGAAAGACAAACTTTTGTAGGATTTTTTGAGCTTTATTTAATTGCATATATTTTTTCTTTTTCTCAGAGTTGGGCCAACTTCGTGTAAAAGTACATTAATGGGCTCAAAAGATACTCCTAAAAAAAAAAAATTTGTTATAAGGGCCTACCGAATTTATAATAAAAATACTTACTGTGGGAGTTCTTTCAGTCAAGATTTTATGATATACGTGCATTGTTTAAATAAGGCAAATATTCTTTGTATTGATGATTGATTATATGTGAATAAAGAACCGAGCAGATTTATTAAATAACAATGACACCTTTCTTCATGTAAGATACAGATAAAAAAAATAAATATTTTGATTAGGGAGGGGACACAAAATAAATATATAAATAAATAAATAGTGAAATATTGTCTCTTTTTAATTAATGACCTTACTAAGACGTGAAATTCACCTTGATTTCTTATTAAATTTTTAAAAATTTGTTCGTAAAATAAACTATACTTTAATATTTTAAACAACGCATTAATTCCTAAAAAATACCATAACGTCATTACAAAATATCATTATAATTTTCAAAACTCTTAACTAATATGGATTTAATTATATGATTTTAGAAAGTTGTAAGTTTTTCTACACACACTTTCTCCGGCTATTGATTGGACTCTCCACTCAAACTAACCTACGAAGGTGATATTTTTCAAAAAGAAAAGGTGAATTCAGTATTGGATGTTTAAGAAGTGGGGCTTTTGAAACCTCACACGTGCTTAATTGTGGTAAATTCGAATGCCGGCACTCTCTTTCTCCAATCCACTGCATGCGCGCAGGCCACTTTTAAATCATCGCCTGATCGGATCGAGGATAAAGTGAATGTATAAGAAATCAACTCATCAATTTATTATTATACTTTGATTAACAAAAGGCCACTTAAAAGATGAGTCAGAAAATAGAAAAAAGTTTCACTGGATTATATATATTGCTCGGTGGAAGTGCTGTTTAATTTCCTACTCAAGAAGCTGGTGGTGTTTGGCGTCAGAAATTTGACTGACCACCTTTGCAATGAAATAATGGTACATAGAATTTTAAAACTGCCGACTCTATCTTTATGGACCAACTTTACAAGGGCTAAGTATGCATGCTTCTAAAGCTCGTTCTAGTGAGTGTACTACGAAGTTTGGTGCATGCTTTCTCAACTTGGTTGAGGATGCTGAAAGGTAGAGAACTAACTTAAACATATATATATATATATATATATGTATGTATATGTATGAATTGAAGTAGATCAATTGGGCAAAGAAACATTTAATTTTTGGAAAGAATACCGGGATTGAACAATAAACTTACTGATTATATATGTGGTGATTCTAGCTGGTATGGAGAAGCTAATGGTTTTTTGAAGCTACTCATTATCATACGCATATATGCAGTGTGAACATTATTGTACTGCCCAGTTGACAATGTACGTACGTAGTTTGTTAGAGAAATTAAATGTCAGATGGCTTTGGAGATGGATGATTGTCGTGTGTGGATGGGACTTGTGAGGGAGGTTTTCTACAAAGTTGGCATGAGATTTATGTAGAGTGAAATGTTGTTCTTTTGGGTCACAGCTAGATGATGTAGCTAGCATCCTAATGTTTCTTTAAAATGGTCATTTCTTACTTGGAAAGCGGAGAAAAGGGGAATCCTAGCTTCTTGATTATTGTGTTCAAAAGAAAAGCACTAGTCTAGCCTCTGAGTGGAACCTTTGCTCTGATCCTGCTAAAGAGAATGTAGATCATGCTTTTGTGAATAGTGTACGTGGTGGCCAAAGGTGGAACGCCCCTAGCATGAGCACAATAAATAATGAATAATATTATACATATTCACCACAAATTACAATAATGTCAATAATATAATGGTACAAATTATAAAAACGTTCTAAATGTCTCCCACGAGCTTTTTACTACATCCCAATCCACTCTAGCTACGATTACACGCCAAAAAATATGTATAGGAAATTACACCATATACAAAGTACAAAAGATTTTCATATAAATAATCCAACAACTACGTATATCACGCATACATATTAGATTAATAGATATGACCTCATACCCAGTTCTCTCTTAATCACATGCTAATTAAGAATAACTTAGGTACCCCTGTCCAAACTCACCGTGCCTAATCCGCGGCAACGAAAATGTTTGCAAATCTGACAGGTATACTTGGTCCATATACTAATCCTACAAATAATGTCTAAGTCTCTCCCTTAATCCTACAAATAAAGAAAAATCCTTCTCTCCCACCCCATGAGTCGAACCGTTAACCTCAAAACAAGAATTAAAGTTGCTTACCACTAGACCAACCCCTCTCCTCCAACTTTTCCCTTAATTTTTCTTCTTCTTTCTTCCTTCTCTCTAAATTATCGATCGGCTTGTTTTTTTCTCTCCCAATTCATTCTCTATCCCACTATTTAAAACAACACACATGTTATATGACTATATATAACGTAAATTCTCTCTCATTCACGAGCCTGCTGGTCTCCTCCATTTATTTTCCCTTCTTTTCTTTTAACGTATGGGCCCCACCCGCTATTATTATTATATCACTGTTCATCCCCAATTATTATTGTATCACTATTCGTCTAATATCTCCTATATAAAAATGGATTGAATATCTCTTAACTATGGATATATAAGTATTTCTTTCTTATGTGGTATAAAAAAGTCTCTTTATAGGCAAGTTTTACAAAAATTGTCTCCAATGAAATTGCCCAAGAGAATATCTATTAATAAATTAATAATTTTATATGTAAAATGAGTTTTATTTAATAGGTCTTGAATCATACTTTTTTGATATGTAATTTTTATTGATAAATAAATTATAAAATTACAATTAAAATATTTGAATGCTTAAAAAGGAAAAGTATGTAAACAAAAATGATGATGTGACATTAAGATATTGTCTAAGAGACCCTTTAGAAGTAGAGGGCCATTTACACAATGTCTATTTTCATTTTTGTCACATCATCTTCATGATCATTATAGACGGTTGCATTGGAGTGCATTTTTTTAACTCATTGTCCATCAATCTTATATAGCATTTTATTTTCACCCAATTCATGGTTGCATTGGAGATACTCTAATATCTAATGGGTCTACAATCATAATTAATTAATACTCTTTCAACACTATAAAATACACGTAGAATAATATTACCAAAATATTAATATTAATACTCAAATACAAAAATACGGGTTATCACACAAGTTGTTTGGACAGATGGATCAGAGGATGCAGATTTGTAGTAATGACTCATCTCTTTAACTAAAACTCAGTAGTTGGTGGATCTCTCAGTGTAAATCTCCTTGCCACAAGGTTTTTCTTTCTTTAATCCCTAGCTACTTGTGTTTGCTGGGAGTTATGGGTGAGCAGAAATAAAGCTGGATTTGATGATAAAAAACAGTATTCTGATCATGTTGTAGCCAATATATGTTGATGCTGCCTATAAGGGGTATATATAGTGTGGGGTTGGGTGGGTGAGTATCAGATTTTTTTTTAAAATGGAAGATTAGTGATAATTTTTTTTTTTTTTTTGCGGAGGTTTCGCTGTTGCATCCCTCTTATTAGAAGTGAGAATCTTAATTTAACTTGGTGGAAATGTCCATCTAGTGGTAGACTTAAATTGAATTGTGATGGATGCTCTAATGACAATCTAGGGAAAAGTGCCGGAGGAAGTGTTTTGAGAGATGAAAATGGGAAATTGATGTGGACCCAAGCTGACAACGTAACTATGGTAACACCAGTAATATGTGTGCTGAAGCTAGAGCTCTTCTTCTTCTTCAAGGCCTAATGCTTTATGTTGATAAGGAGTTTCTGAAGGCCAGGTGGACATAAAGTTTTATTATACGGTATTGGTGCAGATTTTACAGAGAAGAGTGCATGTTCCATATATGGCCTACTGTGTATGAGTTTCGTAGTATTCTGCAGCTGTTTCAAGGTTGGACTACTCTTTGGTGCATGTGTTTTAGGAAATATAATATGGCTACTGATTTCATGGCTAATCTAGGTTATAAGTTAGGAAAGCATGTTGTTTTTAGAGGGGATAATGTGCCCAGAAAATTAAGGGGGATTCTGAGAATTGATGGCATTGGTTTGCCTAGCATCAGGTGGAATACCTCTTTGTTTATCAATAATATTTTATGGGCTTGGCCCTTTCTTTGGTTAAAAAAAAGGCCACTTAAAAGATAGTACTAACCATTTTGAGAAGGGATATGAACACTGTTTTTTGATAAAATTTAGTAAAGATAATTTTTATGATTAGTAAATCATCTCCATCAAATTTTATCAAAAAGTTAATCAGGAAGGGTTAACTAAAACAATGTGATATATGTACATTTTTGGTCGTTGGAATTTATCTAAAAGTTCATCCGTTTACCTTCTCAAAATAATTGGTTCGTATTTAAGAACCAAGAAATTAGTCCTTAATAATAAGAGACTACATATACACACACACACACACACACTAATTTGTACTTATTTCACAAAACATTTCTTACCCTTTGGATTCATCTGCCATTCAAACTTTATTTCTTTTTATGTGCATATACACCAATTTACTAGGGCCGGAAATTTCAAACCGCCAACTGATCGAATCGACCATTTTCGATTGGTAATTGAACCGACTATTGTTTGATTGGAAACAACCTATTTGGATACCAACCTAACTCGGTAGTGGCACTGGTTATTGACCATTGTATGCATATGTGCGGTTTATGCCAAGCAAATGACCATTGCCAAAGAAAATAAAAAATTTATAATTTTATGACTAATTTAAAGTATTTACCATTACTTATTTAATTATTTACCTAGACTTCATTCTGTGATATAGTGTTGGTACTAATGTATTATCAGGTATGAACTAAACAGTCAATATATTTTTGGATGTGAAGAGTAAGTAATTAATTGTGTGTGGAGTGATATTCTGTCACAGATTGTGCATTTGTGCTTGTATAGTTGGATTTCAGAATTTGGTCGGTGCTTATATGCCATAACTTTGCATATAGGATGTGCTTCTTAATTACTAGTCTTTGGGAATTTGGTCAATCCTCATTCCGTTTTCTGGGAATTTGTCCATCTTTAATAAAAAATTGTGTTGGTCGGTTTATATGCATAACCAATTGAAAACTTATATGAATACTGATATGATCAGTTTGGTTTACAAACCAATTAATTCGATTCAGTAATCGAATCGCGGCTACTACTACAATTTACTAATGTTAAAAAGAAAAAAAAAATTAATGAGGCTAAAGGCAAAATCACCCTTGTGGAAATCTCCATCTTCGTGCCATGTTAAATTTGAGGAGAACTTTTAATTTAAAAATTGGGATGGTTCAACTTGAAAGATGCACGTAAAATGTTTTGTTATTATTAATTTGTTGGGACAAAAAAAATACATAAACTTAATGCTAAGTCGTTGGAGCGGGCCAATTTATGGGAAATTGGATTTAGGTGTAGGCTCATCTAATTAAGCTGGTTAGGGCCTCATATATAACGTATGCTTAATTGGGCTATTTGCCCTCAATACCTACAAAAGAAGAAGATGCAAGCCCATCAAATAGAAGTTAGCTTAGAAATATACCTTAAAGCCTTTTGCTCTTAATTTTGTATTGCATGCAATTTGAAGCGTTATAATGGTATGGAGAATGGAAGAAAATGTAGAAAGAAAATTAGGGTATGTTTGATGAAATAAAAGTTGAAAATAACACTAAATTTATGAGAACTTGGATATTAGTGATTTGATAAATGTCTCCATTATTTTTTTATCAAAAAATTTCTTATCCATTGCTCAAAAAAGGGGAAATGTGATTAACCATCTCATCTATTTGTAGAACTTCAAATAAATTTAGTACCATCTTCAGTTATTTTTCAACTTATTTTTTTTAATCAACCATTAGCGTCTTTTATGTGGCACCCTTGTGAATAAAAAACAGTTTTTTCTCCGTCCCCCCCCCCCCCCCCCCCACACACACACACACAAAGAACCCAAGGCACATATAAAACAAAAGGGCATAGTAATCGAATAACTTACTTGAGAGTTGGGTTACATTAACTACAAGATCTACTTGAAACTTTTAAAATATACCTTTTCTTTCTAAACTAAATAAGAGAGGTATTTTTTTTTCAATACATGCCTAACTTATTTTTTTATTTTAAAATTATTAATGTGTTAATTCTCACAATAATAAATAAAATTTATTTTTAATTATTTGCCACTCAAATAATAAGGTTGTTTCAAAACGTATAAAAATAAAACAGATACTCTTAATTTAAAACATAAATAATAAAGTCAACAAATTTGTAAAGGCTTAACGAAATAATTTTCTAGCAACAACACACTATCCCCATACGTAACTGGGAGTGTACCAATGCTTGAAAAAGAAAGAAGATATAAATATATATATAATAGATCGAGAGCCAAGGTCATGCATAGATAAAAAAGAAATAAGACAGACCAAGCATCTTGAAAATGAATCTTTCATAAACCACGATGCTCATTTAATGCTTGCATTGGACCTCGATCTCATGTTTCTCCTCCTAATGTGGTGAAAAAAAGATGTCTGTTTTTTTCTTTCATTAATTACTATACTTATGTTAATGTTGTCACATATTTTCAGAAAAACAACACACTAACCCAACAAAGGTTCTTTCCCTTCTTTACATGTGTAATCTCTCCATCCTAGATCTTAGGGTTTTGGTATACCAAAATTAATTGATGTCACTCAGCCATTCACTATATATGTGAGAAATTCGAATATGGTTAAGGGTTAGGGTTATATTAATGTCTGACTTAAAATTAAGATTTATTTATTTATTTATGGTAAGTGGTGACTCGTTTTTCTTATAATGCGTATTTTTAATTAAGAAAAAAAAAGGCATATTAAAAATATTATAAATAGAAAAAAACAAGATTTTATATGAGTTGTCGTTATTTCAATATATGGATTCTTAAGAAGTATATATTAAGATGGCCATTTTATTAATAATATTATTAACTTGAGGTCTTCTAAATTTGGGGTAACGTTTTTATTAATTAGAATAAATGACACTAATGCATCCCAAACTAAAAAAATGTATTAATTTGCACCCTAAACATTTTTTTTGACACTTTGCACCTTATACATACAAATTATATCAATTTTTCTCAATTCTTCATTTCCAGCCATTTTTTAAAACATATGATATCAATCTTTCTATGAACATGTAACTGAAAGTTCTTTGATCTTAAGTTCTATTAAATGTAATGGATGTTAATGTTTTTATGGACCTCTTACTCCTTACTCGTGAATTAATTGCTCACTTTTCCTCTGTTTTTTGCAAGTGTTGCTGATATAATGCTATAAATTAACTGTTCACTTTTGCTAAATTATTTGCTCAGTTTCTGCTATGAATACAATGCAGTAAACAATTGATACATTATGACTACAATTCCAAAATGCCCTTATTAATTACACACGTGATTCCCTCGTGTGGTCGGAGGTTTTAAAAAATAGTCGGAAATGACTAATTGAGATGAATTGATATAATTTGTATGCATAGAGTACAAAGTATTAAAAAAAAATATTTAGGGTGTAAATTGATACATTTTTTTAATTTAAAATGCGTTAGTGTTATTTAGTCTATTAATTAAACTAGTTCACTAAAAAAACAGGAAAAATATAAGACAATAAATTATATAAAAAAAAAGAGTACAGGAGAGCTGTTTTGATCGAGAAGACAAGGAAAGAAACTTGGAATCGAGTGAAGGACAATTAATGCAATAGTAGGGGAAGGACTTAGGGTTCTACAACTAGGAGCTTTGAATATTAATCTCCCTCGAAACTAATTATGGGTTTTATTTTATTTTAGTAGACCCTTACTACTTAATTTCATGTCAGAGAACCTAGCTCATTAATGACTTCGTTGGGTGTTCTTATAATTTCCAATAATCTTTTGCATTATTAAATTTGAGATAAGATCAGGTTCAAAAAAAATTATGGAACGAATTGTCTCGTTGGATCAACTGGTGCCATATAGTATTATGACCCACTAACAACAATGCATTTATAATTTGTTTATCTTTGAGTAGGTGTAGGATTTGGGAAAAATAATTTAGCATGTTATAAGTTGATGGATTCATTGGGTTCATTTAATAAAATATTATTTATTGGTATTTATTAAGGCATTGTCGTTATTATTTTTTAACTAGTTTGTAACCCACGCGATGTGTGGACATCTTACATATGTAGATGTTTAGGCATTTTAAAATAAATATGTTATATTCGAAAGCATAATTAATCACGGAGTAATATTATATTTTTCTTTCTTCTAGAATTTCACTTTTCAATTAAGGCTTATATGGATGAATACAAAACATAACAAAAAATTTCAAAGCATGCCAATCAAAGGTAAATGTTGTCAAATTTCTTAGAACTTTTACATATCATATTAATTGCATTTAATTTGAAAATTAAAAAATTAATTTTTAATTGAAATTACAAGAATCAACATACAACATGTAGGAATAAAAAATTAACATGTAAAGAAAATAAGAAATCCATATAATTAAACCACCGTGTAAACAATTTGATGAAAATGTTGGGGACAACACAACTACTAAAGAATTTTTAAGTCAATAAAGGAAATGCAGTATGTTAAGGCATTACAATGAAATATCTGAAACAACTAGATATTTTTTACATATAATTAATAATGTTAAAAAGAAATTTTTATAAAGGTACCTACAAAGTCACATAAACCATGGAATTCATCACAAAGACAATATTATTGAGACCTAGCTATCTCAAGTTAAAAATGTTACACTCAAAAGACAACCTATCGATGTTCGATCTTAATGACAGTTGGATGATCTAAAGTTGTTTGTCACTTTATTTGCTATGCTAATTAATGGGCTGCAATGAAAAGAAAAAGAATTAGAAGTTTTACACAAATCATGTATACTTTATCTAAAGATTTAGAGAGAGTGAGAGAGAAACTACATAATTAACATATAATTTTGCTGCTTTAATCTTTCTGAAATTTTGGGCACTTAAAAAGCATGCCCATAGATGTAAAAAAGAAAATAGAAAAACAACATCCCTTGAATGAAAGATCAATGTAAAGCATTATGTAGTATGTACATTTATAGCGAGGGAGGAGAATCTTAATCGTACAAAAATCAAGAGTTGCAATTGATGTTCATAGAAATTAAATAGAACTTACTATCATTAATGTATATATATATACAGTGGAGAATTGCAAGAGTCATTTATACGATTAAATTAAAGGGAGTGAAGAGGAAGAACATAAATTTCATCACGCTTAATTTTTATTTAATGATGGTGAACTTGGAGAAGAGGAAGAGACATGCATGATTTTCGATTATTATTAAATAATCACAAAAAATTGCATAGGAGCCTAAAAAGGAATGTGCAAACATTAATTTTAATTAAAGCTATTCTAATTAAATGGGAACACTAAATTTAATGCACTTCCTCCTATAATAGAGCAATACAACACTTACCTATAAATCTTACAAAGGTACATCCATATTCACCCTTATTCCTGGGTTACATTAGGGTGCAATTCGGGTTCGCGTGTCGTGTTCGGGTCGTTAAGTGTGTGTCAACCCGAACACGACCGTTTAACACATTTATATATCGAACACGACAAAGGTACACCCGACTAACCCAATAGTCATCTGCAATAATTAACCTTTTAAGATTATAATAACAATTAACCGGTAAGAATAGGTGGTAAGATTTATAAGTAAGAAAATCATTTTCCTATAAATATAGATAGATACATGTTTGGTAGAATGGACTTTCATCTATGCATAAAATTAAGAGTTAATGGAATGTGGAAAAAGATTAATAGGCTAGATTGATAAGGATATTGTATTAAAGGTCATTAATTGTAAATATGTAATCTAATTATATAATATTGAAATTGATGTAGAAAAAACATGCATTTATGAATGGAAGAAGAAATAGTATGTTATTATTATTTTGTAAATAACTTATTAATGGAGGAACTTCCTCTATAATACTCTAATAGTACATAGATAGATAGTATCAGATAGCATTAGATTAAAAAAGTATTAAATATGTATTAATGGAGGAAGTTATTTGATTAGGAGTTAAATACTTACATTATATTAGATAAATAGCGTTAGATTAAAAAAATATTAAATATGTATTAATGGAGGAACTTATTTGATTTGGAGTTAAATACTTACATTATATTAGATAAATAGTATTAGATTAAAAAATTATTAATTATGTATTAATGAATGAACTTCCTCCCCATTGACACGTGTCACATTCATGTTCAAAGGGGAAGCATTTTAATTTAGTAGTAGTAGATATTACATGCATAATTAAAATGATTGTACTCTAATTTTTTTACTTGAAAATTGATCTCATTAGACCCACTTCTTTTTCTTATTTTTTTTTAAAATAAAATAAAATAAAATTAATTGGATAAATTATACAATATACGCCATAAGTGTCTATATATATATAGGTTCTTATGCGAACCAAGTTTGTGGAGCATACTGTACGGATCGAACATTTTGGCACACTTTCGGAATGAATTTTTTGATGAAATTTGGTGGAGATAATTTATATAATATGTAAATCATCTCTATCAAATTTTATTAAAAATTCAATCGAAAAGAGAATTAACTACAAAATTAAATTATATATGTCTAAATATATATACACATATATAGAGAGGAATGCTACAAAGAGGGAATCCATTTCTTTAACAAAAAGAAGGGATACCCATTTGGAAGGGTAAATGGGTGATTTTTCGTATAAAAATATGCAGAAATGATCTATATCATGAATAGATCACCTTCACTTGTTGTGATTACAAATAATTAATCAGGCCACAGATCTTAAATCAAATAATGTATATTAATAATTAGAGATAATATGGTGAAAAAAAGGTAAGAGAACAGATGATAGAGCACACAATATTCAATAAATGAAGATTTCACTAATTCTTTGAAAACGATTACAAAATTATTCACAAGAATTATTATAGTCAAAACTCTCACAAAAGAAGAAAATCAACAGTCCTTTAATCCATCTCTCACAACAAGATGTACTCTTTGAACCAATCCCCACAGAAAGAAGAATTATTTTCCCTTTAATCTCATAAATGATTATATCTACATATAGTGATATAATATAATCCAATAAATCTAGAATAAGGAAAAAACCATCATATGTAAATAAGGAAATTATTAATAAGGTAATAGAGACCAAAATAAACAAGGAAACCAATTTTTCGTTTAGGTGCAAAAGTGCTTTTGCACCTTTTCCGCTTGTAATTTGACTTATTTGTTTTATTGCAAATTCGCTTTTGCACTTTTTAGTAAGTTTGATTATAAGCTAAACACAACAATCCGATTTCCATTATAACTTATATTTTCTTGGGTTTAGAACCTTGCAAAACACAACAATCACCACCTTTTGTGAAGGACTGCTATCTTCCATCTTCACCTTGATAACACATGAAATCTTCTTATGTCCTACTTTTTACAAAGGTCACTCAATCATCTATATCAATGATCAAGTCACATATGATTCTCTATGTCGATAATTAGACCATGTTCGCATTGGACATCCTTATTGGCATGGATATCTGAGTAGTCAGTGGTCTAAAGCCACCACCTAAGCCATAACTCTTCCTTGCTGCATTTACACCACCAGAACGTTTGTTTCTCGGTCCCCTAGCACCATCATGCACAACTCTTTCATTTAATCTATATAAGCCCTAACAATGACTTGTCTTTAAGACCACATCGTCGCTATGATACACGTTCATTACTCTATCTCAAGTAGAGTACCATATCCTAAGTGATTCTAATATAAATAGACTAATTATATTTCATTTTATTTTAGGCACATGTCTTCCATTTGTGATTGTTCGAACTAAGCCATCAAGTAATTCCTGATGGATTTCACCAATTAACAATCTGGAGCCATCCCACATATAGAAAAATCCGTTACAATCTTCATATTTGCTATATGATAAACGATTGTTGCAAACATGCACAGCTGCACAGCTATCCAAGAATTATCCTCCTTGACCAATAAGGTTTACATGCATTAGTAGGACATCTAAAAGATCAACTTCTTTATTATAAGAAGTCATCGCAACAGTTGTGGCTCCATTAGGGTTATAGTCGATTTTTTCCTGATGTTATTCTTCTTTTTTGGGCAGTCCCTAACACAATGGCCCGGTTGATCACATTTAAAACAATTCCCTTTAAAGATAGTCTTTCATTCTTTATTGATATAACATTTTTTTCCATTTGATACAAACGCCACTTCTTGAACGATATTGATTTAGTTCGCCTTTTTCATTATCTCTTATGTAGACAAAGCTTGACATACTTTCAAAATGGTGAAAGATGATCTACTTATAAAGTTTCGAGTTAGCGTCTTGTACGAATCTGGCAGAGTTCCAAATTAGTTGCAAGGCTTTATCTTAATCTTCCAGTTCTTGACTTACAACTTCGAGTTTTGAGCATAATGAATCAAAAGCGAAAATATGATTAATAACTGGAGTATCCTCTACCATCCTCATATTATGAATAAGACCTTTGATGTATATCTTATTTGTTATCGTCTTAACTATGAACAAATATTGAAGAGACTTATATAGTTGTTTTGCTAATATAGCTTCCTTGATTGTAGCATGACGTTGAACCTTCATCATGAGATGGAGATGAATCTCTGACAAGCATCAATAGCTTCAACTAGCTCCAGTGCTACGAGATCGTCTTTCATACTCATTTGTCATATGCCGAAATTCATGATTTTATCAAACTTTTTCGTCTTATAAGATATTTCCATTATAACACACACCTCCTTGAAAGCCTCCTTTTGATACCACTCACGCCGCGTATCTTAAATCAAATAGTGTATATTAATAACTAGAGATAATAGGATAAGAAAATGCAAGAAAACAGATGATAGAATACAATATTCGATAGACTAAGATTTCACTAATTCTTTAAAAACGATTACAAAATGCCTCACAAGAATTATTGTATTCAACGCTCTCACAGAATAAGAAAATTAACAACCCTTTATTATCTCTCTTATAACAAGATGCACTTTCCCAACCAATTCCCACAGAAAGAATAAATATTCATTCCTTAATCTCTTGAATGATTCTATTTATATATTGTGATATAATAAAGTTCATCCAATCTAGAATAAGAAAAAAAAACAATCATACGTAAATAAGAAAACTATTAATAAGTTAATAAAGATCAAGATAAACCAAGAAACCAATTTTTCGTCCAGGTGTAAAAGTGCTTCCGCACTTTTTCTGCATAGGTGCAAAAGTCCTTTTGCACTTTTCCAGAATGCAATCCAACTTCTCTATTTTATTGCAAATTCGTCACCTTTCCAGCAATTTTGATTACAAGCCAAATACAACAATCCAATTTCTAATAGAACTCTTCTTTTTTTTTGGGTTTGGAACTAATCAAAACATAACACCAACAAATTTCATCAAAAAATTCAATCCAAAAGTGGGTGATCGAGATGATCATTAACAGTTTCAATGGCCAAAAATGCACATATATCCATTTTTCATTACAATTATTTCTAGATTGAATATTTAGATAAAATTTTGTGGAGTAATTTACTCATTGTATAGATCATTTATATAATTTTTCATAACAAAATTTATCAATTTACCCTTTTAAATAAGTGTTCCTTAACTCTTTTTATTAAAATAAAAGATTCTTTCTTTATAGCATAACTATATATATATCAACACTTTTTTTTCTCCTCCCTTAACGTGTGTGCATAAAATAAGTAAAAAAAATAAAAACCTTTGCATAAATATGAAAGTTAAGTGTTTGGTCAAAAAAAAAAAAAAGTTAAGTGTGAAGTTTTTAAATATAAATACGAAATAATTAATGTGTGCATGTACATGATTTGACTGTTAGTTGGACCAAAGAATGCATTATGTGCGTGTGTGTGAGAGAGAGAGAGAGAGGGGTGGGGGTATTGTATTTGTACGTAGTCACGTGAATCTCTGTGTAACAAGCAAAAGTTGACGACGAGCCTCTTCTTTTTGTCTTCGTTTCTCCGGTACAGGTTCACGTTCACTTCTACAAGACTTTTATTTGCTGAAATATATATATTTAGAACAGAGTAATTAATTTTATTGGGAGAGGTTTCCGCTAAACGCGTTCAACAATATTCAAATGATTAGTCTCTGCAGTCGGACGAAGGATATCTTGAAAAACTAAAAAAAGACTAAAAAAGACTAAAATAATTAACTTATTTAGTCATTATTTCTATCACTTTATTTTATGAGATCTATGCCATCTTAAGTTAAGAGCACAAAGTAAAAAAAAGGTCAAAATAATATCTTATTATTTTTGAGTTTAATACATGTAAAATAATTTACAACCCAATAAATTATTATGTTTTGTTAATAAAATGAATAAATAAAGGTAACACTCTAGACATTCTTTAAGAGTTTTTGAAGCATCGGCTCGTACTTAACACAGTGCGTTGTCCTCACCTCCTTCCGAGATTATGGGAGAATCAAATTTTAATGGTCCAATATGAAATAGCTTCATTTATAACTATTTATACAATGCCTAAATTTAACATTATCAAATACTTTCAAAAAGATTGATATTCAATTGCGGAGCGAAAAGTAAAACTTCCCTTCCCACCAGGGCATAACATTTGTGGACAAAATATAGTAATCCTATCAAAATACATTATATATGTATCCCTATTCCCTAGTGAAATGATTAAGGTATGGCATAACAGTTAGTGGTTAGAAATATTTGGTCCTACAGAACGTACGCATACGAACTGACCTGCACGACTACATTAATACACTACATTAGTAGTAGTAGCAGCAGGATCGATCATATTTATATCTCACATCAAACAACGTGGGAAGCCAAACGTATGTATGTGTCTTATCAACTGCCAACCAATCACACGTTTTGGCGGCTGCTTGTCACCACTCTACTCTACTTATTCCACATCTCCAAATAAAGAAATTAAGAAAACCTCTGTGCTTCGGAGTTGGTCTAAAGTTAAAAAAAATAATTGTTTCTAATTTTTTTTTTAGCAAATCTGAATTATTATAACAAGGAACAGAGATCAATACTATACTTGCAATTGATGAAATTTGAATTCGAAAATTTCAACTAATCTTGGTGGGTCTTTCGTCACTAACTTCAGTTGATTATATATATTAAATACATTGACGAATTCAATTGAAGTTATGAGATTGCACACTTGTATGAATGTTACTGTAATCAAACAAATTTTGAAAGCTGATTCATTGATTGCATGGTACGGGGATGAAAGATAACTTAAAAACCAGATTAAGACACTATGCCTTTTCAACTAAATTTGTTTAAAAAACTTGTATTTTGCAATTCAATAAATACAGCTTGTGTTTATGTCATCTCGATCTTAATTATGCAATTTAATTTTTATTTTTTTTAACATCTGCTTTTAAGATATATGATCTATAAATGAACTAAATAATGTTTTCACATAATTATATTCTCTCCACAATTAAAAATAAGCTAAGATACCTCAATCCTTAATATATATATATATATATATATGAAATTCCCATACTACCCATATATTGTGCTGCAAAAACGAAGCATGTGACTCGTACCAAACTATTGCTAACAAGTGGACCACGTATAACATGGTGCTATAGTTATACATATATGCATATTTAAAGAGAAATCAGATCTCGCTTTCTATGGTAGGGTTTCAAATCCCGTGTGACATGATCACTTGTGTCTCTTCTCACTCTAATAGTTATTTTTATCAATTTTTTATTTTATTTTATTGTTTGCAAATTAAAAATTTCTGATATGATATATACGAAAGTTATCTCTAGAATATAACTAATAGAACTATATAATATTAAATATCTACCCTTTCACATACTTTTATTAGGGTTAACTTTCAGCAATATCTAAAATAATGGATCGAGCTTCTAGCTATTTCATCTAATATACTAATTATTCAAAAAGAACACAACTCTTAAATTAATACTTAGTAAAACCAATAAAATATACTAAATTGATTAGTTTACACTTTGGATGCACACACACTGGGCTATTATAAATACACTCAGTACTCCAGTTCCATTCTCCACAAACTACTTCAACATCACTTCTACTCACTTCTATAGCTGCTGCTTCTTCTCCTTCTCCCTTTTAATTCCTTCACAGCATACTTTCTTAACAACGAAAGTAAAAAAAGAAATAAAGAAAATGGTAGGGCATTCTCCATGCGCTTCCTGCAAGTTGCTTAGACGCCGATGCGCCATAGATTGCACTTTTGCCCCTTACTTCCCTTCCGATGACCCCCATAAGTTTGCCATCGTTCACAAGGTCTTTGGTGCCAGCAATGTCAGCAAAATGTTACAGGTCCCCCCTCTTCTCTCTCTCTCTCTCACACACACACACGCGCGCGTGCGCGCGCACATTTTGTCTAAATAACGGTATGTACGTGTATTTGAAGGATTTGTTTTTCTCTTTTTGACTCATGATTTTCGGTTGAGTACTCATAAATGGAAATAATAAGGTCCTGACCATATATATAAGACAGTCATGCAGATCCTTTCTTGTTATTTATGGCATTCTTAATATGTGACAACAAAAGCACATTTTAACCTTCTCCGTCTTGTTTTATTTCTTCTTGTAGGAGCTTCCAGTTCATCAGAGGGCAGATGCAGTGAGCAGCCTAGTGTATGAAGCAAATGCGAGAGTGAGAGATCCAGTTTACGGATGTGTAGGGGCGATATCATACCTGCAGAACCAGGTGTCTCAGCTACAGATGCAGCTGGCTATGGCCCAAGCAGAGATACTGTGCATCCAGATGCAACAAGAGCCAGCCCTACCAGTCGATCCACAGTTAACTCACCAGTCTGATGTTGATGACAAGTCCTTTTTTCTCCACAATGATCTCCCTCAGTACCTTAACTATGCCTCTTCTGGCAATGTAATCCATGATTCTCTTAAGAGGGAGTCTCTTTTTGGACATGATCACATGGTTTCTTAATAATATATATTACTACTGCTTTGATGCTTTAGTTATTTATGTTCATTGACGATCATAAGCATATTCTTAGTAATGATTTGTGTGAGAGAGAGAGAGAGAGAGATGAATTTACCTAACTTATATATATATATATATATTAATAGTGCTAGGCATGACAAGAGAATTATAATAAGTTAAAGAGAGAAGCCGGTGTTTCTGAAAACAAGGGTAAGTTGATGGAGTCAACGTAGCATGTGTCACATGAAAAAATAGTACAATAACAATTCTAATAGTTAAGTGTGCGTATTGTAATTGATATACATCAATTACTCACGCGAAAACTAATTTTGAAGTCCATAGTCAAGATTTGTAAATTAAACTTTACACAATGCAAGCCCAAATGCGTGATCGGGGTGTATGTCAGACGTAGTAGGATACACCCACAGCTCATATTATTGGTAATGGCTAGCTGCTAGCTAGACTTGGTTTTTTTTGTCCAGATAGTAACAAATATTGTTCATCTCAAATTAAAAACCAACTCGAAATTCGAACTTTTAAAGAAACATTGGCCGTGGTGCAATCAATGGTCAACTAAATCCTATTTAACTATCTTAATTTAATGAGACCAGACTCTTAGACTCTCAATTTAAAACAGTAATGTGGAATAAAAGGAAAATTGAACCTTATCTGTCCAAAGCTAGCTTTCAAGGCGAAGTGCCTCTCTACAAAAGTTGAACGTGACTAGCTTGCGTTGGATTCTCAATACCTTTTTCTCTAGTACTACGGCCCCATCAATCCCATCAGCACAAATTTTAATTCGATCTCCTGAAAATTCTGCATCTTCCTCAGTTTTATTTAATTTGTGAGTTCGATCATGTCAGGTTTTCTGCTTCATCCACGGATTCAACAAAGCAGCCGTGTGTCTCCTATGTGTATTGGCCCCAGCGTTGTTTTACCAAATCACTCTAGCTCCCTGTTATACCCAAATTAATCAATTCACATTTACTTTAATTTGAAGGTTAATTTTACAAGTTTAATCAACGACCAAGAGCAAAACTCACCCAAACAAAACGAAACTTTTTGTTTTTTCGATACACAAACAAAATGAAACTTTGTTCCTTCATTTTTCCGAGTGAACTGTTTACTCGGGACAAATATAGCATCACTAGCTAACCAGACAAAGTTTAAACTAGTGTTTGGCATGAAGTGCTCTCTGTTCATGGCAAGTGGGGACAAACTTCTACACCATACCCACATATATAATACATATAATATATATATATATATATAACTGAACTGAGAACATGACTTTTCTACATGCATCTCTCCTTACTTCTATATGTCAGAATCAGCTTCTTGTTCTAACTTTAAAAAGATTCCTCAGCGCATTTTGTTTAATGTGAAAGTATTTCTAAAGTCAACTTAGAAAATTTTCTTTTTTATGTAGCTCTTGTGGAGGGGAGATTATTGGATTTGTCTGCTTGTGTTATTATTAGACAAATAATTGTTGGACTTCTTCTAACTTCCATTGAGATTTTCTTCTTCTATGATTGGGCACCGGAGGATTCTAGCTAGTTAGGGTCCGTTCGGTAGCGTTTTTAAAGACCCGTTTTTGTTTTTTGAGTTCAAAAACGGATAAAAAATGCTTTCGGTGGGATATTGACAAAAACACGAAAAACGTTTTCGGAAAATGAATTCAAGTTTAAAGCATAAAACACAAAAACGCCAAAATGATGTTTTCACCATTTTCACTCTTGCAATCTTCATTTTCACTGTTTTCGTTCTTGAAAAATGTTTTCACTATTTTCGTTATCGGAAAATTCATTTTCTGAAAATATTCTCAGAAAACATTCTCCGAAAACGTTACCGAACGGGCCCTTAGTAGCCTAGTGTAACCGTGTCTTTGCATTTTCTCACTAATTGATGCAGTGAAAATTATTTTTCATATAAATAAAATATTTTGTCTGTTTTGTTAGTATTAAAAAAATAATAAAACTCTTCTGTATTGCTTTTTGGAATGTAGTTAGTTTACGTTAAAATGTGAACAACAGTATAAAATACATTTAAAATGCCAATTCTAAACACATTTGAAGAAGATTATATATATATATATATATATCATCATGTACATTTTCTTAACATAAACAAGTCGGTCAATAAGAAGTACGTTGAAGAAAAACAAGACAAATGAAAGTTACAATGAAGTAAGAAGTCTAGCAGAATTAGGGTAGAGAAGAAAAATTCTCCATGGCGCGCGGCAATCGAGGTGAAAGAAACAGGGTCAACATGGGGTTGAAAATTAAATGAGGAGATAAAAAGAAAAGGCAGCTAAAGAAAATTTACAGAACAAGACAAAGTTACACTAACTTTACTTTAATTTGATAAATATCAACCACTGTTTTTGACTCTATTTCAGGACAGACAATTGTAAGATGTGTGCGTGTGTGGAACCACCCACAAATCTCTTTTGAGGGCTCGAGGACAATGCTTCCAAATTAACCCGGCCAATCACGTACTTCATTTTTCAAATCTTTTCCATTCTCTATTTTTCTTTCTGAAAGCAATAAAAAATTCACAACAATTAATTTCCTAAATATGTATATTTGACAATGACTTATAGATAAAGTGATATAAACAATGGTAGGTCTCAAATCAACACATTAATAACAAGTATATTTATTATTATTTTTGATATGATGCGATCATAAATTTGGATAATTTTTGAAAAGAAGAAATAGTAGGCCTATCGAATTAACCGTGACCTATTGACAAAACTCAAAGCAAAAACTGACTCCCCTATTATCTGGGCCTGTCTAAAACAAAATCTACTGCTAAAATCACAAGTTATTTATCTCTCTCTAATTTAGTAATACTCTCTCTCTCGTTGAATATGCAAATCTGATGAAATGATTAAAAGGCACTAATCATCTATAACTAATTTAAACCTACTGCCATTACCTTTTAGAACGTTCTATAAGATGAAGAGCTAGAATCTTTGTTTTTTCCCAAGCGGCTCGAACAGAAAAAAATATGATATAATTAATACCTGTACAACTTAAAACCAAAAAGGGGACTAAAGTAATGTATTATTATAATTTGACTAACCTTTTACCCAGATTTTAAGTGATCCTCGACATCATCTGATTACCCTCCTCTTGTCTTTGCACAATTTCAACAACAACAAAAAAAAAACACTTCAATTAAAAAAACTGTAGGGTTGTGTTTAACAATACATATATTAATTTTTTGCACACACGCGATGCATGTGCGATATATATGTAAGTGATTTAAATAAACAAAAGTTAAGAAAGTAGTAAATAGCCTGGCGGTTGAGGGCCTGTGCCCCTATATAACACCCTCAAGGAAGGGTGTGCACGGTCTGGTTGACTGTGCCGAACACCAGTGGACTTGACCGAACTAAAAATATCGGTTCTATGAATTCGTAGACTAGACCTGACTGAAATGAGTGTTAAGATCAAACCAAACCAAACTGGTCCGGTTTTGGTCAGAGCTTTTTTTTTGGCCTATTTTTTTTAGGTTTTTTTATAATATGTCATGTGCTTATTTTCATAGTAGTTAATAAAATTATAAAGAGGCAACATGCTTTTTTTGGGTGTTTCACAAAGAATTTTAATTTAGTATTGATTTGAACCATCAATGAGACCTTTTCTTTGTAAGAAGAAGATATCAATGAACTTTTAATAAAATGCTTTCACAATCGAAAGCTTGCTCAAAGTCAAATGCATTGAGGGAACATATATAAATCGTAATTTTCAGGTTACAAAGGGAAGGTAAGACCACTAAATTAAACCTTCTGATAAAATTCTATGAAAATGATATACTCATTTGGAAGAGGAGAGTGGGAAGAATCCGAGTAGCCCAAAAACATGAAAGCATGAAAGAATTTTAGCCTTCAAAATAAAATTATAGAGAAGAGCCAACTGCGTGGTACACTACGTTGTCCCCAAATGTTCATGGATTTGCCTTCCCATGGGTGGCTATGCTTCCTCCCCCATCCCACTGCATAATTACGACTTTGGCCAATGAATATGAATAGCAAATAGCCAGATCAGATATAAACTTATTGATCCTTGCCTAGTCATTTTTCATTTCCAAAAATTTGTTTTCCTCACTAAATAACGCTTGTATTACGAATAATCTTTCTACTTGTTTGCGAGCTTTTAAACTTCTTTAAAACTTTCAACTATCTTGCAACAATAAGAAGAGATGCTATGCCTACAAATCATCAGCAAATGCAGCAGAAAAAGACATAGAAACAAAGGAGGGTTTAATTTTAATATTAATATTATATATTATTATATATATATATATAATATAATACCGGTCTGGTCTAGTCCGTCCGAAGCCTTAAAAATCTAAGACCAAACCGAACTATTTCGGACCTTTCGGTCATTCTAAATTTGGACCGGACCGGACTAAATTCAAACGGTCCAATCCAAATCAGTCCATTTTACGGTCCGGTTCATTCAGTTTGGTGGTCCAGTTCGGTTTCTGAACACCCATGCCCTTAAATGCAAGAGTTCAAACTTGATTGCTTGTGTTAGATTTAATCTCACAAACTTCTTTTGGGAAATTAAAGTATGAAGGGGCATAGAAGATTAAAAACCTAACATGGGTTCAAAGTCAACAAAATGGCTTCGGACTTTATATAACTAAATATTGGGGTGTCTTATTTTCATATGTGGTTTTATTCTTATATATGTGTGACTATGGCATAAAATTATTGTTAGTTTAGTGGTTAAAAATTATGTTTTAAGCCTTCAGGTTGCTAGTTCAAGTATATTCATTTCATGTTTTCCACGTTGAATTTTGTGGCTTTTATGAATTAGATCCCATATATTGTTTTAATAAAATTATGTCCATAAAACTTCTATCGATCCTGTATATATTTACATACAACCAAATGCCATCCTAGGATTGTTTTGGAATTCCCAATTCCTCATTTAGATTTATCTGGATTTCTTTTGGCAATATTCATTTTCCATAGAAACTTTAGACTTGCTAGCAAATTCTCACACATTATCGCAATTTGGCCAACCTTGGTGGTACACTAATTCATTGTAGTTCACTCCACTAAGTTGAGTCAAATTTTTGGGTGATGAATTGAATTCTTTTTGAGTTAGACAAAAATAATTAACACCCATACGGCAGAAGAATCTTACAACATATCACAATGAAGATAACATCACAGGGTAATTATGCATGAGGAAACAAAAATTCAAAATTATAACATAATAAATATTGCAACGTCTAAATTTATCATACAACTAAAGAAAGAAACAATACAATGCATAACAAAGAAGTGAAAAATCAACAGTAGAAATGTTCAGTAAATACGTAGAGAATTTTAATTCCAAGATCGTTTGATATTGTGTATAAACCGAGCAAAAAATTTCTGTAAAACTTAACAGCTGAATCAGATTTTACATTTGAGATCTCTTTGGTTTGATCTCGTCTCTTGGAAGCTTATGATCTTCTATTGTATTCCTTCCACTTTTTAATCTTGCAACGAGTGTAGATCACGGTTTCACCCAGATTTGCTCCATTTTCTTTCCACTAATTTGTAAATATTCTTATATTCATAGGAAGATGCAAGACTGGCATATATATACAGCTACGATAGGGACCTTTAGGGCTTATTATGGAAAGCTATAATCTAATTTAATTATGAATTAATTACTTCCATAAATTATAAATTGTACCACTAAATAATTATAATTGCACTCATGTCTTTATTTCAAGATTATATTTTAAACTCTTTGTTTTAAATGTTTATTATTCTCCATATGTTAAAAATTACAGATAACCGTTATTTAAATTAAATTACTGACAATTATATTTAAATGTTTTCTTCACTTGTGAGCCTATCACTTAACTTATTTGACATGTCAGATTGTCATAATTCACCTGCTAGGTTTGACATGATCAAAATTTGTACACTTATCAAGGGGCTATCATCAATCTTTATAACATAATATGAATTATGTCGATAATTAATATTCATAATACATATATTAACGTTATCTAATTCATTGAGTTTATTGATTTATAAATAAATCTCACTCTTATGAGTCAACACAACAAACAATATATATATATATATTAATTATTTCAAGATTAAGAGTATAAACAATCATAATAAAAAAGGAATTTGAAATTGTTTTATATAGTTAATATAAAAACAATTAACTCAAAATGGTCATTTTCAATACACTCAAAGTGTACTAACAGGCATCCAAGATAAACTATTAAAACTTGTGCTATAATTCTACCAATAAGTGTCCAATTCTATCTAAAATTGCAAATCAATAAACTTATATTTCACAATAACTGATGATATAATCATCTGTGTGTAATCTAAACTCAATATATCAAATCATCTATACTATATGGAATAAAAGACATACACGTATAATATTTAAATAAATAATACAATACACCATTGCTCATAAAGATTCTCTTTAAAATAGCAAAACTGAATCTATATAACATGTCCAAACTAATAATAATAATAATAATAATAATAATAATAAACATAACTTTTAGTATATTACTCTAACAAATAAAACCTTAATAAGGGTTTCCAACCCCAAGCCAGAGAGAACAAAAAACATACAATAACAAGAATACTGTAACATAAAGCAGACCAAGAAACGCATCTCAGATTTTTAAAAGATACCAGAGCTGCTGTTTTATCTTGCTTGATTAATCCTATGCTTTTATCTGGAGAAATATAAGCGAGACTAGTCACCTTATTTCCCTCCATATCCCAGACACCACCATTAGGATGGATGGACATCTGTTGATACAAAACGAAAGGAAAAAACAAAAATAGTGAGAATTTCATATGATTTTTGACGGTGACTTTTAGATTTGCGAAATTCTGGTATCCTTGGGTGCTGAGTTTCTACACAAACATTTAAATTTTCATTGAGAGTTTTAGAAGACTATTACCAAGCTCCAGGCTGAGTTGCAAGATGGAAAACTTGATGCCATCATAGCTTCAGTTTGGGCACTACTACCTGTAGAAACAACATACGCAAATAATTCCATTCCACTTTGTCCTCTATAATGCATTTGCAAAATCATCACCAAATTATAGACTCAACAAAGCTGTCCTATTAACCTGTGTTGTCCATGGTACAACCTCTCATCTTTCTGGAAGATTTGGTAAAGATATATTCAACAAGTTTACACAGACAAGCATTAAAAAATAACCATAAATGAAAATCCTATCCGTGTCTATATACTATAAAGCACTTCCCACATGCGAACCTTAGTTTTGCTTATATTTTTCTTCTCAGTTTTCAGATCCATATCTTCGGTTGGGATAAAATGTAAGAACTCGAAAATGTGGAAAAGCAACATGATGAAATAAAATTTTATTATGACTTTAGGTATATTGCAACTTGTTTGTCATGTTACATTATTTGCAAGAGAAAAGCAACATCATTGACCCTCTTTATGAGGAAGACGAAACAAAGGTACACAACTTACGAACCTTCAACAGTCAACTGAAAAAACGGCGAATCATCTAGCCTCTGGCAAACCCCATCAAGACCGCATACTTGAATAACGAACCTGAGATGAGAAGTACCAGAAGGAACTAGAAGATCAGAAATGTAAAAGGCTTCTACTTGCGCCACTCCAAGAAACTCTGTCATTCCTTCAAACGTTCTGCCCGGTTTCTCAACTGTTTTCTTTGCTTGTTTCTTAACATAAATATTATAATTTAAGAACACCGAAGCATTTCCATCTTTCCATGTCCAAATGATTTTAACACTAAGGGTCTTGGAACCCTGAAGATTCGTATTCCACTTAATATCATGACCCTCAACTAGCCATGCAATAGAAGGTGGAAAATTCAAGTCCTGTGAAGAAGATCTAATTGTCATATGACCAAGCACTGCATAATACTCTGATGGAGCACGAGGTGAAGTAATATCTTGGCCAATTGATCCAGATTCTAATTTCAGTTCATTAATTTCAGATATTGACTTGTAGCATACAGCGTGTATTCCTATTAACACGTGTCCATTCATTTCAATGCTACTCTCTTGTACGACCCAACCCGGTGCTGTTCCTAGCATTGTGACTCGATGTGGCATTATTATGTTAGTGAATTTGTTAGAGAACTTATTCATGGTAAGCAAGGTATTTCCCCAGGATGAAAGAAGTACTGATGTTTGCACATTCGTGGCAGAAGAAAACTCAAGAGAAAGGCCCACCATAGAGCTTCCATCTGATTTCACCTGCATGAGTTCTTCATCAATTGCAGATTAACTATTGGAGCTATTTTTTTTTTTGTTGATCAATAACAGTATGAGCTGACACAATAATTGGTTTTTCAGGATGCTGGTTAAGCACAACTTAATAATTTCCAAATATATATTGAGCCATTAAGCTAATCTAGCCATTTGCTTATTATTTCCCATGCAGCAATGGGGAGGAGCAAAATATTTGTTTGTTCCTATTTTTGATTGAAAATGGAAGTTCCTCAAGTTGCTCTATTAAAGAAAAGAATAAGAAAAAGACAACCATGATGGAAATAATGCTCCGAGTTAAAGTTCTTCTTGTGACTTTAATCTACAAATTAGACGGCTTACAGAATATGTAAAGTGGAGTGGTAAATTCCCCAACGGAAGCTCTCCACGATAGAGCCTTGCGGTGAAATAAGCATTGTCTTCAAGACTTCCTTTAAAAGTGATGTTCCCTCCTCCATTATAAGATGCTTCCTTAAAACTATCATTTGCAATATATATTTATTTGGGGAAGAATGTTATTTGTTATACAGTAAAAATTAGCAAAAACATAATACAGTAAACAGATTTTTTTTTTTGTTGTATGTGTACAAGTAATGCATTTAGTTGTGATGATGCATTTAGTTTTATAATGATGTAAAGAGAATCAAGTTTTCTTTAATCCTAAACTACACGAAAGGAATCAGAGAAGGGATATATGAAGCTCCGACTCCGTATTATATAAATATTATTTACAATACTGCAGGGCCAGAGGCTTCAGAACTCCCATCGTTTTACATACAACCACATCATGATTATTCTATGCGTCTTACTTCATAGTGGAAATGACATTTTCCTTATAGAAACCACAGAGAGTAGATATACTAGGTCATAATATATGAGTGATAAAACTTACTCTACAGAAACTCGAATGGCATTGGTGGTAGGGTCTCCAGAAAACTCAAGCATAGGCTGTAAGCAAGTAAGCAAGTTTGCAGTCAATGATAGTGAAAGCATGCTGAGATATATTGAGGATGACAAATGTTGCACAAGTTACTAAAAAAAAAGCCTCATGGGGTGACTCTCTTGACACCCTTAATAACTTTAGAATTTCAAGAAAGGCCAATTGATCTTTGATACGTATAAAGAAAATACGAAGCTATTATACATAATGTTGCAACTGAAAACGAAAGACACAGAATCATCATAGAATATTTAAAGAAAAAGTACGGTAAAAAGGGGTACCAAGATGACAGATATATTGAGCACATACCTGAAAGCTTTGGCAAGAAAGGTTGTTCCAAGGGGCATCTGATACTAGCTTTCCATCACTAGAAAAATGGTAACTGTGACCCTGAAAAGTATCAACAAAACAGACATAATGGTGCATGTAGCTTTTTTGACCACAATGATCTTGTCAATGGATAAATCCATTCTTCAAAGACTCCATTTTTAGACTACGTGTTCAACATATTAGTAGGCGGTAACCCCACGATCTCCTTGTTGCATCTTCCACAACTGATTATTGAGTTCGAACATTTGAGAATAATTGTCTAGATCCGAGTACGTTTCCTTGACTGCGTGCCAGATATCTCGAGCGGTCGGCAAGAACATATAGGGTTTACCAAGTCCAGCCTCCATGGAATTGATCAACCACGAGGTAACCATCGAATTCTCCTCGCGCCATGACTTAAAGCCCGGGTCTTTAGATGGGGGTGGTACTACCTCACCATTCACATAACCTAATCGTCTTTTTCCGTCAATAAACAACCGCATTGATTGTGCCCATTCGAGATAGTTTTTTCCATTCAACTTATGACTTATGTTTTGCTACCGGGTTTTCATTCACCGAATAAATCGAAGCAAACTGTGATATAGGATTTATATTGTTGGGCGTAGAAGATTGACTTGTGGTTGACTCGCTAGAAGAATCTGTGAGACCCGGAGTTGTAGCACCCACCATAGCAAGTTTATAGTTCATAGTGTCCGAGGATCAGCAATTAAACAAACTCAGGACTTGAATAAAACCAACTTCTAGAACAAGAACACAGCAAGCAATCAAACTAACCGGTTATACTAAGTCTGGAAATACCAAACCGAACCAAATCCGGACTGAGCTAAACCAAATCAGTGCTAGAAAAAGGTGCGGAACAAGGAGACGACCTGCCCTGAAAATTTTGGCAGCAATCGGCGCCGCCACGCGCGGTGGAGACTGACGGCGCGTGAGATCCACGCGCAGAGGGGCGGTGGCGCATGTGGGCGCGTGCAACGTCCGTTTCCGGTGATTTTTCCGGGGCCTGCTCGTCTGACAATTCCGACCAAGTCTGTGTGAGAGGTGAAGTAACACACACGCCAGTGAGCAAAGAACAACGGCAGCAGGAGGGTTTAGGCGTGCACAATGATGATGGCTAGGGTTTCTTTTGGCCAGACCTAGGGTTTTTCTGGCCCGACCTAGGGTTTCTAATCTCCCTTTGATACCATGTAAATTTAGAGAGAAAGAATTATTTTATTCCATGATAATAACTAATGAAAACAACGCACCTTATATAGGAAATAAACACAACTCCTAATTAACCTAGAGTCTCTATCAAGGTGGGATTCTATCCACAACTAAAATAACATAAATAAATAAATAAAAGAAATAATACTGAATTATCAATACTCCCCCTTCGTAATCATGACCCCAAAAATTCTAAACTTGATCCAAAGGCACACAAATGTATTTTTGTAGGCTATCCTACAACTCAGAAAGGGTATAAATGTTTTGATCCGATTTCCAAGAAATTATACATTTCTATGGATGTTACCTTCTTCGAGGGGCGATCCTACTACAACTCCCATCTTCAGGGGGAGAGCACGAGTGAAGGTGGTTGCGGTTTTGATAATTCAGTCGTTGATGTTTTGTATGAACAAGTACCTAATTATTTTAACACACAATCTGGGAAAACAAATGAATTAAATATTGAAGATACTTGTGTTGGTAATGGTGAACAACCAGGGTTAGTGTCATCCCAAAATCTGACTACCGATGGACCAGAGATGTGTGCAAAACGGTATAAAGGTCTTGTTTATTCTAGGAAAAATCCAGAACAAGGAAGGAAAGAAACCATCCTTCTGCAACCCCAAGAATCCAACCTGGAGGTGGATCATGATACTCACGATGACTCTTCCGAGATACCTGAAAGTAGTTCTCAAGCTAATATCGAGTCAACTCGGTCTGATCAACTTGATCTCCCTATTGCTCTTGCTCTTAGAAAAGGAGTCAGAGCGTGTACGAAATCTCCAAAATATCCCATTTCGAACTTTGTGTCATATAAAAATATCTCACCCTCCTATTCTGCATTTATCTCTCGTGTGTCGAATGTAGTTATTCCTAACAATGTTCAGGATGCTCTAAATGTTCCGGAGTGGAGAGAAGCGGTGTATGAGGAGATGAGAGCGCTGGAGAAGAATGCTACTTGGGAGAAAGTAAAGCTTCCAGAAGGAAAGACAGTTGTTGATTGTAAATGGGTATTCACTGTGAAGTATAACTCAGATGGGTCAGTGGAACGGTACAAGGCTCGTCTGGTGGCTAAAGGCTTCACTCAAACGTATGGAGTCGACTACTCCGAAACTTTTTCTCCCGTGGCAAAATTAAATACAGTTCGGGTTCTCTTATCAGTTGCAGCTAACTTGGACTGGCCTCTGAATCAGTTAGATATGAAGAATGCCTTCTTGAATCGAAACCTGGAAGAGGAAGTCTATATGGAACCTCCACCTGGTTTTACTGAGGAATTTGGGACAAAAATCTGCAAGCTAAAGAGGTCTTTGTATGGCCTTAAACAATCCCCTAGAGCGTGGTTCGAAAGATTAACAAAGTTCCTCAAGGGCCAAGGGTATAATCAAGGGCAGTCTGATCATACTCTCTTCACTAAGATGTCCACAAGAAACGAACTTTCTATTCTCATTATTTATGTGGATGATATGATTTTAACAGGGGATGATGTTGAAGAAATGAATCGACTTAAGCGAAATCTTGCTAGAGAATTTGAGATTAAGGATCTTGGTGACCTACGATACTTCCTTGGAATGGAGGTGGCCCGTTCAAAAAGTGGTATTGTAGTATCACAACGGAAATATATTTTGGATCTGCTATCAGAAACTGGGATGAGTGGGTGTAAGCCATCGGATACTCCCATAGAACTTGGTACCAAGCTAGGAGATGTTAAAGATGGTGTTCCAGTCGAAACAGGGAGATACCAGAGGTTAGTTGGAAAACTAATCTACTTGTCTCATACGCGCCCTGATATTGCTTTCGATGTGAGCATGGTTAGTCAGTTCATGCACTCACCATGTAAAGAGCATCTAGAGGCAGTGCACCGTATTCTTCGTTACCTCAAAGGCTCCCCAGGGAAAGGTATGTTCTTCAGGAAGAACGATAAAAGAGGGATAGAGGTGTATACCGATGCTGATTGGGCTGGCTCGGTTACTGATAGACGGTCTACGTCTGGCTACTGTACGTTTCTTTGGGACAACTTGGTTACATGGAGAAGCAAGAAGCAAAGTGTTGTCGCTCGAAGCAGTGCAGAAGTTGAGTTTAGATCAATGGCTCAAGGAGTATGTGAGGTTCTTTGGCTACAAAGGGTCTTAGAGGAACTCAAAAAGCCAATAAGTCTCCCAATGAAGCTATACTGCGATAACAAGGCTGCTATCAGTATTGCCCACAATCCGGTCTTACATGATAGGACAAAACATGTTGAGATTGATAGGCACTTCATCAAAGAGAAACTAGAAGGTGGAATTATATGTACTCCCTTTGTTCCGTCTAATCAACAAGTTGCAGATATTTTGACCAAGGGCCTGTTAAGGCAACCGTTCGAATTTCAAGTGAGCAAGTTGGGCCTGACGGATATCTTCGCACCAACTTGAGGGGGAGTATTGATAATTCAGTATTATTTCTTTTATTTATGTTATTTTAGTTGTGGATAGAATCCCACCTTGATAGGGACTCTAGGTTAATTAGGAGTTGTGTTTATTTCCTATATAAGGTGCGTTGTTTTCATTAGTTATTATCATGGAATAAAATAATTATTTCTCTCTAAATTTACAATAACCATACTAGTCAGTAGTTACATTCACTTTAACAACTCAATGGATAGCCGGATTTAGACAAGGAATACAACTTAGTTCGGAAGATGCACTTTTGAAGTTCAAATATGAGGAGTAACGGAAAGAGAAGACATAATAAAGAAATAAATGATGCTGAGTTGATACCTGATCAAAATCAGTGTAGAATGGAAGTACTCGGGGGTAATTCTGTAAAATTCCCCAGGATTTTTCAACAAGGCCCCACCATCTGCAAATTCCAAGGCATATGGTGAGCGAAAGTTATTGAATCAATCGGAAGTGAAGCGCAAGTGAAAGCTTTTACAAACCAAATTAACAACCATATTAGCCCGAGATGGACTTTCACCATTATATCGGCACTAGTCAGAAGTGGGTTCCTAATCATTACAGTTTGCTTCTTCACAGATAGACATGTAGAAAACATACAGTAAAGTACAAAAAATATGGATTGTTGATCAAGGGAATTGACCTATTAAACAGAGCTCTCAACAAAACAAGAAATTCACTGAAAGAAATTGAAAGACTAATTCATTTTTTTCAAATTCACAGTACCGAAGTATAAATATGTAACCTGAAAATTGAAACTTAGCTGCAGAGATGGAGGACTACCGGTTTTGGGCAGTCTGAAAATCAGGAGGTTGATTAGTTTCATAGACCCATCCAGGAGCAAATATGGCGGCTGACACATCATCTTTCTTTAGTACATCAAGTGCAACATTCGTCTGATATGCAGAGAGAGTTATAAATTAATATTCAGATGTGTTTAAAAAATGATCACCACTTGAAGTTGAAAGAAAAAAAATGTTATTTCAAAAGGTGGAGGATATTATTAGGGATGCTTCATGGGATTGGAGAGCTCCAAGAACCTTTAGGAATTGGATACTCTGTAGAGAATGGGGATTGTATGACTGTAAAATGCTTAGTCTGTGATTTGTTTTTGCTTGAGCTGTTATGCTAGGGTGAGGGAGATACCTGAGTGCTGCTGTTGTTTTGGTCTGATTTGTACATATTGTAAATTTGTAATTTTTGTTGTTTTATATATTATTCAAATTTCAACAAAAAAAAAAATTTAAAAAAGAAGAAAAAAAAGAAAGCCAAGTAAACCTTCTGAATTTAGATCATCTCATGGTACCACGAAATTTCAGAATTTGTCTTAATTGCAAATGCACATCAAAGTGACACAAGATTCCACAAGCCATGTTTCTCTAAGAAAAAATCCACAGACCTGTTGATTACTGTTCAGCATATTTTGTAATTCAAAGTTTCAAATATTTATGACCCTTTTATCCCCTGCAACCTGACACTCGTTGGAAAAGTGACTATCTCATAGCAAGGCAAGGGTCGAAGGATGGAAATGGAGTAATTGACCCATTAAACAGTTTGATGTTAAAAGAAATTTTCGTTCCTCCACTCAAATGAAGAAAAGGAAATATATTACATAAATACAAAAATACCCCACCTACTGGAACTCCGTCCACAACATGGAGTAATTTTGAGTGTTAAATATGTCTTCTTAGGCACATACAGGACCAATTGACAACTCAAATTGTGATTTTGGCAGTTATGCATAATTCCCATAGGATAACGAAAAAAATTACACACTAGCATATTAAAATTTGGCACATACAGTCCATTGGCCACCACCATAAGTTCCTCTTCCAAAAACATCAATGCCCATGTACACGTCAAAGTTTCTGCTACCAGCAGCAGTAGCTGAGAGCTTTGGATAGTCTACCTGTATGGTACATAACAAAATCAATAAACGAGAAAATGAACATCAAACTACACAATGTGCTGGGCTTTAAAGGAGACAATACCTTCCATGTATAGTTTACAAATATACCATCACATACTTCAAAAAAAGGCTTATTACTGTCATTCAGTTGATCTTGCCATGCAAGTTTACCATCAGTGGTAATACTATCATACCTGTAACAAAAATGTAATAGAAGAACTAATAAATTCATAAATTACACTTCAAAAGAAAGACAAAAGAACAAAAGTTAAGTGATTGAAACAATGGAATATTGTAGCACCAACCATATGACTAAGGATCCAGGTACAGAAGCATGCATGGTCTGGGTTAAGTGGCTGACAAATTCTATCAAATTAGGAATTTTTTCAATATCCAATTCAACTTCCATATTGATCTGTCAATACTCAATAGAAAAAGAGACTCTTAGAAATGACTACAGTGAACACCATTTTTATAAGAAGACTGGATTTTAAGTGCAAACCATTTGGTGTTCATGATTGTCAAAAGCGTTAAATATTGCAACTATTGCAAGTATTAAGTGAGAAACTTGCATTGAAAGAAGGTTTTGAGACTAGCAATACCTTAACTTATAACTGTAATGAAAATATCATCATGGTTCACGAAGCAAAGCATGTTTGAATTTCTAGCTAAATACAGAGTGATCTACCAAATATCGTTGATGCATGTATGTTCCACATAAAGACAAGTATCATGTAGGTAATGCTTTTGTGTGTGTACGAGCACGTGTGTGCGCAAATCTGATATAGACTTTACCAGCCACCCATCAAAGCCTAAAGCAACAGAGAGTTCAGTCAAGCGCTCAGCATACATTTGAGCAGACTCCTTTGTTGAGAGCAGTGAGTTGGCAATAGCTTTCCCTTCATCCCACTCGGTGATGAAAGTCCCCAACACCTTGTTTGCATTACACAACCAGAACTCAGAACTTCAAGCCATACACAAATCAAGAGTAATTAAATCATCACCAATGAATAAAATCTACATAGCAGAGAAAATATGTAGGAAAATGGTACATCTTAGCAGTGAATTTTATTAAAACTCTGGTGTCTATGCTCCGAGGCACGAGTAAAGCATCATATCTGCACACACCATGATAAATTACTGAAGGTTGGCCTACAAAGCTATACACAACCATGCATGTTCAATCATTTGAACTAATGCTTCAAGAGGTACTTATGGAGGCCCATCATCTCAATCTTGATGGCAACGTCTCTTTCAAACTTGAATAAATGTATGCATATCTATGCTAAGACGGAGCCAGAATTTCTCGTAAAGTGGAGAGAATTCAACACCAACATTTTTCCTTAACTTTAGAGACCAAAGTGCACAAATTTCCCTTCTTTTTTTTTTTGGAAAATTCAAAAATGTTTTAATAACCCAAAAGATATACAATCAGCTCAAACAAAACAAAAACAACGTACGACACACTAATCTCACTCAATCAAGAACGACATTATTATTTAAATTCCACTCCTTACAAAGTGCACAAATTTCACCAAATATTACATAACATTCGTCTAACTTTGATGCTTTTAAAGAAATTAAGAGCTTCAATAATGTAACAAGGGAAGTTTATTTTCTCACCTCTTAATGCTAGATAGGATAAAATTTGAAAATATTTCAGTGTTCTCGTTGTCTTTTTAATGAGATGTTGATTCATATTTGCCCATTATAAGGATAAATTTGTCACACTGAAGTGTATAGCCAGCTTTGATTCAAAGTGAAATATATGCCAAAAACATACACTAGTTATTAAGAGGTTCGAGCATTAAGATTGTTAGAAATGATGATATTGAATGATGATATTCTCCAACATAAATTAGCATTATTATTTGTAATTATTAAAGTTTAGAATTATTCTTCTTTTCCTTTATTCCCTCCTCCATGTTTCCCTCCTTGTCTCCTCCTTTCTTCCTCATTTTAGGCTTCTTGTTTCCTTCTTTACTTGTATATATATTCATGTCAATTCCATTGTAAAAGCATGAAAATATTGTAACAATGTAATCCATTATGGAATTCTTGCTCATTATAATTTCTCTATTTCTTGTGTTGTATAATTTAACATGGTATCAGAGGACAACCTCGCCACTAGCCACCACGACCTCGCCACCAACCACCAGCCACCACACAACCTCGCCACCAAGCCACCACACCTATCACCATAATCAAACAAATCAAATACGCCTCCAAACACTACTCGAATCAGACTTTACGCAGCAAACCTGTTCAAATAAAACCACGTCCAAATAATTATTATTGAAGCATTCAGCCTGGCTGGCAAGACCATCAGGTAACCACAGCTTAGTGCAAGGTTCGATTCCTACTAATAGCATTTTATTTTTCCTCTATTTCCTTACAAACTGCAACTGCCACATCATTGACACACAAGCGCCACGTGTCAGCCACGCCAGCGCACATGACATCCAGTCAGTGCCACGTGGCATCCAGTCAGCGCCACGTGTCCGCCACGTGACATCCAGTCAGCGCCACGTGACATCCAGTCAGCACCGCGTGGCATCCAGTCAGTGCCACGTGTACGCCACGTGACATCCAGTCAGCGCCACGTGGCATCCAGTCAGCGCCACGTGTCCGCCACGTGACATCCAGTCAGCGCCACGTGGCATCCAGTCAGCGCCACGTGTCCGCCACGTGACATCCAGTCAGCGCCACGTGGCATCCAGTCAGCGCCACGTGTCCGCCACGTGACATCCAGTCAGCGCCACGTGTCAGTCACGTGTCAGCCACGTCAGCGGTTAACGCTGTTTGCTTGCCGTCAGAATTGACGGAATATTCCAGACACCGTCAGATATATTTACAATTTCACCCCTGTACTTTCTGATATTTCTATTCTAGCCCCTAAACCTTCTTATTTTCCTATTCTAACATCAAGAGCCGTTGATCTCATTGCACCACTCATCCACTCGTTCAACTTCCCGATTCTCTCCTCCGTCAATCCCAAGCAACACCGTCCATTTCCTCAGTCATACCATAACCGACAACCCCTAATCCATACCATAACCGACAACTCGCAAATTCCGTAAACTCCAGACTCTCGCCATCATCAAATGCCGACATCTTTTTGCTCCGACCTCGAAATTCGAAATTCAAATTTCGAGATCGGCGCCTTTAACCCTTTCACCAGCTTCCTGCCATTAAAATCAAAACACACCATCCTCACTGCAAATCACCCAATAGCACCATCCTCACTGCAAATCTCCCATTCAAATCCAATACAAACAGTCATGTCGATCAGCATCCGCCAGCGAGGTACTCCATGTCCTGCCTGCTCTTTTCGCCGCAGAGCTTGTCCTCCTTCTTGTGAATCAGTTAAAATCTTTCCAAATGCGTATCATCGTCGAGATTATCACACAATCTTTTCCGTTTTCGGGGTAAAAAGTGTTGAATTCTTTTTACAACACGTACCGGATCACAAACATCGTGAAACTCTCGATTCGTTTCTCTTTGAAGCTAAGGCAAGAATCCTAAATCCTGCTGGTGGATGCGCTGCCCTCCTTACCTCTCTTGATCAAAAGCTTGAGGCTCTGCAGTCACGAATGACGGCGTTGGAGGCTCGACTGGACAGCGAGTCTCCCAGGGTTAATCCGTCATTTTCCTTTGTCCCTCCTGCAAGTTCCTCAAGGGCCAATCCATCCGACTCCCTTGCTCACCCACCAGGCTCCTTCGCTTCTCCATCCGGCTCTGGTCGACGCCGCCACCGTTCGACCGGAAAACTGCCGGAGAAATCTCCAGCCTCCAGGTCATTTGCCTACCCATCCGGCTCCTTTACTCACCCATCCGGCTCCTTTGCCTCTCCACCTGGCCCCTTTAACCCTCCTGCAAGTTCCTCAAGGGCCAATCCATCCGACTCCCTTGCTCACCCACCAGGCTCCTTCGCTTCTCCATCCGGCTTCTTTACTCACCCATCCGGCTCCTTTGCCTCTCCACCTGGCTCCTTTAACCCTCCTGCAAGTTCCTCAAGGGCCAATCCATCTGACTCCCTTGCTCACCCACCAGGCTCCTTCGCTTCTCCATCCGGCTCCTTTACTCACCCATCCGGCTCCTTTGCCTCTCCACCTGGCTCCTTTAACCCTCCTGCAAGTTCCTCAAGGGCCAATCCATCCGACTCCCTTGCTCACCCACCAGGCTCCTTCGCTTCTCCATCTGGCCCCTCAGAGAATCCTCTAGAACCTGGGGTTCTTCCGACCCAGGAAGATTTGTTGGAGCATCCTCACTACAAAAGTTTTTTAAAGCTCCTTTCATCAACCCCTGATATCCATCTACCGACCGTGAATCTTTCAGAACACGGGGATCCTCTGACAGCAGTGGATATGCCGGCATATCCGACTCTGTCAGATTACCAAGTTGCTTTGGATGGTTTCTCAAAGGGGTCTCCTCAAATTAGTTCTGTTGCGGAGGTTGCCGGATTAATGACTCCGGATTGGACTACCTTAGGAGATATAGGATACAATTCGCTCTCTGCTTCTAACTTCACTGATATCTTGAATTTTGGTGCTGATGATTCTCAGAATCCATCGCCTTTCTCTTTTTTATCTCAATAATGTGTGTTCCCTTCCTTCCGCACCACCAACACCCTCGGAAACCTCTCGCCTCTCATATCGAAACTTCAGTTTATCTCTCTAAAACCAAAACCAAAGAAAGGGCCATCATTGACTACTAGCACCACTGCTACTCTTCCACCTCTCTAAAAAAAAAAAAAAAAAAAAAAAAAAAAAAAAAAAAAAATATCTATATATATTCAATCTCTTCAATTTAATATTTCCGGCGGGTCGCCTTTCGCTGCACCTCCAAGTATTCTGATTCAATTTCTTGTTACTGTTATACGTACTGCTCACGTATTCAGATCAAGTTTTTTCCTCCGGAAATTCTACACCGGACCTCGCCGTTCCGTCGGCTCCCGTCATCGCCGTTACCGCCGTTCCGTCTGCCGGTCAATCATCGAACATGTCAAAAAAAAAAAAAAAAAAAAAAAAACCAAAACCAAAACCAAATTCCATTTTCTCGTATCCAAGCTTCGGATCCCTAAGAGCCTCCTTCAGCTTGAGGGGGGGTGTTAAAGTAGATCTAAGCACATGCCTCCATGCTCCTGCACACATGCCTCCATGTTCCTGCTTCCATGCTCCACTGCTTCCGTATTCATTATGTTTTGTTCTTTAATTTCTTTAATTATGTAATTATAATCATTATGTTCTAAATCTAGTTTTCCAATTTGTTGGAGATCATCTCATGTAGTAAAAGGACGCTTTCAGGATTTGCTTTCCAAACTCAAGCTGACCGCCCATTTGCCACCTTGAGTTTGAAGGGGGGTGTTAGAAATGATGATATTGAATGATGATATTCTCCAACATAAATTAGCATTATTATTTGTAATTATTAAAGTTTAGAATTATTCTTCTTTTCCTTTATTCCCTCCTCCATGTTTCCCTCCTTGTCTCCTCCTTTCTTCCTCATTTTAGGCTTCTTGTTTCCTTCTTTACTTGTATATATATTCATGTCAATTCCATTGTAAAAGCATGAAAATATTGTAACAATGTAATCCATTATGGAATTCTTGCTCATTATAATTTCTCTATTTCTTGTGTTGTATAATTTAACAAAGATAAATAACAAACACAATTTAGCATTAATAAAAACATCCAGAAAGTAATAAATGGACTGGATTCAACGAAGGAATCGAGATACCTTGACGCCATGCTTGTGGGCAGTATTAGTCCAACAGGGAGGCGGCAAAGTAACTAAGTCGTGGGAAAAATAAACGAAGACGTCCATCAAGTACCAGTGCCATATAGCGTATGCATCGGCATTACTCCCACCTTGCACCCATTTATCATCACCGTATCCTCCAGCCAAGTCATGACACACTAGAATCCTCTGACGATTGGGCAAATTAATCTTACTCGACTCAAGACTCACCGAGGATTTGTTGAACGGGAAATGGAATGAATCCAAGTAGGATCTAGATTCCAGCTCCTCTAGGGTTTTAAGTGGGAACGACATAGGTAGCGATGGCTGATTTAGATTCATTCTTTTCAATAGTTTTTGAAAAGACGGGTTTCGAGTAGAGATCTGTTTGTTTGATGGCAAGTGAAACACCGGACTGACTGACTGGAGTGTTGGTTGATCCTGACAGCTGCACTTTTATAACAGACTATACGTTGACTTTATAGATGCCGTTAACGTTGAACACACACTTGCCAATTTTTCCCGGTCTAACTTATGCCAAAAACATTTTTTTTTTCTTCTTAGATTGCCCTCTCGGATTGTCATATACGCTTGTATGCGATAGATATGTATTTGTACAGCAAAATTCATCAAATCATAATCAAAACAAGCAAAAGATGGATGCTCAAGAACAATTCTTCCAAAATCAAATCAAATCAAGAATCCCGAGATACCATGGAGATTCATTTTCAGAGGATACAACATGAGACATGGTGAAGAAAATTGAATATGAGGAAATTTACGAAACCCACCCCCGATCTGAGGAACCCAACGCCAATAGCCTTCAATATAGAACATGGGAGACTAAGAATTAGAAATTTTAGAGACAGAAACACAGTGGGTCTTCAGGTTTATTTTTATTAATTGTTCTCCCCTTCAAAATTTATACTGAAACCAAATTTTAGAGATTGAAGAGGGAATTTACTGGGAGGTTCTAAGGTTGAATCTCACCTTAAACCGTCAAAAGCCATAAAAATAGTTTATGAATAACATCGAGTGTGATTTAAGCTGCGATAGAAAATTGGTCAAGATGAATGAAAATTAGCTCGGATATCATCCGGTATAAATGAAATACATTAAGTTTGTGAGTGGCAGAGTTGATTGAAGTGTCAAAAGAGAGTAGGTTATATTTGACTTCTCAAATAAAAATGGAGTGAACTGAAAGTAATTTAAGAATTTGGAAAATGATTATCTAAAAGACCGTAAGTTGTATTAAAATGTACAGTTAAATATTAGCCACATATATTTTAAGTAATTATTTCTTATTCTTTTATTAATCAATTAAATTAGTAATTTTGACAAAAAAATAATAATTAATAATATATTGATCAAGTATTTTTTAAAAATATTTTAAATTAAGAATCCAATATTTTTTTTAATGTTTGAAATTGTAAGTATTTTATTTTTATTTGTATATAATCACTACACCAAACTTTATAAGAAAATAAGTTTTAGTTTTAGCAATTCAATTAGTCTCTTTCAATAGTTTTAATAATATTAAAGCCTTTTTTAAAAATATAAAAAAAATATATTATATACTTGAGCATATCATATTTCTAATTGGTAATAAAAAAATCTAATTTATCATTGATACAAATGTCACATGGTTGAGTGTTAAAGTCCAATCTTTTTGGACGTCTCAAACTGAGTATCTCAATTTTAGTGTAAAATTCACTTGACCATCTTTTAATACTTTAATAATTTTAAAGTCTCTTTATAAATCTAAAAATAAAATATATTATATACTTGAGCATATCCTATTTTTAATTCGTAATGGAGAATTCAATTTAACAATGATACAAATATCAGATGGATGAATTTGTTTAAAAGACAAAAAAAAAAATATCCCTAGTTTTGTAATTATGAATTTAATGATAGTAGATTTTTTTTTCAAACTTAAATACAAAGTTTGAATAAGAATGGGTATCTTTATCAAATTTGTAATTAGAAATTGTTTGTAAATTTAAAAATTTACAGCGCCTTTCATGCTAACAAAATCCTTTCAAATTGAAGTGAGATAAATAATTTGGTGGACTTATTCAATTCTTTTATTTTTGTTATTTTTATAGAATAAATTGAACTAAATTAATCCCGTATTGAGTTACATTTATCCCGTAATATGTTATATTTATATTCTACATCAAATGTAGTTTGGATTCTTCGAGGAAATTTAGTTACAAATTGCCAATTCACCTGATGGAATTAAGGGCATTCTTGGACTGTTGAAAATATTAGTTTGGTGTGGGAAATTAAGATAAAATGCCCCTATTTCGGTTGCCAAGTGTCAGTATAAAAATGGGGCCTTATCCTGGTGGTAATTTTCCAAATTAGTAGTTTTCTAAAAGGGGCAATTAAAAAAAAAGCTTATCAAAGAAAGATTTTCACACTAAAGTTAAGGAATATTTTTTTTTAAATAGGGCCTATTTTTTATTTTATTGATAATATGACATGTGTCTTTTTTTTTCATTATAAAATGACATCCCAACCCTTAAAATAAACTAAAAAATACCGATATGCATTAAAATATGGATCAATGAATGCAGTCTATATTTTACTGCAATTGAACTTTGCAGTCCATATTTCATGCAATATGAACTTTGCAGTCCATATTTCACTGCAATTGAACTTTGCAGTCGAATTTTTATGCAAAGTTCATATTGCAGTTCAATTTTATTCAATGGAACTTTTGTCCATATTTTTAGTGCAAGTTCATATTGCAGTCCATATTTCACTGCAATATGAACTTTGCAGTTCATATTTTACTGCAATATGAACTTTGCAGCCATAAAAAGGGGTAATTTTATCATAACTGTTTTTATTAATTAAATGATATTTAAATTTATTCAAATACATTCATTTAAAATATAAAACAAAATGGCCTCTTACACTATTACTAATTTTCATTCAAATTAGTAGTTTTCTGAAAAGAGTATTTTGGCAAGTCGAAAACAAAATAAAATAGTACTCTGTTTTTAGACTAAGGTGATCTTTGTGCCACTCATTTATTTATTTTTATTTAATATTTTTTATGAAAAATAGGGAGGTCTAAAGTCTTCCTTTTTTTACTACGATAATAAAAATCCCTCCCCTTACCTCTTTTGGTGTGACTTGAACCGGGTACTTTTTCGGGTTCAAGATGAGTGACTTTTCTAACTAGGCTATCTACTTGCCGCCTCTCAATTCATTCAAATTTCATATGTTTAAAATATGTTTGATGGCATTGACAAACTAGATTTGAAGTCTTGTTTTGCTTTTTAAAAATCAGAGGTTCTCCTCCTCCTCCTTAGGTTTAAAGATTTAATATTTAAATCGGTAAAAATTTTATTTTGCCTTTGAGCATTTAACATTCTGTTTTACCTTTATAAAATAAAAAGATAAGGACAAATTAAATTTTCTAAATCACAATCATTCAACATTTAGATGTGATATATTCAAATAAATAGCACTCATTCCGATCTCACATTTAGTCGAAAAACGAGAAACAAACACAGTTTTCAGATTCAGCCTTTCAGATTCTATTTTGCCCTTCCAAATGCACCCTATTTGTTGATACATCACCGTTTATAATTTGTGGGGGAGAATGTTAAACTGTGGAGGGCATACGTGCATGATCCGCAGCCAATACCAAAACCAATCAAATAAAGTTGAAATTCTACGAGAAGGCAGAAACTGTATCTATCTAAGATGCACCTTAACCACTTCAAATTAATATTCCATTTCTATTCCAATTAAATTTGCAAAAAAATATTTGAAAGGACTTCGTTTATATATATATATATATAGCAGGTTTCTTGCTCGCTTGTACCAAAATGAAAAGAAAAAATTAACAAGAAAAGAGGAGACCTGCTACCTTATGCTTTTGTTAGAATGTCTGTTTCAGTATAATTAAATTAACCTTCTTCTTATATATATGAAACAAAAAGTGATCAGTTTGGTACCAACAATCTGTTGCCTTCTTCCTTGTCATATCAAAAAGCAATATTCGAATCAGCAACGAGAATCCAAATTAAATATATAACATAATTCTCCTTCTTTTTCACCTTTTAATACAAAAATTAAAATAGAACAATTAAGTGGTAGAAATAATTTGCCATCTTTGTACAACCACTCATTAGCTTAGAAGCCAAGCAACATGGTAGCTCACCAGCACATAGACAAATTTAGAATTCTTTACGTGGTGAATGGTGGGACTATATTTTTATAATGTTGCTTTGACACTTCAAACCCCGCCTGGGGGCGCACACATATATATGTAATCTTTTCATTTCAATTATAGATATCAATTTTATACAATGCGCTCCCAGTTGAATAGTACTTGTGTAAAGGGCTTTAATTTGTGGAGAGATATGATGAAGAGTACGGTAGGTGTCTCTAATTCCTCCAATATTAATGGTATGATGAGGAAGGTAGGTCTCTCTTCATACCTCTTTGGCTTTGTAGGTCTAATCCTCTTTCTCACCGTACTCTATACCCAAAACTCCGTATGCGTCTTCAGCCAACTGCAGTACTCCTACATCGACATCTCCATCTCCAGCACGAGTAAGTAACTCAAAACATATACACACACGCTCTAGAGTAGACCGTCTGCCTTGCAGACCAAGCAGTTCAATTATTTCTAGGCAAATGACAGAGGCCCGGCCACTTAATTTTTTGCACTCCTCTAAATGCAGGAAAGAATTCTGAGTCATTCACGAGTTTTAGTTTACCATGTAAAATGATATATTTTTATTTTCATTTTAGAGTCGAACTATAAAAGCGAGAAGTTACCTTTTGTCATTGGGGAAATCGAAGGAAGGTGTGATGTTTACAGTGGTATGTGGATTAGGGACGAGTTGACTCGGCCGCTATATGAAGAATCGGATTGTCCGTATATACATCCGCAGTTGACCTGCCAGGAGCATGGCCGCCCTGACAAAGAATATCAGTACTGGAGATGGAAACCACATGGCTGCTCTCTCCCTAGGTACCTTTATAATCTCAAATTAAGAGTACAATCTCAATTTTTTTTAAAGTAATAATTAATAATCTTTACAGTTTCAATGCGACATTAATGCTTGAATCACTTCGTGGAAAGAGGATGATGTTTATTGGCGACTCCTTAAACCGCGGTCAGTTCGTTTCCATGGTCTGTCTTCTCCATGCAGTCATCCCCAAGGACGCCAAATCCATCAAAACTTATGGTTCGCTAACTGTTTTCACAGCCAAAGTAATTAAGCTTATAATTTTATCTCTACACCATCTCATTAATTGATCATTACAATCTATTAAATGTATGCACATAAATTTAGTAATTCATCCAAGTTTTGAATTTTTAGGAATATAATGCAACCATTGAATTCTATTGGGCACCGTTCCTTCTTGAATCAAACACAGATAATGCTATCGTACATAGAGTATCTGATAGGTTTGTTCGCAAAGGTTCAATCAACAAGCACGGACGTAACTGGAAGGGAGTTGATATTATTGTGTTCAATACTTACCTTTGGTGGTTGACTGGGCTAAAGTTTAACATCTTGTAAGTTCTTGTCTATTTATAAGTTTCTGTTCTATCTTCTTAATTTATCCTGTTTTTAAAAAATTTAGGTTCACTCACTTGAAAAAAAAAAATGTACATGTACACGTACAGGCAAGGGTCTTTTGATGATGAAGTGAAGGATGTTGTCGTGTTACCTACCGAGGATGCTTATCGTATGGCGATGAAGAGCATGTTGAGATGGATAGAGAAGAATATGGATAGTAAAAAGACACGGGTTTTCTTCACCAGCATGTCACCTACTCATGAAAAGTGAGTTTTCCATTCCACTCACATATATACAACACGTACATCAGTTTAGTTACCTCACCCAGAAGAAGATTTGTGAGTACTGGCTACTATATTCATATTGAGGCACAACAATCTACCAACAACATTAGGGCCATTACAATTAGGGTGTGTTTGTCACGTGGAACTAGAAGTATGATAGGATTAATTAATCATATCTGGTGTTTGTTGTAGGAAAGGATAGGATAAATAAATTCTGTCATGTGTTTGGCGCAAGGGTGGATAAGATATTTTAATCCTATCCCAGGTTTGGCGCAACACGAGACTGGATTGCATTCGGGATTAATTATCATTTTATCCTTTTAGAACCGGATAAATATATACCACCCCTATTATTTTATCCCATGATTGCCGGATAACAAAATGAATATAAAAATTAATCTTTTTTAATCTTTTTCTTTACACCTTTTAGATAATCAAATTTATTAACAAAAATTTTCAACCACCCCACAGTAACTCAACTAATAAAATTCATTTCTTTTATAATATGGCATTTTTATTTATTTTTTTATTAAATGAAAATATTTATAAGAAACTTTAATTTTAGAAAAAATGGTAACATTAGAATTTGAAATTGTACTTAATGCCTAGTTCGTAAATATTGTACGTGATATAGAACTTTTCTCCTGAAAGAGTTTTTTACGAAACTTATTTATAAATAGAATAATTGCATTAGTTAAAAAAAAATTATGCGCAACAATTAAAATTGCATATATTTTTAAAAGAAAAGCAAGTTGTATTATATAATATCTGGATTTTTAATCCGGAACTCCATCAAATGCAAAGTTTATTAAATCTTTATCCGACTAATCTTTATCATGTCCGATCCCGCTTAATTTTTATCCGATTGATTCCTTTGCTATCATATTTCACATAATTCATATCCGACTAACTTCAACTCTTATCTTATCTGGCCTTTATTCTATCCTATCATACCTCCTTATGCGGCTCGCCAAACGCACTCTTAGAAACTTTAAATTAATAGGATCGAGGATGCAGGAGTCCCACACATATATTATTGAATAATTTTCTTTCATGTTTAACAGGAGCGAAGAGTGGGGTGGTGGTGCAAATGGCAATTGTTACAATGAAACAAGTATGATAGAAGATCCTTTGTACTGGGGATTAATTACGCGAAAAAACATAATGCAAGTGATTGGAGAAGTTTTCGGTAAATCAAAAGTTCCAATTACATTTCTCAACATCACACAACTCTCAAATTATAGAAAGGACGCGCATACATCTATTTACAAAAAGCAATGGAATCCGTTGACACCTGAACAACTCGCTAACCCAGTTAGCTACGCTGATTGTGTGCATTGGTGCTTGCCTGGGCTTCAAGATACTTGGAATGAACTTCTGTTCACTAAGCTCTTTTATTCTTGATTTTGAACAAAATTGAAAAGCCTTTATAACATCTTAATTAATTAATTAGATGTTCCAGGCTACCGGAAGAAAATAATATGATGTGTTGTATGTAGAGAATATTTGAAAAAAGAGAGAGAGAGGAAAGAAAAGAATTATGATGCAAGTGTATATACAACACGAGTATTAAAAAAAGCATTTTCCTAAATATTATTGCATAAAGAGTAGATATGGCATAATGGCAAAACAGTTGGATCAGGGGTTTTTTTTTTTTCATATGGGATATGAAAGTTACAAATTTCTCGGTCGATCGAATGATTTAAATTTAGATGACTGTTGTCAGAGATTTTTGTAACAATTTCATCAATAATTAAGAAGAATAAGAAAATAAAATAAAGGTCGGCTGCATATTTTCTACATTATTAAACGGACACTTAGCGTTATTCTAAGGTGCCTCTAAAATTACAAATTTACCTCTGTTTTTAGGAAAAGAAATGAGACTGAGTTTTTAACATTTTCATCCCTTAAAGTTTAAGCGAATTGTCTCTTTAGTCCTTAATATTCATTTTTTTATTTTTCGCATCTCAAAGTGGATGTCGCCTGTGACTTTAGTCCCTAAAACCATTTGCCGTTTGAGTAATGGACGGAAACCGTGTGCCTAGAGGGGCAATTTAGTCACCCTACTTCTTTTCTTCTTCTAATCTATTAATCCAAATGTTAGTAAATCCCAATCCCCAAAATAAACCATTACGCAAAATACCTAATTCGAAGTGAGAGGTTCGATTATATAGAGAGAGAAAAATTGATTCAAGGTTATGTAAAGCAACAATGAGTTGGTTATTAAGGATTGAAGGTGAAGAAGACTTAGGCCCTCCATTATTTGATAACAAATAAACTATAGCTATCTTTTATGTATTTGTTATTTTTTTTAACACATTCTTTCTTTATAGGGTTTAGTGCTCAGATTTTTCATTATTATATTAAAGATTGTACATTTTCTTTATGGATTAAAACAATGCATCTTCTGTCCTTTATGTGTTGAATGTGTCCCAAATTTTCATGATTGTAATGCACTTTCTTTTCTTTGTGGTCCCTATTTATACAATGCTTGTATATATATATATATATTTAATCGTAGGTCCCTTATCAGATTACTTCACTATAAAAATGCACTATGGTGGTAAGTTTGTCAAACAGTTCGCTTTTGCAAAATACACTCCTGATGAGTCAGATGCTTTGATTTTTGTGAGTTTGATAAGATGTCTTTGATATAGCTGATTAATATGGCTGCAAAGTTAGGGTTTAGGGGTTTGCTTAATTTATATTTCTTTATTGATGCTGGGAAGTTTGTACTGATTGAGAATGATAGTATTGTTATGTCACTAAAAACATCTTAAATGAAGATAAAAAAGTTGACATTTATATAGAGTACATTGTACCATTAGAAAGTAGCCAAGAGGGAGGTCAAACTGAAAATGAAACAGAGGATGGTAATGGCAATTCTGATTGTGAAAGTATGCATGACAGTGAATATGATGATTAAGATGACATGGATGATATCCTCTTTGATTAGAACATTGACCATGATGCTAAGTATTTTAGTGCCAGGGAACAAATTGATGGGGTTAGGGAATAGAGTGATGGGGTTGGAGTTAATATGGGTGAGGATGAGGATAATAAAAGTGACGAAGATGAATTGAGGAGCCTTTGTGATTTAGATGAGGATAATCCTAGTTTTCCTGTTTTCAATGGTAAAATTTATATAGAAAATCCTACATTTAAGTTAGGGATGATTTTTAAAAATCACAAAGAGATGAAAGAAGTTGTTAGGTCCTATGCTATTAAGCACAGTAAAGAAATCATGTTTAGTTTAAGAAAAATGAGTCAATAAGGATAAGGGCAGTTTGTAAATATGGTTATCCTTGGGTTTTGTTTGCTTCTGAGATGCATGAGTATGCGAACATGCAAATTAAGACTTTGAATGATGAGCAAAGATGTAATAGGCAATTTAACAATATAAATGTGAACTCAAGGTGGCTTTCTGAACAATACTTGCACACTTTTAGATCAAATCCTAAAATTTCAATAAAAATATTTTAGAGAGACGGTGATGAAAGATCACGTGGTTAATGTTTCGATGTCCCAAGCATATAAAACAAAAAAGAAAGCAATGACTAATATTGAAGGGACTTATGCAAAACAATATGGAAAGTTGTGGGACTACATGGAGGAGGTTAATAGAAGTAATCTTGGCACTACAATTGTCATGAAAATTGATGAGCACTCCTTGTCATCATCTCAACCTAGATTTTTAATATTGTACATGTGTCTTACAGCTTGTAAAGAAGGCTTTATGGCAGGAGTATGCCTTTTATTGGTGTTGATGGGTGCCACTTACAAAGTTTTTTAAAGGGAGTTTTATTACCTGTTATAGGGGTAGATGCAAACAATTGTATGTTTCACATTACAGTGGCAGTAGTGGGGGGAGAAACAAAGGCATCTTGGTCATGGTTCTTGGAGTTGTTGAAAGATGGTATAGGTATTGTTAATTAATATGGTTGGACATTTATGTCAGATAAACAAAAGGGGTTAATTCTTGAATTTGAAGATGTGTTACCTTTGGTTGACCATAGGTATTACATTGTTTACAATATTATTTTTTTATCCCTTATTTATATTGCTTATATATTAATTTCTTTGTTTTGATCTATTATAGGTTTTGTGTGATGTACTTGCATGCAAATTTTAAAACTGTTGGTTTCAAGAGTAAAATATATAAAGAACTGTTGTGGAATGTTGCATAAGCATCAAACAAACCTTATTTTGAGGCTGCAAAGAAAAAAATGAAAGAGACTGATAGTACAACTTTTAATTGGTTTAATAACAAGCCTACTCAACATTGGTCAAGATCACATTTTAATGCCTTCCCTAAATGTGACATGCTATTTAACAATATTTGTGAAAACTTTAACAAGTGCACACTTGATTAAGGGAAAAACCAATTGTGGGACTTCTAGAGAGTGTTAGAAATTATATGATGTTAAGGATGCAGCAGTGCAAGGAAAAAGCAATGACATGGAATTGAACCATATGCCCTAAGATTCAGAAAGTTTTCGAAAAGAATAATGTTGAGGCTGGAAATTGTATTACAAAGTTTGCTGGAGAAAAAAAGTTTCAAATCAAGGGTATGTATGGAGATCAATACACCACTGACCTTGATGCAAAAACTTATAGCTGTGGGAAATGGGACTTGAGCGGCATACCTTGTCCAGATACAATATGTGGTATGTATTTTAGAAGTGAATGACCATAATATTATGTACATGATTGCTACAAGTTGAAAACATATCATAAAATGTATAGACTAATTATAGAATCAATGAATGGATCCAACATGTGGCCAAGAAGTGTTTATCTTCCTGTCTTACCACTAATGATACATGAACTTCCTGGGAGGAAAAAAAGCAAAAGAAAAAGAGTGCACATGAAAAAGATGGTGCAAATGAGGTAGGGACCAGTAAGGAAAAGGGGAAAACAAAGTTAGGGAAGAAGCACCAAAAGACATTGAGGTGCAACAATTGTGGCAGTCTAGGCCACAATAAGAAGAGATGTAAGGGTGTTACTCAACGCGCACAACCCCCCCCCCCCCCCCCAACTGAGAAAAAAGCTAAGCAACCTGTAAGTGCCTTTATTGTTTTATTAGTTCATTATAACATGTAAGTGCATTTACTATATTTTAATTCCAACTACTTTGCAGATGAAAATAACAACAACTAATAGAGATAGTGAAGTTGTCAATGAGAATCCAACTAAGAGGAACTAGCAAAAACAGGGTAGAACCTCAATTCATGAGCCAACAAGGAGTTAATATCATTAAACAACTTTTTTCATGGCAGGGCCTAAACAACCAAGCATAAGTACAAGGGATGCACCAGCAATACTTAATAGAAGCAAGAAGTTTGTCTCACTTTCAAGTCTACAAGCAGTAGCGGTTGGGAAAAAATGAACTTTATTGAACTTTTTTGTATTATGATTTGTTCAAAGGTCTCTTTTGCTACGTAATGTGAACCTCTGGTATTGTGAACCTCTTAAATATTTCTTTTGCTACGTAATGTGAACTTTTGGTAGTGTGAACCTTTTATAGGTCTTTTTTTGCTATGTTTTAAAGATTTGATTTTCTTATGAACCTTTTTTATATGTTTTTGTTTTATTAGCTTTGTTATGGTTATATTTGCACTAAAAAATGAATAAATGGTACACATAATTCATAACAGAAATGACCAACATCATTACTTAATGTTGAATATTACAACTTAAAATACTAAATGACAACTCAAAATACTACATAATCTATAACAGAAACTAACAACTTAATGTTGGTACATCTTCATCATAAAAAACAAACGGCCTAACTGGTAAAACTAATAATCAGATTCAGTGCAACTTGGGTAACTGATAACAACATAACCATAAAAACCCACGAAATGGCTAGAAAAACACCTAGCACTTTACCCGTTGTTTTGTATTTCTTCACATCATTCTCCAACTTATTTTTCTTCTTTAGTAAACCAAGTATGACTTCTTTTGCTCTTGTGCACATTGGCGGATCAAACCAAGAAAACTATCCACATACATCTTCCTACAATTGAGTACAATAGATTAAAAAGTGAAAAGCATATGAAAATTGAAGAAACAATACACAATCTATACCTGACATACTCGAAATCTTCTTCCTAGGTTATTGTTTGTCCATGAGGTAATCACAATCGTTTTTTTGCGACAATGGTAAAACATTTCTTCCCAACGCGTCTCTTTCTTATTGTCTCTCTTTTAGTCCTTATCTTTATCCTCTCTATTTTACAGTAATGGAGGGAAAATAAAATATATATATATATATATATATAATGTATATATCAAATTGGCGGGTAAATTAGAAGAATAAAAGAATTAGGGTGACTAAATTGCCCCTCTAGACACACGGTTTTCGCCCACTACTCAAACGACAAATGGTTCTAGGGACTAAAGTGACATGCATCATCCACTTTGAGGTGAAAAAAATCAAAAAATGAATATTAGGGACTAAAGTGACAATTTTCTCAAACTTTAAGGGACGAAAATGTTAAAAATTCAAAAAGACTTAAAATGAAATTTAAGCCCATTACATGAATTCTAACCATTCAGCCAATTTTATACATGAAATGTTATATTGTTAAACACAATGGAAACAGGAAAATAATGTTTGATATACACCTAAAATGCAAAATTATTGTTCATTTATTTAGAAAATATAATAATACTTAAACTTAAATCCAAACCCATGACTTTTATAATATAAACATCTCATCAACCAAATAACAACTAAGTCACAGTCAATATTAAAAAGTTATGACTTATAATATTACACACATTCAATTGTCACCCGTTCGAGTTTGAGTTTGGATAATCATTTTAGCAATTTATTACTTGTTATGATGGGGCAAATTGTTCTTTCACGTGGTGGTGCTTTGGTTTGAAACATATGTATAGCAGCGGGGCGAATATGACTAAATTAAAACTCGACCTTTCTAAAACTATCGTCTATCACCAAAAATAGGTTTATTTTAGGTGTAAAATCTAAGTTTTTGTTGGTTTTATTCCTTCAACAAAAAATACGTTTGCTCGTAAATTGTTTGAGTCGTTCAAGATTACATCTGAAGAATTATAAGCACACCAAGCTATAAAAGTGATGCATTGAATGATTACTTCTAAATATATACAGTGAGTATTGGCATTTAAATTTGATTCTTCCTAAGGTGGTTGTTGTCAGAAAAAGTTAAATTCAAAGTGTTTTTAAATCAATTTCATAAGTTTTTTAAATTTTCAAAGAGTTTTGAAAAATACCAATTTGGACTAGTACAGATCTTTTAAGTTAGACCGGTTTGGCATGTAATTTCCAAGAATCCAATTTCACTATTTCGGACCTGTGCAAGGTATGTTGGTGGACCGGTCCGGCGACTATGTTTTTTAAAGGATGCATCGATACATAAATTGTTAATGTGTATCGGTTCGGTGTCTAATTTATGCACACGAATTTTTATCGCAAATTTCATTTTTAAAAGCAAGTTTATTATTTAAAAAAAATAAAATTGACTTATGCTTTTAGCCATAAATAAAACATTTTCTTAAAAGGGGTTGGTCTCTATATTTTTATATAAAAAGACCCATATGGTAAGAGATTTTAACACATATCTTTTTAGACGTGTTTTGAGAGAATTTTTTAAACTGTAGAGAGAGATTAAAACTTCAAAGCATAAAACCACATTAGAGCTTTTTATTCATGCCAAAGCAAACGTTATTTATTTAAAGAACAAATCAGATCCCAAAGTGTGTGTGATTAAAAAAAAGTTAAAGAACGGTGCGATACCGTGGTGAGTGATTCGTTGTAAACTTGTTCGTGCGATTCGAATAGAAGGACTATATGCTCAGGAGGTGGAGACTTTTGCAAAAGGCTTGTGCGATTCAAGTTTTATAAGTCTGTGCAATTTAAGATTAATCAAGTCTGTAAACTTTTATGCATATAGTGGATTGATCAGGATTAGTCCTGCACTGTAGAGATACCTTGTTAATTTTGGTGTTTCCTAATATGTTTAATTCCTAAATGCTGAAAAATATTAAATAGGTTTTCTAGAATTAAAATTCATAAAATTCTAAGTTTACTTTTTGATTTGATTAAAATTGATTTTTGAGAATATACATCTACTAACCAACAAACTTATGGTTGATTTATTAATTTGCTTCCGCACACGTTAGCCCACAAGCTTTTTTATTAGGAAGGCGAACCCACGCTGTTAAAAAGCCTAAGCCAAACTTAGCCGAAAAAACCTACAGCATTAGGTTATTTTGAGATCCCTATTCGAGAATCACAAACTATAATGAAATAGTGGAATCACCTTGTGGGAACTTTAATCTTAAATTATATAAGTTTTAAGGATCATAATTATGTCTAGTTCTTAAGAGATCAATCTTTAAGATGCGTATCTGAATCCATGATGTCGTAGAACACATAAGTTTAATTAGGTTTGTGGCCTTTCAATGTCAGAATCCTGAAGTGTTAAATGGGTTTTCTATTTAAGATGGGAGAGATGAGTAAAGCGTATAATGATTAGACTTGTAGACCATAAGTCTAAGTGTCTTTATATACTAGCTCAAACAGAATCCCGTTAATCCTAATATAACTGGTATTAGGTCTTTACACATTGTAGAGTCCATACCCATTAAATACACTAGATAGCCCATAATATAATTGATTAAATGTGTAAGCCTATTCTTAAACCAAATTTCTAACAATATCTCACTTGGGTTAAGCATGTAAACGTGCCACAAATGTATTATAAATTTTTATGTGATCACGAAAAAACTATCAAAAATTTAAAATAATTTGGTCTATCGCATATGTCAGTGTGAAATCATCGTGGCTTTCATTATACTTGTATTCGTAACTAAACCCATGTATGGTCACTATACTAATGTATTTAATGAAATAAATTGAATGTAGCATTGAAATTACATGTAAATTACATTAAGCATGCTTATTTCCAACTGGTCCTACTTTATCGAAATTAACTTTAACCCTTTAGAACTTTATGTTAAACCATAATGGAAGAAAAACATTCAGAGTCAAAATAAAAATTAAACGGTCTTCTTAATTCTGCAGAAAATATGTATCAAAATAAAATAATTTCCATAATGCAAATTTTCATTAAACCATCACATTATTATATAACACCACACCCATATGAACAATATGCTTGTGAAGTACCTTAGGTGCTAAACCCTTAGTGAGAGGATCTGCAATCATGGAGTTTGTCACTTATACTCTACAAACACAATAATTCGGAAATCTCCTTTAACAACAAGAAAAAATAATGTCTATATGCTTTAAACTTTCAAAAAAATTATGTTGTTGTCGAATATAGCACATCCGATTTACCATCACCATATATCTTTAGTGGTCTTTCGACGCTATCCATAATCTGCAGCCTAGTGACAAAGTTTCACAATTATATCTCATCTGGTAATCAGAATACCAATGATCTTTAACTGATATGATTTCTGATACATAAGCATGTAATCTTTTGTTCTCTTTAAATACAATATAACCCTTTAGGCTGCTTTCTAATGATCTATCCGAGAGATATTACTTCCATATTTACCCAACATTTCTTGTATGAACAATAAATCTGGATGCGTAAATACTTTAGCATAATAAAACTCCATATAACTGAAATATAAGGAATCTTTTACATCTCTTCTTTTTCAATCATATTTTTGGGGCATAGACTAAGACTAAACCTATTTCCTTCAATAATAGGAATATTTCTTGGACAACAATCTTTCGTATCAAACATAGTAAAAACTCTTTCGATATAACTCTTTTGTGATAACCGTAAGGTAACCCGACAATAATGTCGATGTATTTGTATTCCTAATACAAAAAAGACATTATCGACATAAAATATTAAGAAGATAATCTTGCTCCCACTTAACTTATGATATACGCAATCATCAACTGGATTTACCTCAAAACTAAACGAGATAATGACTTGATAAAATAAATGATACCATTGACGAAATGCTTCCTTGAGGCCATATATGGATTTATTTAATTTGCATACCATATTATTTAAGTTTCCTGATTCAAAATTTTCTGGTTACACCATATATATCGTCTCGATCATCAATGTTACTATTGAGAAACACAATCTTTATATCCATCTGATACAACTCTAAATCAAAATGAATCACAAGTGCCATTATAATCCTAAGAAAGTTTTTCGATTAAACCGGAGAAAACGTTTCTTTATAATTAATGCCTTTATTTTGAGTGAAACCCTTAGTAATTATACAAGTCTTATATTTTTCAATATTACCCTTCAAATCCCTCTTGGTATTAAATATCCTTTTGTAACCAACAGGTTTATCAACTTTCAGGTATTTTGACAAGATCTCATACGTCATTAACTTTCATAGATTTCATCTTATTATTTATAATATCAATCTACTTTTAAGAATCAAAATTTTATTTGTCTTGGTGAAAGATGATTATATCAAACTCTCATGTACTTGAAGAAACACGATATAATTTCATTTTTTCCTTTTATAGTGAATCTCATTAATGGCACTTTCATTTGAGGTTGTTGAGTTTGTTGTTTAAGAAGTTTTTCAACATTGTCTTAATAATCTTGATTTGCATTTAGAACAATGTCAAAAATTTGTTCATGATCATTGTTAATTGCAATACTTGGAATTTGAATAAATTTCTTAAAAAAGACTTATTCAAGGGATCATAAAATTTATAATTTTTTTTACCTTTCAGAGTATCTAACAAAGTTGCAGCTAATTGTTCTTGAGTCCAATTTTTTTTATAACCTTATTTTAGTTTAACAACATGTTTTAATTACTGCTTTGATCTTAACACTATTTAGAAAGTATGGTGCAACCTTAAGTGTTTCGCCCTAGAGTGATCATGGTAAAAAATAATGATTAATCTCGTTTCTTACCATATCCTTAATCATTATGTTTCGTCTCTCAACAACATTGTTTATGCTAAGTTTACACGGCATGGTATACTGTGGGATGATTCTGCATTCCTTTAAGAATTTTGCAAAGGTCCTAAACATTGTTTACCTTATCCATCTTATTTGCCGTAGTATTCACCACCATGGTCAAATTTTATGGCTTTAATTTTCTTCCTTAATTGATTTCCAACTTCAGCTTTGAAAGCCTTAACAACATTGAGATTGTCATTTCTCACAAATTAAATATAGGTACCCTCAATGAAAATAATTGTATATGACCGTAATAAAATACTGTCGGGCATTCTAGGAGGCCGTAGGGAATGGTTCACCGTATGAATTAGTTCTAAAACACCTGAACTTTTGTTGGCATATAATTTCCTTATGTTTGTCCATTTTTTCTTTACACATTCAATACATACTTTGAAATTTGTTAAATTAATGAGTTTGAGAATTCCACAAGCCTCTTAATTCTCTGCTTAGAGCTATGTCCTAAACACTTGTGCCATAACATGGAATAATTCTCACTAGATAATTTACACTTTGTTCTGCATGAATCAATTTACAAAGTTTTATTATATGAGGCATTTGTATATATATAAAAGTTATCAATTAAATAACCAGCAGCAAAATATTTGAATCTTGAAAAATACTAAATTTATTGTTTTCAAATGAATGAGAATTACCAGATTTGTCCAAGTGAAAATAGAAATTCCATTTAAATGACAATACCACATAAGTCTCTCCCAAATTCAAAAAGTAACAAATCTTTAATGACAACCTAAAAGTCTTTATAATCTCAACTATAATTGTTTTCCAATTACCCTGAAAAATGAATCTTTCAACATCAATTAACTTTTGGCTTCACATGTAACATCTAAACATGCTTATGTGAATAATAGCACAAGAATCTATACACCAAGTAATCATATGAATATAAATTAAATTAACTACCGAACAAACCATAATGAAAAATATATCTTATTTTACATGCCAAGTGGCATACTTGGAACATTCATGTGTCTATCTTTCTTGCAAAAGTAACAGACAAATTACTTTTAATTTTTCTTTTGCAATTTTCTTAGTGTTCTAACTGCGGCTTCCTAACCTTTATCCATTCTCATTTTCTTGTCTTGTATAGGTGTTTGCTATATGAGTATATTTTGTCTTTTATCGCTTAATCATTTCTTCTTCTTACACAATGTGACATACGATCTCATTAAGAAATCATTTATCCTTATAAGTATTATAACTCACCGTAAAGTAATTATATTGTGTAAAAAGAGAAATAAATAACTGGATGTAGGGGCAAATCATTAGACAATCTTAACTTTAGTGCCTTTAATTTAAAAGCGATATTCGACATTTTCATAATGTAGTCCCTTATATTTCATTTTCTTTATACCTTATTAAAACACGACTAACCAAAAGGTTGCTTGATTCACCCTTTTTGTTTTTAGCAAAACGTTTCTTTAATTTTGTTAAAGAATTAAGTATTTTCCTCATAAAATCCAATTTTTTTCTTCTTTTTTTTCTAAATGGAATGTTTTATAATCATAAGACTCATGCAATTAGAATGGTCTTACATCTTTAAATTTTTTTCTCCTAAGAAGTGCTTTTATCTGTGAAAGCAGAAGACCTTTATGTCCGAAGTATAAGGCCAAGATCCATTAAAGCAAGAGCAATCACAACATTTTTGTTCAAATTCTTGAAGTTGGTGCTGTTAAGTATTGATTCTGAATTTATGTTGGCAAATATATACTAAACATAACTATAAATTGAATAGAGAACAAGCCGTAAAATTACAAGCTTATAATTAAATATACATGTCATAACAGATGAACAAACAATATATATGCATGACACAACTATCCAAATTATCAATGATAGGTTCCAATATCAAGACAACTAGCAAAACATTGATGTTTATTTTTGGGACAAAAACATCAACTTGTAATTAGTCCTTTTCACACAATAATCAAATATATATGGAAAATCTTCTCAAATAATAGGCCTTCCTTTAAGCTAAATTATTCACATGAAAAACCTTATAATCATCTCATATTTATTACCACAAGTGTGCATGTTATTCGACCAAACAATAACCTTCTTTTAGGTTAATTATTATTCACATAAATAACAAGCATACGTATCTTAGTATTCAAAACAAAGAAAATATGTGATAGGGGTTATTTTGACAACTTATCGTTTTAATTCATCTATTTTATAATGTAAGACGATTTGTGCCTTGTATCCTTATGATCTGGAAAAACCAAATCACCCATATTGATGAGATTCGTAAAGCATAAATTTTATGTTTCTCACATTAAAGCGTACTGCAGTTTTGAATTTCTTACAATCTAGCTAGAGTCTTGTGTACCGGTACAAAACTTTAAAGGTTTATATTGGTATGTAAAACCCTTCCAAAACTCTAATTTCTTAGTTTAATTTTAACAATACATATTGATCCAAATCGTTCTTAATTCTTAACCTTTAAAAGGTGAAAGAAAAATAAATCAAATTGTAATTACACAAGTAGAATAATTGTAAATGATTTACCCACGGTTGAATAATTGGATGCCTTTTTTTCTTACGATCAAATCAAATAAAGAAAGTCTTTTCTTTTCTTTTTCTTTTTCTTTCTTCTGCCACATGGTTTATTAAATCAAATCAAAAGAAACCACCCCCTTTTTTCCTTCTGCCGCATGGGACCTCAAAAGGCTATTCCAATCAAGATTCCCACGTGATTTCTTAGGAACCTATTAATTCGGCCATTTATCCTTCTTTTTTTTATCCTGTAGCACATAGTCTTTAACAAATCCATATATATATATATATATATAACTGCTTTGATACCACTTGTAATAAATTTTATCTTAAATCATATAAGTTTTAAAGATCCTAATCATGCCTAATTATTAAGAGATCAATCTTTATGATGCATATTTAAATCCATGATGTCGTAGAACACAGAAGGTTGATTAGGTTTGTTGCCCTTTAACGACAAAATTCTTGAGTGCTCAATGAGTTTTCTCTCCAATATGGGAAAAAGGAGTAAAGCGTAAAATAATTCGACTTGAGGACCATAAACTTAGGCGTCTTTATATATTAATTCAAATAGAATCTCATAATTCTTATTATAATTAATATTATGTCTCTACACCTTACAAAGCCTTCACCCGTTAAATGGGTTAAATAGCCTATAATATAATTGATTAAATGTGCAAGTACATTCTTAAACTAAATTTCTAACACACCCTTGGCCCTTGTTCAAAATTCTTCCCCAATCCCTGCGAAAGGTAGGTTGTGCTAGTGCTACGATCCCTCCGTTAGCTTCATCGATCTTATAAATATCGCTTCATATATGTATCTATATTACGTCATAAATTGTTCATGTCCATTTTTAAAAAATATCTTTAATCATAATTACACAATTTTTTATTCATTTATACATTTTTAAGTGTTGCTCTCACACAAAACTAAAAGCTCGGATCAATTTATGTATCTTATTTTTCCTACTTCTCTCTCCAGTCTCACAAAAATATCTCCCTTGAAAGACTCTCTCTCTCCTACTTTTTAGATGGATAGTTTTTGAACTTAAAAACGTATAAGTGGATAAAAAATTGTATTGTTAAGATTGAAGTTGTTTTTTGAATAAATAATAGTACTTTTGTGACGGATTTCCACTTAGTATATATATCAATTGAAATGTATTTATCTCTGATTATGTTGTTGCGTCCTTTCATTCGTCTGCTCTGCTTTTTTAATGCTGATTTGTTCGTTTTAATTGTTGTTCTACTCCATGACTATTTTGTTTCCTTAAAATTGTTCTGAAATGTCTATTTTTAAGCAATCGATGCACGTGCTTAACTGAGAAGGTGATTTCATACCATTGAAATTCGATTTATTTGTTAGCTATAGCTATTTATGTTTTGAATAATGTGTCAATGCTAAATATACTAAATTTTTGTAAATTTTTTTTACACAAAATGAATTGGTACCAATCAAATAAGATAAAACATAAGCAAAACATTAAATGCATATCTCTACAATTTCATTTGATTGGCGCCGAATTAGTTTTACAAAAAGTTCGTATAGAAATTAAGTATATTCAGCATTTTCCATATGTTTATTAATCAGGGACAATTAAAAAAAATGTCTTATTAGAGAAAGATTTGCACACTAAAGCCAAGAAATAATTTTTTTGTAAATAAAGGGCCTATTTTTTATTTTATTGATAATGTGACATGTGTCTTTTTTTTTTCATTGTAAAATGACATCCCAACGCTTAAAATAAAATAAAAAATACCAATATGCATTAAAATATGGACTACAATATGAACTTTGCAGTCTATATTTCACTGCAATATGAACTTTGCATTCCATATTTTATTACAATATGAAATATGCAGTCTATATTTCACTGCAATATGAACTTTGCAGTCCATATTTTACTGTAATATGAACTTTGCAGTCCATATTTTTTGTGCAAAGTTCATATTGCAGTCCATATTTCACTGCAATATGAATTTTGCAGTTCATATTTTACTGCAATATGAACTTTGTAGTCCATATTTTTTGTGCAAATTTTATAAAGATGGGGTAATTTAGGCAATATATAACATGTTTTTATTAATTAAATGATATTTAAATTTATTTAAATACCTTTATTTAAAATATAAAACAAAATAGGCCTCTTGCACTAATTATCAATTAAAAATAGGCCCTTCATTCAAAAAAGTATTATTCATTGAATTTTTGGTAAAAATCAATGTGTAATAAGACCTTCAACCTAATTTCTAGTATTAATCACCCAAACTTAACTAAAATTAATCCAATTGAAAGAATATTGGGGTGGTGGTGGCCTTGAAAGATTAAGAGACTAACCCGTGGCACGGTACACATTTTAATCTCATCATAACCTGTTGAATTATAAGCATGTTTAGATTTGATTTTGATTTTGACTCAGCTGAGCCAATCAAAAACTTTGATGTATTGTGTTGCAGAGTTCTATAGCTTTAAAGTGAGATATTGTGTTGCAGCCTCAGCATATTGTGTTGAACCCTTATCGGTGAATGTTTGTTTTCGAAAGAATCTCTGTTCTATCACAACAGTAGCAAAAAAACATTCACAGTTCTGTTAACTGTAAAGGATTTATCCAGGACTGGAAAAGGCATAAAACTATCATAATAATAAATAAAATTCACTAGATTGATAACTCAAGTCCAAAGAAGAAGATAAAAAATAGATCGACTTCAAATTCCATGGGAGCATCACCCTAAGGTCTCATTTGGTTCACGAAAAGGAATCAATTCCCTTATCTTTTCCATGGAATTGGGAAAGTAAATTTTCTGTCAAATTTCTTTTCTTGTGTTTGGTAAAAAATAAAAAGTATTTAGGAAAGAGTATTATTGTCTAAAATTTGTGTAATAAATACTTGGAAATCACATGGGAAAATCAATCACATGTGTTTTGGGAGGAATGGTTTTACTCCCTACTTTCCCCTCTCTCGGAAAAGTGTTTCCGGAATTTATGCTTACCAAACAAAGGAAATGAATAACTTTCCTTTCCCGAGTACTAAAATCCGTGAACCAAACGAGGCCTAAATGCTACCAAATCACCCATCTATCCTCAATCCAGTAACCCGCTTGAACATGGATCAAGGTTCTCTGTTCTTTCTAAGCATGGTTACACGTACATAAAATTGAAGAAGAATTCAAAGTTCAACAATGAGAATATTTCGTTGGCTTATAAACATAAGGGAAAATATACTAATATATATACAAGTACGGTAACGGAATTGCAACTCATCATCTATCCTCACCACACCCTGTAAACCCCTACTTAAACTTTTAAGGACTAAAATTTATTTACATTCTACTCTTTCCCTCTCTTCCAGATGAGCAGGAAGAAGCTACTTCAGGACGTTGCCGTCGTACTGATATGGTATGAAGCCCCAATTACATTTGCTTTCCTGTGATGTCAAATATTCCTTAGTTAGAATCAATTGCCTCCTTTTTCCTTAATTGATAGCTTAATTCTCTTCCTTATAACATCGATCTCCAAACTATTTTGTTCTTGTATCTATTGAATCACTCATCACATATATATATATATATATATAATAAAATCCTTGTTTTTAAACCAGAATAAAGACAAGGCATTGTAGAAATGAATCCACTTTTCTCTTCTTTCCTCATTGGAAAGGCCCGTCCAATTTCTCCCTATCTATTCCTTGTACTAGCTTTCATTATCTTCATCACTGTTTTCTACCACGAAGACTTCAGTTGCATTGTAGTCCAAGTCGATCCGTACAGCTGCAATCTGGATCCACTCAACTCAAACATCACTAACTCTACGCGTAATCAAATTATTTAACTTTCCTTGAAATGGATGAGTTCGAACTACTAAGTTAATTGATTTTTATTTTTATTTTTCCTGTTCTTTTCAGAGAATAACAGCAAAAAGTTGTTGCCTTTTGCCTTTGAGGAGATTAAAAAGGGGTGCGACTTGTTCAGCGGGAAGTGGGTGTGGGATGAGTCGACTCGGCCACTCTATAAGGAATTGGATTGTCCGTACATAAAGCCACAGGTGGCCTGTCAGGCGAACGGTCGACCAGATAGGGAATATCAGTTCTGGAGATGGCAGCCTCATGGCTGTTCTATCCCGAGGTTCATATTAAGTTTCATTGAAAACTAACTGAGTTAAATCAATATCTGTTTTAGTGTGGCCATGGATGGACAAACAACTTTTTTTAACGCCAAGGCTGTGGTTTTACTTATTTTATTTTTTGCTTTCTTCTTAAATCTGAAATTAATCCATTAAGAATGATCAGAGGTAAAAAAGTGTTTTTGCTTTTCTATGTTACTTTGAGGTTAACGACTCTATTAGACTCTAAATGATTAAGAGGTTATTTTATATTTGAATGTGATCTTTTTAGGTGTAATTATAGTGCTATTAACACATATTGAGATTTTGATTCAGACAGTTAATTTAAAAACAAAATTTACAAGATTCAAATTTGGATCCGGATTCAGATTACATGCTTAAGATTTCGTCTTCCTTTTTCTTTTTTTTGGTTTCATTTTCCATAAAAATTCTGGAGTAGTATGTAAAAAATTGAAGGGGAGATTTTATCATTACAAAGATTCTCGAACGTTTTGCACATGCTTCATACTTTGATTTTTCTAAGATACATTAAGGATTTTGTGTATCTTAATCTCACTCATAATGATTATGTAAATGTCTCATTTCTATAATCTCCCGAAATCTCCTAATTGTTGTAAGATGACATGATATCACAATATTCTCGTAGTTTTTCCCAAAACTTAATTCAATATATATTTGGTAACAAACCATTTAATTTAGGGACTGAGATCATTACGTGCCCGGGGCTATATGATGTGCCTTTGTAGGTTTTGGAATATGATGTGCTTCTTTCTCAACTTAAAGACCAGAATATAAAAAATCTTTTCCAACATAGCCAGTGATAATGAACCACTTAATTGGATTTTTTTATGCAAAATTTGTTTGTAAAGTTATTAATAAAACTCTTTAATCACTTTTTTACAGCTTCAATGCCACATTAATGCTGGAAACACTTCGAGGAAAGAAGATGATGTTTGTTGGAGATTCCCTAATCCGAGGTCAATTTGTTTCCATGGTTTGTCTTCTCCATTCGATCATCCCAAACAACTCCAAATCCATGGATACTTATGGTCATAAATTTAAAGCCAAGGTGTGGCCTAATTTTATGTTTCAGTTTTTTCAGTAACTTTGCCAAATTGGACATGTATTCATGCATGCATACGCGTTATTTCGTATACCTAGCTACTAACAGCTTCTTCTTCTTCTTTTTTTCTATGCGGTCAGGATTACAATGCCACAATTGAATTCTACTGGGCCCCTTTTCTTCTCGAATCAAACTCGGATGATCCTGCCATACATAGGGTATCTGAATCCAATAGAATGGTTCGAAATGGTTCGATAAATACACATGGACAACGCTGGAAAGGAGTTGATATTTTGGTTTTCAATACTTATGTTTGGTGGATGACTGGCCGGAGTTTCAAGATCCTGTATATGCATATATATGATTTCTCGCTCTTTAATTAGATTATTTTTGAAGCTGATGAATTTTATTTTTTCTTCAGGAATATATATATATATATATATATATTTTAACGGAATATGTTGTTTACACAGGCGCGGTTCTTTTAATGATGAAGTGAAAGAGATTGTAGAGGTACGGACTGAGGATGCTTATAGTATGGGAATGAGGAGTATGTTGAGGTGGATAGAGAACAATATGGATCCTAACAAAACAAGGGTCTTTTTCACCGGCATGTCACCTTCTCATAATAAGTGAGTATTTTTTCCTTGGCACTTCTATTTATTTGACTTTAGCCCCATCTTTATTGAGAGTAGTTTATTTTTCCTTTCACATAATAAGTGAGAAATTTATTGAGAGCTACTTAAGCTTGCAGCACTATCTATATATGCGAATGGCATATATATATACCCACACACCTCTTCAAAGATTGTTGTTTTGTAATATGCGTATATTGATAAAAAATAGTTTGGAGTAGTTCTCAGATATGAAAAAGAGTAATTAATTTGTGAAAAGAAAAATCCTAAATTCATGTTTGGCATCGCAGGAGCATTGAATGGGGAGGCAAGCCAAATGGGAACTGCTACGATGAGACGCATTTAATTGAAAATTCTAGATACTGGGGCTCAGATACGCGTAAAAGCATAGTGCGTGTGACGGAGAAAATATTGAATGAATCGAAGGTACCAATTACATTTCTCAACATAACTCAACTGTCAAGTTACAGGAAGGACGCGCATACATCAATCTACAAGAAGCAGTGGAGACCATTGACACCTGAACAGCTATTGAATCCGGTTAGTTACGCCGATTGTGTGCATTGGTGCTTGCCTGGTCTTCAGGATACTTGGAATGAGCTTTTATTCACCAAGCTTTTCTATTCTTAGAATGTTTCATGAATGCGACATTTATATATATCTCTTTCTATATATGGCCCTGTTTTCTGTTTGGTTTTTTCCTTAATACAGTCAATTATTCGTCTATAGGACAATGATTGAGTTTTATAATATTTCCCTAAAGTAAAAGTAACTTATTTGATTCAATCGGATGAGTTTAATTTTGAATAATTGGAATAGGGAATTGTAGTAGGTTTCTGATATTACTTTTCTAAAGGTGTTTTTCATGCTACTTCTATTTATAGTACGAAATTATTATTTGAAGATGGACATGCTAATAAACATTGCAAATGAATTCAATATTTCCCGAGACAATGGGTTAAAATTATAATTATATCCAATAGAAGGAAAATTTTATATTTATTTTTAAATAAGGACTCTTCTTTTTCTTTATCTAAAATACCGTTCCTCCATTTTTAAATAAAATAAAATAAAATTTAATAACCATCGGTCACCACCGCCATCCACACTACTGGCACTCTGACAACTACCACCGGAGCTCTAGTGACCACTACATGAGTACTAAGACTTCACCGAAACTCCAGCACAAGTACTATGAATTTGTTTTTGCAGTAAAATAGAGTCTTAATTTAAGAAAGAACTATATAGAAATCTACTTTTGCAATAAAACATAAACCAAAAAGATAGGTGCAAATCTAGTTTTGCAGTAAAACAATGTCAAAATTTGGAAAGGTCCGAATTTGAAAAAGAAATAGGTGCAAATTCACTTTTGCAATAAAGTATGGTCTAATTTTGAGAAATAACTAGATGCAAGTGCACTTTTGCAGTAAAACATAATCTAATTTTGAGAATGAACTAGATGCAAATTCACATTTGCAGTAAAACATAGTTCAAAATTTGAGAAATAACTAAATACAAAATCACTTTTGCAATAAAACATGTTCCAATTTTGAAAAATAACCAAGTGCAAATCTACTTTTGCGGTAAAACATAGTCCAATTTTTTAGAAAGAATTAAGTGTAAAACCACATTTGAAGTAAAACAAGGTTAAAATTTTGAAAAATAACTAGGTACATATCTACTTTTGCAGTTAAACAAGATCTAGAAAGAACTAGGTGCAAATCTGCATGCAATTAAAGATCAAAATTTGAGTTCAAATTTGTTTTTGCACTAAATATAAAATTTATCGACGGGGCTTTGATGACCAGCCATTACCGGAGCTCTGAGGTTCTTGTTAGAGGTACAACAATGGTTGTCGGACTTCCGGAAGAGGTGGTTGGAGCCCCTATGAGGTCGCCGAAGTTCTACTGAGGTCAGTGGAGCTCCGGCGGGTGGTGGTGACGGAGGTGGTTGGTGGGGTTTAGGAACCACCAATATTAATAAATAAATAAATAAAATATTGTAATAATTAAGGTTATACAAGATCGTTCAAAAAAATAAGTAGATCATTTAAGTGAATAAAGATTGAATATTATTCTTGGCTAAAATCAATTGTGAATGAAGCCATTTATTTAGTATGAAAGAAGAAAATATTCTAAAATTGAATATAATCACAAAAAAAAAATATTTAGAACGCATTTTCTCTTTTTGTAATTAAAATTAATACACAAGACTACGTAGATAGAATTAATCCATACCATTTACACCCTGCTACTAATAATCAATAAATTAAAGGATGGTAGTAGATTAACTTAAATAAATATTGAGGGTCGGGAAATACTTAAAGAGTTGATGATCACGTCTCGTGAAGACGTGAAGTGAAACCACACAGAGAAAATGAGTGGCGCCAATGAATATATAGGTAGCTGTCTTACTTGATCAAAGCCTCGTTACCCACTTGAAAACCAACTTGCTTAGCTAATTTCATCCCTCGCCATACACAACCTCACACGTTTATATATATATATATATATATATACATATAAATATAGAGACAGACAAGTACGTACAAGTTGCTTTCATTAAGAAAGAAGCTGAGGAATCAATATACAAGTTGGAAGTATTAATATGCCAATTCCGCTAATATGATATCCGGAAGTGGTAGACCTTTTTAGTTTGTGATTCACCTAATTCTTACTCCAACTATTGTTCTTACTGTTAAGGGATATATGGATATAAGAAAAGATTGATATTAATTAAGATATTATAAGGAATTGTTGTTAAGACAAAATTAAATATATATTATTAATTGGCAGAATGGGTGTGACTGCATGCACCTTTTGTTTGTGTCATTGAGTGTGTGTTCACTGTTCAGAACCTATGTAGTGCGTGTAAAGAGCATGTAAATTAGATAATACACTGTGACTATATCATAAAAATAGAGAAAAGTGTAGGGTAATGGCACGGCATAAAAGGGGGAATTTAAATGGATTAACTTCTAAAAGGCCAAAAAAAATGGAAGATGGACTAAGCCACTAAGACGCCCTTCTAGATATGGATCTTGAGTCATGACCAAGTTTATTTTGGGCGTCGCTATTTACACACACTAATTATTAACGCTTAATTTTTTTTTTAACATTCATCAAGTAATATTTTCTCTTCCTAACACTCGCATTATTCCCCCACTATTATATTAATTAATATTATTCTTCCTAACACTCCCATAAATTTTCTCACAAACAATCCACCACTTCATCAACATACCTTATTCTTCCACTATAATACCTCTGCCCACCGCCATTTTCACCGCCACCATCTTCACTCCTCTGGTCCTCCATCAACCTCATTCCTTACAATAGCGCAGCCACCACCACATGTATATATATTGGATGCTGAGCTAATGCTTGTGGGGGAGTATGGCTTTCGATGTAATAGGGAGCTTTGGAGGGTTCAATATGCTCTCAGCTGCATTCATAATGCAGCAAGAATGCTTCTGACCCATGATGAAAAGGACCCGCGTAGGATTTTCGAGTGTGAAGCCCTTTTCTTAATGATTGATATAGTGAAATATTAATTTATTCCATTTGGATAAATAAAGAAGACACGCGGATTGTCACGTAGGCGTGCATCATGACGTGGCCAGAGGCTTTAATCAGGTCTAATAAATATGCCTCATTTGAGCATAGACATCTTTTGAATGCCTAAATGGGGTTTGCTTAATAGAACGAGAAGGCCCCTCAAGACTTGGTCTTGCAGACCTATGCCAACGAGTTAATTACAGCTCTGTACATAACTACGTCAAAGGAAGTATGGGTGATTGGCAGACGGGACAGAAGTGGGTGGGGTGCACATACCACATCAACTACATTTAATGCTCTAGATTAAGGGGAGAAGTAAGATCATAAGTGGAAATATCTAGCTAACCACTGTAATGACGAAAGAAGCCCTGGACTAACCATTCCAATTCCATAGAAATGTTATATCCTTACTATATATGTATAAAGCATTTACTCCCCTAAAGGACCGGAGTTTTAGGCATTAAATACTCATACTCAAGCAAGAGTAAAACCAAAAGATTGATTCATTTCAGATATTATTCATTTGTATTCAACATGTCAGATAAACACAATAGATCTTGCAGACTTGAGTAAGATCGAATAAATTATTAGTGAAGACAGATAATATGAACCTCCTACTATAAGAGATAGATTAAGCAGACTTACTAAATTCCTTTGTAACTAAAGCTCTGCTCTATGCTATTACCACTTATAAAAAATCTTAAAGCCCAAAACTCTTTTAAGAAAAGAACTAAGCCTTATCACAAAAAGGGTCTGTAACACCCTCGCCTTAATCTACAAGACAACACCCGTAATTAAGACCTGAAGTGCTACTAACCCATTTTAGATTGACTAAAATGGGTGTATAAATATAAAGAATTCAAATAATATATATAACACATGTTAAATCAAACAAAATGATACAAGATGAGAGCTTTTTATGTATATATGCATCTAATGCTTCTGTCATGAGTCAATCACGCAAAAAGTGCCAAAACCATGGTAATATTCCTACACAAACTTATAACCATTATACAAAACAAAACAAAGTATGTTCAAGTCAATATTTAACATTTCGGGCTAGCTGTGGCTTCCTATGAAGGTATGTATAGCACAAAAATGATTATCGTATCAGAGCCATCTACTTCGCCCCCAATCCCGTAACCCCTTTATCCACGTTCGACTCCTGAGTACCCGTATTATTTTAGAAAAACAGGGTGAGCTCACAGCTCAGTAGAGAAAAATATATAGGATAACGTGTTTGAATAGTATAATCATTAATTTCTTAATAGTTTATACTTCAACCATCAATCCAAGTAAATATCATGATTTCACAAAAATAATGCATGCTCATGCATATGCAGGTTACATTCCTTTGTGTCAACTGTTACGTCGAATCACCAGAATATGTAATGAGCCGAGATAGAAGATAATATAGAACTGCCTACCCGAGATCATAACAGGCGTTGCCAAGAGATATAAAAACTGAATCAAGACATAATCATAACAACAATGGGCCTAGCCGCCCTCAAGATATATCGAAGCTGAACTTCATCATAATCATAATATAGGATTAATCGCCCCCAAGAGATATGAGTATCATGATCATAACATGGGATCATATATAACCAAAATATGGCCTCTCCGTTTCGGGTGAATACCAACATATAATTAACAACTGGACCACAGTCCACAATATCACATCAACCGATCATTATCATACTAATTGTCTAAATCTCCGGACTATTCACCGTGGGCTCTAGATAGCCGACGACTTACAATCTAGTGTCTTGTCGTTGTCTAGATTTCTGAACTTCTCACCGCTGGCCCTAGACAGCCAACGACTTGCTGGCTCCCCAGAGGTTTAAGGCTTTTCAATCCAAGGGTACCAGGCCCTGCCTATTTTTTTCATACCGGCAAACACTAACCACATTATTCACCTTCACCTGACAGAAGGCCAAACAGATACAGATAATTGTGGGCAACATCCCACCATATAACGTAGCCGAGAATATATCCACGTACGAATGAAGAACTCCCGAAGATAGATAATTACATGTTCAAGAATGCCACACGGGCATAGAAAGCCATCCACAACATAAATATGAGATATAATTCTTCCAAGAAGTATATAATATTCTATATACCATAAGAGTACTCCAAGCCTGTCCAGAATATCACCGAGAACGCCAGGTTGATACAATAATTATGCATAGCGTGCAATTCATGCTCTAAATATAAATTAGAAACAACATATGCCATATAAACCTCGGCAAACATCATTCTTGTCCCTTTGTGTATACAAGAATCATTTACTAGTTCCTTCATAACAAATTAGCACTTGTACACCCAAGGGACATCCTATAGAAATTAAATACTACGAGAGAATCGAGTTTATATGGCATATCTTGCTTCATATCATAGAATCATAGCTCAATCGTGCATGATTTATAAATATCAACTAACATGGTTTTCATAGTAAGCATACACGTATATATCATCCAAGTATAATCAATAACAAAGAAGTATGTGCTTCATATAGAACATATATGTATATAATCATTCATTTCTCGGTAAATAAAAACATATTATCGAGCTTTTTATGAAAATAAAGTTTAGAACCCCTACCTTATGTTTGTAGACCAAATGAAGAAAGAAAGATGAAAACAGAATCCCCATTCGGTGAAATTATGAAACTTTCGCGTCACCGCTTTCCTAGCGTAGCCAAATCCTCGAATCGATGATAAATAACCCTAATCTACGTAGCCAGAGATTATGCTTGAGCTCTCATAGTAAAGAACCAAGGTAGAAGATGATGAATAGTGAAGAAGAATGATTTGTCAATGATTTAGAGCTTGATTCTTCGATCGATGATGAAAAATGCGTAGAAATCTCTCTCTAGAACCCTCTAGAACTCTGTAGAGGTGTGTGTGGGTGTTTGGCATGAAGTTGGGGTGAAAAATAAGTAAAAATGGCCTTAAAACGTGTTTAAGTCGGTGGGAATAGTTAACTAGCGGACCGGTATGCCAAATACCCAATATCGGTCTGTGGGGCATAATTTGTCCAAAAATTTACTGCCAGACCAATATGCCAAAAATGTCATACCAGTCCGTGCTATAACTTCGGGGCTCTAGAGAACTATTCGTATTTTAGCAATAATTTTTCGCTCTGAACTCCGATTGAGGTAATCTTTATGTCTACGGAAAGATAATTCAAATATCTACAAATTTTTAAGAGGAAATTTTCTCAAATTCTGGATAAATATTTCTCAAAAATTCTCCGGACAACGCTCTGCCAAAGCGTTATCGAATGACCAGAATTTACTAATTGATCTACTTCTCACGCTGTTTTGACCAACTAGGAGTCTGAATTGAACTTCGGCCAAAACATAAAAATTGTAGAATGGTACAAATCCTAGACACCCTTGCGAAAGGAATCTTAATCGAATAAGTAATGAAGAAATTACGATAACTCAAAGTTAGTTAGAATTAACGAATCGCGAAGAACCAAAACTTCTTATTTACCAATCGAAATCAATTAGGACCACCCGAATCACTAAACGATCACTCACTTGAGTATAAATAAGATAACATAATTCAATTTAAACAAATTAAAGTACGGGGTATTACAGGGTCAAACCTCCTCTATGATTCTTTTGTTATTATGTTCTTTATTTGAGCTAGTCATCATATAATTGAAGTATCCTCCATATTGCCAACTCATCACATCCATACGTTTTATGTTAAGCTAATCATCTTTAACTATTTGGTTAATCATCTACTCTAAATTTTTACACCAACAATGATAAACATGTATGGGTTGTTGAATGAAAGATAAAACAAGCTTGATTATGCGTTGGCCTTCATTGTGGATGAAAGCCAGAAGCCATGGAGGCATTTTTACTTGGTTTTGTTCCATCAAGTATGTACAAAATTATTATTTTGGTTTCACATCTTTCATTCGGTTATTCTCCATCGAGTAAAGAGGACATGCTCGGTTTTGTTCCACCGAGTAAAGATGCACATATTCGATTTTGTTCCACCGAGTAAGGGTGCATATACTTGGTTGTTTTTCACCAAGTAGACCTTCACTCGCTGTTATTATCTTTTCTTAGAGCTACATCAATGGAGAAGTGTATGTCAGAAGTGGAAAAATAACACATATATGATGATAAGTGAAGAACAAAGCAAAAGGTGTGGTTGGATCAAGGGTTGTGTTTTGATGTAAAAGTTAGCTTAGAGTGGTATGGTGAGTTTGTTAATGGAGTGGTAATGATTGGGTGTATTAATTTCAGTTATTAGTGTAAATAGTGTAATTATTAATTGGGTAATTAATTGTTAAGTATTGGAATAAATATAAACATGAGTGGTGTGTAAATAGAAAGAAACTCATTTGAACAAAATGGAGTGTTAAAAAGTGTTTTAATGGGTATAATTAGTGCCGCCCTTTTTTTTATATAAAGTGATAATTTTACAATACAACTGTTTTTATACAATACAACTCTTTTTATCGTACAAATTATGAACCAGCAACCACCACAATAGAAGGACATACACCACAACAATAATGGTGGACTAATGAGGGGTTCAATAATCATTTCCATTTGAGTCAAACCCCGTAACTTTCCTATTATAATAACAGGTAAAATCTCAATGGAGCACAAAATTGTTGGCGAGTCTTGACCATGTTTAGACTGAAAAGCCTCGTCTTCTTTCTTTGGTATTTGGTTATTTGAAATGTGGAAGAACTACATCACAAATGGAAAATAAAAAACCTTAATAGCTATTAAATATATATATATGCTAATGAGAGCTAATCTACAAATTATTGTTATTATCATTATTATTTGCGAGATTTTGGAACAAAATTTTAAGGGTCATTTGGATGACGGGAAATTGAAGGAAAAGTGCAAGAAAGTTCGTTTTCTAGCGTTCTTGCTTTGTTTGGTTTGCGGGAAAATGTATCCATAATTTTCCTACAACTTTTTCACGGGAAAACTTTTCTTGCAAAATCCATCCTATAAAAATCACAGGATTTTGAGGGAAAGTCACAGGAAAGCTTAGGTATTTATGTATAAAATGTAATTAATACTTATAAAATAATAAAATGGTTAATTAAATTAATTTTTGTAATTAGTAATTTAATAATTTCTTATAAAACTTTTGAACTTCTATTAAAAATTTAGTTTTATGTGTTTATATATATTGTAGTTTAGATCAAAAGGGTAGCTAATACTAATGTCACATTTTTAATAGTTTACTTATTTTAGTATGTTAGTGATTGTTTTGAACTATAATAAAATCATAATCATTATTTTTTCAACCTTGTTAGTTCTTATTTCATTTTATTTATTGTATTGTCAACCAAACGCATCTTTTTCCTTCACTTCAATTTTCTCGAGAATAATTTTTCTTACTTAACTTTTCTGACAACCAACCGGAACCTAAGAGTTCGACAAGCCCTAATTTAATGGCTAAATCTAACTACCCAAGAAAAATAAAAGCAACTCTAGTTTGTTCTAAGCGCTTTCTAGCAGCACACAAAAAACATATAAAAATTGGGAAATATAGGAAGAAGGATAAAAATGAAATTTTGGATGAATAGTACAAGCTCATGCATGAGGGTGCACATCTGCTGCGGCAGATGGAAGGGGGCCCGGCCCCTCCTAAGCCTTTTGAAAATTTGAATATTACCCTTCAAGTTTTTGAAATTTTTGAGTAATAACAATATTTATTTTGTTATGTATAAGCAGTATAAGTACGTTACACTTTATTAGTCCCTTTAAATTTTTTTCTATAGGTGAAAATTGATAATCTTTTAGGGTTAAACATATAAATACAAACTTTAATCTTGAATGTAATAAAATTTATCAATATAAAAATATAAAGAAAATAACATGTAGCAATTGTGGGTCTTCTTCAATTACCTTATTTTGATCTTTTTTTATGTTGAAATTTTTTTTGCTTGTACAGAACATATGACACTGGTTAAAGATCATCACTATAAGATGCACACTTCTTCACTCCTAATTTAATAACTTCTCCCATGGTTTGTCCATGAATGACCTATCTATTCAATGCGTTAAATCATTTTGCACATTATGTATGTATAGTTAACATCAATTTTATATTCATACATTTTTTGCTCTGTCCAATGGTTCATTATTTATCTTTATATTTATACATATACATTCATATATGTGGGTCGCTAAAAATTAACCAAGCCCATTTTAAAAAGAATCAGTCCAGTGAACTCATTTGGCAACCAAGAATTATGGATGAAGATGATAAACAATTAAAAACAATAAAATAGATAGAAGACCAAATTTGTTTAGGGATACGTTCCTCCGGTGGCTTTAATTCCGAGTCCAGCAATATGCCCTCCCTTGTGTGTGTGTGATGATTCTATTAGCTTGAAAGCTTGAGAAGGAAAATATAACAGCGAATTGGAGTTTTTACTTAGGTAAAAATGAGATAATGTGTGGAAATAAGTGTAGCAGATATTGGAATTGATGCCTTAGCTATGGAATTTCCCTCTTATTTATACGTATAGGATATGATTACATTAGGGTTTGAAAAGTATGGAAATTACTATAAAATGTATAGTTTGGGCACTATTCCAAGATATCAACTGTCACTAACCCCTCACATTTGTACAAGTGATTATTTTATATTACTTATCCCCTAGCTATGCTATCTCCTCTTTATTGGCCGATCAGGTGTGGTTGGTCTTCCTTCAGTTAACCCATGTTGGTCGGATGACTACGATAGTCAAGAGGATATATGGTCAACTTACATAAAAGCACATTTTGTTCGGCTAGATAATTCCTCGTCTAGCTGTAATGGAAATGGGCCTAGTGGTGGTGATTATGGACCAATCATTATACAATGCTCCTAAGACGAACCTTTGCCAAAAGCCCATTTTTACTTTTTACCTCCCACAATACACATATAAACTAGGTAGGAATATGTCTCAAATGTATTATCAATAATTTTAAAAAGTATGACACATAATTATTTCTCTTATATATTTTTAGATTCAAAAATCATTACCCTTATTATATATACATATATATAAATAATGTGTAAAATGAGATAGTAGACAGAGTTGTGGGTTATATTTTTTGATGTCTTGTCTACGAGTCTGTTTACAAGTAGAGAGCCTTAATTAAATACTATAAATATGATTATTTTACAATGTTATATTCACAAGACCATTGAAAATTGATGTTAAAAAAATTAATTATCTATCGTCTATAAAGATCCTCGTGGATATAAGCCATTAGGGGTGTTAAAGTCAATCCGAAAATCGACCGAACGAACCGAACCGATCTAGACCGATCCGCAAAACCCCGAACCGAAAAAAAACCGAAATCGAAAACAAGAAAACCGAACCGAAACCGAAAAGTTTGGTTCGGATTTGGGGTAAGCTAGTCTAAAACCGAACTAAACCGAACCGAACCGAACCGAATTATGTATAAGAAAAAATAAATGTTAATATATACTTTAATGGCACGCGTTAATTATACTATAATACAAAAAAGATGACATTTTTATAGGAATATATTTCTTATTAGTTGCATATTATGATAATCTTAAAAAATGGTCATTAGCGCACGCCTTTATTATTTAATTAACTACATAATGCTAAGATTTTTTTATCACATACATGATAGAAAAATAATTTATCATTTTATTTAATGTGTTTCATTCTTATAAATGTACAAATAAAATTGTAATTAAATAGAAAATATGGTATTTATATGTTGCTCCTTGTTTCTAAAAAATAATCACTTTAATTTGAATATAAATCATTATTACATTACAATTAGTATTATATTTTTATGTTAAATTGATTTTAAAAAAAAATATATGTAAAAACCGAATAAAACCGAACCGAAACCGAACCGAAAAGTTTGGTTCGAGTTTGAGTTTCGAAGATTTAGAAACCGAACCAAACCGAAACCGAACTTTTATATTTGGTTTGGGTTTGGGGTGCCTTGCTTTCTACCCCGACCGAAACCGAAAACACCCCTATAAGTCATTCCCAAAACGTCTTATTATAAGAAAATACAATTTGTCTAAAAAAATTGTGGATAAGAAATTAGGTGCGCTACGACTCCTGACTCCTGAGTAAAAATAATCATTCTCTCTCTGTGTATATATATATATAATATATGTTCAAGGCTTTAGCTCTCGCTTCAGGCTTTTGTCTCCTCCTTTCCTTCTTCTTCTTGATGAAGTCAGAGCGAATTAATGTCGACAAGCTAGTTTTATGAAAAAACACTTTTGTGAATACGGTCATCTCACTTTTGGACCACTCAAACTTGGTGTTTGATTACTTTATCTTTCATCCCATTATTTATAGTATACTAGTCTTCTATATATTAATTTATCTTAACGTTTGAATATATCCTAGTTTAATTTCTACCTCTTCCCTATCAGTCTATATTTATGTACATATATTTGATCGAGTTCTGAATCAAAATTTTCTAACTATACATTAATATACCTCAAACTAACAGTTTAATTTGTGCATCCACATTCATGCATCTTAATTAACTCTGAATTGAATTCTAAATATACCTCAAGCATTAATCAGTTGCATATAGATAAATCATCGCACCGGCCATTAGCAGGGGCCGGACCACACAGCTCTTTAATTTATATATGATTCCAAGAGCGTAAAATTAAATTAGTTAATTATGGACCATTAATCAGCATATAAATTGAATACTTAGCTTCTCATTAACGGGAAAGCGCTTAGCTAGCTGTATTTCTTCAAAACTCAACAAATCTGAAGATAGAACAACACATGATCATGAACTATATATAGCTAGACTAGACAAGGAAGGAATATTTTCAACAACCAATTACATTTCGATCGATCAATAGATTTCTTGAGAACATAATTAATAATATGACCTGTACACAAAAGAGAGATCGAGCTGGCTAGAGAAATTAAGAAAAAAGAAAATTGAAATGAATGATAGCTAGTGATCATGACATATAACTTCACATGAATCTTCAAAGGATCTTTTACGAAAAAAAAAAGATTAATTAAAATTATAAAGAAGGAAACAATCAAGATGGTGATTTAGTGTTATTTTTGTTTAAATTCTCGGCGATCTGAGCTAGAGACTGCAAATTGCAACGGACAATCATGTCGGCGAAAACACAAGTTTCATCCTTGGTATTTCCGGGCGGTACATCAACCACGTACGATTCCACAACCACCGTATCCACGCCGTTGGATGATGTATGGAGAGTGGTGATCGAACGGTAATTATTGAGCCTGTGGTCCCCGCCAACGACGCTGAAGCTCATAATATGTTTCTCGTCGTCGAGGATATCGAGTCGCTCGGTGCTGGAAGCCGCCGGCAGACCGGAGACGACGTGAACTTCGCGGAGGGTGCCGACGTTGCCGTCGCCGACGATGACTTGGCAGCTCTTGAGGAAGTGCTTGTAGGCCTGGGGGAAGTCGAAGCGGCGGACGACGGACCAGACAGTGGAGATGGAGGCGGAGATGGTCTGGACGACGGCGGAGCAGCACTGGTTGGGGCGGACGGCGTGGGTGTGGTGGTGCAAGACCTTTTCGGGTATGTTATTGGAGAGAGGGATTGTCCATGTTGTTGTTGTTGTTGTTGTTGTGGTATGGGAATGTTGTTTTTTGTGGGAGTTGACGGTGGTGGTTGTAATGGCCGTAGGGTTGGTGTTGTGAATTCTGTGGAGCTGCAGAGATGAAGGCATTTTTACTCTTTATTTATTTTGTTTTGTCTCTCCGGCCTCTTGATCGAATTGAAAGATAGCTGGTTAACTTATGAATTCTTAAGAGGAGATCGAGGTGTGATATATATATATATATATAAAAGTAACGTTAGATAGATATAGAGAGAGAGAGAGAGAGAAATATTAATTGGTAATTGTCCACTTGCATTATAAAGCTTGGATGTTTTTTATGTGAGAAAAAAAGCTAGGCAAAGGTAGACTGGACTGTATTGGGGGAGAGAGATAAACACATGGAATACGCCGGATTTGCAAGTGGCTCCTCAACTTGCAAACTCCCCCCTTTGGCCGCTAATTACTCCTCTGCTTCTCTTTCTTAATAATTACCACAATTGCCCTCTACATGCGTTTTTAATCATTTTTTACTCTCTCTTTTCTTTTCTTCTTTAACTCTAGTCTAAAATTTTAATTATAAAATTGTAATGGACTAAGCCCTTCCTAATCAAATTGTCTTTTAAATTTATTTGAAATTGCCCCATCACTATCCTCAAAAGATTAACTAATTAACCATCAAATTATTACTGATAGGAGGATTCGAGCCCTAATTACTTGTGTAAATAATAGACAATTATGTCGTTTGAAGTAGAGTTCATTAGTTAGTTCTTTTTAATTATTAAAATCATATTTTTTGAATTTTGAATCCTGGTTACTTTCCAAGTGTGATATGTTCAAGTATAGGGACAAAGTTGGGGGCTTGAAAGTTATTTCAAAATAAAACGATAAGAAAAAAGACTTGGAAGAATATTTACGGATCTTTATTCATTCTATTATATTTGGAGATCTTTATAAGAACTCCCCAAACATGGAGAAATGATAGACGAGGGTTGTAGCAGATTTTTATAGTTTCTTTTTCCCAAATTTAAGTTTATGGATCGAGTAACAGAGAGGAGGATTGAAATTTATCTAAGGAAAACAAAATTTAACCCTCAAATGTACGGCATTTAATTTTGTTACTACCTTTGGTTCAAATTTATATAACAATTCATCAAATGAAGTATAAGCAATATGTGCGCATATATTTTTTTTTATATATACAAAAATATTATTTTGTTTAAAATTAGAAAAACAAAAATAAAAATGAAATAAATATTGACTCGATGGAAAAATCTATATATACTTGCCTTACATTGATAATAGGTGTAAAATTGAAAATCTAAAATCTATGCACATAATTAATGAGATTTTTGTTTTTAATTTCAATGATATGAATGGGACAAGTAACTTTTTTTTTTTTACTTCTAATGTAACCTAGCTCATTGTGATATAACATTACGTTTGCAAAAAATAATTAGAAATGCTATTATTTTTGTGAAAAATTGAAAAGTTAAAGTGATTAATTTGGTGAAATATTGTATTATTTTTTTGGCTTTCTATTAAATAAAATTCTTTAGGTGGTGACTAAAACAATCAATAAAAAATAAGAAAACAAAATCACTCATCTCTTTTTCAATTTTTCATAAAAATTAATATTGTTTTCAGTTATCTTTTAACTTTTTATGAAGATTGTTATCAAACAATTTTAATATAATATGATCAACGACCAAGCCAATAGCCTTATAATATAATGATAATTGATACCAATTGGTATCAAGGACCGGAAGAAGAGGGATACGAGATTCAAAACCTACTGTTTTCATTAAAAAATGAGTGACTAGTAACAAATTTTATTTCTATTGTTACATTTAGTGAAGTAATTATATCCATAAAAAATATATATATATATATATATATATATTTATCAGCTTAAAAAAAAGTAATTACATCCAGAAAAGTAGAGAATCTCTTGCGCGCTTTACAAAACTTAATACGCATGTAGTTTAATTTACAAAACTTTTGGTACAACTTTTCTTTGTCCTTTGTTGATTTCTCTATTCCCAACCACCTTAATTAATTTACATCAACTTGATATTGGATAAGTTTTATTTGTAACAATTTGAAAGTACCCGATCTTCACGTGATGCTCCAACATAAGAGCCTACCTTTGTGTATATATACATACATCATCTTTTAAGTACTATCATTAAATTCTGTAAATACTAATTAATTAATTATTTTAGGGGTAAATTGATAAATTTTTTGATGAAACTTGATAAAGATGATCTCTAGAATTAGTAGATCATCTCCAACAAATTTCATAAAAAAAAATTAACTGAAAAGTAAGTTAACTAAATATCTAAATCCAACTTTCAGAAATGGGATGTATATCTCAATTTTTTAGTTAACCCACTTTCTAATTGAATTTTTTTATGAAATTTTGTGGAGATTATCAATATAGAAATCATCTTCACCAAGTTTCATTAAAAAATTCATCTGTTTACTTCATCAAAATGCTTGATTTAATTTGTATTTAAAAAAAAATTATTAACAATACTTAAGAGATGATGTCTATATACATATACATCCACTTGAATTTGATAAACTCCAACCCTAGCTAACTACACGAGTATATGATCCAACCACCCCTTCCTACAACTTGATAGTACTATTCAATAGCCAACAACTTTATATTTATATATACTATTTATGGTATATTAAGATTGTTATTCTTCTTCTTAATTTCTTCTTCTATCTACTACGTACCACATGTTTGTATATATGTTCACAGATTCAATTAGAATAAAATAACAGAATTGGCATTAACTGTCCAAGGTATCTCCTATATATATATAATATATATATATTCAAAGTAACCGAATAATTAATCAAATCAATAGTATATGTTATTGAGAAAGTTTATTACGGTTATTAGCTGCGACAAAATTGGTTCTTAGTTTTGAACCTCCACAATAAAATACATACATATATATATATATATATATTTGCAACTGTTTTGGAATTAAAATCAAATATGAAGTCGATAGTCCTCACATATATATTGATGGTCCTAACTCCTAGCATACACAATTTACAATCACAAAGTATGACAATGCATGTATTTACTTTCTAATAAAAAAATTTAACCCCCGTTTGCACTAGCTAGCATAAATTTCTGATCTACCATGAGCAGAGGCACACCTAAGAAAAAATTTTTAAGGGTGGGCTAACAGTAACAGACAAAAAAAAATAAAAATAATCATATAGTGAAAGAAAAAAATAATAGTATAATTTAAATATTTTAATTCATACATAACAAAAAGTATCTAAAAAAGATAAGATGGACCAGTTTTTAATAATTTGAATTCTTTTATTATATACTCTAATATATATTTGAGCTGGGCTAAGGAGTGGGCTAAAACTTAGTAAAAGAGTGGGCTTAAACTATTTTATTTTATTTTTTGTTTTAAAAGTGTTAATAGGTTTTTAAAAAAAATTCTTATGCTAAAACCCACCCTATCCCCCTGAGTTCGCCCCTAACCATGAGCAATAACAATAACTAAAATATATTTATCAAAAAGTACAAATAAACCCTTATTACATTTTTTTTAAATATGTAATAAGTAAAGCAATAAATGAAACCAATATTCATTTTGAATAGATCAAACCGAATTTAAAAAAGAAAAAAAGAAATCGAAAACAACTTGGGGGTGGGGGGGTAGACTACTTCTACAGTCACCTTTCAGTTGGCACGCAAAAATATAAAAAATTTGTATTAAAACTCTCTTGAATTCTTATATTATAAGTATATTCATTATACTACGACAACTTGCAGTTCCCATAAATACAAGTTGATTTTTCCCATTTGTTATTATTAATCATGTAATAAAAGATTTGCTTGAATATCCAATTTAGATGCAGAACTTGGTTTGCCCGTTCAGAGACAAAAATTCAGCCCAAATTATTTATCTTTTATTTGTTTAAATTAATAACACTTCCTTGGAGAAATAAAAATAAGGATAAGTTTTTTACTTGATCTATCTATCTTAAACGCCCAGCTCGATCACCATGCATTGTATGTAGTACATTCATTCACAATTTGAACAGTTTAAAATCTAGATAAATAAAAGAAGCAATAATTATGTTTGGCTAATTAAAATATTGAAATTAATATTTAAGAACCAATTTTAAATACTGGACCGATTGACTCATTTGGCCAAGAACATCCATGTTGTTAATTAATATTTAGGAAACTAAATATGAAACAACCAAGTCAAGGTATTGGATCTAATAATATTAGGACAAGTGAGATCTAGAAGGGAGGAGGAGAGAGAGCGAGAGACACACACACACACACACTTTCACGCTTTAGGTTCAAGTTGGAATGTTTTAATTTCAATTTGGCCACTTGATGTGGGTAATTACTTGCTTTCTTCGAGGAAGATTCTAAGAAGAAAAAGTTTTATAATAATGCAACATGCTTACATTTTTCTATTACATTACCTTACTTTTTTAATCCACTTGCCCTTAACTCAATTGAATTCCTCTCCTTCCACCATGCCATGCCATACACCTTTAAATATATATATATATATTGTTCCTAACCTCTTTTCTTTTCTTTTCTTTTCTTTTTTTTGGTGTACAGTTCCTAACCTTTTAATTACAATAAACGATTGATGCTTTTCTATTTTATAGATGTCTGCTAAAATTTAATGATTCCACAAGTAACAAATTTAGATCATCAAAAATATTTTATGAACTGTCAATGAGTTCAAGTTTTTGAAACACGCGCGGTTTTTATGGATTAAGTCACACAAGTAACGTTTTGGATTTAATTCACCTAAAAATTATTTACAAAAAAAAAAAAAAAAAAACTGTCAACTAACACCACCCTAGTGTATTATATAAGTTTATTATTGGTAGGATTATAGAAACTTCGACATTTGCATTTCTCTCCACAAACAAAGGTTTAACAGGAACCTAATTTCCATAAACGGAGGTTTAATAGCATAATAATAAAATGTTTTATTTACTAATATTGTACCATAGATGTGTCAATAGAACCTATTTTGATCTAAATCCTCTCCGAATCCCACTTATTTTATCGAATACAGATTTAGAATTTTAATCAAATAATCTTATCACGATTCGAATCCGATAATTTAATAGAGCAACAATGAATTTAGGAAAATCTGATCCATTAACAACTTGAATACGTTTGATATTATATAATCTATTCCATGTTATTTATATATATATTGAATTGAATTTGTTGGAGGCTTGGGTACTCATTTTGTCTTCAATTTGCTTAGGAGTGTTTTTTTATTTTTTATTTTGTGTGTGTTTTTTTGGAATTATTAATACATTATCTATTTATCTAAATGAATATTTTGTTTCATTCCATTGTTTGTTGTCAAAAGTTAGATTATCTAATTTATAGGTTTGTAGTTAAAAATGAAAGATTTCTGTAAAAAAAATCCGATCAAGTTATCGGATTAGAAATCCATTAAGCTCACAAAATCGGATCTGAATTTAATTATTAATAACCTATCGGATTTAATATTTTCTCTTAACAGACCAGATCGAATCTAATATAGGGTAATCCGATCAAAATCTGATCCATTAAGAGTCTATTGTACAGAGTGGATGGAGATGGGCCTAGTTTTGGGCCAAGTTGAAGTGGTGACATCCACTGCCTCAAGTTGGACTAGAAGATAGCCCAATGTCCCATTAGCTCTTTTTCTTTCTTCAGTATGCCAGGGGTGGTCCAACGTGTAATTAATAAAGTTTTCAGTGATTTTCATCTTTGTGCCCTTATTGTTATTAATGTTGAACAAAAAAATGTTGAAGTCAAAGATTTATTAAACCCACAATTTGATATAATATATATATATATATATATATTGTAGCTGGTAGGGGCACATTTATTTATTAATTTGGCGACATCTATTTTAGATAAAACTCATTTGTACTAATGCTAATCTCAAGTGAAAACATATATTACCCCTTTGATATTTACACAGGGCACTTCATGGCTAGGATGCAAGAGTATAATGGGATCTTGAGCATCCATAAGAGTTTCGTAGCAAGCAAACCCATATGAAATAGTGCTTATTTCCATTATATATATGTTGTTAGTTGTATTGAAAGCAATAACTGACATTGTTTGAACAAAATTATTTTCACGAAAATGTCATTACTTAAAATTTTAAATTAGTATACTCTTCATGTCAAATTAAAGAGTTGTACTTTGATTTAGTATTATTTTAAAAATAAAAATATTAAAGTTTGGTTTAATCATAAGAACACAACTTACCTAATTTTTATTGTATAATTAATTATTGTATCCCAAAAAAATATGACTTTTAATTTGAGGCATCCCAAAGAAGAAAAAATTACTAATTTGAGATAGAGTGAATACTTTGAAAAAATATATATATATATATATATGTGTGTGTGTGTACTTGAAATATATATATATATATGTACTGCGTAAGAACAACAAATGAAGTTAAATGTGCCCTTAAGGGTAGAAGAAAAGCACAATGATTGCCACAATTAAATTTTTTATAAAATTTACATTATCTACAATATCCTGATGTGTGTCATCATTTAGTACCAGACATGCAATATATTATTACTTTACCGCATTTTAAGTTTAACTCGATCATACTATATAAATGTACGTACGTTAAAGTGATCGACTACACCTTCTCTTCTTAGTTGAAGCCAAAAGTGGCATCAGATGATACATACATATATACATTACAAAGAACATGGTAAAAACAGAGAAGGGCGGGGTTTCTTTCTTACAGAAAATTAAAGTAGACATAAAACACGTACCACCTCTCGATCTTTTAAGATCATATCAAGGCTACACTACTCTTTACATCTCATTAATCCATTTGAAGCCTTTTCATTCTTCATTATCATATGAAACAATGCACCTCTATCCTCCTCTACTATCTCCCTCAGCAACTCATCTTCAATCTTTGGCGCTTCCCAACGACAAGGATCCTCAACGTGTTCTTCGCTGAATATCAAATTCGAGACCCATTCTTTCCACGTCGTTCTTTTGTATTTCTCCTCTTCAAGTGTCCCATTCGCCAAAAGCTGATATACGTACACAACTTTATCTTGCCCGGGTCTAAAAGCTCGAGCAATAGCTTGCTTGCTTTTAGAAGGGTTCCACTCTGAATCCAATAAGATGACGCGTGATGCTGCAGTCAAACTAATGCCTTCGGCACAAGCATTAATCGAAGCCAACATTACCTTTGATTTTCCGCGCGGGTCTTCAAACTTATCCATAATTCTCCCTCGTTCAAAGAGCTCAACGTCTCCTTGAAGGACCAATACTTCTTTGCCCTTCCGCCATGTGTACATCCTCTCGAATATGTTGATGAATAGGTTAATGGGAGCTATGTTGTGGCAAAAGATTAGTACCTTCTCATTTCTAAGTAGACACTTGGGCACTAAGCTCATTACGAATCTCACTTTCGAGCCTAGTTTCAGCTCTGATTTGGTTTTCTCGAGACTATGCAACTCGTCCACATCGAAATATTGAGATGCGCATGATGTTGTTTTGATCAAACAAGGATGTATTGATCCAAGGGTGATTAAAAGCTCCAACTCTAGTGGGAATCCTTTGTAATGAGGCCTTAGGTTCTGAAGTTTCGAAAGAATCTCTTGTTGGATAGTGGTTGACTTCATCATACAAGTGTAACATTGTAAACCGGGAAGGCTCTCAGAGCCTCCTCCTTCATAAACATCTATAAATCCGCCCGTTAGATTCTTCAATATATTTAGAGCCTCCAATCTTTCCTTGGGTACACTCAAATCAATCCTATCACCAACTTTTTGGATGAAGAGTTTCCTTGCTCGGTTTTCAAGTGAAAATTTTGATTTTGCACCTTTCTTTCCCTTCTTGAACTTGGGGTCGAGTGCAGTCAACACCTCTGTAACAAAACTCGGCCTTGCTAAGCAAAGGGTATTGAAATACTCACCAAAATTGTTCTGAAACAGAGTACCCGAAAGCAAAATTCTCAAACCCGTATTGATTTTCATTAAGCCCTTTCTTAACCTCGACTTGGTGCTCCTCGGGTTGTGCCCCTCATCAAGTATCAAAATCCCTGGACATTGGCGCAACACTTTGCACATGTATTGCCTGTGAGCATGTTTCGAATCTTCTCGAGTTAATATTACGAATGAAGTATAGCCCATTAGAAGGACACTAGGATGAGAAAGCCACTTCTGTATTTTCTCTAGGCAGTCCAAAACATGCATAACATTTTGATCGCGGTATACACCTGGACCTAATTTCACTTTCTGCTTAGAGACTTCACCTTTGTATGTTTGACCACCATGGATTTGGTAAACGGGGATAGGGATATCCCACTTGATGATTTCTTTGTACCAGGTATAGAGGGTTGTCTTTGGAGCAAGGACCAAGGGCCTCGAGCCCGGGAATAACTTCAAGTAGCTCACAAGGAATGCAATTATAAGCAGAGTTTTGCCGGCTCCGGGAGAATGAGAGATAACACAACCGCCTCGTTCTTTTCGTGCCGATTCCATAAGTGCTGGTTCCAAACAACCAGCAATGTTTCGCCATAGAAATTCAAATGCTCTTTTTTGGTGGAAACGCAGTTTTTCTTTAAGATCGGGTATTAAGGCCCACACATTGTCGTTCCCTTCTGATAATGGTACGTTTGACACAGCAGGGATGCAGAAAAGATCAAGGCCACCGTCTTCCTCAAGCTTTTGCTCTGAATTATCTTGAGGTCGGGTTTCCTTGCTTGTGATCAAACTTGTGGATGGTAACTACAGAAACAAAAAAAAAACAAAAAAAAGGCTTCAGTCGATGATTCTTAGGCTCTAAAATGAATAATCTAGCTCTTGACAACTTTTATTTCAGTGTATTTCAAGTACTTGAGGTTTCTTTTTTGAACCACAAATTTGCTTACAAAGGGTGGTGTAACATCTTTTATTTCAGTGCTCACAAAGCCACATATCCGGCAAAAGATTCCGATCTCTTCGTTGAGCCGGTAGTCATGTCGACAAACTTGTCCAGCATCTTTATTTGGTTTTTGGACTTCAAATGGAACTTCAACCTGAAAATATTTAGAAATAACCAATATTTGAAAGTTTCTGTATGAGTTATTTGAGTCATGTTTTTCGAGTTTATATCCAGAACCAAACTCCCACTATCAAGCACAGGGAAAATCATTTCAATCAAGACCTAAAAAACATGATAAATTTAAGAAAGTCATACCTCACTGTCTTCAAGAACATACATAGATTGCATGGAAAATTCCATTTCCTTCCACAAAATTTCAGTATCTGAGCTTTCTTCTTCATTGTCCTTTGTGGGCATCTCTTCGGGATCCCTCTCATCCAAGAAATTTGATGCCCGAAACTCTTTCCACTGATAGATAATCGGTGGCTCTTCTTTATTGAGTACATCATCTATGTTTTCCATGCATCGTCGTATCATTTCCCTATACACGCTCGCACTGTAGGATCTCCTTACTGAAGTTCTTGCATCATATATACTCTCTCGTTTTGAATGAATACAATAATCCCTCCTTCGTGCTTTCTTATGCAAACCTGTCCACTCCCATCCACCTTTTGGTACCAATAAGTTTTCCTCGTAGTTTTTGTTTCTGGTGGCTCGAGGAAAACCATTTACTCTCTGCACTTGAGCGAAACTGTTTAGGTGTCTATACTCAGAAATCACTTCAATAATATCTCGTGAATGATCTTCAGGAACCACAACATCGAGAGGATCCTCGTCACGGAATAACATCCCTGTTTCATCAGGTAGAGGAACAATAGCAAGTTGAGATTGATTTTCTCCTCGATCCATTCCATTAGCAGGTACAACTGATTTTGATTTTACCTCCTTGTATTTGATCTTTCTCTGATGGAAGAGAAAACTCTTATATACATCTTTCGATTCTTTTCTACAAGAGTTGTCCCTTTTGCCATCTTCAGCACGCTTCTCTACCTTAAATGCATGATCATCTTGGATCGATAGTGCCAAAGGAAGTTCTTCATATTCTTCTTTCCATGTCTTGCATATTCCTACTCGACATATGTCAACATCCTGCTCTGGTAAATCAAAACAACCCACATAGCGATCCGGCTGCACATATCGACGCTTTGAGCGTCTCAAACCCAGTAGATCATAACAAGAAAGTGGTCCCACATCATTCGTGTTGCAATCCAGCCCCTTCTCCTCAGTATCATCTAGAGCAAAAGGTACAAGAATGGGGACCGCAATCCCATCATCCAACTTGAAATTCACAGCATTCGTATGATTATTGGATTTTGGTGGGTCCTCGTCACCATCCCATATCTGATAAACAATTTGGTTCTGTATTGTCCTTACATCAAATACAAGTTGCTTAAAAACAGATGCAACAAGTAGCCATGTAAGATCAGACGAGAATTTTCCCGTAAATAGTTTAGGCATGTTACGAGAAATGCAATCCTCAGAGAAACTCCAACGATAGTGCTTACTCTCACAAGGATTTTTTTCAAGCCTCTGAAGGATGAAAATTTGATCGAGTTGGACTATGGTGGTCACTTTACTAAGTGCTTTCTTCTTCATACCAGCCGGGCCTTGTTTAGTAAAGACATTAATGTAAAACTGGCAACCACATTTATCTTCATGAGGCTTTCTCTCAATAGAACTTATTTTAGCATCAATCCAGACCTATATCAGAGAGCACGTGAATAAGCCCATCAACATTCTTGTAAAAAAAAAAGGGTACTATAATCCATACAAAAAGAGTATTAAAATGTAAACAGTGACTTACTGGCTCGAAGTTTTCCTCAGCCAAACTTTCTGTATGAACTGGCTCTGGGTTTTCATCATCATCAGAATCTTGTGTGTGATGAGGGGTTGAAAGCACACAAATATCAAGTCCAGGTCTCAGGAAGCAAGTGCAATCAGACAAGGTTGCTTTCCTTGACCTTATTCGAAGATTTGAGATGGAAATATTGGTCTCCTCAATTACCTGATCTTTATTATCTATGACATTCATAAATATAGTCCCATCGCTGATTCTCAAGCGCTCCACGGTTTGCCATGAACCGCACCAATATGCTTCAAAAGCTGTCATATGGAGGTTTAAAGTACTCTATAAATTAACCATTTTCACATTGAATTAAATTGCAGGGAAAGTCCGTTTTGCTTTGTTAGAGCACCGAATGAATTCAACTGTATTGATACCTCTTAATCCAGTAAGGTCAGGCAAAGAAGGCATGAGCATAATTCTAAGATTTACCATCAATTAAATAATCCATTTCAGATGTATTGTCAAATAGCTTAATCTAACAAATCAAATACAAAACCAGATTAACCGCACAAAGAAGGCATGAGTGTAATTTTATGTTCCAAAAAGGATTCTTGTCCAAAGTTTTAGAAAGCCTAAAGCAACCAGATTGAATTTGAATTAATGTTACAAAAATATATAGCTTGGTCAGGAGAAAGCCAGGCAGAGCTACTAATGCTTACGATGTGGATCAAAAGGATGTTTGCTTTGATGTAAATTCTTTCTCTTCATGATGGTTTAGCAATTGAGCTCGATCTTCTCACTAGGCTCAAAAAATATGGATGATACAATTATATACCTGCAATTAGTTAGCCACATTCATGTTAGAAAATGTGTGGCTTTCTAAACATAATGTAAAAAAATGGTGAATTACGGTAACATTTATACCAAACTGATATCCTTATTATACTTTTGGGGAATTCCCTTGCGTGTGTTGGGCAATCCACTTCCGAGTTTTGGAACAGGGAACGGGAACTGTGTAGACTAATTTTTGCTCCAATTTCAAAGCACAGAGTTGTGTTGCAATACACCTTAAGTATTCTCACATTGACAACAAGGTTACGGACAGTCTGATTGACAAAGTTGGGAAGTGATTGAAATAAATTAATAAGTTATATGAGAAATCTGAAAAAAGATACCAGTGATTTGGTGAAATGTCTGCATGCATGCGCAATTTCCACTTAAATTGCTTCAATTCCTAGCCACACCCCCTTTAGTAAGAGAAGAATCATATACAACAAAACATGCATGTGTACCAGGTATGGCAAGCTGATGGCTCAACCATAAACACACATATATATACCCCATTTTATGTTCGAAATATGATATTGAATTAATATAATTTTGGTCAGCTTTGGACCTATTTATTGGTGGTTACCACACTCAGATTAAAGCGGGACAATGCACCAGTTTGTTTTACTCTTCGAGTAGTACGACCTGGTACATTTATTTATTCAAAACCATTAAAATTGTATCCGAAATTGATAACCACAGGCGGATGTAACTTTCACATCCTGTAACTGCCGGCGGTTATAACTCCCCTAGCCTCAACAGCCAAGCGGATGTAACCTCCCTCAACTGCTCTTGATGGCTATGTAAGGACCTTATGTGAAGCCATATTGCAAATCGAATTCTTCTCTTATTCCTCCCTCTTCCATCTCTTCCAAATCTAGTTCGAGTACATGCATATATTTGAGTTCGTTGGTTCTTAACTTCTTATTAAGTAAATTGTTGCTTAAATAAGAACGAAATATGACAGTTGCTTATAACCTTGACCACCGTAGAGGGAGTAAATCTGTTTTAGCTTAATTTTAAGGAGATTGTGATACCCAGGGATTTTCCTTTCAATCAATTTCGATTTGTGGAATATATATCTATGTCGTAAGTAGATCTTATTTTTCTTGGCATACAATAAGTATTATCTATTATAAACAAATATTTTATTATGAGAAAAGAAAGCACATAATTAAGGGTGGTGATGTTGGCACCCAAAAACACTTGGTAACACTCCCACTTTAATTCGGTCATTCGCAACCGAGTAAAGTGCCTATTATTCGGTTGTTGAGGACCGAATATAAGTCTAATACTCGGTTCTTGACAACCGAATAAGGCATTTTCAAGTTTTTTCAAATTTTATACTCGGTTCTTGACAACCGAATAAGGCATTTTCAAGTTTTTTCAAATTTTATACTCGGTTCTTGACAACCGAGTAAGACATTTTCAAGTTTTTTCAAACTTTTGCAATTTTATATTCGGTCATTCACAACCAAATAACGTATACGTTATTCGGTTGCGAATGACCGAATTAAAGTGGGAGTGTTTTCAAGAGATTTTGGGGTGCCAACATCACCACCCATAATTAAACAGAAAAGGAAAAATAAAGTGACCAACTATACCACATTTTATTCAGCAAGAAATTAATTATTTCTGGGAAAATGACGAGCAGAAAATACAGATACTACGTAATTCAACTTGAAGTAATTAAGCAGCTTAAACAATAATAATAATAATAATAATAATAATAATAATAATAATAATAATAAGAGTGAGATACCGGTGAGGCTTACTGATCGATGTCATATTCCGGCGAAACGGAGCCGGAGAACATGCATTGATACGATCGCTGCTCAATAATAATATTACTAGATTGTGTGGAACATAATTATGTGGGAGTGGGACAGGGGTCTCTCGATGGCCACGCGCGGTAAAAGGTCAGTCAACTTAAAATTGGACGTCGTGGTCGTGGGTCCGTAAATCAAGGCCGTTCAATTTAAGGCAAGTGGATTCTCTAATAACGCATGTGTTACACGTGTTGCCCGTGCTTCGCCAAATCCCAACGCCACATAATACGGAGTAGATTAATAGCTAGACATGGCAAAATAACACGACACCGTAATACGATACAAATTAATATAAAATTATAAGTTAAGGACGGTGATGTTGGCACTTTTAAAAATATTTGATAACATTTTCACTTTAATTTGGTCATTCGCAATTGAGTAAAGTGTCTATTATTCGATTGTTAAGGATCGAATATAGGTTTATATATTCGGTTCTTGAGAACCGAGTAAGGCATTTTCAAGTTTTTCCAAATTTTTGCAAGTTTATATTCGGTACGTTATTCGGTTGTGAAGGACCGAATAAAAAGTGGGAGTGTTTTCAAGAGATTTTGGGGGTGCCAACATCACCACCCTAAGTTAATATGTGAGATTTTAACAATTTTGAATTATATTGATACCAACTCGATAAGACACATTAAGTCAATAAGTCGGGTTAGTTAATATTCGTTAACACGATAATAATCCGTTTGAACACATTAATAATATATATAGTTGTATAATATTATATATGTACATGTATATATGTATATTTTTAATATTTTTAATATAAATGTGTATAATTTATATAAGTATTATATATATTTGAAACTTCAAGGTAGATTTACAATATATACATATAATATTATATAAACAAACATATTTTTTAATTATATATGTACTTAACGAATAATAACAGATCATATCGGGTAATTCGTTAAAACCTGCAAAGATAACACCCAAAACACGATAACACCCAATAAAAAAGTCACTCGTTTAGACTCGAAACGATAACACCCGAAACACGATAAAAATCGACACAAACACTATCCGAACCGACCCATTGACAGGTCTATTAATAGGTGGAGTTATTCGTAATCCAAAAATACTTAGAGTGTGTTTGATTATAAGTATAGAATTTGTATGGAAACAAAAATTACGTAATTGAATTGCTTAGAATTGAGTTGTATAAAAAATGTTAATTAAATGTATTTGATTGCCTTAATTTTCTACCCAAAAAATATTGTACTTTTCTATTATTGGTCTTATTTTTTAATGTAGAAAAAATTATTGATCTTATTTTTTTTTACATAATTCTATAGTCATAATGGATCTTGTTTAATTGATCTTGATTAGTAGATTTTAAATATTAAATTTTGAATTTTTTATTTTAAGTTATGACATTTTTAATGTAGAAAATGGGTAAAACTTTGTCTTGAAATTTGTGCACAATTGCCTAGAATTAAAAAACATGCCCCCACCCCCAAGGAAAATATTTTGAAGGTTTTGGTGGAAAATGAGGTAGTGATTGCCAAAAGATGAAATTTAACCACTTAGAAAATATTGGCAATCAAACACTCCAAGAGTTGCAACTTGGATGGAAAAGCCCTATTTTTCATGAAAAATTATAGCAATCAACACACCCTTAGCAACATTCTTACTTTTATTCAATCATTCGCAACCAAATAAGATATCTATTACTCAGTTTTTATGGGACAAGTATAAATATATATACTTGATCCCTAGCAACCTAGTAAATGATTATCAAGTTTATCTCAGTCATTTACAACCGAATAAAATATATCTGATTCAATTGTCAAGGATGAAATAAGAAATGAGAATTTTTAAGAAATATTGGGGGCGCCAATATCTTCACTCTTATATAATTGGCGTGATTTTCTAATCTTAAAAGTATATAACAATATATATATATATATATATATATATATTCAGAATATTTTGAATCTTTGACAGTGCCTTTGGCGAAAAGCACAAAGCACACTCATAACTTGGTTGATATGATAAAAGGCAATAAATATTTTGTTTTAAAAATATAAAAAATATATTTAATATATTTTTTGAATAATTAATAGTATATTTAACTTGAGTTACGAAATAATATATATTAATAAAACATATAAAAAATGTTAAATTTGTAAATATACGTAAACGGTGGTTAGGAGTTGTTTTCAGCTATTTATCTTTTGATTTATCAGCTTATATGTGTCATAACACGTTGGTAATTTAAAGCATAATTATGGCTACTTATATATCACAATAAATTTTACCCATCTTGATTAAATTTGAATATAATAATGTTTCATTAAATATGGTTATAATATTATATAATTAGAAGATTCGATCGAGGCGGGATAAATCGAGTTCAACACAAATATAGATTTCACAACCAAAGTTTGGCATATATATTTTTTTATTTTTAAAAGATTAACATGTTTGACCCATCCTGACAAAAAATGAATATAATAATTTTTTTATAAATATTGTTATAATATTATATAATTAGAATGTATCGATTTGGTCAAGGGGAAGGGAGATAAGCAAATATGGGTTCCAAAATCAAAGTCATGCACATATTCAACTCAGGTTCAAGTTTCTATAAATTTAACCCATTTGACTAAATCCAACCTAAATGTAATATTTTTTCTTGAAACGCCTTTATAGTATCTAATACTACAACAAGATGAGGTGTGGACAGGGTTAAGCAGGACGCATTCAAACCTATGTATATTGAAACATAGCGTATTTGGATTTATTTAAACAAAATTACTTACATTGGATCAGATTCTTTCTAACAAATTGTTTATATTAAATTTTGGTATAAATAACCAACAGCCTAAGCTATATGTCTTCTTAATGAGTTGGGTTTGCGATGAATTTTTAGGTATAAGTTTTTTTTGTTATAAAACCCAATATGGGTTTAAATCAGTAACATCGTATGCGTGTGCATATTTAGATAGAATTAGAATTGAGACAATTGTGATGTTTAATTTTTATTTAAATTTTTTATAGATTAATACGTTTGATCCATCTGACCTGATTTAAATATAATATTTTTTCTTTAAATATAATTATAATATCATATAATTACAACATGTTGTGTGGGTCGAGGCATGATAAATCGAGTTTCAACGTATGCATATAGTAAATAGTTTTAAGTCATATTTTCAAAACAAAACATGTACCTATTTAATCAGAATCTTTTGTAATTAGCAGCTCATGCAATTGAATTTCATTATAGATATTTTATAGCCTAGAATGCCACAATAAATATGATTTAAAAGTTCAGTCCGAATTCAAGTTTGTGTAAATTTGACCTTTTTAACATGACTCGACCTAAAATAACAATTTTATTTTGAGTACTCATTTAGTATCTTATAACTACAATACCATAATGTAGGTCGGGGATCGAGTATCGAGCTTGGTATATGCATATTGACACGTGTTGACCTTAAAGTCAATTAATCTTATTTTGATAATTACAATAAAGTTAAATAAGTGTTATTTAACTCGGTTGTTCCAATGATGATAGCAAATTTAACCGATATCTCTTCCGACCAAGTGTAACTTCAAATCGAAGTAGACAAATTCTCATACAAGCTTTACAAATTGCTTCTTCTCACAAGAAATGAACTCAAATGATCTCCATGTGCTTTACAAACAATCAAAACCAAGTAAGGATCAAGATCAACAAACAAGCGAAGAAACATACAAGAAAATCAAGCATTTCGTAGACTCGAATTATTATCAAATTGAGTGAGTGCTTAGATTTTATGTAAAAGTTATCATTGATCAATTATGTAGCTCTTAAAATGACTTTGACATGTTAAGATTGATTGGAACTAGTTTTCTCTTTGAAAAAGCTTTCTACCGAAAACTAGTCATCTTGAAAAATTCACTATAAATTCATATGAATGATTTTTGATGCAAAAACTATATTAGAAGTCTTAGAAACCTATTTTTGACTTTCCCCAAGCATTGAAATCGATTTTGGAGTCAAAATGCAAAAGTTGGAAAATTGCACAAAACCTCCCTTGGCCAGAGCAATGTAGTCGACTACATTGTTTCTCAAGGAGTCGACTACCTCATGTAGTCGACTACATGATCCTCATGGAAGTCGACTCTGTGAGAAAAATATAGCCGTTGGAGATTTCTTGCAAGACTAGTTTTGTGCATTAATCACCTTCAACCACCCCAAACGGCTCTATTGATTCCCAAACTATATATATGACTTCTAAAACACTTTTTGGTATCTCTTACTAGCTTTAAACTTCATCTATTGCCAAAAAAATCATTCTTGAGAGTTTTTACTTAACAAGTCAAAATCTTCACTTGATCAAATCTTCATCTCTTGAGCTAATATTCTTGATCAAATTTGATAACCTCTAGTGTGAGCTAAATTTGTATTCTTCATACACTTGAGTGTTGTTGTATTTTGGTGTGTATCACCAAAACTTATTCTTCTAAATTTAAGAGAGGTTTATCTCTTAGAAAAGCAAGAAGTTGTTCTTGTGTTGAGTGTTGTAAGGTAGCAACATTTGTAAGAGTTTGAATACTTGTAGTGGTTTGATCTTCACCCGGAAGAAGATTGGTTATAGTGGAAATTCTCGGGGAACTAACCGAGCGCGGAGTAGGGGCCAACAAGCCGAACCGTGTGGACAAAAAGTCTTCGACTTTGATTGGTTTAATCCTTCTATCTCTTAAACTATTATATTGTGTTATTTGCACTTGTGATTGGATTTATCTTTATTTCTTGTTGCTTGATTGATATAGACATCGAATATTTTTAAATTGATTTTAAAAATCTCATTAAGATTTAAAAACCCTATTCACCCCCCCTCTAGGGTATTTTCCGACCTACAATTGGTATCAGAGGTTGTACTCTTGTTTTGATTTTACAATCTTAGAGTTTACGATCATGTCTATCTATCAAGGAACCGGACTTAACGAAGGTTCTTCAACCACTAGGCCACCTCTATTTGATGGCAAAAATTATAGCTATTGGAAAAATCGCATGTGTACTTTTCTTCAAGCTAGTGATTTTGAACAATGGAGGGTTACACTCATTGGACCCTATGAGATTACCAAAACCGATGAAAGGGGTAATGTCACTCCTAAATCAATTTCCGATTATGATGAGAATGACATTAAGAAAATCCAATTTAATGCTAAAGCCTTAAATTCTCTACATTGTGCATTAACTATGGATGAATACAACAAAATTTCTAGTTGTAAAACCGCAAAAGAAATATGGGACAAATTAGAGGTTGCTCATGAGGGAACCTCACAAGTCAAGGATGACAATATTGATATGCTTGTTCATGATTATGAGCTTTTCAAAATGGAACCTAATGAATCACTTGCTTCTATGTATAGTAGGTTCTCCATTATTACTAATGCTCTAGATCTCCTTGGAAAGGTTTTATTCCAATGAAGACAAGATTCGAAAGATTCTTAGGACTCTTCCCAAGAAGTGGAGACCCAAAGTAACGGCTATTCAAGAAGCCAAGAATCTCAAAACGTTAAGCATGGATGAACTATTGGGGTCACTTAAAACGCATGAGAAGGAATTGGAGAGAGAAGAAGAAGTTGATTCAAAAGCCAAGAAGACTCTTGCTCTCAAGGCAAGTCAACGAGAGGATGATGAAGAATCAATGGGCGGTGACGATGACATGGCTCTTCTCTCTAGAAACTTCATGAAATTTCTAGCAAAGAAGAAGAAGTTTCAAGGAAAAGGAAACAACTTTGGTTCTTCATCAAGGAGGAACAATGATCGATCAATTCAACCAAGAGTTGAAAACGAAGAAGTCAAGAAATGTTTCCATTGCCATGAACCGGGTCACTTCAAAACCAATTGCCCGGTTAGAAGAAAGGAGAGAAGAGATAAAAGAGATAAAGCTTTCAAACAAGTAAGGCATGCCCTCAAGGGGACTTGGAGTGATTCCGAAGAAGGTGAATCCGACGCCGACTCTAGCGACGAGGAGACGGCAAATCTTTGCCTTATGGCAAGAGAAGATGAGGTAGACTCTATTTATGATTCATTTAGTGATGATAATGTTTCTATAAATGATGATGCACATGATGAAAATGACTATGATGAGCTATATGAAATGTTTGAGGAATTGCATAGCAAATTTGAAAATCTTTCTAAAAAGTTTGCAAGCCTCAAGAAGGAGAATTTGACAATCTCTAACAAGTGTGAAATTTTTGAAAAAGAAAACATGGTTTTGAAAAATGAAATCAATACTTTAAAGAAAGGAAAGGAAAAGGAAATTCCAAATACACTTGTAGTAGAAAATGTCAAATTAAAGGATCAAGTGGATGATCTAACCAATAGCTTAGCCAAATTCACCAATGGTAGGGATAATTTGGATAAACTATTAGGAATGCAAAGGTGTGTATTTGACAAAGCCGGTTTGGGTTACAACCAAATTGACAACCAAAAGGATTACAAAAACTTTTTTAAAACATATACACCTCATGATCCCACTCATCTTTGCTCATTTTGTGGTAGAAATACTCATTATGTGGATCATTGTTTCTATCGAAATGAAGGTTTCCCTAAGAGGAAGCTTGCTTGGGTTCCAAAAGGAACCATTATGTTTGCTAACCCAAAGGGACCCAACACATTTTGGGTACCAAAGGAGAAGTTACTTAAAGTCATGGTGTAGGTATGCTTGAAAGCCAAGGGTAGCAAAACCAAGTGGTTCTTGGATAGTGGTTTGCTCAAAGCACATGACGGGAGACAAGAACAACTTCTTAAGTCTAATTCCCAAGCGAGGAGGGAATTGACTTTCGGGACAACGCCAAGGGCAAAATCATCGGTATAGGTAAGGTTGTAAGCATTCTACTTGCATTGATAATGTTCTATTAGTTGATGGTTTGAAGCATAATTTACTTAGCATTAGCCAACTATGTGATAAGGGTTATGAAGTTATTTTTAAATCCGATCGTTGCATCGTTAAGAATGTTAGTGATGATTCCATTCTACTTGTTGCGTATAGAACTAACAATGTGTATACTCTTGAACTTGATGATCTTTCGCAACAAGATGTTAAATGCTTATCCGCTATAAATGATGTATCTTGGTTGTGGCATAGGAGACTAGGACATGCTAATATGGATTTAATTCATGCTTTGTCTAAGAAAGAGCTTGTTAAAGGATTGCCTAAAACCAAATTTGTTAAGGATAAAATTTGTGATGCATGTCAACTTGGTAAAAACACAAATCTTCTTTCTTCAAGTCTAAAAGGATATATATTACTACATCTAGACCACTTGATATGTTGCATCTTGATTTGTTTGGTCCTATTTCGGTTGCTAGTCTAGGTGGCAAATTGTACACATTTGTTATTGTTGATGATTATACTAGACTCACTTGGGTGTTCTTTCTCACCCACAAAAGTGAAACTCCACATGTTTTTGCTAAATTTTGTAGAAAAGTTCAAAATGAAAAAGGGGTTTCTATTGTGCATGTTCGGAGTGATAGAGGTAGAGAATTTGACAATGTTGATATTGAGAACTTTTGTGATGAGCATGGTATTGATCATAATTTTTCGGCACCTAGAACTCCTCAACAAAATGGTGTTGTTGAGAGGAAAAATAGATCTCTTCAAGAGATGTCTAGGACTATGCTAAATGAACATTCTTTACCGGAATATTTGTGGGCGGAAGCCGTTAACACCGCATGCTATGTGATTAATCGTACTATCATTCGTAAAAAGTTAGATAAAACACCTTATGAGTTATGGAATGACAAGAAACCAAATATTGCATATTTTAAAGTTTTTGGTTGCAAATGTTTTATATTGAATGATCGTGATCACTTAGGTAAATTTGATGCTAAATCCGATGAAGGAATCTTTCTTGGATATGCCACTAATAGTAAAGCTTATAGAGTTTATAACAAGAAAAGTTTGGTAGTCCAAGAGTCTATGCATGTTGTGTTTGATGAGTCAAATCCTTTCTCACCCAAAGTACATTCCGATGATGATGTTGAAATTATTCAAAAGATTTCGGATATTCAAATTAATGATGCATCTAAGGAAGAACCATTGAGTGCTCAAGCTCCTCCTAAGGAGTTAGAAAACAAAACCGAGCAAGACTCGAATGATTTGCCTAGGAGTTGGAAATTTGTGTCCAACCACCCTATTGATCAAATTCTTGGAGAGCCATCTAGTAAGGTTATGACTAGATCATCCTTAAGAAATGTATGCAATAATGTGGCATTTGTTTCTCAATATGAGCCTAAAAACATTATTGAAGCCGAACAAGATGAATCTTGGATGATGGCTATGCAAGAGGAGCTCAATCAATTTGAGAGGAACAAAGTGTGGACACTTGTTCCCAAACCTAGTGATCATACTATTATAGGTACTAAATGGGTATTTCGTAACAAAAGGATGAAAATGGTGTAATTGTTAGAAATAAAGCTAGACTTGTTGCCCAAGGATACAATCAAGAGGAGGGCATTGATTATGAAGAAACATATGCACCCGTTGCACGTCTAGAAGCTATTCGCATGCTACTTGCTTATTCATGTTTTAAGAATTTTAAATTATATCAAATGGATGTGAAAAGTGCTTTCTTGAATGGTTTTATTGAAGAGGAAGTTTATGTAAAACAACCTCCCGGTTTTGAAAATCATGTTTATCCGGATTATGTTTTTAAATTATCAAAAGCATTATATGGTTTAAAACAAGCACCTAGAGCATGGTATGATAGACTTAGCTCATTTTTGATTAACAATGGTTTTGTTAGAGGAAAAATTGATACTACCTTATTCATCAAAAATCATGACAATGACATGCTACTTATACAAATCTATGTTGATGATATTATATTTGGTTCTACTAACGAAAATCTTTGTAAGGATTTTTCCACATGTATGCAAAAAGAATTCGAAATGAGCATGATGGGAGAAATGAATTACTTCCTTGGTTTACAAGTGAAACAATGCCAAGAAGGAATTTTTATCAATCAAGAGAAGTACGTGAAGGAACTCTTGAAGAAGTTCGACATGGAAGGCGCAAAATCCATGAGCACGCCTATGAGTTCAACATTGAAGCTCGACAAAGACGAGATTGGCAAAAGTGTAGACATCAAGAAATATCGAGGTATGATCGGTAGTCTATTATATTTGACGGCCTCTAGGCCGGATATTATGTTTAGTGTATGTCTTTGTGCACGATTCCAAGCGGATCCTAAAGAGTCACATCTACTTGCCGTAAAACGGATATTCCGTTATCTTTCCGGTACTAGCTCATTGGGTTTGTGGTACCCAAGAGAGAACTCCTTTGACTTAATTAGTTATTCCGATGCGGATTTTTCCGGTTGCAAAATCGATAGGAAAAGCACTAGTGGCACTTGTCATTTTCTAGGACACGCACTAGTATCTTGGTCAAGCAAGAAACAAAATTCGGTGGCTCTTTCAACGGCCGAAGCCGAATATGTGGCGGCCGGAAGTTGTTGTGCACAAACTTTGTACATTAAACAACAACTAGAGGACTTTGGAATTAGTCTTAGCCACATTCCCATAAAATGTGACAACACAAGTGCTATTAGCTTGACCAAGAACCCCATACAACACTCACGTACTAAGCACATTGAGATAAGATATCATTTTATTCGTGATCATGTGCAAAAAGGTGATGTTGATATTGAATTCGTTGGCACCGAATCGCAATTTGCGGACATTTTCACTAAACCACTTCCCGATGATCGTTTTTGTACTATTCGACGTGAACTCGGTATGACTCGAGCTTGTGATATCTAGTTTATTCCACATAGTTCATAAAAGAGATCAATAGTGCCTATACTTGTGCATACATTATTTATATTAATTATTTCAATTTTTTTTTTTTTCATGTTATTATGTTAATTAACAAGTGTTTTTGCAGTTATAATATCATTAATTAATGATGGAATAGCATAGGAATTGTTATTAGTGCAAATTTTGGCAAAATCCTTGAAAAAGACCCATGTAGTCGACTCCCTCAAGAGTCATGTAGTCGACTACATGATCCAGTCGACTCACTCTCTCTGCACCCAGTCGACTCAGCAGCATTATTTATTATATTACATTTTCTCTCACTCCCTTCATCATCTACACACCCCAAACCCACGAGATTCCACCATTTCCACACCTTCAAACTTTTGAAAACTCAAACACACTTCAAATCATTTCTCTATAAACACTCTAAATCATCTATCCATCATTTATCAACCACAAATCTCTCAAAATCCATCCAAAATCAACCCAAATCACCACTTTCTCTCTCTACACCAAACCCTCAACCCACCATTTCAAATCTCCATGGCCACTAACTCAAGAAGAAACACTAGGAGACGTGTTCGAGAACCAACAAATGCTCCTCAACCGGGTCAAGGTGATATGCCTCCTCTCTTCCTCACCCATGAACTTGAAGCTCGTTTTAACACCGACTTTGCAAATCGAGCCATTATCGAAGGTAAACTCTTCGACCAAGTTTTATTTTCTGAAAATGGGTTGCGTATTACACATGCTTTCCAAAGGCAAGGAATTCTGAATTTTTTGTGCATTAAGGAGGACATTTATCCTAGGTTGGTTAGGCTATTTTACGCTAACTTACATCACCCTATTACTCCCGAAGGCGAAGCGGATAGATCCCTTCTTAGATCCTTTGTTAAAGGAACTCTAATTACTTTTTCAAAAGATGATATTGCTCATATCTTTGGATTTAATCGGCTCAATACCACTATCGTTACTTCCAATTTTAAAGGGACTTTTGGTTACGCACGTCGTAACAACATTTCTCCTCTTTTAAAAAGGCGCTTTAGACATGTTGGTGGAAATTGGGATGATAGAATCTCCGTCGCCATGTTAAATCTTCATGCTCGCTTAATTCATCATATCTTAACTTATTGTATTTTGCCAAGAACCGGTAGTCACTCTAATGTGACCAATCTTGATATCTTCATAACTTGGGCCATCAATAGCCTTCACAAGCTTGATTATGCTAGCCTTATTTTTGATAAGCTCTATGAGACTATAAGCCATGCAAATAGAGGGCTCGGTTACGGTATGATTCTAACCCGTCTATTCAAGCATTTTGATGTTCCCTTGGACAACGAGACGGATGGTTATGAGTTATCGGAGCATGACATGTATTCCGAAAGGTTGTTTCATCTCATGCATTACCATTTGGAGAATCAACGGTGGATTTCTAATGATCCAAATGATGTTGAACTATCCGATGACAACGAGGAAGACGAGATAGAAGATGAGCAAGTTCCACCACCACACCCTCCTCCTCGTCACCCACGAGCTATGAACCGCCATGATCAAATCATGGATGCAATCAACAACCTCAACATCAACTTGACCAATACCCGTCAAGACATGCACCATCGGTTCAATCGAATTGAGACGGCTTTTCAACATTATCATCCGGACTATGTTTTTCCGGGATGGATGCCATGGGATCAACCTCCACCGCCTCCTCCTCCACAAGAGTGATTACCTCCTTTTTGATGAAGAAAAAGGGGGAGAAGAATGTGTGTGTGTGTCATGAGTGATAATGGTACACACTCGGTTATCTTTGCATCTATTATTATTAATGTTATGCTTGTTCAAGAACTCTTTGTAGTTTGTTTGCTTAAGTACTTTTAGAACTCATGCTTTCGGTTTAAGTTGTTTGAACTTATCTAATGATTATATTATCTATGCAAGTATCTCTCTTTTATATAATTGCTTGTATAATTTTTATCTACGCACCTATTTAGGGGGAGCATATTATTCATATGCTAATTATTGATATCTTTTTGTAAACACACATTAACCTTATTGTCATCATCAAAAAGGGGGAGATTGTTGACCTTAAAGTCAATTAATCTTATTTTGATAATTACAATAAAGTTAAATAAGTATTATTTAACTCGGTTGTTCCAATGATGATAGCAAATTTAACCGATATCTCTTCCGACCAAGTGTAACTTCAAATCGAAGTAGACAAATTCTCATACAAGCTTTACAAATTGCTTCTTCTCACAAGAAATGAACTCAAATGATCTCCATGTGCTTTACAAACAATCAAAACCAAGTAAGGATCAAGATCAACAAACAAGCGAAGAAAACATACAAGAAAATCAAGCATTTCGTAGACTCGAATTATTATCAAATTGAGTGAGTGCTTAGATTTTATGTAAAAGTTATCATTGATCAATTATGTAGCTCTTAAAATGACTTTGACATGTTAAGATTGATTGGAACTAGTTTTCTCTTTGAAAAAGCTTTCTACCGAAAACTAGTCATCTTGAAAAATTCACTATAAATTCATATGAATGATTTTTGATGCAAAAACTATATTAGAAGTCTTAGAAACCTATTTTTGACTTTCCCCAAGCATTGAAATCGATTTTGGAGTCAAAATGCAAAAGTTGGAAAATTGCACAAAACCTCCCTTGGCCAGAGCAATGTAGTCGACTACATTGTTTCTCAAGGAGTCGACTACCTCATGTAGTCGACTACATGATCCTCATGGAAGTCGACTCTGTGAGAAAAATATAGCCGTTGGAGATTTCTTGCAAGACTAGTTTTGTGCATTAATCACCTTCAACCACCCCAAACGGCTCTATTGATTCCCAAACTATATATATGACTTCTAAAACACTTTTTGGTATCTCTTACTAGCTTTAAACTTCATCTATTGCCAAAAAAATCATTCTTGAGAGTTTTTACTTAACAAGTCAAAATCTTCACTTGATCAAATCTTCATCTCTTGAGCTAATATTCTTGATCAAATTTGATAACCTCTAGTGTGAGCTAAATTTGTATTCTTCATACACTTGAGTGTTGTTGTATTTTGGTGTGTATCACCAAAACTTATTCTTCTAAATTTAAGAGAGGTTTATCTCTTAGAAAAGCAAGAAGTTGTTCTTGTGTTGAGTGTTGTAAGGTAGCAACATTTGTAAGAGTTTGAATACTTGTAGTGGTTTGATCTTCACCCGGAAGAAGATTGGTTATAGTGGAAATTCTCGGGGAACTAACCGAGCGCGGAGTAGGGGCCAACAAGCCGAACCGTGTGGACAAAAAGTCTTCGACTTTGATTGGTTTAATCCTTCTATCTCTTAAACTATTATATTGTGTTATTTGCACTTGTGATTGGATTTATCTTTATTTCTTGTTGCTTGATTGATATAGACATCGAATATTTTTAAATTGATTTTAAAAATCTCATTAAGATTTAAAAACCCTATTCACCCCCCCTCTAGGGTATTTTTCGACCTACAACACGGACAAGTTTTATTTTTTTTTTTAAATAAAACCTGCACCAATTGGGTTATATTTTTTCTAACCAGGGCTTATATTTAATTTTTGGTCATTTTGAGTTACCCCCCCCCCCCCCAAAAAAAAAAAAATCCTTTGACTTACCCTGTAACGCCCCGGTCCCGTACCAGTGTGATATTGTCCACTTTGGGTGAAAACGACCTGCAACCCCTCAGGGCTAGTCCATCAGACCCCTCACGGTTTTGTTCTTGGCATGGCTCACCCCCAAAAAGGCCTCACATTTAGTTAGGCACCAATGTTCACATATATGGGTCTCAAGGTTTCCCCCACTTTTCAATGTGGGATTTACATCATCCCCCCTCAAGGGGATAGACGCCCTCGTCGGCACACTGTACTCTGTGGAGTCTGCTCTGATACCATTTGTAACGCCTCGGTCCCGTGCCAGTGTGATATTGTCCTCTTTGGGCAAAAGCGACCTGCAACCCCTCAGGGCCAGTCCATCAGACCTCTCACGGTTTTGTTCTTGGCAGGGCTCACCCCCTAAAAGGCTTCACACTTAGTTAGGCACCAAGGTTCACATATATGGGTCTCAAGGTTTTTTCCACTTTTCGATGTGGGATTTACACCCCCCCGGTCATTTGACAGGGTTACACTGCCGTCATCTTTTTTTAATTTTTTGACCACTTTTCCCTTTTGCCCATTGATATATGGTTATCCACTTTATTCAGAGCGAGAAAATATTTTTCTTCCCTCTATCTCCCTCCACTCTGATCAAACACTCTATAAATCAACGAAAACGTAAATATTGTTGACAAAATCTCCAAATACATATAAATACGTGATCGTCGTCGATGTTTAGAGAATCAATGGACATCTATGGGCGTAAGAAACCCTACAAGTTTGAAAACTAATAACCGTGATGAGCGTTTGTAAGTGAGCCTACTATTTCTTGTGTTTTTATGTTACAATATAAGGTTATTGAAGATTTACTATCGTTATTATAGAGTTTGATAATGTCTTCGAGTTTCAACTAAGTTAGGGTTTGTCTATCTTTCATATGCATTGGTGCGGGTTATTTCTGTGTATTTTTCGTGTTACATGTATTTATGTTTTAATTTTTTTTTGTTAATTTCAATAATGGATAATGTTTAGTTTAGCTAAGTTAGGGTTTTTTATAAGTTAATGTGTATAGTATACTTAGGCATGCATTTTTTTTAAATACTTTGTTTTATTTTAACATATCCCTATTTTGTGACAATTTCTCTGTTTATGTGTTTGCTTATATGTTTGGTATGTTTGTACTGTTCTGTTGTACAACGGAGAATGGGTTCCTCTTACATACCCCAATATGGATGTGGTTGTACACTATAATGGGAGATGGAGTAAACCTAGTAATAGGATGAAAAATTACTAATTATATGGGTGAGAAAGAGATCCTCTTGGAGTATGTGAATGGGAATGAATTATGTATGCTTATGCTAAAAAACATGATTGTGGGAAAAATGCCATCTATTGATGGTAATCTTTTAACCATTAAGGATGAACCTCCACCAGAGTACTTAGAAGAAGGAGTTAGGCTTGATCTTATAATAGATAATGATTTACTTTCTCCCTTTAAGGATGGTATGCTACATGATTGGATGGAGTTGCACATATTTTTAGAAGTTGAACCCTTGGTCTCTATTAGTGTTGAAAGCCTGCCTTCTACCCCTCTTCTGAATGATGATGTAACTACATTTCATAACCAACCCACCTAACAAAGCCAACCAACACCTATTAGGAAATTCCAAATGAAGGCAAGAAAATCAATGCCACCCCCTAAACCAAAATCAATACCCACACACCCCACACCCACACCACCAGTACTACACCCCTCACTAACACGTGCTTCAACACCTAGGAGGAGGACCAAAACATTGGCCAAAAGAGACAATTCAACACCTATGTTGACCTTAAAGTCAATTAATCTTATTTTGATAATTACAATAAGTTAATAAAGTGTTATTTAACTCGGTTGTTCCAATGATGATAGCCATTTTAACCGATATATCTTCCGACCAAGTGTAAATTCAAACCGAAGCAATCAAAATCTCACACAAGCTTTACAAACGCTTCTACTCACAAGAAATGAACTCAAGTGATATACATGTACTATACAAAGCCAAGAAAATATCTAGATCATCAAGCAAGTGAAGATATGCACAAGAATGATCTCCACATGTTCTACAAGTTATCAAAACCAAGAAAGGATCAAGAACATCAAACAAGTGAAGATACGCACAAGAAAATCAAGCATCACGAAGACTCGAATTATCATTAAATTGAGTGAGTGCTTAGATTTTATGTAAAGTTACTTTATTGATCAAATCCCTATAGCTCAAACATATTCTTGCATCTTTTAAAGATTGATTCAAACTAGCTTGAAATTAAATTTATTTGAAAAACATCATTTTACAAAGACCGAGTTTCAAAATAAATTCATATTAATTTTAAATGATCATATTTTAATCTCTAATAAAAAAAGGTATCTTAGAAACATATCTTTGAGGTTCAAAAATCATTAGAATTTTATTTGGAACTAAATTGTTAAATTGCAAAAATATTTTTATTTTACATTTAAAACTCGCTCAATTTTTGCCCAGTTTTGATCTAACGGTAAGATGGAGGCCTTCCCGAATTCCGATCATTTTGAAATTTTTACAGTAGTTAGAAAACATCTCCTGGAAATTTTGACTAAAATTTGAGCATGATCCAACAGTCAAATTAGGAGAAATTAACAAAAAAAATTTGAATTTTTTGTCAAAACTAACTGTTGGAAGATTTGAAAATGTATACCTTGGAGCCAAAACCTCTCTTAATCATCCCCAACGGCCATATGGTTTTGCAAGCTATAAATATGAGGTCCTAGACATGTTTTAACATACCTTGAATCATTCTAATACTCTATTATTCATATATTCAAATATACAAAGATTCAAGAACACATTTTGATCAATCTTTCATTTTTGAGTTATATACTTTGATCAATTTTGATATCTCTTAGTGTGAGATTCATTTGTATTTTGTCATATACACGAGAGATATTGTACATTGGTGTTTGTCACCAAAACTCATTTTGAATCATAATTGTGAGAGGTGTATCTCATAGATTAGCAAGAGGGATTTCTTGTGAAAGTATTAAAGGTATTTTCAATACTTGTAAGAGTGTGTGAGAAGAATACACTTGTAGAGATTTGATCTTCACCCGGAAGGAGATCGGTTATAGTGGAAATTCTCGTGGAACTAACCGAGCGCGGAGTAGGGGAACAAGCCGAACCGTGTGGACAAAAAATCTTCGACTTTGATCGGTTCAATCTTTCTATCTCTTGCTCTATTATATTGTGCTATTTATTCATTGTGTTTGGAATTAACTTTGTTCTTGATTGCTTGATAAATATAGACATCAAATATTTTTAAATCATTTTTAAAAATCCGATTAAGTTTTTAAAAACCCTATTCACCCCCCTTTAGGGTATTTTCTGACCTACAACCTTGTAAGAGAGTGAGGAACTTATTTGGTAGAGTCGTGGATGAACATGAACTTGATGAAATTCCACCACAAGCTGAAGCCCAACCTCCACCAGTAGAAATACCATGAGGAGGAATACCATAGTTGCCTTTCTGACGAGGAGGTAGAAGCTGAGCCTAACCAGGAATATGCTCCTGACTATACTGAGTTTGTAAATCAATCTTTAAATGTGTTTAATGAAGATGAGAGCGCGGAACAACAAGCGCCATCTGTTGATGTTAAGGAGTTAGAGAAAGAGATGGCTTTTTCAATTATGGATGATTTTAGGTTCTACATAAAAAGTTATGCAATCCATAAAAAGTTTGTTTTTAAATATTTTGTCAATAATGGCGATAGAGTTTGACTAAAATGTATGGATCCCAAATGCAAATGGCTGTGTTATGCAATGCAGAATACTAAGGAAACAATTATTGTGGTGAAAACATTAGTCCCAGAACATACATGTGAGGTTGATCCAAATGGAAAAAATCCTCTAGTTAATTCCAAATGGATTGCAAAAATGTTGGAGGAGGATGTGAGGGTTCATCATAAGACGTACACATGTAGGGACATAATGTTAGAAGGTTCACAGTTAGTGTATCATATTGGATTGGTTGGAGTGTTAGGTGGAAGATATTAGAATTGATCAATGGGAACTATGAACAGAGTTATAGCGATGCACCTACATGTGCAAGACATATTTACACTTTAAATCCTGGTAGCTTGGCTTTGGTGTGTATGAGGGCAGATAAGACATTCAATGGTGTGCTTGTTGCGTTCGAAGCATCATTAAAAGGGTTTATAAATTGTTGTAGGCCACTAATAGGCCTTAATGGTTGCTTTTTAAAAGGCAAATATGGAGAAGTTTGCCTAGCTGCTTATGCATTTGATGGTAACAATGGTTGATTCCCATTAGGAGTGTACATTTGCCAGAGTGAATCAATTGAGACCTGAACATATTTCTTATAAAAAATGAAAGCCAAGTTGATTGAACATCCTGCAAAATTGGTATTTTTTATTGACCAATATAAAGAGATTGATAATGCAGTAAAGCATGTGTTCCCTACATTTTCTCATAAGTTTTGTTTTAGGCATTTGTACAAAAACTTCAGAAAACATGGGTTTGGTGGGAACACTTAGAAGTTCTCAATAGGGTTGTAGTAAGGGCTTATATGTTAGAAAACCATTAGTACTTTATGAATATGATTAAAAACGACTGTAAGGCGGCCTTTGAAGATCTTACTACAAAGGAAAATTATTCAAACCCAATAAGCTAAGGCATATTACGATGGACAAGCTGATGAAAAATTCGGGGATCGTATTGTCTAGGTTGATTTTAGGATTTTTATCAAAAACAATTAGAGATTTGATAAGCGAAATTAAAACCCTAGGCCTAATAAATTTTACTGTCGAAACATGTGTTGTGATTTCTAACAATTATATTAATTAAGCAATCACAAAAAGCAATTCACAACACCAAGAATTTATGAGGTATCTCTACTTGGGTAGGATTAATTCTCGGGACTAATTGACAGTGCTTCACTATGACCAAAACGGAATTACAAACTAAATGACTTACAAAAATTGCTTCTCCACAATTTACACAACAGTCTCTGTTGACCTAAAAGGTCTTAATTTTATTTTGATAATAACAATAAATCAATCATATGTAATTTAACATGTGTGTTGAAATAATTATAGCCACATTTTAATGATCATCATAAGTAGACTAAAACTGATCAATCCAAACCGAGATCACTCATCTATAAGTATTCAAATTACATTGGCTTGCCTCACTTAACATCTTTGATCAAGTAGCATTGATATACAATTCATTGAAGATGTGAATACTCAAGTGAAAATGCGTTTGAATTATATGTATGAAGTTTATAAGGGGACAAATGTAGAAAGATCATATATGGAGGTATGTATAGAAGATGAAGATTATAATGTGGATAATATTGAAATAAGGGTAGAACGAAGGCTTAATAGACCAAAAAAAGGACGCTAAACTCAATGAGATATCAAATAAAGTAGATGAGTACTTTAAGGATGCATATGAAAGTACAATGAATTATGATTTCAATTTATTAAATTGGTGGAAGGTCAATAGTGGGCAATATCTTACTTTTGCTAAGAATGTATTGGTTATTCCTAGTTCAACCGTTGATAGTAATAATGCTTTTTTACCCTTGAGGGAGGGTTGTGGATCGTTTCAAGCTTCTATGATACCTAGAAAAGTTGAGGCTTCGGTGTGCACTAATGATTGGTTTAGAGGAATCGAATTTCAATTTTACGAGGAACTTGAAAAATTGGAACAAAGTAATTGACTAACTTTACTAAATACTAAATGCTTATTTATTTGGTATTTGGACTTTTGGTAATTACAAATTTATAATAAGTTTATGAGGATTTTTTTTTTCTTTAAGTATGCCTAATGTTGTAGAAATGCCACCTCTACCACCATTTCATGCTCAAATGTTACCTCCATGACAACGATCACGTCAACCAATTCAACAACTCCCACCCTGACCACCTTCTAGAAGGGGTAGTTTAAGAGGGGAGGGGAAAGGGTCGATTGAGGCGTGGACGTAGTACCTCATCTTCTACATTATCATCATGAAGGTGCTCTCTATTTCTCTCTCTTGTAAGTTAATTTTCTACAAATAATACATTAATTTGTGAAAAAATATTGTCCAATGAACATTTTTAAACAATTTGTGGCCACATAAACCTCTATAGTATAATCAATCCTCTATTTTAAATCTTAGATATGAATTAGAGGAAATTGAGAATATTTGATGATTCATTCATTCTTACATTACACCCCCAATCCCAAAATCCACTAACTCTTTAACATTATAATAATAATTAATTTAAAGTAAACCCCTTCTCTCACTATAGATATTACTATATATACATGTATGTATATGGCCATATAGGTGTTTATTACTAATTAGTATTGTTATTTGTGCTCCTCCTTTACCTCTATTATTGGTCCTTTATATTCTATTTTAGCCTTTTAAATATCAAGTCATATTCTTTTTCACTCTTCACTTTCAAATGCACAATATAATATACGATGTGCATTAAAATAAGAAGATAAAGAAGTGAAGAACGGTGACTGTTATTCAAGTCATTTGACTAATTATTTTTGGTGATTTAATAATGTATATGTAGTTATGGACAATTTGGTAGTTTGGAAATGAACTTTGGACTTTAAAGATGTAACTTTTTGGGTTTTTGTGCATATCTTTGAAGTGATGTGTTGTTATAGTGCTATTAATTGATTTTGGTGTTTGTATTTGACTATTTGAACTAATGTGCTACAAAGAACATAGTTTGTATTTTTGTGTTTGGCAGAATTTCGGTAAAACTAAAATTAAGTTAATATCGTATTGATTTTTCGGTTACCAATTCTATTTTGTAGGAACAGTTTGAGTTTTAATGATACCAAAATATTAGGTTTGGTATTATAAAATTTGGTTCAGTTATCAAACCCTTCACGTGTACAAATGACAAATAAAATAATAAAATGTCACATATAACCCAAAACAAAAGAAGATGGACATTAAGGGTGTGTTTGATTGGGAGTATTTTCCATGGAAAATACCCATTTTTCACTTGATTTGACAACTTAAGGTATTTGATTGGCTTTTTTTTCTAGGAAAAATATTTTCCCACTTTTGCTCACACACTTACATTTTCCTTGTAAGCAAGGAAAATATTTTCTTTGGGGGGGTAGTTTTTATTTTCCAGGCAATTGCATAGTTTTCGAGACAACATTTTACCCATTTTCTACACTAAAAATGCTATAACTTAAACTACAAAATTCAAAATTTAATAAAAATTTTATATTTAAAATCTACTCATCAAGATCAATTAAACAAGATCCATCATGACTATAAAATTATGTAAAAAAAAATACCCATAATTTTTTCTACATTAAAAATGCCACAATACAACCAATATTTTCCAGGTAGAAAATTAAGGCAATCAAACACATTTAATTACATTTTCCATGCAACTCAATTCTAGACAATTCAACTACCTGAAACTTATTTTTTTTCTACGTAAATTTCATGCTTGCAATCAAACGCACCTTAACTGTAGAGTGGTCAGTGGCCAGCCACTTTAGGTTTAAAAAATCGAGTACGACTGAAAACTTTTTAAGTTAAATCTGGAGAGATGCAAAACTTTTTATAATTAGTGGTTGGCACCCTAGCGCTGCGCTTGAGTTGGCGGACACCCCTTGGCAAAGAAGAAGAAGAAGAAGAAGAAGATGGACATTTATTGCTTATGAGCATCAAGTGATTGAACGCCCTGAAAACGAAAAATTGTTTTGAAAGTGCAAGGAAACTCGGTAGGGCGTTTATTCCTTCTCCAGCTCGAGACAGGTAGTTTGATTTCATTCTGCGTACATAACTACATATAAATATAATATAGTCTAGGGTTGAAAAGTAGATAGTATGTATTGTCAACAGTATCATTTTTCTTTTCGACAAAACCTAGGTCCCAAACATTCCAACTGTGTAAATTTCTGATGATTACGTTGGAGGTTAGACGTTTACTCGCTTATTTGTTTTCTACCTATGGATTTATTTTTAGCATACCAGGAGGTTGGTTTTGTTGTAAAATGATGTTGTTGTATTAGCAGAGTGCCCCGAATTTCCTTAAACCATTGCAGTAATTAGTGATGTACAGTTAACTCTATCAGTTTCTGTAAGTGCTGATTCACTAATCAGCACTTACAGAAACTGATAAGAGTTAATTAGTGCTTAATGCTTACACATATGTTGAACTCTTGATGTGAACTCGTCTGCTATTATTAATTAATCCATTCACTTTTTCCAACTACTAAATTAACACAAGCACCTCAGAAATATGAAGAAACTTCTATAATCATTTCAAGAACTCTTGATTACAAAATGTTTTTTCTGTTTTACATTCAGATCCATCCAGAGATCTGCTAAATTATTCAGCGCATTTACACTTGTTTTCACTAGGTAAATGGTGCCATTGGATACCTATCAGAGGGAAAAAAAAAAAAAAAGGACCCTGAATTATTTCGTTAACTCCGAATACAACAATATATGGAAAGATGATTAGTATGCACCGTTGATCCTATGTATTTGAGTATGGGTAGAGTTTTGTTAGGCTGAAATCGCGCTTATGATTAACATAATTAGCATATCTAGCATTCTGTTTTACAACTCTATAAATTATTGGGATGCTTTGGCTAGCTTGTGGTTTCTAATAACCCATTAACCAGCTTCATATCTCCGGTGCACAGATAGACACTTGATATAGGAATTGCACTGTGCTTGCAACATGGTGATATTTATATCTTATAGACGTGATAAATCATTTCCAAAACACAAAAAAGTTATTCCTTTCATTTTCTCTTGAAACAGTACAGCTACAAACAAGAAACAATATGGCTATAACCAAGAAACAATATGGCTATAACCAAGAAACAATACTGGCTATATAAGCATCTGACCAAATTTATCTATCAAAAAGAACAAGGAACTAGCCCCCAATGTGGGGAAAACAACATAGAAACATGTATAATAAAACCAGAAAAATAGTAACCCCTTAGGTCATGTTGAATTAAAATGATTTTTGTCATAGATAGTATCAACAAACAGGCAGATCCACTGGAGGATGTTCTAATGTTTCCAATTCCCCAACTCCATCCTCTACAAGGAATGCCATGGCCAAACCCCATCTGATGTGAACATCCAAGTGACAGTGCAAAAGCCAGACACCTGTTTTTTGCAATTACACCAAAATTAAAAGCGAGATTGTTGCTTAAATATATGCAAAATAATTGACTTAGAAAATGTATATTTTTACCTGGATTATCAGCAACAAATCTAATCACTGCCCACCCTAGGACAGGTACACTTGCTGTATTCCGTAGAGGTGGATCAACAAGATTGAATTTAGCAGTATCCGTCTGGGGATTGAAGTTTCCAAAACCCTCTGCAACGATGTAGAAATCATATCCATGAAGATGAATTGGGTGATTCTCAGCTGTGAAGATACTTGTACCCTGTAACACTACTTGCACTGTTGCACCGTACTTCAACTTGTACACCTTGGTGCCCGCAATTGGTTGCCATAGCGATCGGCTGACATTACCGGTATAATCAAATTTCACTGGCGGAGTTGCCGGAAAGTCAGTGGTGAAAACTCCAGGTATACCTTGTCGATGCGCTTGCAGCAACGAGAAATTGGATGGGAGCACAAAGGATTCATTGTTAATGCTCGCAGTGAAGCGGGTCCCATTTGGACCTTGACAAGTTTGAGAGTTGGCACCTCGTGGGCAGTTGTTGAGTCCTAGCCCGACAGTGAAGAAAAGGTTCTCTTCAATATTAGTGGGCACTTCAACTTTTTTGGGGCTCCTGAAGCTGGTGGTGAAGGCGGTTGCGGTGGCGGTGTCGTTAAATGCAGGTAGGGGCGGGAAAACAGGAGTGGTGGAGACACCCTTGGCAGGGCAAGGGGCGGTCTTGTATTCAAGGATGGCTGTGGTGGTGGTGTTGTCAAATGGTGCACCCTGAGCACTGGCATAAGCACGCGCCGCTATGTAGTATCGAGCCGGTGGCTGGTCGGCGGAGATTAGTACGTCGGTGGTTTGACCTGGTCCCAGCATGAGGACTGAAGTGGTGAAGGGTTTGACATAGGAGGCATCGGCTCCAACCACTGTGAATTTGTGGTTGGCGATCGTAAAGAAAAGCTGTTGGTTTAGTGCAGAGTTTATTACACGGAGGAGGTTCGTCTCTCCCGAGTCGATTGGCACTATCACCGTGTCTACATCACAGCAAAAACAAAGGATCATTTTCTTGATATCATGTTTGATTGCATTACTATGAAGGATTCAGTCTTCACGGCATAACTTGCTTTAGCCGAATTTTTCCATCTCCCCTTAAGTTTTTGTGTTCCATGGAAAACTTTACATGTAAAACAATTCCAAGGAGCACCAGGTTCACTAGGCTGAGTTCATATTCGGAGGCAAGTTTCCAGAGAAAATAGTTTCATGTAAGAGTTGGAAGCAAGATAATAGACTGTTTTAGAAGCAAACCTTGCTTGGAGCAGTTATAGAGATCACCAGGTTGACCATTGATGGTATATGCATCTGACACATTTGGAGCCGCTCCTGTTCTTATTGCCTCCCTGATAACATCCATTGGGTTTGCATTCCACCATTCACCTGATTAGTCATCACCATCACTTGTTCATCATAATTTTGTTTCGGCTATCATCAAACTTATTGCAAATCAACTATTTATGTTTTATATATTTGTAATTTTGTATCATTGTATGAAATCAAGTAGTAGTAAATCAAAACTCGCAAATCTGTAGAAATCTGTAGCTTAGTAAGAGAGTTTACCAAGAAGAATAGGAGTTTCGCGCTTTGGCTTAGCAAATGGATAGGAATCTCCTTCTTTTGGGCGAATAATAAGAGCTCCGTAGACGGTGGCTCTGAGCCACGAGCTATGGGCATGCCACCAAAGCGTCCCTTCCTGTCCTTGAATTGTAAACCTGTAAGTATAACTTCCTCCGGGTCTTATTGGGCATTGAGTGACAAATTCAGGCCCATCTGCCCATCCCGTTCTCATTTGTCGAATTCCATGCCTGAAAAGTATATATATATATAGCAGTGAGAAGAAAATCAACAAGCAACTCTCTATACAATACACATGTATGGAAATATCTAACTATATATGCTAGTGTGTCTGTGTGTGTTTGCAGTAGTTTAATCTTTTCTTTAGTGATTGATAAGCAGCAATCTTTTATTAGGAAAAGAAATGCATGCAAGCATGCAATTTACCAGTGGATAGTGACATTATATTGGGCTCGGTTGACTACATTGATAACTAGTGTGTCACCATTATTAACTTCCAAGGTTGGCCCTGGGAATTGCCCATTGACCGTAATGGAGCTGAGGGTATTGCACAACCTCTTCACTGGTGTCGCTTGAACCTAAGACAGAGTTAGTACATATATGTGGGGATCAAATAATGAACTAAAGATAAAGTGCAAGAATGACATACAACAAAATCGTGGTAATGAGTTTTAGCATTAGCCAAAGACGCGGCATTTGCAAAGATAAGCAGGAGGCCTAAGAGAAGGAAAGAACACAATGGGCTGGCAATGCCATCGAATGCCTTCATGTTTGGTTAGCCTTTGATTAATGGTAGTGATTGAGATGGGAAGGGCTCAGCTGGTGAGAGAGGAGAGAGGGAGGAGTTATATTTATAGGAGACTAAGAGGATAGAGAGGGGGATTTGAGGTTGGCAAGATTAGGTTTTGATTCAGCAAAAAAGAAGTTCATATTGCAGGGGCAAAAACTCTGTTTCAAACACAACATTGAGTTGGTGCACCCACTAGTTACGCCTGTGAATCAAAAGTTGTCAATTTTTCCTTTAAATGCTTCCTTTACAAGTTTCCTCCTTTGGGTTGAATTTCCACAAAGCATATCATTATTTTAAGCTTTGCCTTTTTAGCAATTAAATGGCCTTTTACTTTTAGCTAATGAGTATCTATGTTTTGCATGTATCCTCATGTTTCATACCCAATGTTTGATCTCTCACCTTTACAGATTAAAAAAATAACCGACAAGCAAGAATCGGTCAAATCCATTATTTTTCCAAAGGGAAGGATTTGCCGTGAGCAGTGCAGTTGTTTCGAGTTCCACTCCCCCTCCTCCAGTACCCAACATTGCAGGATTTAAGTTGAATTTTCGATTCTGTTTCTTATAATAGACCTTTGTTTGTTAGTCCTAGTGATGGGTACATTTGAGTACAGAATTTTGTGCATTTTTTTTTTCAAAAGAAATTTGTGCTTTCAAATAGATTGGGCACTCCTGCTAAATAATAGCCAAATCTTTTGTGGGCTATTAGGGTGCTGAATCTCTGATCTTGCATTCGGAAGATTGGATTTTAAGTTATATTTACTTTACCAATATACGTAAGTGCGCAGAGGTTTTTTGATCAAGTTTACTTACAAATTGTTATTGCTAATATAATTATGGAAACTTCTTATCAGATAAATTGGTCAAAGAGGTTTTTCGTTTCTTGTTTTTTGCTCTCTTTCTGGAGAAGGTCAAACAAGTTGTTGAATATAACGTAGTTAAATATCTTCAAGTCAAAATACTGCCAGTTACTCTTGACCCGTTAGAAGTTGCTCCGTCATTTAAAGAACCGGGTCGGATAAACCATTTATTATGGTGTGAAACCTCTTCTCTTTGGATCAAAATAGGAGTGTAGAAAGTGTTTCTTTGATTAGGTCTAAATATTAAATTAGCTTATTGACATGATGGAGTCTAGCTGCAATTCAGTTGGGTTACTTAAATTGATATGTTAAGATTAATTATGGCTAAGTTAGGTGGGCTGTCCATCAATATTTTAAAATTCAATTTGTTATATAGAGAAGAAAAAAAAGGAGACTTTTTTAATATTATGAATTCACATAATATGGTGCCTTTTTGATTTTTATGTAATCCCGAACTTTAATTCAATTGGTAATGATCGTTCAAGTCGCTTAAGTTTGAATATGTCACGCTATAAAAAAGCAACTGTGAAGTTTGTTATAAATTAAGTGTCACAAACAAGTTTTTCAAAAGTGACTCTTTAATTAAATATGTATATTTTATTGATCTATATAACAATTTAAAGAGTGGGTTTTGATGAACATTTTAAAACAATTATAATAAGCTCTTCAAGTAATAATATTTTAATATTTTTTTGTTTTTAGTAATTAATGGTGTTGGTGTCTTATTTGACCAATACAAACTTTAATTAAATAAAATATTCAAAAAAATTAACAAATTTGAAAAGCACTTTTCACTAGTCAAATTTGAGGAGAGTGAAAAACTCTTCAAAATAAAGAGTCAATTTTACTACTTTTGTTATAGTCAATTTTGCTTATGCGACTCTTTAAAAAAATTGTATTTCAGTCATTTAAAGGGCTTAGTGAAGATGTTTTAACAATTCATTTTGAGTTTCACACTTTTCTAATGATATATTGATATAAAAGTAATCATAAGAATAAATTTTGGTTGTGATCGAGCAAAGATTTAGTATGAGAAGGGGGAAGGGAGATTTTGATTAAAGTATAAGATACAAATGACAAAGTTAATGCACAAGCACAACATCTATAATAAGGTGGACAAAATGGATATTTTTTTTTCTTAAAATAACGTGGATACAATTCTATATCATCACTTATTTTAAAACATTCATCAAAATTAGTAGTAAAAACAAAAACAATTTAAAAAGTTGCCCACCTTAAGCACAAGGTGGCTTGGCCACTTATTATTTCAAAAGTTAGCAATATGTTCTAAAAAAGATAAAGGACTTAATTATAATGCATGTTGCAAGGAGCACTTAACTCTTAGTTTGGAACGGTGTGAGCGTAGTATCATTGACATTAATGACAGCCACTTTGGTTTTAGCCTAAATAATGTATATTCTAAGGTCTTGTTGACTAGTTTGTATGAAAAAAAATTAGATTGCTCTCAATTCATTATCGAAATATATGCTTTCATTATATATTTTATGGTCACTGTAATTAGGAAAGGGCTTGAGCGTGCAGAAAGCCGGAACGTGCGCCCTAATTCATTATCGAAATTGAAGTAAAAGTGCCTTAAGCAACATCATTCACCTATTTTTCCCTTATCTATGATTGTGTTCACTGCCCGGCAAAATCAAATTGTTATGTCTTCTATAATCTCTGATTCTCTGTATTAAAAAATCAAGTGGTTGCACCTCAATATCTGTTTCACTGAGACCAATTGTCTCAAGGCCATTATTTGATTTTCCGTGTTTTAGTTCAAAATATTTTTTATTTTATTTTTTAATCTAGTAATTGATTATATTCCTGAGAAAATTTACTCGAGCGCTAACTATAGAGTCGGCAAAATGAGGCCTGAAAGTATAATGCACCTGATATCATCGATTAATAGTCATAGTCTTATTTAGTCACTAATGTGTGACTCATTAAACACATATACACAACTGGGCAGCCAAAATCGAGCCAAACACAAACCCAAACTTATTATATATATAAGTGATATATAAAAAAAAAGTGATATAAGGATTAAGAAAGATACTTAGACCTCCTTTAATTTATAAAATAAATAAAAAAAAAGTGATATACTTTAAACACAATAAGAAATAACAAAACATAACTATAATAGGTCAAATATTTGTGTTTGTGAGATAATTTGGTACATGAAACTAATATAACACAATACAAAATACCATCGAGTTTAGACTCAATATTAACCACGAAAATAAGACTCATATATCTTAATAGCTCCCGTTCATAGTTTTGCTACAGAAGATCTCAAATGAAACAGTAAATTGAAAATGGGACCCACAGCCGTTAGTCTCTTTAAAATTAGGCATGTTCTAGATAACGTGATAGCTAGGATTAGATTGTTGAAAATAAGAAAGAAAAGAAAAGAAAACCCATACATAGATAAAAGTTGGTATGTTTGTTGCTGACTTTTGGTGCAACTTGAAAGCAAAATAAATATTGCAGGTATGATAAGTCGTTAAGAATAGTAATTAATTAATAAAGACCATATAAATATTGAAAATCCAAAGGGGTTTACTCGTCAAAACTCAAAAGCGGTAGCTTTTCAAGTTTTTGTTATTTTCTTGGACACTCGTTTTCACAGGTAGTTGTTGTAGGTTGGTGCGAAATTTCATTAGCATATGATCGAATAATAGTAAATTAATAATAAAAAAAATAGTTCTAAATTATATAATAGCCATGCATAAGCAAACATATTTCACACTCAAAAGCCTCGAAGACCAAAAGCTGTGCTACCACCATGAAGCATTATAGCTACATCGCAGAAACTTCTTGTAGCAATGATTACGGAAGTTAACTTTGTCACATCTTTGGTCGTCTTAATTTATAACGATCTACGATGGCAGTAAGTAACATCACAATCACCAAATTACCACTCGATCTACAAAATTCTCCACTGCTAGCTATCCCCCTTTTTTCTTTATACGCTGCACGCTGTCAATTCTTTCTAAACTTATATATATGCGCGCGCTCACACATACAGTTCTCTATTATATTTCCTTTGTTGAAAATCTTATTGTGGTTAACGTGATATATGTATTCATTTTCACGGGAAACAGATCGATCACCAACTGAACATGGCCAATTAAAAATGTATATATATATATATATATGGTTTTCAAAGCCAACTCTTTAAGTCAATTACACTAAGAACTACCAAGCATATTGCTCATCGTACTACCATTTCAGATTTAAGTACGTTCTTATTCCCTTAGTCCAACAAAAATATTTTTAGACAAAATTAGCTCCAAACACACATCTTATTCGCCTTGTACTCTCCCCTTGTATGCTTCATTGTTTGCTGGAAAAAAAATTAATAATATCCATCTGTCCCAATTAAAAATTCAATTTCTTTTTTTAGAATATAATCAACACGCCAAAACTCAACATAGGAAACAACTAAAGTTCTAAATTAGTGATTGTGATGACAATAATTTTTTATTAAATAATGTGAAAATCAAACATAAAATCTGAATTAATAGACAAATGGAATACTTGCAAAAAACAAAGTACTTGGGTAATTGATACAATAAACCCTAAAATTTGGATCATATTCTATTTGTATTTTTGAAGTTTAAGAAGTGGCAAGCGGAACCCTAAACTTCATTAAGTGATATGTTCTAAACTTTCCGCTTAACTCTGTCAATATTTCTTGATGGAATGTTGATGTAGCTCATATGTGGATCCAACTTAGCAAAACAAATAAGCAAAAAATAAATAAAAGAAAAAAAGGAAGAAGAAGATCAAACTAACCCATCACCCCCCAAAGCCATAGCCACAAATCGAGATGCTTTGTGGACACTATTACCGTTGTAAACACCGACAAAAGCAGTCGACGGTGAGGTAAATACCATGTGCCACAAAATTTTAGAGAGAATGAGAAAGTATTGGGGTTGGAGGGAGGGGGACGAAGGGGGGTTAGTGTTTTTCTTCTTATTTTCTCCAATCACACCCACCATTAAAATACATCAAAAGTTTTATGGATTCAATTTTTATCATCAAATTGAATAATATTTAACCCAAAATTTTAAACACTCACCATTGAAATCGAGTAATTTCAATACAAAAATTGAAGGGCAAAGAAAATATAGAGGCGATGAACAGCGATTATGGCGGTGGGGGTGGGAAAGAGTGGTTTGGCTGTGGGGGAATGGTGTGGTTGTGGCAGTGGGGGAGGGGGAGGGTGTGGCTATGCATCTTCTTCTTTCTTCACTTTCTTCCTCTCTTTTTTTTCTCCTTTATTCATTTTTTTTCTCAGTTGGATACATATGTAAGTCATGTCAATATTCTATTTAAAAAAAAAAAAAGGAGATTAAGCACAAGGTTTAAAACATATTATTTAATATATTTTTTGGTTTCACTTGCCACTTCTTAAACTTCAAGGATAGGAATAAAACTTAACTCAAACTTTACAATTTTTTGTATCAATTACCCAAAGTAGTTCTAAAATCCTAGATCATTTGCTTTCACAACCGTTGGATTGTCAAAAATCATATTTTGCTTTAGCGATAAAGCCATTCTTCTACAACTAATGTAGCAAAATCTCACAATAGTTAAATAAGTTTTATCCTTAATAAGTTACGTGGATAACTTTATTCCCAAAGCATAAATGGTGCTTTTACTTTGAGCAAATATGTATTTTTTTAAAGTCAAATAATATCCCCTACTTAATTCCTGTTTAACGCTTTACAGTTCTTAAATTGGGAGGGAGAGTGTTAGTAGCGTTCCCAAGTGGTCATATTTTCTTAAAAACACAGGAGGCCATCATGAATATGAGAAATAACATCTTCAATTTGTGTTTACTCCTTGTTTAGGAAAATCCCAAAATGCTTGGGGCAGATTGAATTCCTTAGCGTAACTGAATTAAAAATGAAAACCTAATTCACTTTAGCTTTTTAAGTTCAAAAAAATGAACTTTGCAACTCTAAAATTTCATCATCTATGGTAACTACAATTTTAGAAATGCTGCGTGATATCAGCTTAACAAAAACCAAAACACCAACTTCAGATTGCCTTAAGACCCATAAAATACACCCCTACGATTTGATCTTCGACGAATCAGGCAATGGCAACCTCAATGGTTGTGTCTCATATATACCACATACCCAGAATGCCTTTCTTCAGCTATTTTTCAACCTCCTCCTGAACTTGCCCATCTGCAGCCAGATAAAGATCCATAAATGTTTATGAATCGCTTAAACAGGTATTAGCTCAGTTAACACAGAAAGTCTTACTCTTACCAGCGAGATCAACAGCCAAGTTTGCTTGAGCATCAGCCTCAGAATTGAAATCCTTTCGAAAAGTATGTACGTGTTTAGAATGTCAGTGATATAAAAGGAATTGGTATATGACCATAGCTTTACTATGAATAACCAGGAAGTTTTCCATAGAAAATATAGAACATTTAAAGCACCAAAGAATCAAAATATGAGTTTTTAAAACTAGGGAAATGAAAAGGAAAAACAGAGAGAAAAAGGTACATACTCTCAATACATGATTGATCTGGAAGGAAAGAAACTTATCCTTCAGTTTTTTTGCCTCTTCATACAATCTGGAGATATTCTCGTTTTTAACCTTCCATAGGCCTTGAATCTATTCCATAAAGTATAGTTAGTATGAAATGCAGGAAAAAGATATAATGTTAAACAGAGTAACAGGATAAGATGCTACCATGGATTAAGAAATGCGAGTTACTATCGCTGGGAGAAGTATTAACTAGATGGGTGAAGCATGGGACATTTGGAGATACAGTAATATAATTTATCACACCAAATTTAGCATCACCATTTACAACTGGATAGTAAGTTGACCTATTGCAAACATCAAGGAAATACAAAGGCCTAAGAAGATCTGACAGGAAAGGTATTTAATTCAAGAGAGGATCTACAATTAGTTAATATTTACTATCTTTTTCACATTTGAAACGATTCGCAATTCATATTTTTTCTATTGGCAAGTTGATAAGTGTGATAATAGAGTATGCACCAGTCATTTGATTTCAAAGAATTACAGTGTTTCCAGCTGTTGTCCCTTATTAAGACAGGCTATTGTTCCAGAATGGGAGTTCTTGTGGCGCTACCTAGGAGTTAATGCACAGCCCAAAGTCTATTCAAGTCTATCTTTTACCTAATCTTGTCATGTAAGCTCAAGTGATTCTTTGACCACATAAGAATCTTTCCTTCATCCCATAAAAGCTCGTCTAAACACTAACAAACCTTTTTTTCAGGTGATAAATTACTGAACTACCAAAAAACTGGCGCAATTAAAAACCAAATCACAAGAAAACTTGAAATGATAATGAAAATCAGTATTACAAAAACAATACGAAACTAAAATCCCGTGTCACAAAAAAGAAAAAATAATAACACACCTGCATACAGACGAGATTGGAGTCACCCATAACATGAATATTCGTAAACCCTTTTTCAAGAGCATATCTCAACCCTAAAATCATGGCTCGATATTCAGCAACATTATTGGTTGCTATACCCAAACCTTGACGCAATCTACAAATCTGTACAAACGATTGTTAGGAAATACAGAACAACAAATAATAAGGAGGACAAAAGTTTATCTACAAGCCCCTAGAGAAAACTAGAAAAAGATGTACCAAAGTTCCATCATTAGATCGCAGCACAGCTCCTGCCCCAGCTTGTCCAGGATTTCCTTTCGAGGCACCGTCAAATTGGAGAATACAAGACCGCTGCAGAAAAATATACAGATCAAGTTTGCTAGCACTACAAATTAACAAAAGCATCAAAATTTAATATGTCACTAAAGAATTCCTTTGTGAACATTTCATATTGGTATTTTTCGGTTGCTTGTGGGGTAAAGCGAGACAGACTGAAATTTCAAATTATCAACTACAATAGAAAAACAAAAGCATAATTTTGCATCTATCAAGTGTCGGCACAACAACTCACACCAGAAGACAGAGCTTGAGCCTCCATATGAAGATCCAACTTGGCCTGCTTCCTTGAAAGATTATTTGAAATAGATGATGATCCAAGGCCTTCCTGAAAAGTTGAAATAAACATAAACGGCAACATCCGTAATAGAAGTCATGTTAACACATGCCCCCGAGGCATACAAGCACATACATTAGAGAATATGTTTCAACCATAGAAGTTAGTGAGACTGCAACTTCTATTTTTTTTATCAGAAACAGCGAGACTGCAACTTACCCCTGTTTCTGAACCCAACATTTCCTGCAATCTCTTTTTTGGCAGATCTTCTCTAGATGGTTCAACTTTGGAAAAAGATGGTTGCTGTAAGTGAAAAAAAAAATGTTTTAACTCAAAATTACATGACCAGTTCAGAAGGGAAAAGGCAAAAGGAATTAACTCTATACTATACAGCTGATCATTGTAACAATCACTCTAACTCCACTACTCAAGCATAGATTTTTATCTTTCACGTGGCAGTCCCAACAACATGAATAAAACAGATAAAGGGCTGAACCAGGAAATTTTTAAAGGTCGGGAAGAAAGGCCTGGCAATGTTGACAATACATACCTCCAATTATTAGTACATGTAATTTAAAAATGTCGCATTAAAAGCACCAAAAGAGAGGTGCAGCCATGTATGTATTTAACAAGGTAGAACTTAGGTAAAGGGAGAAACTTAACTACTATCATCTTTTGACCCTTTTCTAATAAAAACAAAAATTTTAGTAACATGATTTTCCAACACTAATGGGGCCCATTGCCACCTTTGTCTATGACTACAACTACATATCTATCATATTAAATGCGAGGAAGATTTGGTAATGCATATAAAATTACTAAAATAACTTCACACTTTAGAAAATACAACTTGAACAAGGATTTGAACCATAACCTTATGTACAAAGAAAACATACATTTACCACTTGACCAAACACTATCACATATTCACGTCCTTAAAGTGTTTTAAAAGTCAACATAATATCAAGAATCACCAGGTTTAATATTGCACACACATCGAGTGTCCCAAGAGTTCTAGCAGACTTTTAATTCAAAACTTTTTGGACATGATCCAACATTATCCCATTGTACTAGTGGAATTATAGTTCTGCAAAAATATGAAAATTATGTGGTAGCCTTTTAGGTGGATGTTGATGCATGGAAGATTTGCATAATGAAACTCCATATTTGTGCTTTCATCTTCGCCAAGATGAGCAATGCAATATCTGCACTTGGTAAGGTTGTGTCCAAACAAGTTTTCAAACTTACAGAACTACCTCAGATGTCAAGAATCAGACACAATAATTACCTACCTCTCAGCTCAAAATAACAAATATATATTGTTCAATGCATAATAAGAGAGTTTACACTATGTTACAGCCTTAGTAGCATTTGGATGAACATAAGAGAAAGGACCTAGATCATCCACGGGCTAACAAAAGAATGCTTTTGACACAAAATGTGCCATTCAGCATTTAAAATCAAAACCTGACAAAACAGTCATGCCAGATCATCCACGAGCTGGTAAATAAATTGCATTAAAAGTATCATCTTTGTGTCATTCACAAAGATTCCTCCAAACCAACATTGAGATCATTTGTTCAACAAAGTATGGATCAAATGAGCTAATATATATACTTGCTGAAAACTGGAAAAAAACTATTACAATTGTTTACGTAAGACATGATATCTCTCACCTGGAAAGTGCAAGGCACAAGAGTGCCAAATATTTCGTCGGTTAGATCTGCAGCTCTGATGGAATAAAGAGCATTCTTAAGCCCGCAAGAAAGAAGATATTCTTCTGCGCCCTTTGGCATAGAGTTCCCTTTGAAAACACTGACAGGAGGATCACATATCTATTAGGAAAAAGGAAAATGTCAATCCTATGTGAAGTTCATAGCAAGTCCTATACGACTGAAAAGTAGAACAATTGGCATATCTAAACGTGTAAGATGAAATCAATACAAAAAAGGCTGTTAAAGCAATTCCAAAAGATATTGAACAAGTCCCAAACAATGAAGCAGAAAAAATTCCTCACAACAGCACAAGACCAGGAGTGACTTCAATATAAAACCAAAGGGGCAAAGGCACGTCAGCACTGAATATAATTAGAGCGCACCATTTTTGAAAATTTTAACTGATACAAGCATTTTTGGAAAAAATTAAATTGAGCCTGTAATAGTATAGAATTGTTCCCTCTTATTTAGGGAAAAATTGAACTTGCCCCCTTTATATGTGTGGATTTGTAATCTGAAAATTTTCCTCTTCAAGGGTATGGCGAAATAAATGCATACATCTGGGTAATCTAGCACTTCAAATGATGTAAAGTGACATTTGTACTATTGGTTTTTCAATACAAGCAGCATGCACATCGAATTGACCTGGAGGCAACTTAGGGAAAGGAGAGGGGCAGGGGGAGCCACAGCTCGAACCGGGTGGGGACATCTTCTTCGCCATTAGACCACCAACCCAGGTCTTTTTCTAATGAATTTCTTTCCAATACTGTACTTTAGTGACATTATTCAACTGTATCAAGGTGGATTTAATTTAACCTTTCCCTATAGTACCTCCCCCCCCCCTCTTTCTCTCTCTTACCGTTTATATTGTGGATCCAGCTCGGTTATTAAGCCTAAATAATACAAAAGGCATAGGTCATTTGAATCGGGTATGAGATGATGTCAAGCTCTAGATAAAATGATCCACCAAATAAAGAAATAAAAATGATCACCAATATTTTGATTGTTACATTACAGAAATTGCTGATTAGTTCAATCAATTGACATAATAATTCATGAATAAAAGTAGAGCTATGTATAAAGAATTTAGAAGGTGATACTAAATGCATTTTAACATTCACGGAATGCTCAAGTCCGACAAAGCAAGACAATAAATCAAATTACTGTGGTAAATGACATGAATAATCATGTAATATAAAAAAATAAATCAGGCAAAAAGAAGAAAAAAGAGAGAGAGAGATTTGAGAAGAAGAAGAGTAATTACTGAAGATCCAACTTGAGCTTGACAATCACTTAAATTCTTGTAAACGCCAACAATATCCCCTTTGCGAACAACAAAGAATGTACTCTTCTCTTGCTCCATGTCCGCCTTGGGATCTGATTTTTGTGTACCACGAGATCTGATTCCGGTAGACCTTCGAGACGAGTAGCACTGAACACGAAATCTATAAAAATAAGAAGAAGAATCGAAATTAACGAGTTTAAAAGAAGCATGCCCAGAACTTGTTGTTGTTGTTGTCCATGAAGAAGGGGTTGAAAAGCCCCAAAATGAAGTAGTCCTCCGCGAGACAAAACGGCAGCCAGTTGCTGAAATTAAAGTAGTGGTTGAATAAGCATGAAACAAACAGTTCATCAGAGATTTAAACTTTCCCTAGCGTCTCCAAGCTTCTCTTCTCAACCCAAATTGATTTTTAGATTTTTCTGGCGATCCTCCTAAACCCTTTTTGTTCGGTGAGCCAGAAAATCTACGGAAGAGAGTCGAGAACAATAACTCCTATTCTTCCAAAAAAAATTAAATAAACACAATACCTTCTCTCGGTTTTCTATTACTAGACAGCGGGTGCGCACTCTCTTTCTTTAAACATTTAAATTGAATATTACAAATAATTTTTAAAATTTTAATTAAATATATTTTTTAATATCTTTTTATTTATTAGAAACGCCCTCTTTTATTACTTAATGTTAAGTGAGTATTCAACAATATACTCTTTTCATGTTAGATAAATTTATGTAAGTGCTCTCACCTCTTATTATATGAACCTTATTTATAAAACATTCAAGTAATTTATTGTCTGATGTTAAACGAGTTCTTATAAACAAAATCTTCTCACGTGAGGCTAGTATGTGTAACTGCACTCACCTCTCATTAGGCAAGTTTTAGGGGTTCTAGTGATTATAAATTTACCTTAGGAGTGTTTGTGACAAATATGAGAGGTATAAATAACACTGCTTTTCACAAAATATAAAGAATGATGAAGAACACATATTCACAAAAATGAGATAACATCTTACCACATATCTCAACTTATCTTTCATCTTCTCATCTAAATTAATTGTTTTTCTTTTCATTTTTTATGTTACTATCAAACATAGCTAAATAGTTCAATGGATGGTCAACGTTTTTTCTTTTTTGTAGCTAGAACGCCAAATATTTGAAATAATATTTTTTAATAGGGACAACCAAAATATCACCTACTTGGTGTTGTAACTACAAATTAAGTATTGGTTGCCCCACACATAAAATAAAAGTTAGTAGCAAGTTACCGATTTAAATGTCAACACTTGGTGGCAGATTAATAAGTTAGAGGTTAAAATTTGGTAACATTTTGCTGAGATCAAATGTCGGTGGACTATTTTTAAAAATTAACTCAGCCAAAGTTTGTCTAATGTCAAGTAGATGAAAGATTACCGAATTGAATGTTGAAATTCAGCAGAGAGATACTAACTTAATGCTTAAATTTGGGGTGTCACTTTATGGTTGCCATAATTAATAATTTTAGAATTGTGGTGTTAAGGCTACAATAGTATTTTGGATACAAAGTCGGGGTGCTTATAACATCACTCATGGTCACATGATATGGTGATTCTATTTTTACTTAGTTAGTTCAAATTTCATAAAATAAATTTATTTATTTTTAGTTTAAGATTTTATTTTTTTGACAGTACATGTTTAAGTTTAAAATATATTAAAATTTTAAATATTTACAACCAACACTTGACATGTTCCATTGTAAAATCTACATTGCCACGAGGTTTGTGGGTGAAAGTGGTCTCCTCACAAAGTAAATGGAAATGGTAAAAAGATAAGATGTTTTTGGTTGATGGTAAGTTCTTTTAATAGCGTTTATATTCTTTCGATAGTACATTCTCCATTTATATGTGTGTTTAACTAGTTTAAAGGCAATTCATATGAGTTATCCCTTTTCTATTATATGTATAGAATTAGAGTTACAATGATGTATTAAGATTAATTGTAAAATGACTATATTGGGTAAAATTGCTCACCAATCTACTACTGTACATATGGTATAATTCTTATCCAAAATTAATTAATTGTATGCTTTACAAGTGTACCCCTCATATTACTTAACGCAACTATCTCAACCAAGCATCATACTTTCTTCGTGTTGCACAGATATCATGTGTTCCATCGGTGATAGCACCCGTCTCGGCTGAACTGTTCTCTTATATTGACACTAGATGGCACCATTATGACCTTCTCAACATGGATCCTTTTCTAAGCACTTAACCTAAATCTCAATTGGGTTAAACTCCTCGGCTCGGCTCTACGGTGGTCCATTAATTAAATGGGCGAGCCCAAAACAAATGCATAATTTCTATGCTCCCTTAAGGTTCAATTAATATGAATCTTGTTTTCTTTCTTTTTTTTGGCTCGACCACTAGATTTATTTGTATATTGTTTGTATGATAAAAAAAATAATAATTAACATGATAAATGGTATTTTTGTCTTCTAATTCCAACGGTGTATCATGTACTAACACATGTGTCATCTTTGTTAAATATTTTCTAACGGAAATAAGTTGAAGTGATAAAATCATATAGACTGTAAAAGCTAAAAATATATAAAAATGTTTCTAGCACAATAAGTAAAAAAACAAAAGAAAAAAATTTAAGGTAAATGCTAAAGCGAAGCTAAATATATATTTTCCAAAAAAGTTTTAGACTAGGCGATACACTGTGTGTCGCCCCAATCTAACATGCCCTTGGGCGATATTAAAGGGCAACATCGCCCCATGATATTTAAAAAAAACAAATCTTGAGGCAAAACATTGTAAATTGCCTTAAGCATAATAGCTTATGAGACACCTCAAGCAATTATCTTAGGCAATACATTGTATAATGCCTACGTTATTTTTTTTACATTTTTATAGTGTGTTGCTCAAATTGCTATACTATATACCTACTTTTACACTACAATTTTGGCATGCACGGTGAAAATGGCCTATAACGTCTCAGTCCTAATTAGTGCACTTACGACACCATTACGACTTAAGGGATTCACTAACACATTTTAAACTAGCTAAAATACGTCGATCAAATAATAAATAAAAATACTATAGAATGCTGAAATGTCCAATTAAAATTAATCATCGTATATGAATTCAAAAATAAATACTAAATAATATATGTATCTTTCACATTGTGTCAACTTGACACATCTCTACGTGTCACCCATCATCATCATCGTTGTCCATAATTATGAGACTAAACAATATTTGGCATTCTCAATTCAATAAATATTACAAGTGAATGAAATGACATGTACTTCTTTTAGGTATGCTGTAGAATATCCCACAATAATTTTAGTAAATAATATAGGGAAATGATATTAGCACTCCACTTTCATCCTTAGGCACTCCACTTTCATTTTTAGTGACACTTATATATATATATATATATCATTTGGGACACTTTTTATGTCACTAAAAGTAAAAGTGGAGTGCCTAAGGATGAAAGTGGAGTGCTAATATTATTTCCCATAATATAAGTGCATAATTGACATACGAATGTGGTATCAAATAACTATACTTCGAACCATAATCCAAACCCGACGACTCTTTACACGTTACATCAACCTTTGTACTTACATATATATATATATATATATCAAAACAGGGCAGGGATATACTTATACATAAAAGTAATCCTTTAAAACATTTAATCTTTATGTATCAATAATATATTGAAAACATTTACTTAATGCAAGTAAATCCATACTATATATAATGTGCTCGTGCCATACCATCTGTTAGAAGATCTATGCCTGAATAATAATCACATCCATCTCTATGGACATATATAAGAAGTTTGATGCCGACAAAAAATCTAGAATAATCACATCCGAGATATAAATAGCAGTCCACTATGTCCTGCTAGATAAATGATGCTTCTACATTGATATCAAGTCAACATAATATGTCTTTCACAAGTATACTATAGAGGATCACATTGTCCTACAAAGTAATTAGTGCTAATGTTGTTATATAGATTTCGAGTTATCCACCGCTGGCTCTAATCAGCACGATGCTTTACTTACCTTTTGCACGTTTAGGGATTCAACCCAGGGTCACACTCCCCAATTATTTCTATACCGGTATAAAACTAATAATATATCATAATTTCTCATAATACAATCATTGTAAATATATAACATAATACTAAACTACTAGCGGCCTTAATAGAATGATGATAATAATATACACAGAACTAATACTTCTAGAAGACCACCAGACAATATATATATTCATTTATTGCCAATATACTATAATATATAAGCTCTGCTTTCAATCTCATTATCATAATATTGCTAGATACATTGAATCCTGAACATAATATAAGACATAACCAAGTGCCATGTGTCTTGTCATGCTATGGAATACACTTAATTTCACATTTTACAATTTTTCATGTACAATAAGCAATATCTCATTTTTCACACATATAACTTCTATAACAATTTTTTTAATCTTATCAATTGAATCTCTCTTGACAAATTATAGCGTATAATCATTTATAATATCCAATTTATAAGGTTTCACTATTTTTCTTTAAAAATTATCATTTTTACTAAATATCTCAAAACAAGTATTTTAGGAAAATTTGTGAAACTCATATATAAATTGATATTCTTCAAGTTATATCATAATATGCCTACATATAAATTACTATAATATTTCGCAACCAATAAATGCAATAAAATTAATATCACTAATTTAACTCAAAATTTATGATTTTTAATAATAATCAATGCAAATTTGTGTAACCTTTATAAAAATATTGAACTAATAACCATTACATCAATTTTTATGGAGCACATAAGAGATGGAAGCCAAGTTAGTTCATTAAGTAAAAATTACTGAAGAATATTTGGTCCAAATTGAAGCATTTGATGCATAAAATAACTTCCACATAAAAACCTTGGACAAATGCTAAACATTAAAGTTTTAATTTAATCCAAATTAAATAAGGTTTATTAAAATTTAAAAGGAAGAAAAGAGCTTAAGCTCTCGGCCAATTCAATGAAAGAAATGAAAATTTTATACACAAGCTGAGCTGGTTTGTTATAGTCAAAGTTTTAGCATAATTAAAATCATTTATCTTCCAATTTTATAACATTATTATCCTAACCCTATACTTTTACATCTTTACATTTTAGTCATTTTTCAACTCAAATAAATTTTAACATTTTTAATCCACTTTAAAACAAGTTCCTCATCAAACATAAGTCTTGAATCAAGTACCAAAAATACTTAAACACTTTCAAAATTATTTTTCAAGATTTTCATATATCAATTCGCTTACGCATCAAGTAGCCACCACAACAAATTTGCTTATACTATATGCAACTCTAATACAATATAAACTATATGTCAGGTAAACCCACAATTAAACCACTAGCATGCTTTACAAATATATAACAAATAAAACACGTACATTATTATTAACCATGTAATTACTTCTTAACACAAAAGTAACACATAAGACAAATAAATGATACATTTCTTTCTATTGTCAAGTCAACCATATATTAATTTACTCGACCCAACCACATATGTCACATAGTAGTTACAACCTAACTACTCCAATTGGACTGGTCAAATTTTAGTTTAACTCATGATTCAAACATTTAGTCTTGTTAACCCATAATTAACTTATAATTAAGATACGGGGTGTCACATGGCCTAACATAGTTTAAGGGTCCAACCAAAAGCAAAAGTTAAAGGGTTAGAGTTTTTGTTCTCCTTCTTATTGAATATGAAGATCTTTCTCGAGCAGTATAGATTGCAATGGAAGCGGGTGGATCAACTCTTTTAAGTGAAGATCTAACTCAAGATTATGAAGATCTTTAATTCTTTGTTTGGGTATTTATTTTCTTATTTTGTTTATTTTTTTTTTAACGTTGACGAAAGCTCTATTTGGTGAAAGTCCAAATTTGTTTTTTTTTACTTTTTTCCTTTATCTTATTCCCACTTTGATTATTGTTCACGGTGATGAAAATTATAGCGCATGACCTGAAAAACACAATTGTTTCTTTTTGGGGGTTTTAGATTTTACAGAAAAGTCCATTTTTCGGGCGTTTGAAAGAAACTTGAGTTGTTACCTATGTGACATGACGTGGAAGATTGGGCAGAGGGTTATGGTGACCATAATTGGGGTAAGGGCAATAAATTTAGACTATTCGGATAAGCATTTTTTTGGACGTTGTTTTATGTTTCTATTGTGCCTTACGGATAATTATCATCGATATCGACTGTTTTTTCAAGATGTTTAAGGGTTGGTTTGTTTGTTTGGGTTTTTTTTTTTTTTTTAATAAAATCCTTGACGTAAGACATTTGTAAGTTTTTAAAGTAATCATTTATTCTCGTGTGATATTTTGAATGTTATCAATATTGTGTTTCTTATTTTTAGAAAAAAAAAAGTGCTAATAGAGTGTCTTAGGTCCCGTTTATTTTTATAATAAAGTTTGGTACTTAATTTTTGACTCTACATATTATTAAATCAATTATCTTTTTGTCAAACCATATTATTACTTTGAGAAGCTATATTGTATTATTCTAAAGTTGTATATATTACTCTGATATATATATATATATATATATTATGATAATAGTACTACCCTTTATTTTTATGTATCCGTGGACTTTAGCTCTCATTTTAGATAGAACTGTCAGTTAACCTAGTCAAATGTCATAAATATCCCTCTTTGGTTTAGAGAAAATGCAAATGCAATAATTATTTAAATTCTTTAAATACTGCTTAAAACAAAGACTATCAATAAAGTATAAATAGCGTAACAGAGTATGAAACTTTCACTAAAATTAGAAAATATTTTTTTTACATATAAATTTGTGTAAACTAATAATGAGAAATTGTGTATGAATTGTTATGGTATAGAACTTTCACTGAAATTAAAAAATATTTTTAAATTTGATTACTTAATATGAAATATTATTGTTTTTATAATTTTTTTTAAAATAATAATCATTTCAAATTAATATTGCATTCTTATTTGTGCCTCAACCGAAAATGTCATTAATAATTTTTGTAGGGACATTTTTGACATTTGACACCACTTAACCAACGAATCCATCTAAAATATGGGCCGAAGCCCAGAAAAACCCAGTTGGCTACCAAATTTTATTGTGAAAAAACCAAATGGGACCAAAAGCCATAATTTATTGAAATTAAGTCAATAATAATGGGGTAATGCTCGAAGAAAGTGCTCAAAACATTAGCCTTAAGGTTGGATGAAGTAATTTTTAAAATTTATTAAAATTGTAAATAATTGAAGCTAAAATTTCATTATTTAAAATTCTTTCCATTACATTTTTTTAAGTTTAGACATTTGTATGTAGAATTTAAAAAATAATAAGAATTTAAAATATCACTTTGTGTTAAGTTGAAATTTGAAGAATGACACATCATATAACAGGATTTTAAGTTATAATTTTTTAAAAGTTAAAATTTAGCAAATTTATCGCATGTAAAATTTCAATTTCTTTAATAATTTTATCAAGCAATGGACTTTCACTTTTCCGCGCTCCAAATCTCAATTTTTGCTCAAATGCCAACTTTTTTTCTCATCCAAACACAGGATAAGAGAGAAAAAAAAAAAAAAAAAAACTCAATTTTAATGATGAAACAATTTTTGTTGCTTTGTTGCAAGAATGTTTCTATTACGCCATGTTTGAGAGTTTAGGAGAGGAAAAAAAAAGAAGAAAAATGAAAAAGAGAGAGAAAGCAAACTTATTTCCTATCCCCCGTTTTAAGAAAAAATATAATAATACTTCCTTATTTTTGGCGGAAAACGGGGCAACAAGCCCGAAGCTTATACCAAGCTCCTCTATATCATTGGAGGGGGTTTCAAAAAACACAACAGCGGCAGTAGTTAACTGACACAGTGAATGAGGTACGTAAAACATTCCACACTCCCAAGGCTACGTTGAAGTTCCTTGCATTTAGTAGCGAAGTCAGCTACATGAGGCTGCGTAGCCTAGGCTGGTCATTAACCAGATAAACCACTTGTGATGAATCGGTCTCCACGAGAACCCTTAAAGGACCCTTTGCATTCAAAATTTGTTGGCCGTGGAACAGTGCCAGCGTAGCCCACAGCCTTCTTTCCTACTTATTTGTGAGTTACTAAAATAAAACGCAAGCTTTGGGCATACTCATGGTTCTAATATTGATAAGAAAGGAGCATAGGCATAGGTAAGTAAATATTCAATTAGGGCACGCGCTGAACATATGCATTTGACTTAAATATATATTAACCTTTCTCTCATTTTTGAAATTGTTGCTATGGAACAAAAGAATTAGAGATGCACACTTATTGTAAGCTAAAAATTTAATCAATTGCCCAAAAAGAAAAACATGGTTCGATACACTCGTTATTCTTAAAAGCCCCAAAACTTCCCCACTTTTGGGACAAAAGCAGGTATGGATTAGAAAATGGGAAAAAAGACATCGCGATGATTTCAGTTCAGACAGAAAGAAAAATTCTTTCAAGCAAGTACTGAACACAAACGTGTATTTACAAAACAACCAGCTAATGGGAAACCAAACCAAAACCTAAAGTCAAGAATGAAAGAATAATGAACCAATAATCTAACTTCCCTTCATAAATTAACTATGATCCCATTCAATCACTGGTTGAAGGGACTGCACCGCCATCATCACCGGAACTGGTGGAGTTTACCGGTCTAATCTCTTCCAATTGCTGCAGAACCTGATGAACTTCAGGCCGAGCCGACGGTGATGGATCCACACAATGCAATGCCAATTTCAAAGTGTTCAACAACTCATCACCAACTGCTGATGCATCCTTCATTAGTTCCAAATCAAACACCTCGTTAGTCCACTCCTCCTTCACTATCGAAGCAACCCAATTGGGCAAATCTGCACCGTTCATTGCCTCGCCCGGTGACTTCCCAGTTAGAAGTTCCAACATGATAACACCGAGGCTGTACACATCCGTCTTTGTGTTGGCTTTCTTCAGCTTCGACAGTTCAGGTGCACGATAGCCCAGTGCACCAGCAGTTGCAATCACGTTAGAATTAGCTGCAGCCGTCATTAGCCTCGACAGTCCAAAATCGGCTATCTTTGCATTTGCGTTCTCATCAAGAAGAACATTGCTCGAGGTCAAATTCCCATGGATTATGTTCTCATTAGTGTGAAGATAAAACAAGCCCTGGGTCATCCCTTTAACGATTTTCATCCTCATTGGCCAATCAATTGGCGTGTCCGGTCCTCGAGCTGCATCAAAATCCAACAAGTTAATAAAACAAGTTGATGGTCAAAATGCAAATTGGAACCAAATTTAGTACTAAAAGCATCCACGGATATCAGATTGGTACTAAACCAAACACCTGATGTCCAATTCTTTTCGGACGGGTGTCAAATGTATACATGCTGTCTATTTAAAACCTAAACATCAATCGTTCCTGTGACAAAAAACTTAGCCAAACTTAAGTCTATCTTTCGCCTAATACACATTAATAATAGTAATATGGCGTAAAGTTAATTTAATTAATTTTTTTTTTTGCAGCTCTCACCGTGGAGGAAAGAAGCTAGACTTCCTCTGGAAATGTAATCGAAAACAAGAAGCTTCTCTCCTTTAGGACCCAAGTAATAAGCCCTCATAGCCAAAAGATTTGCATGTCGAATTTTCCCAATAACATTAGCCTCTGTTTCGAATTCTCTCTGATTCTTGGTAATCTTCTCTCTCAATCTTTTTACCGCAACTTGACTACCATCTTCCAGTGTGGCCTTATAAACAGTCCCATAAGTACTCTTCCCCATAATTTCAGCTGTGGCACATAAAAGATCATCGGCCGTAAAAGCCATAGGACCATCGAAATGGACAAGCTTTCCTCCCGCCTCTCCACCGGCTTCGACTTCACTGACGGTTGGAGGTACACCCTTTCCAGCACGGGTCCCACTGGGTCCCACTACGGCCCCACCATCCTTTGCTTTTGATGCAGCCCTTCTCCTAATCAAGCAACACAGCAAGACAAAGCAGAGCAAAAGTAACACTACGAGGAGAACACCAGCTGCTATGAGAATAATATCTTTGGTACTTAGTTTTCTACCATGGCCTTTTGATGTTGGTGATGAAGATGGGGTGACCGGAGAAGGCGATACCGGACACGGGTTTGAACCACTGTACCCACAGAGCTGAAGATTGCCCACAAAGGCACTTGAAGTGAACTTTTGAAGGAGGCTATTGGGTACAGGACCAGAGAGATTGTTATATGAAACATTGAAAGAACTAAGATTGGCTAGGTTATCGAGAGAGACCGGAATTTCACTGGAGAGGTTGTTATGAGATAAATCAAGTTGTGTGAGAGTGGAAATGTTGCCGATAGTGGCTGGAATTAGGCCGGTGAACTTGTTACTCTTCAGGTTGAGAACTGATAGGTTTTTTAATTTGTCTATATCTTCTGGGATTATGTTATCAATGCTGTTGCTCTCTATATTCAAAGAAACAAGTGAGGATAGATTGGAGAGAGTAATGGGTAAGCTTCCATTGATGTCATTGAATGAAAAATCTAGTGTTCTAAGCTTAGAGAGCCTGCCCAAATCACTTGGTAATGTTCCACTAATTTGGTTATGGCTCAATGAAACTTCTTCAAGTTCACTCAACTTGCTCAAAGAAGGAGGAATACTTCCAGAGAAGTTGTTATGATCAAGTGTTAAAGATTGAAACCTATCTCTACCTGAACCACCCCAAGAATCTGGTATAGACCCAGAGAGATTATTGTACTGTAATGCAAAGAAAATAAGGGAAGAAGATTGAGTGAGACTAAATGGGATTGAACCGGTCAACGAATTGAAGCTAAGATTAAGTCTAAAAAGCTTGGTAGAGTTAGCAAGAGAATCCGGAATAGTGCCGGTGAGCGAATTATTACTAAGATCAAGTGTTTGAAGCAAAGGACAAGAGCCAAGTGAAGGAGGAATTGAACCCGAAAGCCAATTGTTGAATAGTTGAACTCCTCTGAGATTGGGGAGAAATCCTAATGCCATTGGAATTGAACCCCCAATGGCATTATCATGGAGGCTGAGTTTTCGTATTGCTTGAAACTGGCCAATCTTTTCAGTTATTCGGCCACCTAATCCCTTCCATGGAAGCTGTATGACAATAACTTGTCCTTGCGCGCACTTTATTCCGACCCAACCACCGGAGCAGGCTCCATAGCCGCTATCGTTCCAGCTTCTTAAGAAGCCTCTGGGGTCGATTAGGTCGTGTTTGAAGGCTTGGAGTGCTTGGTAATCTGCTTGGGTTACAATTACACCATCCCAGCTCTGGCTTGAAGCTGGGTGAATGAGGCAACTCAATAGCTGAAGAAAGATCACAAAATGGGCACGGTGGAGAAACTTATACGAAGAAGGAGGAAAAGGATTGGAATGAATCTTCCATTTTTCCTTCTTTTTGTTGGAAATTTGATGACAGTGAGCTACTACTCTTCTGATTGAGAGCTCAAGAATTTGAAATGGGTAGGTGTAAAGATTATTGGGAGATTGAATTTGAGGCTCCATGCCCTCTAATTTGATGGGCTGAAGAAAGAAAGAGAAGTATAGAGTGAAACAGTGGAGAAAAAAATTTGAGAGAGGGTTTTGTAGTGAGACTGGTTGGAGATGAACAGTAGATGGGGGGGGGTCCCTGTGATTGAGCACGTGATGAGAGAGAGAGAGAGAGAGAGAGAAGGGTTTTAGTTAAGAAGAAGGAATCTTGTTTTGGGGGAGACAAAAAAAAGATAAAAATGTCAGGTGCGTGATACAGAAGAGACAGAGGCGCTCTATATCTTCTTGTACAAAAAGCCTAACGGCTAGTTTTATTTGTATTTTTTGAGATCCATTGAAGTGCTTGGGGGATAAGAAAGATAGCCGAGTCTTTTTATTTCCCCCACCGCTCCTCCAACGGCTATGTTTCTTTCGCGGGCCAAACTAACATTAACTGGATAAATGTATGCATGTATTATTAGGTGCCAAAATTAATTAATTAAAATTGTTTTTTGCGCAGGGACGGCTAAATCAACTTTTTTATAGGGGAGAGAGGCTTCCGTCATAATACGAGGTTAAATATGGTTCACCCTTTTTGGCAGCATTACACCTATGTGAATTGGACATCATCTTTTATTACACATGGCCCAAGAAAGCTACAATGTCTCCAAGGAAAAGTATCCCCTCAATTATTTATTTCATTTAATGAAATCTAATTCCAGAATTTAACCAACCATTCTTCTTCTTCTCTTTTTTTTTTTTCATTTGATAGAGATGATTTTTATAAAAGATAAATTATTTTTACAAAATTTAAATCGAAAGTGGGCGTAATAAAAATTTGATATATATATTTCTTTTCAATTATTAAAATTATAAATGATTATCTCACCCACTTTAATGTTGAAACTTCTTATACTATTTATTTGGAGATTATGTACTCATCATAGAAATCATCTTCAAGAAATTTTAATATTTTTTAATTCATTTAACCTTTGAACTAAGCCCTATTTAAAGAAATTGAACAGAAGGATACTAGAAATGAGTCAAATTCGAAAAGTTGTATACTAAAACAACCTTCCTATGATATTCGCTCACAGTAAGAAAAAATAAGATCTTTTTTGTGTGCCTAGGCTGTTGGGCCTCGTTTGATTCAGGTATTAGGATTAGTGGGATTAATAATACTAGTATTAATAGTACTGGACTATTAATCCTGGTATTAATTTAATACCAAACCTGTTTGGTTCTGTAACTCGTATACGAGATTATATTTTGGTAACAAAAAAAAAAATTAAAAATTTTTTCAAAATTTTTTTTTCTCTAAAAATATTAAAATAATAATAATAATAGTTAGTAATGGCATTTTTGAAAAATATGGTTCCTTTTCTTATTCCTAGATAAACAATACCACCTCCCCTGGTAATAAATTATAGCACAAATAGTGGGTAATAAGTTAGTACGGTATTAGTAATAGCACATTTGTGCAAATCAACAGGTTTTATAAAAAGTGGTATTAATAATCTCATCCCACTTTGTTAATACCCGAATCAAACGAGGCCTTGGGTTTACACTATGAAAGAATGTATCATGTTAACATATATTTTAAGGGGTATATATCATGCCCTTATAAATAGATATAATTAATTAATACACATTAAATTAGGCTAAAATTATTATTTCATAGCATACTTAATATATACTGTTGGTCTCGTTTGATTCGGGTATTAAAAAATGGGATATGATTATTAATACCACTTTTTTTATAATACCTTGTTTGATTCGCACAAATGTGCTGAGATTACTAATACCAGTACTAACTTAATACCACTCTTTGTGGTATAATTTAATACCAAGGGGGAGTTGTATTATTTATCCAGGATTAAGAAAAATGAATCATGTATTTTCAAAAATAACATTAATATTATAATATTTTCAAAAATGCCACTACTACTACTACTATATTATTATTATTTTAAAAAAAAAAATTTAAAAAAATTAATTTTTTTTTCTTTTTTTTTTAAATATTTTTTTTTGTTAGTCCAAAATATAATCCTGTATACTACGAGTTACAAAACCAAACATGGTATTAACATCAACAAGAGATATCCTAGTATTAATAATGTATGAATCAAACGTAGTATTAGTATTAAATTAATAACAGGATTAATAATCCAGTACTATTAATACTGGTATTATTAATCCCACTGATCCTAATACCTGAATCAAACGAGGCCTTATAGTATATGTTAACATTTTTGAATTTGGAAGACGTAATGAGCCTATTTGTTGAAAACTATTGAGTAAATGTTGTTCGAGTTTAATGTTATAAGCAAAATGGTAAAAGAAAACAATTATACACGAAAACAATTATATAAAATGATTATGCCCAAGATCTACTAACTTTATGTTTTTACGTAGGGATTTAATATCAACATGCAAAAATATTCAAGCTCTCGCCCCACACAGTCAGGTAAATTAGGGAAATTTTATTTAAACTTAAATTTGAGCTATGTTGACTAATGTTTTAAGTCAATTCACAATAATAAAGTATTTTTTAACAAAAAAATAAAAGGAAATTTCAATTCAACTTCATAAGCAAGGAATCTAGCCACAGATTGAAATCTTACAGAGCGTGAGATGAGCATTTTAGAGCATTTCAAGCAGTTGTATGTAATTTTGTTTTATTTAAAATTTACATAATTTGTAAAAAAATTCATCTCTAGTAGTCTTTTAAAAGTGAGTTTTGTGTAAAACGAAAGTATAAAACACACCCTTACAATGCCTTTCTCACTCCTCAAATTTTTTTATAAACCTTTAAAATATAATAACTTTTAATATAAAACATGAATTTTAATAGAAATTATATATTTAAAATCTACTTATCAATACATATAAATTAAGATCAATTATGATTATATTATTATGTATATATAATTTCAAGAAAAAATGATAAAAAAATGTATAAAATAATAGCTAACGTTTGTTCGTATCTTATTGGATATTTTCAATTTTACACACAAAAGTTTACAAAATTCCCATTGGAGGATATTTTTTTAGACTTCAAGTTTTGTGAAAAAATGTTTTATACAAAAGATATACACATCAATTTTTACACAACCAACTTTACTTTTTGGTTTTATGCTAAATCTTTTAATTCGATAGTTTCAGATGCAATTAGTTGGTAAAATCCCTATTAACTATCTTATTATGAACTCTGATTATAGTAACAAATCTAATACTAATTACCGAAGTACATAAGTATAAACTGAATGTGTAGATTTATAAATAGATTTTTATTCAAAATTCGGGTTCAGGGAGAATGAAGGATTGCGATTAAAGCTTTTAAAAATACTAGTTTTTGTGCACATACGTGACACACGTGGTTTTAATGCTTAACAAATGTGATTAATTAAGTCCATTAATGAATACATACATATTAAGAATTGAATAATTAGTATGAAATAAAAATAATTATAAATAAGCAAAAATATAGTATCAAGTGTAAAATTTAATTAATAATTATAAGAAAATCATAAAATCAGTCTCCTATATAAAAATGTTATAGATATATGATAAAAATTGATCAGATATATACGAAAGTAATATATTTTTAATAAATTTTTAGAATTGGTAACTAGTTAATTCTATTAAACATACGTGGATTATTATGTAAGATGATGGATTCTAAGGTCTCGCTCTGTAATGTTTTATAACTTTAAGGACGAGCTCATATTTAATAAAGGGAAGTAGTACTAATTTCATAATTTGGTTTTACAATAAGAACGCTTTTCATAATAATAATTTGTTTTAAGAAAAATGATAAATGTTGATCAACAAATATACTCCTCATATAAACAAATCTTCATACATAAAAAAACATACACACAAAGAGAAAAGAGTTTTCCAAAAATGGCGTCCTTTGATGATACAAACAGCAACAAAGGAGGAAGGGAAGGAATTCAACCAACTTATCGTCCCTTTAACGACAGCGACAATTGCACAGGTTAAGAGTTTGACGCTTTCGCAGACGACTTTAATGCTGGAGCCATGTCTAATAATAACAACGAGATGCATTCATGAGGTAAGGCATTTGGCTTTGGTTTTTCTCATAATCCTAATCCAGAATATTCTCCATCTTCTTTTGAGTTCGCACCGGTTGCGGAATCTAACGGTGAATCGAAGCCGTACAATCTCGGGGGTGATGATACTGATGGTATTTTTACCTCCAATGATAGTCCATTGCTTCCGAACCCCAGCAAGATGTAGGACGAAGGCATTGCATATCGCGAGTGTGGATTGAATCTTTCTAATCACATTTATTGATCTATTTTACATTTGTTAAAAGTATATACTTTTGATGGGGTAAATATTAATTCACCATTGACCTACAAAAATAAAAAATAATTTTACCATTAGCCTACAAAGGTAATTTTCAACATTTTTTACCTCCGGTAAAATTCCAATTTTACCCCTAGTAAAATCTCATTTTTATCCCCAGTAAAATCTCATTTTTACCTCCTCACCTACCACACCTACCACATTTCACCTACCCTACCTACCATACCTCACCTACCACTACCAAAAATGACCATTTTGCCCTTCATTTTACCAAATTTACATTTTTGCCATTCTCCATTTACCTATAAATACCTCCCACCATTTATTCATTCAACACACAACAAAAATATATCTTCTTTCTCTCTTAAGATCCATCTATCTCTTTCAAGAGATATAAAGCCATTGGCAATATAAATACAAGCCAATTCGGGAAGAAATAGAGGAGTCATATACTCTCTCTTTTCATACTCCCAGAAATAGAAGGGTCTTATACTCTCTATTTTCATACCCCAAAAAATAGAAGGGTCTTATACTCTCTATTTTCATACTCCAAAAAAATCAACAACCCTTATACACTCTCTCTCCTAACAGTTTATTATTTATTCTGTTGAAATATTTGTAATCATAATTCTATACTTATAAATAGAATTAAGAAAATTATAGAGAGAGAGAAGTTGGTAGCTTGTATTATCATCCAAATTGATTGCCTTTGAGCTAATACAACACAAGCACACACAAAAGGAGGACGTACCACTGGAATAGCATAAGCGCTACGGGGGAACCTACCTTAAAAAAAAGTCATGTGTTCATTATTGCGCCACATTTTTTTTATTCACCAATATTCGCTTATTGATTGGTTAATTATCTATTTCTAGATTTTGACACCATCAGTTGGCGCCGTCTGTGGGAACGATAAGCTCTCTAAAACTCTCGTTCTTTAGAAATTACAAGTGAATTTTCGGTGAAAAGCTCGAAATCCCGCGGGTCTACGTAGCTCAATATTCTCGGGGGCATAACTTTGTGCTCAGAACTCCAAATCATGCGATTCTGGAGTCCATTTTGAAGAAAATTTCAAGAGCTACGACTTTTCAGTTTAATCTTTTTTCAAATTCGTCCATCTCGGGGTTCAAAACTTCGATACAAACTTTCTGGAACAAAATTCCGCGGGTCTATGGTGATTCAATATTATCAGGCGCATAACTTTATGCTCAAAACTCCAAATCATGCGATTTTGGAGTCCATTTTGAAGACAATTTCAAGATCTACAACTTTCCAGTTTAATCCGTTTTCAAATTTGGCCATCTCGGGGTCCAAAACCGAGATACAAAGGTGCTGCGATAAAAAATACAAAAATCCGGCAGGCTTATGCTAGTTCGATATTTACGGGCGCATAATCATTCAAAAATCCGGTTACCCAAGGGGATAAAATCAAAAAAAGAGATAAGTTATTTTTTGATAACTCATATATGATTTTTTATCTTTGTTTTAATATATCTAAAGTTGTATCATTTTCTTACGATTAATAATCTTTATTGTAGGTAAAATTGACGAGCTTCCAAAAAATTACAATTGAATGTAATTTTCATCAAGTTCGTCCAACAAACTACAAAAAAGAGATTAAAGAAATTTTCAGCGGATATCTAAACTTCCACAAAGCTAAATATGATTTTGAAATTCGTTAAACAACCGCTGGACCACCCCAGCCCAAAGAGAACTCGCTGAAAATTGGCCGACAACAAAGGCAGGCCTCAAAAAAACAAAGAAGAAGAAGAAGAAAGAAAGAAAGAAATTCGAAAATTTGATGACAGTTGAAAAATGCCCGAATATAATCAAACTATTTATGACCAAAAGTATAGCGAGTTTTATTATAATGTTCCAAGCTCTAGACTTGCATCCAATGTCTAACGAGTTCTACACATTGATGTTTTGAGCTCAACGACTAGCATCCGAGATCTAGCTTCCTTGGACTACGACTCGAGATCAACGTCTAGCCAGCCTTACACAATGATGTTCTGAAGCTCTAAAAGCTCTAACATTGATGTTTTGAGCTCAACGACTAGCATCCGAGATCTAACGTCCTTGAACTAAGACTCGAGATCAACGTCTAGCCAGCCTTACACAATGATGTTCTGAAACTCCAAGACTAATGATCAAAGTCTAGCTAGCTTTACACATTATATTCGAACTCCACAAACTTATGGTCAAGGGCTAACAATGCTTTACACATCAGTTATTCGAGCTTTTTCCATGATTATCTTTCTCGAAAAGTGCCTACTCTCACGCCACAGCTTCGAAAAAGATTTCTAATAAAGACAAAAGACCTAACACAGGCATTGAATTGTCGATCTTGTTCGCTTAGGAAGGATTCGGGCTTAAGACATTTCGAACATCAGAGCTCAGAGCTACTACTAGCTCCCGGGTCGAAGGATATCCTCACCAATCAGCTCATCCGAGCTAAATGATAAGGATATGGGGCAATTGATGGGATAAATATTAATTCACCATTGGCCTACAAAAATAAAAAATAATTTTACCATTAGCCTACAAAGGTAATTTTCAACATTTTTTACCTCCGGTAAAATTCCAATTTTACCCTTGGTAAAATCTCATTTTTATCTCCAGTAAAATCTCATTTTTACCTCCTCACCTACCACACCTCACCTACCACACATACCACATCTCACCTACCCTACCTACCACATCTCACCTACCACCACCAAAAATGACCATTTTGCCCTTCATTTTACCAAATTTACATTTTTGCCATTCTCCATTTACCTATAAATACCTCCTACCATTCATTCATTCAACACACAACAAAAATATATCTTCTTTCTCTCTTAAGATCCATCTATCTCTTTCAAGAGATATAAAGCCATTGGCAATATAAATACAAGCCAATTCGGGAAGAAATAGAGGAGTCATATACTCTCTCTTTTCATACTCCCAGAAATAGAAGGGTCTTATACTCTCTATTTTCATACCCCAAAAAATAGAAGGGTCTTATACTCTCTATTTTCATACTCCAAAAAAATACCAACAACCCTTATACACTCTCTCTCCTACACAGTTTATTATTTATTCTGTTGAAATATTTGTAATCATAATTCTATACTTATAAATAGAATTAAGGAAATTATAGAGAGAGAGAAGTTGGTAGCTTGTATTATCATCCAAATTGATTGCCTTTGAGCTAATACAACACAAGCACACACAAAAAGGATGACGTACCACTGGAATAGCATAAGCGCTACCGGGGGAACCTACCTTAAAAAAAAGTCATGTGTTCATTATTGCGCCACATTTATTTTTTATTCACCAATATTCGCTTATTGATTGGTTAATTATCTATTTCTAGATTTTGACACCATCAACTTTTAAATCGATATCGTGATTATTGTGGATTATGTATCTGAAATCTAAACCTAGTGTTTGAAGTGAGTTATATGATTTTGCTTATTTATGAAGTATGTTAAACATAATTTATTATTAATCTTTGATTGTTCAAGATCAATGAACCATTATTGAGCTTTAACAATGTGTTGTTGTTTTAGTACCTTTAATTTAGTTATTTATATTCATATGTAGTGCTAAAACCTTTTTAGTACCATTTTACTGTTGGACAATTGGTGTTAAAACTGTTTTAGCACAATGTGATTAGTTATTCTGTTATGGACAATTGGTGTTAAATTTGTTTTAGCACATTTAATTTCGTTGTTTTATGTTTTTGTATTGGTGCTAAAACCCTTTTAGCACAATTTTAGTGTTGTACAATTGGTGCTAAAACTATTTTAACATCATGTGATTAATTACCCAGCTCTAAAAAATTGGTGTTAAATTTGTTTTTACACCTTTGAATTTTGTTGTTCTCTGTTTCTATTGGTGTTAAATTTGTTTTAGCATCTTGAATTTCATTATTCTCTGTTTTGTATTGGTGTTAAAACCCTTTTAGCACAATTTCAGTGTTGGACAATTGGTGCTAAAACTATTTTAGCACCATGTGATTAGTTATTATGTTCTGAACAATTAGTGCTAAATCTGTTTTAGCACCTTAATGTGTAGAATTGAATGATTACTAAAATTGTATTAGCACATTTAGTTTAGTTATATGTATTCATCTGTTGTGCTAAAACATTTTTAGAACCATTCTAGTGTTGAACAATTAGTGCTAAAACTATTTTAGTACCATGCGATTAGTTACTTTTGACAAAAATAGTGCTAATTCTGTTTTAGCACATTTGAATTTCGTTATTCTTTGTTTTCTGTTGGTGCTAAATCTGTTTTAACACTAAGTAAATAGTTACTCTGTTTTAGAGAATTGATACTAAATCTATTTTTGCACCTTGATGTGTAAAATTGGATGGATTGCTAAAACTGTTTTAACATCTTCAGTTTAGTTATATGTATTTACCTGTGATATTAAAATCTTTTTAGCACTATTCTAGTATTGGACAATTAGTGCTAAAACTGTTTTAACACTATTCTAGTGTTGGATAATTGGTGCTAAAACTATTTTAGCACCATGTGATTAGTTACTTCGGACAAAAATGGTGCTAAATCTATTTTAGTACCATGTAAATAATTACTATGTTCTAGATAATTTATGCTAAATTTGTTTTAATATCTTGATGTGTAGCATTTGATAGGTACTAAATTTGTTTTAGCACTATGGATTTTGTTGTTTTCTGTTTTGTATTAGTTTTAGTACCATTTCAGTATTGGGCAATTAGTGTTAAAATTGTTTTAGCACCATATAAATAGTTATTATGTTCTGGACATTGTTAGACAATTGATGATCGATCGTTGTGAATTTCGTGAGAGAGAATGTTGTTTTAATTTTAAAAATTTTGATCGAGATCGGGACAAAGTATCTTTCCGAGATATGAAATATTATATTAGGATTATTGTGTTATTAGTTAAATAAGGAATGATCATTAGTGTCTTTTTTGTGCAGTGTCCTTAATTCACATTGTCAATTTGTAAGTGTCATTTATACGTATATTATTATTAGAATGAGCCCTTATGACCAATTGCCTCTTATTATGAATAGTATAAGTTAATATTAAATAGCTTTATAATTTTAATAAGGTTTATTAAATATACATATTTTTGTGTTGAGTTTAGGAAAACACCTAATTCAGCACAAAGTCTAACTTATATAATTAATTTAACCAAATAAAATAGAGTTTAAATTTACTTAAAATATTAATATTGATATTAAAAATATATAGAGTTATACGCTATTTGAAATACTAATACTATATAATTCCAACTTGGTTAATTAGTTTAACCAAATAGAGTAGGTGTTTAATTTATTTGGAATACTAATACTATAATATAAAAATATATGAAGTTATGTTGGTTTTTTTTAATATAAATCTTAAAATCTTGTATTTAAAATTAAGAATATATTTGTCTCTATTAAAAAGAGAAAAAAATACTTAAACTATTCGTTTTTTTATATAATATAGATATGGATATAAATTCTTAAAAGTAACATGAACGTAATAGACGGCAATGATAACTGCAAATATTTTTGGGTTTATAATTTTGGGGTTAATTAGAGTTATATAACTGTCTGCAAATACTTTGATGGGTTTATAATTTCGTGATTAACTAAGAAAATTATTTTTAAATTAAGAGAAATATATCTTTTTAATTAAGAAAACTATTTAGGACATGTTTGGTATTTTTAATTTTGTTAAGTCATTAATAGTCAATTCAATCAAGAGTAATTTTGAAAAAGAACTGTCGTGAAAAAAGTGGATCAACTTAGTTATAAATCTGGTTGTAATAAAATTTCCTTTTATATTAATGTATGGTAGCATTTAAGAAGGAAAAAACATGTCTATTTTTTAGATTGATGGCATAGTTTGAATATTTGAGGGAGACCTTAACAACTTCCTTGCATAATAGAAAGGATATTGTGTTATAATTAAACAAATTAATCAAATTTATAAGCTTTGTATTCGAGCCCCACCCAATTACACATGTAACATTAAACTCTCCCTCAAATCTACTTAAAAAATTCGAAAGGAAATGGTCAAAAAGAATGCAGATGGGTGCTCTAAAAGCAACTCGGAGAGAAGTGGTGGTGGTAGCATCAACTTCGAATGGTGAAGTAACATGGGGTATGGCTGGTTTTTATGGGGATACTTCTAACATGGTGGCCGAAACAAAAGCCTTTACTTCGTAGACTGCAAGTATGCATGAGTACGGATTTTTGGCCTGTGGATGTGATTCTTTAGTCTTGATTTATATTTTGATTGCCCCCCCTTGGATAATCAACTATTATTTTAGGAAAATTAAGGAGATTGTTAACGTAACGTGATGGATTATAGTGTGTCTCTTACATATTTATAAAGAGTAACAAGGCGGGTGATTTCCTGGCAAATTGGGGTTGGAAGCATCAAGCAAATGTGCAGTTTAGTAAGTGGAGTGTTTTCCTCATTTGTTGAAAAGTTTAGATAGGGAAAGTCTTGTAAATCTGAGAGTTAGGTGGAAGTAGGTTCATGTTTATTTTAATAATATGTTTGGTCGGCTAGTGCCCCTAAATAAATAAATAAAAAAAGCTTGGAAGAATCTTTCATTTCCTTCGCCCAAACCCTCCAGACTCAGATTTTTTTTTTCTTTTTCCTAAAACATCCAGACTGACTTTCCATTGTATTTTATTTTAATACCTCATGCAAGGCGCAACACAACATAATAACTGAGCACCGAATGTGAAAGATTGTCAAGCGGGCGGTACAGCAACAACAACAGCAGCATGCAATACAGACACATCGACCCCACACCATTAATTGGCCAACCAAACCATTCCTCCCCCCCCCCCCCCCCCCCCCCGGGGCTGTTTAGGTAACATATATCAACCCCTTTTTAAGATGGGGATATTGTCAAACCCCAAAGTTCTTTGTAACATTTTTTATATTGACTCGGTATAATTAAACCAAGCATATGATCGTTTACTCAGTATAATAGGACTGAATTATTGTTGAGAAACAAAAAAAAAATACATCGACTCGGCTCTATTACATCTAGTAATGTGCACATAATACTCATCCCTATTGCATTAAGTTAAAGTACAAATACTTGGTTCTATTACACGGAGTCAATGTGAAAGTGTCACATAGAGATTTGAAAGGTGGCAATAGGCCCACCCTTTTTTTATTACCACTGGTTATACTTCATTCATCTAATTCTAATGGCTCATCAGACCTGTGGTCCATAAACCATTATTGGATCATTTATTCTACCCCGCAAGCAGTTTACCTACAACATTTTCTTCAAAGATTAATATGTTTCTACATTGAAAATGTTTCCAAGCTTTCATTGGAAACAATTTCAATATAACTCTGCTGCTAATCAGATAGTTTACTTTCTTAGCTTTCAACATCGTTCCAAATTATTTAGCACCTCCAAAATCAATAGATATACCCCCAAAAATTACTGAACACCTATGCATGCCGTGTGTTTTTCAAACAGATGACTTTTAAGGATACCTAAAAATTACTTTAGGTCACATCATGTTTTTTTTTACTTCAGAAACGAGTGTGTATTATTAAATCATCGCCAAAAGAGTTTGCAACAAAAGTCCAGTGACTCGCAAATCACTAGAGCTAATAATTCTGATTGTTAGTGGCTTAACATTTTCCTGCGTAAAGTTATCTTTTGGTGCTCTAAAAACAGAATAGTCTTAGTGGGTTGACATCATTTCTTTTAAAATATCTTCTTGCACTTATTTTAGTAATAGTTTCAACGCAATGTTTTTCTTACATAATGTTTCTTCCTTTGTAACGATGCGTTAAAACATAATCCTCCCAATCCATAGGTCCATGCAAACAAGGAATGAAAGCTAGTATCCTGCAAGGGCATCTCCAATGCTCGCTTGCATTTCACTGAGCCGGGTAAAAGATTTAGCAACACAAATGCCATAACTAGATGCCAATTTTAGTTTAGCACCAACAAGAAATAAGATTATCCTGTTTACCTTACCCAGTATGATCTGTCTCAGTTCTAGTTATTAGTGAGAACTTGTCCATTATTGACAGTTTTTGCAGAACTATATTGAACACAATGGTTTTTTTAACTGTCTACTCCCAAGTAACAAATCACATGATCCTCTAGTCAGGCTGGAAAGACTTTTGTAACTCTAGTTTGGGCTTAAGATTCTATTGTATCACAAAGCTTGAACAACAGAGAGTACCATGAAAACATAACAAACTTAATACCTTTTTTAATCATCTGGTAACCTTCCAAACAGAAGATGTTCTTTTCTTTTCTTTTTCCTTAAGGTTGAATCAGTGGCTACTGGTTTCACATCTCATTTGAACTCTGTTTTTTTCCGTATTCCAAAATTCCCAAACAGTGTTAAAGTAACCATATATTCCTAATATAAGCTCTTCCACACCAACATATTGAACTAAAAGATCCAAGTAAACGACTTTAGGTCGAATCTCCGTCAAATCTGCAAATAAATCCCCATAAATCATAATGAGGAACACCAACCTTGACGCAGCATTCTATATCCAATTGCTAATGTATATATAATTTACCTGCCTGAAGCCACTGCATACATCTACACAACAACAACAGCAGCAGTAGCTAAACGGAACACGTTATGGCTAAAACTTGATCTCCTTCCTAGCAACCAGATGCATATAAAATTCAAGGGCAATACCCTGCTCCTAAGAAATAACCAATAAAAATATAATCCCTCCCTAGTTAACCCCATAAAATGATATGAACTTGGAGAAAATGTTCAAAAGTGTATTGTTTGCTACAGGCAGCATACCATCTTTCACATTATCATACCACATAGTAAATCAATAAGAAAATGGCAACGCACATTTCTTGCAGCAGAAGTGACTAAAAGATTGATAAGATGAAACTAGGGGTGGCCATGGTTCAGTTAGCGAACCAATTTGGTGGGTTTGTAAACCCAACCGACATGGTCGGTTTTCATAAACTTCAAACTGTAAACCGTACCAACATGGTCGGTAAACCAAACATTTCAGTTGGATCAGTTTATATTACCAAGAAACTAACTAAAAGCAAAGCCTGAGGAATGAGCTAGAAAATTGAAAGAATTACGCACCACTGAAACAGAAATAGACCAGCACCACTGCATATATATTATAGTAAGCTTGAGAAAACAACACTAATCACAGTTCACAAACAATAAGCAATACAAATGATGCCCATTAAAGAAACAATTAATTGAAACATCTTTTGGAAACTCCATAATATTCATCAAAAACCAAACAAATTATGCAGCCAGACTCCTGCCTTACCTTTGTGGAGACCGGAGAGATTGAGAGACTGGAGATGAGGGTGACTGGAGCTTGGAGGACGGAGGGAGGAAAGACGGAGTGACGGACAAAGTCAAAAGATGTAGTGAGAGACAGAGGAGAAGATGACGGTGTCAGCAAAGCAAACTAGGAGAGAGTGAGCTGCAGGAGGACTGATTGAGGAGGGAGTGGATCAGTAGAGCAGTAGACGGAGACGGAGGAAGCGAGGAACAGAGTAGTGAGCCACAGAGAAAGTGATTAGGGTTTTGTACTTTTGTTATTTTTTGGGTAAATAAAGTAATAAACCAAGTAATGTTGTAATAGAGTCATAGACAGTAAACTAAATTTACTAAAATACTAAATTAACTAATAAAATATGGGTGGCACTATTGCCACACCCCTACCTGCTCTGTAACACTCTCATTCTCTATAAGTACATTGTTTTTCTTCCTTCCACCCCCCAATGTCCAAAGAGCACCCACCTCCAATTAATAATATTAATAATAATCTTTAATCCTAATAATAACCTAACTCCTTTACCAAAAATCTCAATCTCTCTTTCTTCCTCTTCCATTTCTTTTTCCTGTCTTGTTCTTCTTCCATTTCTTCTCTCTTCTTTTCCATTAACTTCTTCCACCATAGTTCCAAACCAAACCATTACTTCTTCCTCTCTTCTTCTTCCTTTATTTATGCTTGCTTCATTTCTTCTTTGACCTCTCCCATTAACAACCGACTTCTCCGCCAACGACCTCCGAAACTTAATATGAAGTCATACTCGGCTAAACACAACCGATTAAATAGCAAAAGACTCGGTGCAGATAAGCTGATTCTAGCAAGATTTTCATTCAATGTTGCTCTGCCGAAATGCAATGAGTGACAAGGTATGTTACTCGGCCTAAAATAACCGAGCGTGATGTTCATGGAACAACGCAATCTCGGCTCTTTTTTTTTTTGGATAAGAAAAAGAACTTCATTAATAAGAAAGATGAGTACAATCAGCACAATTAGAGAAGACAGTGGATGAGAAATCCAACTGAGCACCTAGAATCTAACAAAAAACAACAAAAAATCCAACTGAGCACCTAGAATCTAACAAAAAACAACAAGAAGCCTCCTACACTTGAAGGAAACAAAAATGGTCTAAACAAAATAGAAAATTATCCAAGGAATTAAAAATCTTGGCAGCTTTAGCCCATAGACCCACAATGCAGCACACCATTGACCAAATGTTTTTCCACATTACTGAAACGATCTTCAAAAATTCTCCTATTCCTCTCAATCTCGGCTGTTACAAACCTACAATTTTAGCAAAATTCGCCTCCTTAAAACCAAGTGAAGTCATCTTTTGTGGCCCAACGCAACCAGGAAAGCATTCATCTTTAAGAACACCCAAGAAGGTTTTCTCAGCTGTGCAGAACTAAGCTCCCTCACAATACTTGATTACGTTAAGCCGAGTACAATTGAAACCCATGAACGTGCTCTTTTTCATCACAATTGTTGGATTTTCTTTTATTTTGAATAACTGGGTATTTTTTTAGATTTGATAAGGTGGTGGAGGAGATCTTGTGGATGAATATTTCTTTCATGTTTGCTTTTTTGCTTTCTAGGAGGAATGATGATGACGGTATATTGGTATGTGAAGTTATTAATTGTTATAATGATGATAATAATGGAAGTAATTAATTAATTAATGGTTACTAAGTGTTGATGATTGGGGGTTAAAAAAAAAAAGATGGTGTGTGACATTAGTAAAAATTTTCATTTTTTTTAGGAGTGTTAAAGAGAGGTTTGGAGGTGGCAATAACGCTACCCTAAAATATTACTAAACTAAATATACTAATTGACTAAGTAAACTTTTAAATATATTATTTTTTTGGTACTAGTCGATTAAAAACCGAACATAGGCGCATATCAAACCGCTACCAAGTTTTTTCGGTAACCAAGCAGTCGGTTACCAACCAAAGAGTGGTCCGTTCGGTTACCGACCGCAAATGGTCTGTTCGGTCAGTTGGCGGTCGTTTTTCCGTATGAAATTGCCACCCCTAGATGAAACAGCATTACTGAACAACAAATCCCAAACAAATCCGAAAATGCGGCCATGGAGATCCTATATTAAGAGCAAAACCCTGACCAATACTACAATATCCAGTGCAATGGAGTGTAATTTCAAATTAACAAAATGCAATGAGACTTCACACAAATTAAAAGTGAGAAAACGAACAAAATAGAACGCAAATTGCAATTTTTAACCCATGAAATACTATAAATATGTAGATTAGGTTTTTCAGTATCAATCTAGGTACAAAACCCTAACCAGTTCCTGTCAAAGTCACGGCAACCATACATCTAGCTAGCGATAAATGTTACAATTCGATCGATTAAACGAGGAGAGGGAATCAGGTTTCTTTTACCCTAACGGAGGCCGTAGTCCCGAATCTTACAGACCGATCGGATCTAACTTAATGTCCATTACACGCGCGTGGCAACGGCCGGAGCGCCCGCAGAGGCGGCGGAAGATGCGGCACCACCGAGGAACGAGAGCAATCCGGCGTTGCCCGGCTCTTCGTCATCCAAAAACAAATCCTCCGGAACCCTAAACGCACCGTGTACGGCCACGATAGCCAATCCGACAAGAAGTGCAGAGATGAGAAGAGATCCAACGCTGGTGAGGAACACCACAACTACGGTGGACACCAGCAATAAGCCTAGGGTTTCCTTATCAGAAAAGGCACGGCCGAGGATTACAAGGGGCTGATCGGAGGGGCGGAAGATGTAGAGGAATAGCCAGGAGGCGAGGAGGGCGAGGAGGACGATGAGCGAGAGAGGGTGAGAGAGGAGAGAGAGAGCGAGGACGAAAGAGATTAGGGTTAGGTAGTTGACACGGAAGTAGGAAGAGTTTTTGCGGATTCGGGAGGCGGCCTCGGTGAGGGTATTGGGGCGGGAGAGGGAGGAGCGGTCGACGAGCTCGTACCAGGGTCGGCGTTGGGAAAAGCCGTGGCGGACGGAGGAGGAGAGGCGCGTAATGAAGGAGCGGAAGGCTGGTGTGGTTATTGGTGCTTGTGGTTGAATCGATGGGGCGGTTGATTGGGCATTTGAGGTGGGAAGTGTGGTGGAAGCCATTGGTGGTGGTTTAGAGAAGGAAGAGGAAAATGATCGGGTGGTGGTTGTGTTATCTTTCTGTCTGTCGAGATTTTTACGACTCTCCACTCCAAACCCTCCGTTAGAATTGAGAATGGAATGGAGAGAGAAGAAAAGGACGAAGAGAATGTACCAATGAATAACAGGAAAGGTAATTTACCAACTTTCTTTGAAGGATGGAAATATTGACCGGGGCCGAATAAAGGAAAGTAAGAATGGGTTGGATCGGCCCAGACCGAACTCAACCCTTACCAATCTTGGGCCGTGGTAACGTGCCTAGTCGCAATTATGATCTTTGTGATTTACTCGTTAATTGGTAATTTTTTTTTCATATATATATATATATATATTAATTTTTGTTCACGTATATTACATGTGATTTTAATATTTAATAAATTTAATTAATTAAATTTATTAATAAATACATATATTTTATGAATTGAATAATTAATATGAAATAAAAATAATTGCAAATAAACAAAAATATAGTATCAAGTGTTTTATAATTATAAGAAAATCATAAAATTAGTTAACTATATAAAAATATTATAAATACATGATAAAAATTAATCTGATATATAAGAGAGTAATATATTTTTAATAAATTTTTAAAATTAGTAAATAGTTAATTTTTAAAATATATGTAAATTATTATACACAATATAAATTAATATTAAATAATTTTAATACGATTTATTAAATATATATACTTCGGCATTGAATGTTACTCAGGAAGATGTTTTTAACACATGTATGTGTTTATCGTAATTCAGTAATTACAAAACCCACAATTACGTATTGGGCCAAAACACGGGCCGCGTGCACTCCTACGATAGAGGTGCGCCGGATAAGAAACACGTAGGAAACGGCGCATATTATCAAGCTTGAACAGAAACGGCGATTACTTGGGTGGAGAAACTAATGAAAGAGGCGGAGATTTCGAAGACAATTGAAACATCAACCCACCCACCCACAACTGTGCCCAACCAAACTCTCGCACAAATTCCAAATTATAAATTCTTCTCTCTCTCCAACTGACTTCATTTCTTGTTTGATTTCTTTCTATTCTCCAGCTCACCTTATTTCTGCATTTTCGGTTCGATCCTTCCATGGAGTCCGCCGCTGTTATCCGCTCATTCAGTCGTAAGTCGAATTTGAATGCATCAAGCTCAGGCAAACTTTTTTGTTTTTACTTTGTTAATGTGATATGATCCCTATCTTAGGGCTTTAGCTTTCTCCTAATGCAGTTGTATTCCTTCGAATTCTAGCGAATCGTAGCTTGGACGTTGTTGTATATGTCAAAAATTTCAGCATTTACCATTCGCGACTTAATTTTACGCTCCAGATCCAACGAGCAGTGATATACTGCTCAATTATGTGTAATTTATCTCAATGTGCTCTTCTCTAACTAGTATGAAATTAGCGCTTGAGATTGAAATTAGGTTCAACTTTATTGGATCTCTATGCAAAACTCTATCTCGTGCGTATCTGTAAATTGTTTTAATGAGCTTCCCGAAGCTATTGAAGTAGGAAATGGAAATGGAAGTGATTTCTTCTTGTGTTCTGTTGAGCTTATTATGTCCCATTGATAGAGTTCAACTATCTTTTTTGTAATTGCACACCCACCTACGGTAGACTTTCCTCAGATGTTTAATTAAATTTTAGCCTGATTGATTGGCTGTGACACCTCATCCACCAGTTCGTTCACAGATTTATAGTTGATATTAGTATCTGTAAAAGAAAAGGCTGTTTATAGAAGTCTTACACGCTGCTCTGTATACTTTAATGTAATGTAACAAAAGGTGCATTTCTTTCAAGTTTTTAAATCCATAATTGAGATTCAAATGGTAAATTGATACTTATTATTTTCTTGTCTTGTGAGTGATATCAGATTGAGCTTCTTAAGATACATTCTTAAATTGAAACTACATGTATGTATGTATGTATGTATATATGAAATCTATTGGATGTATACTAATATACTAAATAAAAAATTGTGAAGTCGTATAACCATTTTGGTTAATGAATAAGATGCCTGCACTATTCAGTACGATCCTCTCTGGTTCTTTTTGTATTTGTATAAAAACCTTACTGAGATTATTAATTTTTTTTTTGGGGGTTAAGTGGAATGACTATTTCTTTTTCTTCTCGTTATCTAGTGAACTTGACGCTTTTGATTTAATCAAAAGCCAAAGCATGCCATGTATTTTATTTGTAATACTTACCAAAATTTATTGTATAGCTTGTAAAAATTTGGTTCTCCTAACACATACGCATCAATGATTTCCTTATTTCAGTTTGAATTCCATCTTTTCGAAGGCCAGAGAAGATAATAATGTCTTTCTAAACTTGTCACCGTTGAAAATATTTTCAATACTAAAACCAACTCATATAAGCCAGTGGAATGTTATAATTTAAAGGAAAACGAGCACTTCCATTTCGTCCATGTAGTAATGAACATATGATATCTTTTGATTGACTTCCCACTTCTCATGGCAGCCATTTAAAAGTTAAAAAAGAAATGGATCAAATCCCAGGGCCTGTTTATTCCTTATACTCCCAAATAGTTGGCTTCAATAGATTCCCTCAAAAAGTAGGAATATGTGAATTTCCAAATGGTTGGTGTCCGACACGGACTCCGTCGGCTTCGTAAAAGTTTACGTGCTTCGAAGGCAAGAACTATAGGTCTCCACTCTCCACTTCTATATCTAGCTACTTTTTTTCTTGAGCTGAATGACCCTGCATTTTGAAAAAGTAGGGGTTGTATAGAAATCAGAACGAGAGATACTGCAAGCCTGCTTGATTGCTGTATTTTTCTTTCTTTAAATATGTTTGCTTAGAGGTTAGGCCTTCTATGCCCCTCTAATCTTGTCAGTATTTTCTATATATATATATGTGGACCGGGGAAAGAAAAGAAAGGAAGAAAGTTTGTCATGATTTCAACCTGGGGAGCTTTAGCAGTATCATTGAAGTGTGCTTTGTGCCTGCTTGATGTGTAAGCCTTTTGTTATTCACTTCTTGCTGGCTATTGAGGTTGGGGAATATGGACTTTTATTAGTGACCCTGGATTTGGCAGTGATGATATGATCCTTCTTAACAACCTTCCCCTGCATATTGGCATACCTTGTGCGTTTTATCTTATACACCCAATCTTATATTTTCTGGTTTCCTGTTCTTTTTCATTTCGCTTTATCTAACAAACTAAGTCCTCTGTGTTACATGCAAATTTTATTTATAGATATTAGGATAATATTTCAAATGGTTTGTTATCAGTGGGAGAAATAACAAGGATTAGTTGTTTGTATCATTGAGGATATAGGCATGTTAGTGGAAGTAGAGTTTGTTCGTGGGTAGTGGATTTTGGAGTAGTTTATATAAGTTAGTTTATGTAATTGAAATATATGTTGAATATTGAAGCTTGCTGCTTTAATGGAGGTTGGATAATCCCCAATTTGAACCAAAAGAGGTTTTCGTCCCCCTCGAAGTGGACTTTCTTCCCCATTCTTATTTTTATTTCTATTTTACATATGTGTTCGTATCAATTGGTATTTGAGGTAGGAGCAATGGAACCAACAGTAGAACAATGGTTGGATCGTTTGGAAGCTAAATTGGTTATATTACGTGTCAATCAGGGACAAATACTAGAACAATTGGAGAAGATGCTTGCAACCCTATGTTCCTGAGTTGACAAGACGATGGGTTTATCGGGTGAAAAGTCGATACTGCATAACAACCCAATGTCTGGATTGGCCATAGACAAGATTAAGTACATGGGCAAGCAAACAATTAAGTTGGGTGTGGAGGTTCAAGAGGAACTTACTGCTGCAAAATTCTACAATAAAGCAAATGACATATTGGGACTTGAACATAGGGATTTTTGCACAGGTGGGTTAAAAGAAAATGTAGATTCCACTGTGTTATGCCAATTGACCATTTGTAGCGCCGGGGGAAGGGATTTTATATGTGAATTTTATTTATTTATGGTTATATTTTATTTATAGATATTAGGATAACATTTCAAATGGTTTGTTATCATTGGGAGAAATAATAGGGATTAGTTGTTTGTTTCATTGAGGATATAGGCATGTTAGTGGAAGTAGAGTTTGTTAGTGGGTAGTGGATTTTGGAGTAGTTTATATAAGTTAGAGTATATGTAATTGAAATATATGTTGAATATTGAAGTAAAAATATATTGAAGCTTGCTGCTTTAATGGAGGTTGGATTCTCCTCTATTTGAACCAAAAGAGGTTTTTTTCCCCCTCGAAATGGGCTTTTTTCCTCATTCTTATTTTCATTTATATTTTACAAACGTGTTCATATTGCTCTGCAATAAAATTTGACCTGCAACTTGATGCTGAAACTTTACCTATGCATTCCAGATTCCATAGGCACTGTTACACATATGCGGTCTTTACTTGAGAGGCCTGGCTTTGTTCCTGTGCAGAATGCAACCTGGCCCGTCTCAAGTAAATTTCCTGTCCAAGGCCTGACATTTGGTTGGAAGCTTGCTTCTTCTCCAATTAAGCGGGAAGGAACACTAGTTTCGTGTGTAAAGACATCTGATACTATTGTGAAAGCGACGTCTGATGGTGAGTTAATGTTTTTCCCTCTGGCAAAGCATTAGTTTCTTTCGGTGAAAAATTTCCGTCATGCAGTGCCAACAATGATTCTTTTAAGTGATATTTAATTTCAAGATCAGATAATCCATTTTCATTCCCCTTTTGACCTCCTATAGCAATCATTCCGAACACCCATAAAAAATGTATAACAAAAGTTTGGTAATGGGTAAATTGGTGAAATCCAACTTTATTTGGTCTCGGGACTACTTGGTATACATACTTGTTTTTGTATGTGTGCTAAGTAGTAATACAGTTTTCTGATCATTTTATCTGGGCTTCCACAAGGTTCGTTGAAGAATAATGCTGCGCGGAGGCCAACATTTCCAAGTGGCTTTGAGGTGAGTTTATCTCTTTCGATTTCACTTGTTTCCTATGTGCCCTCTAAAAAACTAATTACACTTATTTTAATTAAAAGAAAACTTTTTTAATTTTTGTTTGAGGGAAGTATGAAATCATATTCTCTTGGCGTTGATGGTGAAAAGCTTTGTGTGCATAGAGCATCCGCTTTATTTTATTTTTTCTACTACCACAATCATTTCTAAAGGTTTGGAGATGGTTCTGTATATACTCTCACTGTAATATTCAGTATAATGGAATTACCAATCAAACACCTATGCATGCTACTTCTAGTTAGACCCTAGAGATTAGGGGATTAGTCAGGTTCATGGTTAATTTTTCTCTTTTAAGTCCTGCCTGCTTATTCAACAAATTTGATTACAGATTCATCTTTTACTTTTTTTCAACTTAAAAGAGCATTTTCTTCCTTCATATTTCAAGGTGAACCTTACAAGCATGCTTAATGTTTTCATCTCAGGATCTGGTCCTGGAAGTCTGTGACGAGACACAGATTGCTGAACTGAAACTAAAGGTGAACTCTTTGTTGCTGTTAAATTAAACTTTTGCATTTATACAATGAAGCACGGACGCGACACGCGATACGCGTTTCGACATGACACGCGACACACGACACGCAATTTTTCCAAAATGTAGGACACGACACATAGGGGGGACACGTTCTTAATTAATTAATTAATTATATATATGCAATAAACATTATAAATATTTAAGAATTCAATAAAATGAAAATATATTGCATTAATAGCCCAAATGGCAAATATTCAAAACATGATTAGTACGTTGTTCCATAATTGAAGCATCACAAAGATTGTTTCATAATTAAAGCATAAAAGAACTTACATAATTACATACAGTGTTCTAAAATCCGGGAGTTATCCGATCGGATTTCCATAAATCGATTCTCAAAAATTGGGTGAAAATCAGATAAAATTGGGGAGGTAATGACAATTAGAAAACAAAACTTAATAAAATGACGATCGTTTTGGAGGGCCTTCCCCCCCCCCCCCCCCCCCCCCGGACACTTTGTACATATTACATAACAAAAAATGCCCTAACTCACAAATCACAAACACGTGCTTAATTTAGTTTGAACTTTTTATTTGTGCTTTATGTTGTTTTTTAAGACTTTACTTGATTACTTTTGAATGTGCTTTATTTAGTTTGAACTTGTTAGTTGTTACTTGTGCTTTGTGTTGCTCAACATATTATTTGTGGCCTTGTGGGTATGGCCTTTTTTTTAATGGGAAATTGATGTTATTTTGGAAATTATTTGTGAGAATGGAAATGTTATTATATTACTTAATTCCCGATTTTTCAAATTATGGGTTTTCCGATTAATCCCCAATTTTTTCCCTATTTCTCCAAAAATCCTTAATCCCCACCTAGCCGATCTAGGTTCGATTTGCGATTTTTAGAACATTGATTACATAAACTAAGTTGTTCCATAGAATAATAAAAACCAAAAGGATAATATAAATATAACAATCACTCATTCAACTCAACATTAACCGCCTCCACATCTTGAGCTTCATCCCCAAATACCACCGACTCCAACTCCAGCTCATCAAGAAAGAGAGATGCCATTTAAAGTTCTCCAACATCTTCAAGTGTGTCAAAAGTATCACCGGCAATATCCCAATACTTAGTTTCTCCAATTGTGTAGGCCTCGGTCTTCCTTGAGAGTAGTCGAAGGTTACTATGAATGAACACGAGGTCTTCACCTCGTTTTGGTGTCAATCTATTCCTTCTCGCTGAATTCACAAAGGAATAAGTGCTCCAATTTCTCTCTGCACAAGATGAGAATGATGGTTGGACAAGAATCTTTGATGCAATCGCTTGAAGCATAGGTGCACTAGAGGCATAAAGAAGCCACCAACACAAAGGCTCCATTGTATACTTATTAGACATGGTATCAAAATCACTAATCTTTCCGTTATTTCTTATGAAATTGATATATTCAATACCAATTTTAGTGCTCTCCTCCAAGTCGGAAAAATATTTCTTCAAACACTTTACTCTTCCATTTGATATCTCCTCATCCGTTTGGGGAAGTACTTGGTGAGGGTCCTCTTTAAGCCACTCCTTACTATAATCCCTTAATGAAGCAAGAAAAACAAAATGGGGTGTTATTCTTGTCCTAACTCCTAAACCAAGTGTAATAATAATTACCAAAATGAAATTTCATACTTAGTTTGGAGTCAGTGAGTGTGCCAAACAATGAAGTGGGGTGTTATTCTTGTCCCATCGAGAGACGAGAATCTCATGCACCACTACATAAAATGGTGAAAAGTCTCCTTCCTTTAACCTTTCATGGTCATAAATGACTTTCCTCACTCTTTCAATCATTTAGTCCCACATATCATACACTAAGTGGAGGCAAGGCTTATCAGTATCGCAACGACGAAGCATATCATATATGGGAGCTGTAAAAGAGAGAATATAGTCGATTTTATCCCACCCATCATCGCTCACCAACTTCGCTTTTACAAACCTTGTTTTTCCTTGGTCATCCTCTTTTGTAAAGAGCCCATTTGTCACTCATCACCATTGTTTGGAGACCCCTTCTTATTAACTTAACCTTTTAAGCATCACAATTGTTGAAGCAAATCTTGTATCCGCCACCGAGAGCAACTTTATTGAAACAAACTCATTAAACATCGAAAGTCTCATTTGATGATTCATAATAAATTTTTTTATTTGAATGGCATCCCCCCCAACATCGGTTATCCATCTACAAAGAGAATAGCTCTCCTCATTACTCTCTCAGTATTCTTGGCAGCACAAATGTTTCTTCAAAGCAAGGTTGAGTGTGTGCACCACACAAGGCGTCCAAATAATGTTAGGAAATTTAGCTTCAATGATTTGCCCCGCGGCCTTGCAATTGTGTGCATTATCGGTAATGACTTGCATGACCATTCTCACTTCCAATTTCTTCAATAACTTGAATCACCAAGTTAGCAATAAAAGTAGCATATTTTCTTTCCCTCGAACAATCCACAGCCTTAATAAATATAAGACTTCCATCCGTAATAGCAATGAAGTTAATAAAGGGTCTTCTTTGAGAGTCGCTCCATCCGTCACTCACAAGACTTGCACCTTTTTTATTCCACATGGCACTAGAAGGAGCCAACAATCTATTAATATGTGACTTCTCCTTTGCTAAAAGAGTTGTTCTCAACGAGTTATAACCGGAGGCTCTTATACCCTGCAATGGGGATTGTTTGCAGCAAACTCAATCATTTATCTAAAATACGGATTTTGGGCTAAGTGAAATGGCAGACCAGCTGAGAAGAATGTCCTAGCAAGCAATGAATCCATTTGCTCTCTTACTCCCATATTGAAAGCTTTCTCAAGCGGGCTAAGCGGCCCACTACCTACCTTTCTCTTTTTTGAATCAAATTGTGGATAATTCATAAAACTAGAAGGAGGTAATGGGACTTTCTTTGCAAGAGCTTGTTCTTTCAACTTTTCAGCTTCAGTATCTAACTTCTTTAATTCTACAAGATCTTCTTGCGTAACCTTTTGACATACTCCTATCCCTTGCCCAAGAATCTTGAGCAAATGAGCTCTCACTCTAGTATATGAACTTTTGAAATCTCTCATGCATATATTACAAGTCCAAGTCACATTTCCATCACCTTTGTTTCTTTTGTCATGTTCCTTGTTTGTGTAAGCCCAAAGTGGCTTAGTGGCCTCATCATCAATTGTTGTTCCAGTGGAGGTAGCACTAGAAGAAACACTAGTAGGAGTAGGAGTAGCCATCTAAATCAATTACCAAGTATTAGAAACTAGCAAAACAGAGCCACAGCAGTTGACTCAGTTGATACACAGATTTCACACTATCACAGTCAATATTGCTGGTTTATTAATTCAATTTCGAAAATGATTAAATGAAACCAACCTTTGTTAATTATTTCCTATGAAGCACGGACGCGACACGGGATACGCGTTTCGACACGACACGCGACACGCAATTTTTCCAAAATGTAAGATACGACACGTAGGGGGGACACGTTCTTAATTAATTAATTATATATATGCAATAAACATTATAAATACTTAAGAATGCAATAAAATGAAAATATATTGCATTAGTAGCCCAAATAGCAAATATTCAAAACATGAGCAATACGTTGTTCCATAATTAAAGCATTACAAAGATCGTTCCATAGTCGATGGCTGGGAGTTGGGAGCTGGGAGCTGGGGCTAGGGTTCGTTTCGATGGTGGCTGGGAATGGGGCTTTACGGGTAAAGACTTAAAAGAGGGAAATTATTTGTTTTATTTTTAAGTTTTACTTTTATTATTTTCACCCCATATTTTTATGCATTTTAGACATTGACCCCATTTACGTGTCCAAAAAGTGTCCCAAACGTGTCCTGAACGTGTCCGTAAAAAAAAATAATAATAAAGAAATGGACACTCTCCGACACGCGTGTCCTGAGCGTGTCCGAGCGTGTCCCCGTGTCGGACATGTGTCGAGCAGGATACGTGGCCTCCGGGAGAGTGTCCGTGCATCATAGATTATTTCTCACAAATCCATAGACATAATTCACATATCAACTATTTTGACATAGCAATTTCGAAATAAATCCAAGTCTTCTGATTAATTTTCGAAATAAATCATTTTCGAAACCAAGTGTTCAATCAAGCTAGAAGAGGATAGAGCAAGTCGAAATAGCAAAACAGAGGACATGGCAAGACAGTCGACATAGCAGGTAAGAGAATAGAGCAAATCAACATAGCAAGAGAAATGGAGATGGAGTGGAGATAGAGAGACGGAGATGGAGATGGAGATAGAGAGACGGAAAGAGAGAGAGTGAGAGAGTAGCGTACCTGTTTGGGCTGAGCAAGTCGTCGATGGCTGAGACGGGTTGGGGCAGATCTGTCTTCGATGGCTGAGAGCTGGGGCTAGGGTTTCATTTCGATGGTGGCTGGGAATGGGGCTATGTTTTACGCTTTAAGACTTAAGAGAGAAATTATATTTGTTTTGTTTGTTTTACTTTTAAGTTTTTTATTATTATTATTTTCACCCCATATTTTTAGTTATTTTAGACATTGACCCTTTTTTACGTGTCCCTAGCGTGTCCCCAGCGTGTCCTTGAAAAAAAAAATTAATAAACAATTGGACACTCTTCCGACACGCGTGTCCGAGCATGTCCCCGTGTCGGATACTTGTTGGGCAGGATACGCGCCCTCCGGGAGAGTGTCCGTGCATCATAGCATTTATATTTAAACTTGTTACATTTGCTTGCTTGATGTTTTTTAAGGGAATTCCGAAGTTGTAGAAATAGAAGGTTGGCTCTTGAGTACAAGTTTAAATAATTGGCAAGCAAGTGTTAAAACTAGTTGTAGAAAGTCATGACTGATATATCTTCATAGAAAATTAGCGACCTCAAACGTGCATTTACATGCAGTAGAATTAACCTTGTGAAATATTTAATCTGGATTACTGAAATTTTTTCCAGCTTACAGCTCTTGCTTAAGAAACCTCCATCCTCTCTCTGACCCTAATAATATAATTACCTAAGATAATTTTAAATAATTGAAATCCCCAATGTCCTAAGTTACATTATTATCCATGATTTAAGAAATAATTAAATCAATCAAATATCTTAAAGAAATTAGTTGATTCCTCGTTGATCTGCATTACCGGCTTACAGCCCTAACCCCAATGGTTTCCAATCATAGAAAGAAAAAGAACATTGAAAAATACAACTGATTGGGGTTTCTTTATACACCATATTAGTCCATTGATTTAACGACCCCGTCCAACTTTATAACACGAAATTATCAACCTCAGTTATTGTCATCAAGAGGATAGTGTGGACAGTAATGAATGTTTTGTACACTTACATTTGATTTGATAATTTGTACTTTGTAGATTGGAGATTTTGAAATGCATCTTAAGCGGAACATTGAATCTCCTCCCATGCCTAATGTTTCTCATACATTGCCACCTCCTGTTGCAAGTAAACCAGTAATTGAATCAGCACCTGCGGCCCCACCAGCATCTCTGCCAAAATCCTCTAGTGCAAAAATCAATCCATTTAGTGATGCCCCAGTGGAGAAGTCAGCAAAGTTAGCAGCACTGGAAGCTTCTGGAGCTACTGGATATCTTCTCGTATCTTCTACCTTAGTATGTTTGCAGAATCTATGTCCCCTTTTTTATTTACATATCTAATTTTTTGTGGAACACTATACTTCCTATGGCCGTTATTTTTAACAAATATGGAACAATATTTATTCATCTTCCAAAATTAATTGTTTTACCAGGTTGGATCATTCCGAAAGGGCAAAACACTAAAAGAAGGAAAGAAGCAACCTCCTATTTGTAAAGAGGTATACTTACATTATATATCAACTAACTATAATTGGGAATTGGCATGTATTCTGTTGTTAGAATATTAGCAAGACTGCATAATATCATAATTGCCATTTTGGAAATAAACAGGGTCATCTAATCAAAGAAGGACAAACGATAGGCTATGTAGATCAGTTTGGAACTGAGCTTCCTATGAAGGTTAGCCTTTAGTTTAAGTTCCTCATCCGTGCCTCTAGTTTCATGATAATGTTTCTCATACTGTGGGTTTGGTTCTTATTCATTATTTGGGTGCAAATGATTGCGCAGTCAAATCTCTCTGGAGAAGTCTTAAAAATCCTCGTTGATGAAGGAGGTATGATGTCCATGAATTTTTAATTCTTAATTACTGTTTTCAGCATCTTGTTTTCAACTCATATTGTAAATTGTCGGTCACCCCCATAAATTTGATCTGAAGAGTTTGCTTCAGTGTGCATGACGTCAATATGTTCATCTAATTGTGGAAGTTCTAATGCATGGGTTTCTATAACTTGATTGGATGCAAAGACGATGCCCTTATTGCTTTATTATACTTTCTTCGATTTACAGAAGCTATTGGTTATGGAGATCCAATCATTGCCGTCTTGCCATCATTTCATAGTATCCAGTGATATCAAAGCCTTTGTTCTGCAGTAGATTTTTCATCACCTTTGTTGGAGGAGCACTACGGTTTGCAGTTGCAAATCCTTCATATTCTTACCGTCGTCTTGTGTTTTTTCCTTGCCCAGTTTGGGGGCACAGGTGTACCTGTTTATGTGAACTTGTTTGTTAGATAAAATTGATTACAGATCTGTAATAGTTTGTTATGCATTAGAGAAGTTGAGGATGGGTAAGCTCTATCCTATATTTTGTTTTCCAACGATAATTACGATGACATGTTTGCTTATATTAACTGTGTGCTTTTGGAGTTGGTACACGAACACCTCTGATTTTTTGAGTAATATAAAGATCAAAGCAAATTTAGAAATTGCAGAATGCAAGGGACGTGGGTCTTAATTGTTAAAATTGTTGAGGATGTTTCAATTGTTAAAAAGACCAAAGCAAATTTAGTAACTGAGATCGTGAATGGTATACCATCCTGTAGAAAATTTTCATTGACGAGGACATTTCAACTGAACTTGCACCTAATCCTTGCACCCCAAGACTGTTCAATTGTGACTTTCATTTAAATTTTCAACCCTAAATATCTTTAAAGATAAAGTGCCTAAAAATTAGGATTTAAATTTTCAATCCTAAGAACATCTTCGAACCTGTAGCGTATAATTTTGGTTTAGTGTAAAATTTACAAGTTTTGAAAAAAAAAGTGTCTCCAGCGGTCTTTTAAGAAACTTTGACACTTAGGATTTGCGTAAAAAAGTTGTGTAAAATACAAATTTAATTTACACAATCACGTTAGATAATTTCGCGTCTACTTTCTTTCATCATGTATCTAGAAATAAATGGATTTGAAAAGTAAGAATAAATATAGGATAAGTTTTACTTGTACGTATCTAATTAATAGTTTAATATTTACACAAAAGTCTAAAACAGACTGTTGGAGTATAAAACGAATTCTTTATTATTTTTGTGTAAATCCCTCTTTGACACGTAAGATTTACACAAAATTTATACAAGACGATTGGAGATGCACTTGTAACCACAAACATTCATGTTTCCTATCGATTTCTTCAATCAAATTGCAGCCCAAAATTCATGACTGGCATCAGTTTGAAGTATTCGCTTTTCATTGGAGGGGATCTGTAAGGGAGGAAGATCTTTTGTAAGCTTCTTCAATGCAATAACACAATCAGTGTGTTTTTATGACCAAGGGGGTGGAGACTTGCGTACCAATGTAGCAAGAGGACCTGTAAACTTTGTGACTTTAAGGGTGAATTGAGACATGTAGTTCACCAGGCCAAGAAATTGCTGTATCTGGACAACAGAGATAAGAACATTCGGGAATTTTAAGAGATCTTTTGAGATGTGAGTTTGAAGTTTGAATTTTTCATCGGATATTTGCATACCAAGAAAATCAATCTCGGTGACTCCAATAACCATTTTCTTTTCGAATAATGCCATTTTCGAGCACAATCTAGTGAAAGTGATGGACGAAATGAGCATGAGATTCATTATCCATACTGTAGAGAAGAATGTCGTCAATGCGTACAAGCGCGTTATTGAGAAGTGGCTGGAGGATTTGCATCATAGTCTTTTGGAAGACAGATGAGGCATTCTTCAAACCGAACGGCGTGACTGTCCACTAGAAGTGGTGGCAGGTACACAAAAGGCGGTTTTGTGACGTTCTTCTGGTGAAACACCAAGTTGCCAGAAATTTGCTTTGAGGTCGAACTTGGAAAAGACTTTGGCGTGTGACAAATGGCTGAACATGGAATGCTTATGTGGTAAAGGGAACTTGTCACTAGCAAAAAATGATTCAATGGCTGGTAATTGATAACCAGGCGCATTTTTCCACAAATCTGCTCCGAACTCTTGTTGATGTAAAATGCTTGACATGCCTATTGGGAAGTTGTTGGTTCAATCAAAGCTTGTTGCTGAAGAGTTGTAACTTCTTGTAAGGCAAGTTTAAGGTGTTCTGGGTTCATTCCAGAATGCGTAGCATGGGTAGGATTCACGTCTTCATTTAACTTGAAGGGGAGCTTGGCGAAGTACTTTGAATTTTTCCATAACGGGTTTGAACATTTGAGCAAAAAATATGTATGGGACTCGGCACAAAAAAGAGCAATGATCTGGCTTTTGATAGAATCAATTGTAAGGGCCGAAGTAACTGAGAATTCAAGTTGTGGGTTCTGCTGTATCTGAGAGAGGGCATAGAGTGATGTCCATGGTAAGAAGAAGTTCTTAAACCTTAGACCATCAATACTGAAATGGAGGCTATGAAGCTTTTAGATAAGGTCAAACCCAACTAACACATCATGCTGGGGTTGAGAGTTTCCAAGGAACTTGTGACATATAACAATGTCAGGGAAAATCTGTAACTGGACCATTTTACTGATCTTGTCAATGATAAGAATACCACCATTGGCAACACAAAATGTAACATTGCAAGGCTGCCAATATGAGGATGGTAACTGGGAAGGATGTAGTATCGAGCGAGATGCACCAGTATCAAAGAAGGCAATAAGTGGCTTTGGCTTATCATAGCTTTTCTTGATTAATTGTACATTTGCAAAAGGCGTAAAGAGTGGTGTTGTGGTGAGACAATGTTCACCGATCTCATCAAGAGAGTGGATGCTCGGATACTGCTTTTCATTACAAGTCAGGAAAGTTTAAACCTGCTGAACTCCACTATCATTCAACATTCAAGGAGATTTTAGTTGTTCTCCTCCAGTTTCCTTTTATCGGCCATCATTTCCAAATAGAAATGGATATGACATATTTCCCTGCTATGATTGAATTCAAGCAAAAAGGTCATTCCCAATTCACAGCTTATTCGATGGTCTGAATGGTTCTCACAATGGACATTCACTGTCAAACATATCAAACGAAAAGATAAGGTCATTGCTGACTTCATTTATTTCCTATCCCTCTTCCTCAAGATTTACAACGTATAGCTCTTTCTCAGGGTTATATCTCATTTACACTTTGGTGCTGTTCGCTTTGCAATTACCTTCCATGGTCGCAAAAGGTCTCCCAGCCGTTGTTCAACTCGCTCTTTTAGACAGCCGAATGAGCGAATACCAGCAAGTGTGAGTAGTCGTTTTTCAGAGCTCTGAACTAAGGGTTCAGACTAGATCTGTATGGAGGCTACAGGTGTTTATTCAAGGTTCAACAGTCATGAAGGTAAAGCCAAATGTTTGTCTTTGATAACTATACTTTGTTTAGTATGAGATAATAAACTTTTGATAAGTATGCTCTACGTGTGCAAATCTTCTAACCATTTCTCAGTAACGCGCTTGTATACATTGATGACATTCTTCTCTACAGTATGGATAATTAATCTTCATGCTCGTCTCCTCCATCACTTTCATCAGATTGTGCTCGAAAATGGCATTATGCTATTCGAAAAGAAAATGGTTATTGGACTCACCGAGATTGATTTTCTTAGTATGCAAATATCCGATGGAAAATTCAAACTTCAGAATCACACATCAAAAGACTATTAAAATTCCCAGATGTTCTTACTTTTGTTGTCTATATACAACAATTTTTTGGTCCTCTTGCTACATTGCTACGCAAGTCTCCACCCCATTGGTCCTAAAAACACACTGATTGTGTTATTGCATTGAAGAAACTTACAAAGGATCTTCCTCCTTTACAGATCCCCTCCAATGGAAAGCGAATACTTCAAACTGATGCCAACCATGAATTTTGGGCTGTAATTTTGATTGAAGAAAACGATGGAAACAGAAATGTTTGTGGTTACAAGTCAGGAAAGTTTAAACTTGCTAAACTCCAATATCATTCAACATTCGAGGAGATTTTAACTGTTCGCGCAGAATTGAGAAGTTCCAGTTCCATTTTGTCGACCATCATTTCCAAATAGAAATGGATATGACACATTTCCCTACTATGATTGAATTCAAGCAGAAGGTCGTTCCCAATTCACAACTTCTCCGATGGTCTGAAATGTTCTCACAATAGACATTCACTATCAAACATATCAAAGGAAAAGATAATGTCATTACTGACTTCTTTTCTAGACCATCATCTGTCTCTCATATTTCCCACATCGATTCTCCAGTTTCGCCCATTCTCTTATAAGCCCATATATAAACCATCCACTTTTGTTTATCCGTGCATCTATCCCTTCACACAAATCTCACCACTTAAAATGGACCCTGGTGCTAGCTCTTCCTCTACACCTACCCCATTCTTCACATACTTCAATGAGAATCCTAATCTTAAAGTCTTGATGCTATTCCCATTCTTCCAGAAAAACTCCAACAAAAAACAAGTGAATATGCCATCTCCCTTCGTGATAAAGAAATGATGCAACGGTTCCTCGAAATCACCCTCAGAAAATATGGATTAGTCTTCAGAGGTCTACGCCTCCATTCATCGTATCCATATTGTTCTATCTTTCACATCTATAAGCCTACCAGAATGCTAAAATAAGCTCTCATATTTCTTTGGTATCTTACCAAATGTTATACTGTGACATTTTTATTTGATGCCCCAATTCTCTACCATACCTTCGTCTTGCAGGCGATGATTTTCGCATCAGTGACATCTATGATATAGCTCATCCTGGTTCTATGAACCTTCTCACATTCATTCGATGGTTTAAAACTCTTAACCAATGGTTGAATCTCATCCATACCCATCATCCTAGATATGTCTTGATTATGTTTCACAATACTATGAAAAATCTGCCTCATCTCTATGAGAAGGAAAATGCAAAAATTGTAATCTCTCCAAGTCTAGTCGAGAACCTTACAATCTTGACTATGTCTATTTCTTAAATTATATTTTCCATTTGAATAATGTTGATGTTACAAAAGTTCCCGAGTTCGTCAAATATGGTATCTCCGCATGGCACAAACCCCAGTTTGATGATGATGCAAATTGTCGAAGCCTCCAAGTGCAACTCTTTGAATATGCAGAAGACCATTTTTGGAACAATGGTTCACAGAGCTCTGAGACAGATACATACGTTGGCTCTGACGATCCCGATAGTCCTGATTCCCCTCTTCTTATAACAGACAATATGATTTACTCCCCTCAAATGGTGCCGAGATAGACTGAGTTTGTATTCTTACTCGCTGTGACTCAGTGTCGACAACCGAGTCTCCTCAGGAAATAACTCGTATCATTTTGCCGAAAGTTAGTGGTGTGCTTATTCTTTTGTCATTTTATAACTTTTTTTTGCGGTTGTGCCTTTTCTTTATGTAATAGGGAATCGCTTTGTCGGAAGGCATATGCTTTTCCAAAGTTATTTGCTTTATGCTTTTCGTGTGTGGTTGTGATTGCTTGTTTTGAGGATTGTTCTTTGCCCTTCCATCTATAAAATGAGCAAGAGACCTCGTTGTTATTCGTTCGGGTTTGGCTTTCAAGTGTGCTTTGTCTCCCAAGTGTGCTCAATTTCCTCGTGTGTAATTTCTTCTTTATGAATGAAGGCTTTATAAGTTTGATTATTATCCTTCGGTGTCTTGTTTATCTTTCTCCTTTGTTACTTGTGTCTTTGCCTTTATATCTGTTTATGTTGGTCGCTTGACACCAAGCTCATGTTTGTGTCCTATTAAACACGTCGTCGGCAAGTCATTTGCCCGTAGCTCTGGCTATCACCCCCATTTGTTAAGAGCATCTCCAATCGTCTTGTATAAATTTTGTGTAAATCCTACGTGTCAAAGTGAGATTTACATAAAAATAATAAATAATTCATTTTGTACTCCAACAGTTCTGTTTTAGACTTTTGTATAAATATTAAACTACCAATTAAATACGCACAAATATAATTTATCTTATATTTATTCCCTTACTTTTCAAATTCATTTATTTTTAAATATGAGATGAGAAAATAAACGCGAAATTATCTGACGTGATTTGTGAAAATTAGGGATTGTATTTTACACAACCTTTTTACACAAATCTTAAACTTCCTGAGTGTCAAACCTTTCTTTTACCAAACGTATAAATTTTACACAAACCAAAATTATACACTACAGTTGGAGATGCTCTAAATATCTTTAAAATAAAGTGCCTAAAAATTAGGAAGATGCCACAGTTATTCTATTTTTTTAATAGCATCTCTTTTTCCGCAACAAAAGTAAAATTCAAGTCATGTTTTTTATACCAACGTGACATAGTAGCGAATCATCCCATTTAGATAGAAAAAAAAATATGAAGCATAGATTACATTAGCAGTTCAATATATGGCAAGTAGTACACCCATTTAAAGGTTTCTAATACTGCACAAAAATGGCTTTTACTCATACCTATAAGCCATAATATATTTGTAGTCATTTATAGAAGTTTGCGAAATTAACCACTTAAAAAAGAGCCAAAAAAACCAAAAAGACTATTAACTAGTTGATGTCAATGAAGCCACATTACTTCGGTCAAAAGAGAAACAAAATGAAGTCACATAACAAGCGCAGAGAAGTGACACCTTTTTCCAATGCCGTTCAGGCCAGTTACCTCCCAGCCCTCACCCTCCGTGTAACATTCAATCTGTCGAAATGTTCAGATAAGATTATAAGAAACAAAAGTTTACAAAATGAAACAGCAGAAGGTTAGAAAGAGCAGTAACCGTGTCTAAAAATTCTTCGTTGTTCTTCATGCCACCCATTACATATATTTTTCCTCCAATTGTGAAAGCCCCAGAGTACCCTCTCGAATTGTTCATGGGATCCCCCATCATCCATGAACCAATGCGAGGATCAAATACCTCAACAGTGGGAACCATTTGAAATCCATCATAACCACCAAGAGCATATCTGCAAGAAAAGTCTAGCATTAGTGTCTTTAGGAACCAAAAAGTCTATTGCAAATCAGTAAATGTAACATAGAAAAGGTTTTTGTCCATGTTCAACATTTAGATTTTTAACCGAGTCAATAAAAGGAAACAATTTTTGTTCGATGACAAGAGTAGTTTCATTCACATTAAATTCTATTGAGAACAAATGGAGAAAGATTTACTTACAATTTTTCGTTCAGTACCACCAAGGAATGACACCCTCTATTGGAGCTCATGCTCCCCACTTCAGTCCACAAGTTTTCTCGCGGATCAAATCTTTCAACAGAGCTGAAATGAGACAATTTTGGCAAAAGTCTTTATGAAGACTACTGATGTTCATGTTAATATTATAGAAGAGAGATAAATATTATTGAATTGATTGTCTTAAAACTATTACAATGGAGACCCTTTATATAGGGTTATGAGAATGATTCAAATAAGGAAAATATAAAAGACCTAATCAACTTAGAGATTTAGAGATTGATAGTCAACTCTTATAAATGGTAGTTGTATAAATGACAAATAGCAAATATATATTTTATATGTTAACATCCCCCATCAAACTCTAAAATGGTAATAGATCAACTTGAGTTTGGACTGGAACACAGATCTTAGAGAAACGATATGAAAAACTGGGTCTAAAAACGTGAATAGTAACATCGACGAACAGTAACACTGTGAATAGTAGTCGTGAACAGTGCCGATGAACAATAACGTGAATAGTACTGATGAATAGTTAACGAGTATTTGGACACATGACGGCTAGGGATTTACATGCTAGGATAGAAACACAGCGGCTAGGGTTTTAATGGAAGAGAATGGCGACGGATAGGGTTTACACACTGAGATAGAAACACATCGACTAAGGTTTTTAATAGAAGAGAGTGTCGACGGCTAGGATTTACACGCCGGACAGAAGCACAGCGGCTAGGGTTTTAATGAAAGAGAGTGGCAATTAGGGACTGCTGGAGTGAAGGCACAGCAGACACGAGGGAGGAGTTCGGCTCTGATTGTCAGGCACAAGTCTCTCAAAAAAAGCATGGTCCGGCGGGCAACAATATTGATCGCCCGCTGGCTAGTGATTAAGATCAGCGGGCTAGTGATTAAGATCTCAAGATAGTTGGATCTTAACTCTCTGATACCATGTTAATATTATAGAAGAGAGATACATATTATTGAATTGATTGTCTTAAAACTATTACAATGGAAGACCATTTATAGAGTTATGAGAATGATTCAAATAAGAAAAATATAAAAATTTAGAGATTAATCTTTTAAATGGTAGTTGTATAAATGACAAATAGCAAATATATATTATATATGTTAACAGTTCAGTCAAAATAAAATTATGAAAATCCGTATAGATATAGTACTTCTTATGCTTGCTTAAACCTACCTACAAGTCTACAACTAAAGGGTTACACCTGACTTAAAAAAAATAAACAATTACTTTATGCTTATATTGATGTATGTGTCCTGCTAGTGCTAGCCATACAAATGCATAAAGAATATACTTAATACATACAACCAGATGATGTTTATTGAGGCCCAAAACAAAAACCAGCTTGCTGAAATAATCATTGAATAGACTAGAAAACATTCGAAAAGCAAAAGAGTAGGGAAAAAAACTGTTTTCTTACCTCAAGTAATTTCTTCCATTATATCCACCAACCACATAGAGTGCGCCATTAATTTCCGCAGCTGCTGGACCAAGCCGCTGGAACAACAAAAGAGGCAAGTCAGCAACAACTCAAATTCAAATTCACAAAAAAGTACCCATTTTCTCGAGTAAATAACCAAATTGGTCACAGAACTTTACCCCGAGTTTTAATTTGCCTGCTTAACTTTTTTTTCCCCCTCAATTTACCACTTGAACTTTAGACCTCGTTTCAATGTGCCCCTTCCGTCCATTTTTAGTCGTTAGCGACAGAAAAATACACATGTGCAAGGCACATTAGCTCAAATGAAGGTTAAAATAGTCAATTAAGCTAAACCCAATATTTTCCCTTCATTCTACTCAACAAGTTCCATGCTGTCGGTGTCTCACTTTCAACCGTCCTCTGACACCGGAAAATGTATGATGAGATATGCGTGTATATATATACAGAGATAGAGAATAATGTGAAAATGTGTATGGAAAAGTGGGTCATACAAAACATTCGGACCCAAATCGTGGGTCGTGTTCGAAAAGAAAATCAATGGAGGAGCAAAGTGGATCTAGGTATATTGAACAAATTGAAGAAATGGTGTGTAGGAGTACGGATTTGATGATACCCTCCATCGTTTTGTTCTTGCTGGTAATAATCCCAATTGGGTTCTTCATGTACCACTTCTTGCATAAAATGGTTGGTGGTGGTGTCATTGATCTGGTGTTTGGTGGTGCTGCAGTTTTAACAATGGTCCATCTCTAGGTTGAGTTGGTTAGTGAAGCTCCATTTCCAGGTAGCATCTTGATGCAGGTGATTTAGTGGCGAGTGAGTGTTCTTTAATTGAGAAATTAGGGTTACAAATTTGGGGATTTGATTGTGAGAACCATCGTTGGGTAGTCTTTGAACAGAGTTTGGAATCAGGCTATCCGGAACCCCAAATTTTCTGGCGCCGGAGTGCAGTTGAAGAGAGACAAAGCTGGGGTTTATATGTATATATAAAACTAGATTTGAAGATGATGGGTCACGGTGGGCATAGGGATGCCGCTTCAAGGATGGAGATGGCGTGCCGTGGTGGGTGTGGGATATTTATGTATATGCAAAACTGGATTTGAAGATGATGGATCACGATGGAGATTGCAGCCACTACCCACCGGACTATTTTCAAATGTACAGGGGGGGGGGGGGTGTGTGTGTGTGAGAGAGAGAGACCATGGTAAAATTACTGTTTTGTCATTCATTAGAGCTCATGTGCCTTGCACATGTTTATTTTTTTTATGCTAACGGTTAAAAATGGACGGAAGGAGCACATTGAAACGTGGTTTAAAGTTCAAGCGGTATATTGAGAAAAAAAAGAGTCGAGTGGGCAAATTAAAACTAGGGGTAAAGTTCAATAGCCAATTTGGTTATTTACTATATTTTCTTCTATCAGGATAATTTTTTTTCTTTAATTCAACAATGTGGGTTGAAGGTTGTCAGACTTCAACCCTATGCTATGGTCTTTTAAGCATGAACAATGGAAGAAGTATAACAAAAAAAAAGGGGGAAAAGTAATCTACGTACCTCTTGCTGCATTAATTCTGTGAACATCCACTTTCCAATGTTTGGATCAAACATTTCAACCTCAGAAAAAAATTCATATATATTGCCACCACCAATAGCAAAAAGTTTGTCATTCAAAGAAGCCCCTGCCAAACTCCCTTTCTGTTGGTTTAGTGAAGGACGAGTAACCCATTGATTACTAGTCGGAATGTATGCTTCAACTGAAAGCAAGAAAGATGGTGATGTGACTAGTATGCTAAAAATTACGTAAATGCACAATAAAAAATCTCAGCTTGCATTTGATACCTGTGTCATAACAGTGATCACCAAATACACCACCAAAAATATAAAGTTCGCCGTTTGACTTGGCAGCTGAGATATATTGACGTACAAAGGTCATAGGGCTAAGAGATTTTATTTGATCACGTGAAGGAGAATAGGAATCCATGGCTAACAACCACGAAGAACCATCAAATCCTCCCACTATAAGTACGGGCTCGACAATGTTTGAATCAGATCCATGCAGTGGTTCATACTCTACCTCCACATGATTAATTCGAGTGGACGGTCCAGATTCCAAGGCACTACATCGTTTTTTCAGTTGTTGAATTTCTTCTTTTGATTCAACCTGGGTAGCCAACTCAAAAACAAGTACACAAATGGTATGTAATACAAATGGATAATTGCACCTCTCAAAAACAGCCTTTCTACTCTATTTTGAACTGCTAGAAAATTAAAGAAAAAGCATCAAGCCATCAAATTCTCTGATAAATACCTTAGACATGATTTGTTAAAATAAGTGGGCGTATGAATTTAAAGGCTTGAAATGAACACTTGACAGTTGGCACATAATCATTCAGTGCTGATTAAATTTATACTTGATATACAAATGAATAAATGGATGGATACAATGAGAGGCTTTCCCCCTGTAGATTTGAAATAACATTACAAACCAACTTATTTGAAATCAATTTCAAATATGTACTAGGACAAGGCTCGTAATAAACTGTCTCAACTCTCAAGTAACTCCATTCTCTCTCTTGTCCCTTCAATATTCCAACTTGTCAAGACATTTGAATACCATTCTTTATAAAATAAAGTTAAATTTGACATCCCTTCACTCATTACAATCTAAGTTATTTTAGATCAGCAAAATACATTGTTGTATGGATCTCATATTTAAGCAGGAAAATATAAGTATAGCCAGAGAGCCATGCCGGACAAGACTACAAACCCAGCAATGGAGAATTCCAAGTAACAAAATTATCACATTACTAATAAGGATCCTTTTGGAACTAGTGTCTGATTTAAGCATAGTAATTGCGTTTGCTAGTACCAAAAAAGTTGTGAACTAAATAAAGAAACAATGCTCAAGGTTAAAGGCAGTAGGAATTTTCACAGAAAAATTATACAACTATAAGAAAGCTTTTAGAAATATATACAGTAGAAGAAACTAATGAAACATATAGAAAGTGTTATGAAATAGGGTGAGAGAGAATACCAGCTCCTGCTCCAAAGAACTGATTTTAATAATTTGTTTTAATTGAGACCCCTTCAAATCTTCAATTTGTTGCACCAGCTTGAAGAAGATACCAGTATACCACAAGTATTTCAATAAATATAAGGTACAGAAATTTGGACGAAAGTTATAAGGAACAAAAATCATAGTTACTGGATAAGATTAGTTACCTTAATCACCAGAGACTGAATATCATAATACTTCATTTCTGTAACCATGTCAACTGCAGAAGAACATCTCTCATCTAGATGCGTCTTAGCCGATAAAAATAGATGAGATGTATTTCTCTCATGATTCTCATAAGTACTGATCTCAGTTGTCAGGCTAGAAGAGTAAGAATTCTCGGTGGGTTGTTGGTGTAACGGTTCCTTCGTCTCTGCATCATGCCTTTCTTTTGCGTCACCCTCAATAGAAGCTTCCGAAGGCTGGCCTTCTCTATCCGAATTAGATGTATAATAATACGAGTCCCAGTCCGTTTTGGTTTCACCAGAATTTTGAAGATTCAAGCCTGAATCCATACTCTTACTATGTTCAACTTCATATCTTGTATCATCAGCATCAACAACAGTCCTTTGAGGGAGGGACTCTGCTGCTTTTGTTCCAGCAGAAGGTTCCAGATATTTTGATCCCAAGGTGGGAAATTCATCACCATCAGCTTCCCAAGAGTTATTGCTCACTTTATCCATACAAGGTGCAAGGCCTGGAGTCTCCAATTCCACATTGGACTGACCTGAAGGAGGAAGGATTGACTTTGAAGGTTCGGTCCGAAATTTGTTCTCTCCCAGAATTGTATCAGAAGCAGATGGAGTTTTGAATAGTGCACTCCACTTTCTCTCTGGATGAGAACCACTCATGTTACTCACAATAGAAGAGTAAGAATGTTGACAGTTCAGTATTGGGCTGCCAGCCGCTGCTTCCGCACCCACTGAAGCTTCCGAAAGTTTGGTCTCTGTCCATTGCATACTGGACTGATCTGAATGTCCAAAACCCGCTTCGGACTCCCAGTTCTCAATTTCATCAGCTGCCCATCTTGTACCATGCTTGGGTACAGAATGCGACACCATGTTCCAGTTTACTGAACTCTGTGAGAAAGAAGCATTCGCGTTGACAGGTGAAGATGAGAACAAGGCGACCAACTTTCTGGTTTGATCCCGATCTAACTCAAACCAAAAAAGCCTGTGTTCATAGTAGTTGTCAGCAATTATAGGCTTGAACTGATCTTCGGTCAAGGAGTAGCACTGTTTTTGAATACGCACTCGAACCTTGAAACACAGAGAACATACACTCGTGCGTAAATTCATTTTTCAGCCAGACCAACTTACTGCAGAACAAAAAAGTTGCAAACAACATGATAATAAGAGTACATAAACAATGGATCCACACCTGTGCAGGGTATGGTGTATATGCTGTACCATCTTCAATCCACCCATAAGGATTGATATTCATTTGTCCATGGCTTGTAGCCTCAAATATACCATGAAGTGTCCTATCACTATAGTTGAATAGGAAGAGTACTAAGCCAGGATCAACGTTCCTAACGTAGGCACTATGGGTAGCTGGCAAGCCTGTTCAAGAATTTGAGGAAAACTATTTAGAAAAAAAAAAGAAAAAAAAGGGCAAATATAACATCTATCTTAAGCACCCAAAAAAGAAAATCAAAAGAAATGCACTAAGGATGCAAGTGAGAAGTAGCCAACTAACCAAACAACTGTTGTGAATAACATTCATCAATTGTGTTATTCTTGCATCCGAAAATAACAGCACCCAAGTCACTCTTCCTCAGATTCCTAGCAGGATGACTGAAATTGCCTGTAGGAGGAGGTTGTGATTTCCCTTTCTGATTTAGTTTATTCATCTTTGTCTTCTTCCCACCTCGCATTCTACTCTTTTACTCTTTTCCTTTGTTAAACTGCAAACCCAAGAATCTGACAAGAATTAACAAAGCTAGATTTGATCCAGACATCATGTTACACATCCAACATATCTGATTTTCACGCAAAAGTAATGTTGCAGTAAAATTGTAGGAGTACCCGTTATCTTATCATTTTCTAATTTCTATAACAAAACGCAGAGAAAACATCACTAACCCAATGTTCCCATGATTCATAACACTAGCCTCTGTTATTATATTACAATGTCCAGCATTAAATGAGGAAAGAACATTTTGCCACATAAAGAAACCCAAAGTAATTATAACGGCATAGCATCCTTCCAGAACACATAGCATACGGCACTTCAACAAAACAGGTCCTTTTAACCATTTTTAACGAACATAACCAAATTTTCCTACGTTAAATCAATTCACAGAGCAAGATGATTGAATTATTCACTGCAAATCAAATAGGTCAAATTAAATGGATGATGATGAAAATGAAATAATCATGCAAGCGACCCTGACAAATTCTATTCTATGTTTAATATTTCAGATAAGCTAAATGCGATGTCAGCCAGTCAAAATGAGTAAGCAAAGACATTCCCTAACTCCAAATTTTTAATGAACATAACCATTTAACCAAAATTTTAATTAATAATTATGAAAACTTAAAGACTTTCAAGTTCAATCCTCCAAAGAGAACCTAGCCTATTGACAGAACAATTAAATGGAAGTAGCATTTGTTAAACAATGCTTTAAGCATATATACACACCTCAAAGGAATTAGATTTAGCCTCGGACAACGATTTAAAATGACATCAACTCAAAATTAGAACACAAACACTTATAATTCTTAAGCGCAAACTTTTACATACGACAAATAAAACATCAGAAGCAGGTAGATGAAATTATTAAAGACATCAGATCAATTAGAAGCAGAAGGCAAGCACACAGTATACATAAGAATATGTATTCAAAAGATTACGTTAATATCGGAACTATCTTTGAAGAGACAAACCAAAACACACCTTTCATTTGTATATAGTTTATTATATAATAAGGGGAACATGGTTTTTAAATCTTAAAAATGTATAAGGGGTAAATAATTGTATGGTGAAATTTAAGATGTTATTTTGGTGTCTTTGGCACGGTTTAAACCTAGTGTATATATAAACACTACTGGACAAAAAACCTCGTATTAACGTTCAGTTGCGAGTGCAGCAGAAGAACCTCCGGTTGATTGTACAATGACTATCCTTAAAGCTGCAGTGGCGGATAAACGAACGAAGCACAATTTTACTTGCTTGCAAAATAAAGTTAGAGATCAAACAAATAAGTAGATAAAGAGACAGGAGGGAAAAAAATTATCATTTGGCGTGCTTCAAAAATCAAATCAAATCAAAATATGTATAAATAAAGCAGATCATCTCAACCACGGTTTACAAAAAACTATCAGCATAAATGGGGAAAAAAATATCAAAAGGAAAAATAAATTAAAAACAGAAATATATATATATATATATATATAATAAGGGCAATGTTTTTTAAAGAATTGCGTGACTAAAATTAAAAATGTTTTTTATTAAATAGTTGGTAGAGTATTTAGCACGGCTGTGCATATATATATATATATGACTGAAAAAACAATTTAATCTTGACGGAGATTAGGATGAGCTTTGATGAATAAAAGAAGAGTTGGAGCGGAGAAAGCTCATGAAGCTTTCCCTTCATTCGTTGCTAAGCCAATGTCCCTATGATCCCTTATCGCGTTGAGCCCAAAATTTGCTTCCTGCCTGAAAAGTCTGAGTGTACAAAGGAAGAGAAAGCACGGACAGACACAGACGGGAGGGAAGGGAAAGGGCCTAACGAAATGGAGTACTTGCGCCCAATATATTTTTATCTTACTAAAAAGTGAAGATCAATATGAGGCAAAATTAAAGAAAATTCATCAAAGTAAAATTAGAACTAAAAGACATGCCTGAGAAGAAAATATCGATGTTTTGCTACAATGCCGGACGGTGATCGTACGATCGCCGATAATGGTAGACGGATAACTGACAGAAATATATATGATGGTAAACGGACAACTGAGAGAAATAGGATATATATATATATATATGTAGAGAGAGATTAGATGGTTAATAATGATGGAGGGGCTCTGATGAGAAGAAGTATGGGGAGTGTGTGTTGTGAATGTTGGGAAGTGTGAGAGAGAGGAAAGAGCACCAACAAAAAATGGCAACGTACTACTCCACCCGGTCATGATAATTTTGCTCATTTTTCAAACCTTTGCTATATATGTTACAAAGCTGGTATTTCGAAAGAAACACGAAAAATTGGTATTTGAGAAGGCGAGTGTGAAATGTCCACTCTGTCCTCCTGCTCCACTAACAAAATTCGTTTTTGAAGGGCGCTGCAGCCGGGATTTGGGTTTTAGTTTTAGCCCGTGCCCGTGGTCCCCCCCCTAGGCTTCCTAGTTTGTACAAAGTTTAGAAAAGATCGATGCCTAGCCTTTTTTTTCTGTTTATGGTAAACGCGTTGAGGCGAAATAATTGTTGGGGTGATGTTATAAGCACCCCTATTTTGTAGCCAAAACACCACATAATTAGGGTGTTGAAGGTGTTGTGGCTAAATAATTAGAGGATATTTGATTCGGTGGCAAGTTGCCGACTTTAAGGTTCATATTCGGTGACAGTTTACCGAATCAAATGTTCAATTTCGGTGGCACGTTGCCGTTTAGGTCAAGTCGGTGAAACGTTACCGAATCAAATGTTCAATTTCGGTGGTGTGCCACCGACTGAACGTGTAAATTTTGAATGTTATTTGTGGTGTCTTGGCTACAAAGGAGGGGTGTATATAACATCACCCTAATTGTTGTGGCTCCAGATGCATTATTAATCTTTATCCAATTAAATTATGGGTTTATTATTCACGTTAATAATTATATTTAAGAATTTTCTTAAAGTAATTTTAATTAAACGCAACTTCTTAAATCTTGACACCTCTATAAAATATAATATGTGCTCTAAAAAAATAAAAATTATATTTTAATTGCATTATAATTAAGTGAAGAGTTGTGGAGCTCTCTAAGTACAAATAATTTTTTTTTTTTAACTAAGAAAAGGAAACAACATTGTTGAAAGTAGGGGAGTTTTCGGTTTCGGTCGGAATAGAAATTAGGGTACCCCAAACTCTTCCCAAACTTTATAGTTCGGTTTCGGTTCGGTTCGATTCGGTTCGGTTTCGGTTTTCGTACCTATTAAACCCAAACCCTCCCCAAATTATTCGGTCCGGTTTGGTCTCATTCGATTTTTTTTTGTATCGTTAAAACTTTAGTTCAAAATTGTACTAAAAATATAAATTCACTCAAAAGGCGCTACAAAAAATTATATAATGTATTTATTTTAATAATTAGCTTAAGTAATCATTTGTAAATGTAAATAATTCATAGGGTTGGGTCATTTATATAATATAAATATTGTCATAAAGTTTCCTTTTTTTTAACGTATTGTAAGACAACTTAAGTAATTACATTAAGTTAGTAAATTTTTTTTTTAAAAGATTCGATTTTTTCGGTTCAATTTGGGGACCCCGAATCCCCAACCCATACTGACCCAAATCAATCGGTTTCGGTTTCGATTTCGATTTCGGTTTTGTTTTCGGTTCGAAAAATTTTCGAATCGCAACGGATCGGTTCGGTTCGTTCGTTCGGTTTTCAGATTTCTGACAACACCCCTAGTTGAAAGAGTGGAAGTAGATAAGGGTCTAAATCCGTAGTTATTTTTCTTCATTCGGTTACATTGTCTCGGATTTGATGGAATCGAATATGAGATATGTAATTTGGTGAATACTATACAAAATTATGTAACACGTTGTCAACTATTGTACCAAATTCAACAACTAAGAAAAAAAATGAATCATGCATGCATATTCATATGTTTTTTCTACTTTCAAATTTGAACAATGTACAATATAATAAGCAATATATATATATATATATATATATATCAATATTTTACTCATACAACAACTTAAAATATGATTAATGCACATAAAAGTTTGATTTATGGTTTTAAATTTTAATTTGTGTATTGTTGCAAGTAACAAAGAGAAATTGGGGGATTTCGAGGGATGAAAAGTTTGATTTTGGATTCGTAAAAAATGGTGTTGTGTATCTAGTGGTGCTTCCAAAAAATTATTATAGTTTTATGATAATTTTTTTACAAACCAGAGTTAATAGAAATTTTCAAAATCTATGCATAATAATTGGAAATAAGGTACAAGATCTTGCATGATAATATTTTTTGCAAAAAAATCAATGAATAATATTTTTTAGAAATAAGGGCCTAAATATTATTATGATTATGAGATAAGGACTTATTTATCAATTATGTTTTAAAATAAGGGTTTTGATTCGAGTGCAAACTTAACTTTTCATAAAATTGTGTTTTATGTAAACTTTAACTTTGCAATAAAAAAAATAATATATTCTTATATTCCATTCATAAAACTTTAAAAAATGTCAAATATGCAATAACTTTTTAGAAAACAAAAGGTGCAAACAACTTTGAAAAAATTATATGCATTTTATTAATAAATAAGTTTTGAATATGTAATTTGTTAAAATTATCTAAAGCACTGTCAATTAAACACTTATTTATAATAATATGCTAAAAAATATGTAGTGCACATTTAATTTTGCATGATTTCATAAAAGAATACAATTTAAAAATTCTACTACAAAGTTATCTTTATACTCCTTTTATAATTTGATCAAATACAAGTTCTTAATTTACAAAAATATTATTCTCTAATTTTTTTATAATTTTTTTTTTCAAACAAACCCTACTTTTAATATCCCAATATAATAAATGCTCAGTTTACTCTCTAACAACTTTCTTTTCGGTCACAAGGTAGTCGTGGTCCTAACTTCCTAGTTTGTAGAAAGTTTTGAAAAGAATATAAAAGGGTAGATTTCATTTTTCTTCCGTTTATGGTAAACGCACTAACCAAGCTATCAAACAACTGAGTGGTTAACGCAAAAGTAAATATTGTGGGTCTCCATGCATTAATGTTCAATCAACTAATTAAAATCTATGCAGGATCAAATTTCATCTTATGTTTTCGTATAAATGAATTAATTTACAATCCGTGCGATACATAGATATTTAACAAATTTTATTTTTAAAGATATGTGGATAATTTAAGATTATTTGTAAATATACATACATATACATTATTGTATAATCTAGTAAAATTAATTATATATACAAATGCATATTACTATCAAATAGAAAAAATGTGAAAGGTGTATATTTAAATCTTAAAAAAACACATTCGTATATGACTATTAGGTAAAACTTAAATATGACAAACTAATTTAATGAGTAAAACTTTAAAAGTGGTTAATGAATCAAAAGAAGGAAAAAAATTTAAATCTTACTAAAGACTTGAGTTAGGCAAATGTTAGTAAAATATAAAACTAATAATTATATTATACAGAATAAATTGAATAGGAATATAAAAATATATTTCATTTGCTTGAATTCTTAATTCCTATGGACATTACTATTATATAAATTATGTATCCATACTAATTAAAGCAAACCTACAACATAAGTAGTGTTTGTCTTATAACTTTATCGAATAATTGGCTTAAATATGTTACATACAGAGAATAGAATATATATTGCATTTATTTCAAATTAATTTTGCAACTTTTATTTTGTTATTTTTAGAAAGATGATAATTTCAATCTAATTAATAGTTAATAATACAACTTATTTGCTATGTGTGGGTGGTGTAAATTTGAACAAGTTCAAGAAATAGAATCAGCCCAAATCAATGGAGTTAGCAAGCAGATTCAACGAAGGTTGCAATAATGAACAGTAGTGAGAATGGGTTTTTGTTGGTGTGGGTTGGTTCTTCTGATGGCTTTTATACCAAATCCGGCAGTACGTCCTCAATGAGTGTGTGTTTGTGTTCTTCACTAAGTTTTAATTGCTGAAAATACAATTTCGAGAGAAAAGGGTACAGGGAGAATGTTGTGAAGAGATAAAATTGGTTGATCCCCTATTATAGGTTTATCTTGTCCTATTTATACAATTTAGTTAAGATTTGGCGAGATTGAAAATTACTATAAAAGATAAACAAGATCACTATTCCAGGGTTACAGGTGTCCGCAACCCTTTTCATACTAATAGAAGTAGTCATTTACCATTATCTATCTTCTAGCTCAACTCCCTCTTATTCATAGCTTGACAATCAGTGACCGGGCTAACCTCCCGTTATCTGATCAATAAGAATCCTTAACTTGATCAGCCATAAGTCACTTATACCAATCAAGAGATCTTGCTCTAAAATAAGCTCACATTCTATACGCTGGGCTTTGGCCAAGGCCACATACAAAATTATCCTGACACACTATTGCAAACTAAAAATAAGACTATTAATTTTAAAATATTTTAAAAAATTAGTACAATAAATGATACTACTACCTCCATAATACTAAATAAAGTAAATTAAAAAATATTATAATTATTATGCTTTAAGAATATAAGAAAAATAATTAATAAATAATTATTGTTATTGTTACTACCATTAAGAATATAAAAAATAATAATTAATATTTCCACTTTCTTCATAATATACTACATAAAATAAAATATAGATAAGTAAATTAAGTTACCATACAAGACAAACATAATTCATAATTCTTCACTCGTCAATTCTTTCCCCTAAAAATTGAATCCCCCAAACTTCATTGTTGGTCGTAATCATTGATCTCAATACAATGAATTTTGAGAAGCCCCTCCTCAATTCAAGCTTCCTATTTTGTCAAATAGAAAAAAAAGGTTAAGGTAGCCATCTTTGGTTATTTGCAGAAAATTAATAGACTTGGTAGCCCAATAGCCAGCTATGCAAATCATTGAATACGCGCCACCAACTGCATAACTAGGAAGGAATAAAAGAAGTTTAATGTTTTCTCCTAGCTAAATTACTAAAAAGTACAATGCAATAGGTCTATTTATATAATACTTGGGATAACATACAAAATTTTCAAAAAAATAAACATTATACCTTTTAAATGTTTTTATTTGGCACCGTTAATGAAATGCTTGGGTGGCATAAGCGGTCCTAAATGGCTATTAAGTTAATGCACAAATTTGACACATCATCTAACAAATCCTTATTCTTAGTTTTCCTATTCCATTTAAGAACATGGATATCCTTATTCAGAACTTTAAACTGCATTGTTTTGCATGTGGACAGACATTGATCTTCTTAAGAAGCTTTTATCTCCCTGATTCTCTAGACTATCATCCCAGGTACGTTCGAGAAAGAAACTATCAACTTGATCTGTGCAATGAGTACGTTAATTTAATTGAAATAATATTTGCGAAAATAGATGGTACATGTTGATATATAATTTAATTCCAAATTCATATACATAGCTAGACAACATATATAAACACAAGAAATTAGGATTTGTTTCTGGGAAATAAATCTACAATTTATTTTTTGATTACCTTTAAGTTTAGAGGATATTATATAATACTATCTACATATCTATATGTGTTAGTAAACATAAGATATATAAGTATATATTACATGGTTGATATCTAAAAGGACTTAAAATCAAGCTTTTGAACACTATAAAATGATTGAGTTTGACACTGGAATTATGCTGTCACTCAAATCCTGTCAGTTGTAAAAATATCTGATGCTTAGCAACTGACCATTATTCCGCAAATATAAATATATGCAAAAGTTGGCTCAGACACTCCATGGTATTAAAAATATCTGGACCAAAAAAGAAAACTCAATTCCATGCTATGAAATTTAAATTGGGGTAGAAGTTGGAGAAACCAAAAAGTTATGGTATTAGAATTCTAAATGATTAAATTCATATAAATGGTAGAGTTTTCCAACTTTAAATTACATTAAAAAAAAAAATCCACCCCACCCACCCACCCACACATCCCTTTCCTCACCCAAACCCCGCCAGTACACCCTTCCCGGCCACACACCACAATTCAAACCCACCCCCCCAAACCAACACACCCACCCCATCCCCACGTACGCCACTTCCCCACAGTTCACACACAGTACAATAAGCTCGATCACTAAAACCACCTCTGCCCTCATATATATATAATGTACGTATATACTAAATATGTGTATATATACATATTATGCAAATACATATATATTATTGCATTCCACTAATTAACGAAAAAAACAAATTAATTTATACTTCAAGTAGAATTTTAAATAAAAACTACAAAGAATCTAAACAATGATATTATAATTCTAAGAATTGCAATTATATAAACTTACAATTCCAATAGAATTTTAAAATTGTTTAACCTAACACACTCTTACAGTTTTTGTGTGAAAAGGAAAAAGTCATGAAATGGGTAATTTTTATTAACCAGGAATGATTTACTACTCAATAATTAAAAAATAAAAATAAAATAAAATTACAGCTACTTGGGTTGCGTATGGTCATGTAGGACTGTTAAGTCCCACATAAGCAATCATTTATTATCGCTTGTAGGTTGATTAACGGGCTACTATTTTTATTTTTATTTTTATTTTGAAAGCAATGATGAAATCAGTGACTATTCAAATTCGATATCAGCTCATCAACAATAAAGATGGGATTTTCACCAAGCTAGGCAGTGAAATTATCAAGAGCTTTCGCTTTCCTAGCTTGCCTATGGGCTACCTCGTTCCCGGATCGGCTAGCGGCCGACCATGTCACCGATTCGAATTGGATGGCCAATTGTCGGGCTTCTTCAACCAGAGAGCCAATGGAAGACAAATTTGGACCTTCAAACCGAAGAGTGGCGATCACATTCAAAGCATACCCTCTCAATTTCAACCCGATAATAACCTAAACTTAAAGCTAATTTGATTGCTTCTACTGTTGCACACACCTCCACTGCTAGATGATTTAGAGGAAACCAACGAGTATCATTGTTGGTAGCTACTGGCTCTCTCTTTAGTTGAGCATCCATGAAAGACATATGGTAGTCAGTTGCAAATTTCCCTACTTGTACAAGAGACCATCCCGCTTCACCTTGAAACCGTTCATATTCCTATTGTGCCACAATGCCCAACAAATGGTTAACGCTTGACCTTGCACCACATGCTCTAACTTGCACAAACAATTATGAAACCAATTCAGCAGATCCCCATTTGTATTATCACCAAGCACATTAGAATCTTATAGTGCTGAAACTCGACATGCACACGGAAAACAACGAAAACGTGGTCCATAGATTCTGAATCAGTGTCACACATAATGCACTTCGAGTCCATTGCAATCCAACGCCTATTCAAATTTATCGCGGTGGGGACTGCATTTTAACACACTCGCCACCCAAACAAAAACGTTGGAAAAATATAATTTAAAAAAAAAAAAAATATGTTGCCTAAGGTGTGAAAAATGACTAAATACATTATGCTTTTTAGTAAGTTGTTCTTTTCTAGAGTATCTCCACATTATTTGTGCCGTTCGTGTTTGTGCATGTTATTCATCTTTAGTTGTAAGGATGAGTTTTGATAAATTTCTTTCTTTCTAGATATTAGACAATATCGCACATGCGACGTATCTGCACGCGTATTATCTAATTTCAAATCTAAATTATAAAATAAGTGATGTTGTTGGTTAATGGTAAAAATATAGACTTCTCAACGTAAAGGTTAAGGTTCAACACTTGCGAGCATTTTTTTAATTTAAAAATAATATAAATGTAGGGACTGTGGATTTCTTCACTTTTAATATACATAAATGCAGTCGTAAGTAATTGCTTTATTGTATTAATAATATTTAGGCGGAAATGCTCTTTTAAGGAAATTTCTTACTTTAACAACAATAATCACCGTCCTTTCCTTTAGAAGATATGATCTCTATAATGGTTATTTCCATCAAATTTTATTAAAAACTCAATTTAGAAGTGGGTAATATAATCCTCCAAAATTCCAATGGCCGAAAATAAATATATATATATATATATAACATTTTCATTACAACTACTTTTAGTTTGAATTTTTTAATGAAATTTCACCAAATATTATTAAAAAACTCAATTTAGAAGTTGTTAATATAATCCTAAAAAATTTCAATAGCATACAAAAAAAATATATGTAATATTTTTACTATACCTACTTCTAGTGTGAATTTTTTAATGAAATTTTGGAGAGATAATCTCTTTATTATACATATCTACCAAATTTCATGAAAAAATTCATTCATTTACCCCTCAAAATGGATGATCCTTCTTATTCTTAAAGTAATGAATTCCCTTACAAGAGTATTTCTATTGGTTTATGTATCTTAAAGCTATTTATAATTTTTTATTACATTTGGTGTGTAGCTTAGTTGAAAAAATGGAAGGCTTTTCCAGCCTTTTACCATGGTTCGATCCTTGGGAACCGTTTAAATACAATTTTGCACTAAATGGCAATTAATGGCACAAGTAGAATAGTTTATCACCATTATGGCATTATATTTCTATATGTAAAAATGAACTTAAAAATAGGGTAATAATATTAACGATATACATTATTACTCTAGCACTCTATTTTTAGTTAATTTTTATATGAATATTTTGGAACATTTTTTATATATTGAAGATATTTTTTGAAGTGGTAGAATACTCATGTGGAGTGTTAATATTAATATCCTAAATTAAAATATTCTATCTTACATGAAAGTTGTATAATAGTAATATTTTAATTTTTTAAAGAAAGTTTAGGTCTCTTCACTTGAAAATTCTACAAATCTTATTGGGAGGAAAATAAAATCCATTCTATCTGAGTTAAAGCTCTTGGGCGACTAATTATATTTTGTCCAACAAGATTAATTTTACTTTTCAAAAATAACAAGTAAAATAAAAGAGTAAACATATAAACAACACCATTAGAGATAAATTATTTGATTTTTTTTTCTAATATAAAAATTTGTGACATAGATATAAAACACTATAAAAGTGCTTTGACACAATAAGATATAAATAGATTGATAGATGCCATTTGAGATGATCACAATAGAAGTTGATTCCTCTCCATTACTTTTTTCCTCTAATTTTTCTCAATGCCTTATATTTTGAGGGTTAAATGGATGAATTTTTTTATATAAAATTTGGCGGAGATGATTTCTATAATGTTTAGATCATCACTACAAAATTTCATCAAAAAATTCAATTTAGAAATGGGTGATATGATCATCTAAAATTCAACAAATAATAATCAATATATGTAATTTTATTACACCCACTTCCAGTTTGAATTTATTGTTGAAATTTTGTGGAGATAATCAACTTAGTATAGAGATCGTCTACACTAAATTTTATAAAAAAATTCATCCGTTTAACCGTTAAAATAAAAGGAATTGAGAGAAATTAGAGAAAATAGGTAATAGAAAAAAGTCAACTCCCTCTTAAGACTTATTGTAAAAGTTTATTTTACCGATAATGAAATGGAAATGAGATTTAGCCTCCAAAATTTGATCATTTTTAAAAAAGATTGAAGATAACAGAATACGCAAATAGCCTTTTAGAAGTAGGTTAAAGATGTCTGAACGAGTTTAATCCTGATGAATGAGATTATTAATTTATTGTTAACAAAGATGATTTAAGTGATTATGGCATAGATCCAGGGCGTAAAACAAAAAAAAATGTGGATATGCTCGAATGGTAAATTTTCTCTTTACCAATGATAAAACGCGGGTTCAATTTCGTCTTGAAAGAATCGGGTGGTGCTATTTCCACCCCACAAACTACTTGGTTATCTTCCTCTTCAATGATGGTTAATAATTAACTCAGATCTAATTAACACATTCTATCTCATTCAATTCATTTCAAAAGCCAACAAAAATTCAAAAGTAACTCACAAAAACACACAAAATCTCCATTAATGTCACACAAAAAAAAAACCTTAAGTTGTAGAGAATGGTAGAGAATAGCAAATGATAGAATGAGATATGTTTGTTTTTGTTATGTTTAATGTTTATTAGTTAATATCAAAAAAAAAATTGTACCAACAAAACGAATTAAGCATTAGAACAGGTTACCTCGGTTACGGGAAATCGAAATTTAAGCACTTATTCAATTTTCGGTGACCATTTCAGACAACTTCGGTCCTAGGAGACCGAGGATGAATTTCGTCCTATAAATTATTCAAATACTCGGTTGTTAAAACCGATGTAAGGTCCCGAGAGCTAAAAATATAGTCCAGAATACTTCGGTTGTGAGGGATCGAGGAAGTGGATGAACCTCGGTCATAGAGAACCGAAATTGTTCTCAATACTCGATTTTTAGATGGCGATGTAAGGTCCTGAGAGCATGATGAGGTCACGGTTGTAAGGGACCAATTAGTTTGTGTTGCGTTAAATGAATGTTAGAAACCATTGTTGAGAAGAAGAAGAAGAAGAAGAAGAATTAATGATTAATTATAATCAGTTTGTGTCATTAAGGGTTAAATGAATGTAAAATTTTGAAACCGAATTAAAAATCACAATGTTTTTATCTTACTAAATAAATTTTGTCAAACTTAAATTTATTGCAAAAGAAGTTAATAAAGTGAAGTTAAAGTACTTCTAAATTTTCATTAAGTTATGGAACTGTGTTCTTTATTTATTTATTTTATTTTAATCAAGAGAGAAAACCACCAATTTTTATTAAAAAAATAAAATATACAAAAATTTAAAGGTGAACACCGTATTTGGTTGAGATTTTAAAATCAAGTTTTTAAAATTTCTACCAAAAAGTCAACTTTATTTCATACTTTTAAAAATTTACTTCACTTTACTTTCTTTCTCATAAATTTTTTAAAACACCATAATTTTAAATTAAAAAATTGGAATTGGATAAAAAAAATTATTTGAAACCTACTCATTAAGATCTATAAAATAAGATCCATTGTGACTAATTTTGGTATTTTTTTTCATGAGTTTTTTTGAATTGATTGAAAAAAATTCAACAAATATTAAATTCACTTTTCAATATATTTTCACACTTTCCAAAAACTTATATAAAAAAATATGTTTTAAAATCTCTGTTGGCCGGATTTTAACCCTAGAGGGGGTGAATATGGCTTTTGAAACTTAATGCGGAATTAAAAAGTTTTAAGAATAAAACTTTAACTCAATGAATATCAAGGAAATATGCAAAGTAATCAATCTCAAGAGCAATCAATAAATATAAATGCAAGTAAATAAAGAGCTTAAGTTAAAAAGATTGAATCGAGTGAGACTATGATGTTTTGTTCTCGCGATTCGGTTGTTTAGACCATACGTCTGCGCCCTAATAGTGCCCCCGAAAAATTTCACTAAAACCGATTTTCTTACAGGGAAAAATAAAACATTTACAAGTGTAATATTTCTCACTACACTCAACAAGTATTGTTCTTCTCACAACACTATACAAGTGTGATTCTACTCACCACACTCAACAAGTATGATTCTACTCATCACATTCAACACAAGAATTAACATTTTTGCTATTTTATGAGATAAACCTCTCACAATTAATGAATAAAGATAGTTTGATGATTCACACCAATGAACAATAACTCTCAAGTGTATTTGAAGATTACAAATGAAACTCACACTAGAGTTATCAAGATTGATCAATAAATAAGCTCAAAGATAAAGAATATGATCAATGAAATGAATTGAATATTTGAATAACTTTGTATATATGTAAAATGAGTTTGTAAAATGATTCGAGTCTATTATAACATGTCTAAGACCCCATATATATAACTTCCAAAAGTATATGGCCGTTGGGAGTGATTAAGAAAGGTTTTGGGTTAAAGGTATATATTTTTAAACTTTTCAAAAGTTTTGTATATATTTCTTAAACGTTGGATCATACTCATATTTTGGTTAAAAGTGCTACGAGATGTTGTCTAGTTTTGACCATAAATTCAAATTTGTTTTAATAATATCTCATAATTTGACCGTTGGATCATACTCACATTTTGGTTAAAAGTGCTACGAGATGTTGTTTACCTACTGTAAAATTTTTAAAACGATCGGAGTATAATAAGGCCTCCATCATATCGTTAGATCAAAACTATGCAAAAAACTGAGTGAATCTTAAATGTAAAATAAAAACATTTTTGCAATTTAGCAATTTAGTTTAAAATATTATTCTAATGATTTTTGAACATCAAATATATATTTCTAAGATACCTATTTTTATGAGAGCTTAAAATATGATCATTTAAAATTAATATGAATTTATTTTGAAACTTGATCTTTGTAAAATGATATTTTTTAAAATAAATTCAATTTCAAGTTTGTTTGAATCAATCTTTAAAGGATGCATGAATACATTTGAGTTATAAAGATTTGATCAATAAAGTCACTTTACATAAATTTTAAGCACTCACTCAATTACTGAATTAACGAAGTTTTCGAATGCTTTGATTTGTTTCTTCGAATTGATCTTCACTTGAAACTTTTTTCTATAAGCTTTTTATATAGTTTTTTGATCCTTTGTACTTTGTGATTTGCATTGAGAGATTTGATCTTATTTGTCTTGTCCAATTATCGAATAGTGAAAAAGTGATCTTTGTCATGCTTTTCTTGAATTTTTCAAATAAATAAACTATATACTTATATTAAGAAACATGTTAAATTATACATGATTGATTTATTGTTATTATCAAAATAAGATTATGACCTTAGGTCAACAATTTCAACTAAACAAGTACAAATTATTTCTAAAAAGACAATAAGGACTTATTTGATTGGCGTTTTAAGTTAAAATTTTAAAATATATTTTGAAGTTGAGTTTTGAAAAGAAGAATTTTAAATTTGATTTATGTTTGCTACGAAAAACTAAAACTCGTGAGAAAAAGTAAAGCACTTGAAAAGAAACTCATGAAAAAACTCATAAAATAATCACAATGAATATTATTTTGTAGATTTCGAAGAATATATTTCAAATATATAAATTTTATCTAATTTTAATTTTTAGATTTAAAATTACGGTGTTTTAATTTTTTTTAAAGTTTTATAAGTGAGAAAGTAAAGTGAATTTAATTTTCAAAAATATGAAATGAGATTTTAAAAAACATGTATCATACAATTTTTTTTTTAGATAATTTAAATAGTATTTTTAAAACCCTAACAAAACATGGACAAAGAAATCAAAAAGAAATTATAAAAAATTGCTGGAATTGATTGGACTTTCGAATCTTCCTTTAAAATGAATTATCTTCTAGAAAGAAAAAAATGATTTTTTTTGGAAGTGGGTCGGCTTGAAAAAGCGAAAAGGCAAACGCATACGTTTTGGTATAAATTGTGTAAATCCAACACGTAGGAAAACCAATCTCTTGGAAAAAAAACACGTAGGAAAATCAAGAAAGGGGCGTCCTTACATAGACGTACCAAACAGTAGGAAAGTGGTCGCGCAGTCACAAGCAGTCTATCTCGTCTGAAAATGAAAATGAAGGCCCGCACTAGCAGTTGCTTCAGTTACAGACCAATACATGGCCACGTACTTATATTCTCCACCCGTTCTTGCATCTCTTTCCCGTCGCTCAACCGGCGGCGAAAATTCTTATCGGAAAATCTTGTCTTTCAGTTTCATTCAGCCAAAAAGTATCTCCATGTTTGTCTCTCCGACCCTCACCATCACAAGCAGACCGAAGATGCTGAATATTCCGGTCAAATTCTACAGGTTCTGACCACGAGACGGAGAGATGTATTAATCACTCCCGTTATTGCTATCGGAGCTTATATTCTGGGATCTGCTGCTGCTAGAGCAGATGATAAGGCACCGGACACTGAAGCGGCTCCGGAGATACCTCCGGTGGTGAAGGTTGATGAGAAACAGGAGGAGAGTTTAAGTTCGAGAATATACGATGCGACGGTTATAGGAGAGCCAATGGCGTTGGGGAAGGATAACAAGGGGAAGGTTTGGGAGAAGTTGATGAATTCTCGAATTGTGTATCTAGGCGAAGCTGAACAAGTTCCGATTCGCGATGATAAGGAAGAGGAGCTTGAGATAGTGAAGAATTTGAGGAAGAGGTGTGTGGAAGCTGAACGACCGATTTCTTTGGCTTTGGAAGCCTTTCCCTGCGATCTACAAGAACAGCTCAATCAGTACATGGATACAAGGTTTGACTGATTTCTGTTCACTAATCATTATATCTTTATTATTATGATTATTATAGCTTCGTTAGTTGTTTCTTAGTAGTGCAATAGCCTTTACCATCTGTGATGATATTTCAGTGAACTTGATCACGGTAGAGTGCAATTGTGATTTAAACGATGTCACAATTGGAAGATAATATGATGAACGGACATGGAAGTAGGACGACTGTTGCTTAATTATGGTTCTTGTATTGAATTTCACTATAGTCAGTTTGCTCGCTCAGTTCAACTTGTGAAGTAAACAATGATTTAGTTCAATCAATATATCTGTCTATGTAATTTGGGAGAATGGTATTTGAAATAAACAATTGCTAAGATTTGTATATATTTTATTTTTAGAATGTGTATATTTAGGAGATAATTAGGAAATCCTTATTAGAAGGAAATATCCTTATTTTTAGGGTTTCTCTTCTTGTATATATAGATGTACTTCTTTTCTCAATAATCAATATAACAATTCTTCTCGCAATCTCTTGCATTATCACACGGTATCAGAGCATTAGTGAAAAAAAAAAATCCTACTATAATTTCGTGTTTGCTGTGTCTTCATTTCAATAATCATCAAAACCCTAGCAGTCAATCACCTAGTAACCAAACATTAGCCGCTGTGTTTTTATCCCAGCGTGTAAACACTAGCCGTTGTGTTTTTATCCGAGCGTGTAAATCCTAGCCGCTATGTTTCTATTCCAGCGTGTAAACCCTAGCCGTCGTGAATAAAATAAAAATGTTCACCGAGTTACTGTTCACTAGTGCTGTTCATCATTACTGTTCACCGGTATTGTTTATCGTCACTATTCAACGTACTGTTCACTTAATATTCATGGTTTTAGATCCACTTTTTCCAGATCATCTCTCTAAGATCTGTGTTATAGCATATTTCTGGTCTATTCCCAGCATTAGTTTGGAGGTGTTTTGGCTTATACTACAAGACTCGAATGTTACTCCAAGCAAATAATCAATCATTACACTTTTGGTATCTGCCATTAAATATGCAGAATTCCTGCAATTCTAAGAGAACAAGCAATCCATCTCTAGTGCTTGTGTGAATCAAACTGGTAACCCTATTGCCTGCATTTCTTAATCATCATCTCTTGGATCTTGGGTTCTTGATTCTGGTGCTTCTAATCATATGTCTAGTAACAAGAATTTGTTCTCTTTTATTACTTATTCTGATTCATTGTCTACTGTTACATTAGCTGATGGCTCTCAAACAAAAGTTAAAAGCATTGGACATGCCAAACTTTTGCGTACCTTGTCTTTAAATTCTGTTCTTTTCGTGCCTGGATGTCATTTCAATTTGATTTCAGTTAGCAAATTAATTCAAACCTTGCCTTATTATGTTATCTTTGTAGCTAATTCGGTTCTTGTGCAGGAGCAGAGTATTGGAAAGTTAATTGGAGTAGGACATGAGTACCATGGTCTATACTACTTCACCCCACCACCAACCCCTGTAACCTGTGTTATTAGTGATCCACCTGCACTCTTTCACCAGCGTTTAAGTCATCCCAACCTACAAAAACTACAAAAGATAATGTCGAGTCTTTATCGTGTGTTATCTTTAAAGTGTGAATCTTGTTAGTTAGGAAAACACGTTCGTAGTTCTTTTCCCAGTCGTATTTATAAACAAGCATATTCAACTTTTTCTCTAGTCCATTATGATGTTTGGGGTCCTAGCCGTGTTAAGACAACTTTGGGTTTTTAATAATTTGTCACTTTTGTTGATGATTTTTCCCGATGCACTTGGTTATTTTTAATGAAAAATCATTCTGAGCTATTCTCCATCTTTCAAACATTTTGCTCAAAAATTAAAACTCAATTTGGCACCACTCACAAGAATATTTTTCTGCCCTCTTCCAATCCTTTATGACTTCTCAGGGCATACTTCACCAATTTTCTTGTACTTATACTCCTCAACAAAATGGAGTGGCTGAACAGAAAAATAGACAGTTAATTGAAGCTACTCATACTATTCACAATCATGTTCAGACGCAGTCCTCACCGCTTACTATTTAATTAAAATGATGATATCTTCAGTTTTAGAAAATCAGGTACTTCATTCTCTGTTATTTCCCACCCAGCCTCTATATCCCGTCCACCTTCGTGTTTTTGGCTACACGTGTTTTGTTCACGACCTCACTTCTGGGAAAGATAAGCTATGCCAAATCTCTCAAATGTATCTTTTTGGGGTATTCTCGCTTACAAAAGGGTTATCGTTGTTTTTCCTTGGACCTTAAACAATACCTTGTTTCCGCAGCCATAACCTTCTTTGAGACAACTCCCTTCTTTCTCTTTTCAAAGAGTGTTGCGTGTCCTCTTGATATTAGTGACTCCCCCATATCAGACGCTAGTCTTATTCCACATGTTGTGTGCTTTCCTGACCCTGTGGCTCTACTGCAAACTCGCCACCTCTTCTACTTACCTACCATCACCGACCTCGACCTATATCTGTTAGAAACCCCACCACCGAGCCTACCACTGAGACTATATCTGAGCCCATCACTTCATGACCAGATCCACCAGTCTCATCTTCTACTTCGGTTACGCCTCTGGTTTCGGCTTATGACCTGGATCTTCTCATTGCCGAACGCAAAAGTATTCATTCTACTCGTAACCCTAATCCCATTTATAATTTTGTGAGTTATCATCGTTTATCTCCACAATATACTGCTTTTATATCGTCTTTGTCTTTTGTTTTTACACTTAAAAATGTAGGAGCCGCTTTTTCTAATTCAGACTGGCGCCAGGCTATGGTTGATGAGATGTCCGCTTTTTATTCGAGTGGCACATGAGACCTCGTGCCTCTTCCTCCTGGTAAATCAACAGTGGGTTGTCGTTGGATTTACACTGTTAAAGTTGGGTCCAATAGAAACGTTGATTATCTAAAAGCCTGGCTAGTTGTGAAAAGGGTATACCCAGATCTATGGGCTTAATTATGGTGATATGTTCTCTCCGGTGGCTAAGATGTCCTATGTTCGTCTATTTCTCTCTATGGCGGCCATTCGTCACTGGCCCCTTTATCAGTTGGACATTAAGAATGCTTTTTTTCATGGTGAATTACAGGAAGAGGTATATATGGAGCAACCTCCTGGGTTTGTTGCTTAGGGGGAGTCTAATATGGTGTGCCGCCTCCGTCACTCTCTTTATGGATTAAAACAATCCCCTCAGGCTTAGTTTGGACATTTTAGTTTGATTGCTTGTCAGTTTGGTATGACTCGTAGTGAGGTTGATCACTCTGTCTTTTGCTCCCATTCATCTCCTGACAGATGCATCTATTTGGTCGTTTATGTAGATGATATTGTAATTACATGAAATGATCAAGAGGGCATACAGAAACTCAAGCAGCATTTATTTCACCACTTCTAGACAAAAGATTTAAGGAAACCCAAATACTTTCTGGGAATAGAAGTTGCTCAATCTCCACAGGGTATCATCATCTCCCAACCGAAGTATGCCTTAGATATCTTAGAAGAAACTGGCATGACAAATTGCAAACCCGTAGAGACTTTGATGGATCCAAACGCCAAACTCTTTCCTAATCAGGGAGAACCGTTATTAGACCCCAGTAAGTACTAGAGACTTGTTGGAAAACTCAACTATCTCATCGTGACACGTCCTAACATAGCGTTTTCAATAAGTGTACTTAGCCAGTTCTTAAGTGCTCCGTGTGATAGTCATTGGGAGGCAGTTGTTCGTATTTTGAAATACATAAAGAACGCACCAGGTAAAGGCCTTCTGTATGAAAGTAGAGGCCACACTGAGATTATTGGCTATTCTAATGCTGATTAGGCAGGCTGCCCATATGATAGACATTTGACCAGTGGGTATTATATTTTTGTTGGAGGAAATCTGGTCTCATGGAAGAGCAAGAAACAATAAGTTGTTTTCTTGTCCACCGCAAGAGGCAGAATATTGGGCTATGGCAAAAGTGACGTGTGAGCTCATATGGATGGAACAGTTACTCCAGGAGCTGAAGTTCACGAAGATTCAACAAATGAAGTTGATATGCGATAACCAAGTAGCTCTCCACATTGCGTTCTAATATGATCTTTCATGAAAGGACTAAACATATCGAGATTGATTGTCACTTTATTGGAGAAAAAATTCTTTCAGGAAAAATAGCTACTAGCTACGTAAAATCGAATGATCAACCAGCTGATATCTTTACTAAGTTTCTCGGTGGATCTCGAGTCAATTATATTTGTAACAAGCTTGGAACATACAACTTGTACGCTCCAGCTTGAGGGGGAGCGTTAAGATTTGTATATATTTTATTTATAGAATGTGTATATTCATGAGATAATTAGGAAATCCTTATTAGAAAGAAATATCCTTATTTTTAGGGCTCTCTCTTGTATATATAGATGTACTCCTTTTCTCAATAATCAATATAACAATTCTTCTCACAATATCTTGTATTCTCACAACAATGATTTAGTTCTTGGCTTCTTTTTCCATTGAGACCAGCTGAGCAACAATTCCAACACCAAACTAGGCAGAAATTTTAAACTACCACTGAACTGAGAGAATTAAATCTCACATTTCTCTTGCAAATGAAAACAAAAACTCTTGCAAAATTTCTCTTTTCATTTTCAAATTATAAGTTCCGAGTCAAAACCATCTCCAAAGAACAACGTATCTTATGGGGTGCACTCGGTGTACTAATGACCTTCCACTAGAACGTATGGCCTTGCACTAATGCGTGAATGTTTATTCATCTCGGTGCAGTGCATTTCGATTCTATGTGTGGGAGCTGTTTGAAGTTTAGTTGGAAGAAACGAGCAGAATATTCCTTTTGAAATGTTTGTTTGAATTTATTTTGATAAGGGACTTTTGTTTTCTTATTCATTATCTGTAAAGCTTAGAGTTTGTGTATGTCGGGAAACTCGAGCTGATATGTAACAATATAAAGTGAAAGTGTATCATTTGTTGTTGCACAACTCATATTGGAACAATTTTTAGAATCTTTCATTTATCTTCCAACAGCTTCTTCCTTTTTTTTTTTCCAGAAACAAACCCACTTTATTGATAACTTAAAGTAGCAAGTTACAAGAAATGGATGGTGGACCAGAGGTACACCAAAATAGAAACGAAAATAAACAAACAAAACAAAAACAGAACACTGCACAACAAAACACTCTACATGACCCAAAAGAATCTGATAACTCAAAAAAAATCACAAAACCTAGCAAATTGCAGCCACTCAATTGTTGTTGATGTCTGAAATGGATAAGTCCCCGAAACTTTTAGAAGAGAATGCCCACAATGAAGCCGTGTACTTAATTTTGCTCCAAATATCCGATTCATCCAGACTATGGTCTTCAAAAATCCTAGCATTCCTTTCTAAGCAAATATGCCATGCCACTTCCAACAGCTTCTAACCACCCTGAAGTTTCTGATATCCTTAACTGAAATTTGTCAGGCTGGCATCAAATACTGATATATTGCAGCACACAAGGGTGTTACATTTCAGGTTTGGGAGCCATCCCCAAATGACTGGCCTTTTCTATCTTTTTCATCGGATCGTTTCAGCGTTCTTTAAGCAATCAGGTTTCCACCCTGATTGTTGACCTACCATTCAACTATATTTTTTGTGTGACTTCTTGGATAAATCTTTTGTGTGACTTCTTGGCGAAATCTTATTTAATTTTGCTCAGCAACCAAAAAGCACAGAAAGTAAGAAAAAAAGGAGAAAATACATTTTTTTTACTTTTATCCTCTCTTCCATTTTTGCATCACCCATGCTTAATTTCTTATCCTATGGCAGGATGGATGGAGAAACCTTGAAGTCTTTCGTGTCTCACTGGCCATCTCAGCGCTGGCAGGAGTATGAACCTCTTTTAATATACTGTCGCGATAATAGCGTCCAGCTAGTTGCATGTGGTACACCACTCGAGGTACTCGATACATCCACACAATGGTGGAAACAAATTCAGGAAAATGATGTAATATAGTGCAGAGGAAAATGATCATGCTTTATGAATATATATATATATATCTAAAATGGCAAAGTTTGTTATCAAACTCCAACCTAACAGGGGTGGGTCTTTTTCTCACCTGAGGAGAGGATTAGATAATAATTTTTAACATTTGTAATATAATCATAATAAGATATTCAAATTTTATGTTGTCAATATACTAAGTGAACCTTCATTCACCTTGGTTAAGGAGTATGCTAATGTCTGCACCATTCTTTTGTAACTTACTTATTCAACATGAATGTGTTCTATTCCTGTTGCGCTTTGAAGTTTTTCAACCTTACATTGAACTTTCAGGGAGAATTTTCAGATTATTGTTCTATCGGGGTGATCCAATTAATCCACTGTTGCTGTTGTAATTATTTAGCTTTATTATTTTCAAAGCTTCTTGATGAGTTTCTTTAATAGCTTTATTTTACATAATAAAATTGTTTAGCATGCGAATACCCTTTCTTTTCAAACTCTTTCATTGTCAGTTCGTGCGGGGAGCTTTGAATGCATATACTGTTAAATGATAGGACAAAATTTCCAATAATAAAGATATGAATTTTGACTAGGTCCTGAGGACTGTTCAAGCTGAAGGTACTCGTGGGCTCTCCATAGCCGATCGAAATACCTATGCTCCTCCAGCTGGTTCAGGATTCATATCGGGTTTTACTTCGATCTCACATAGATCGTCAATAGATATAAACCAATCTGCTCCTTTTGGGCCAGACTCATATCTATCTGCACAATCTAGAGTTGTTGAGGATTATACTATGTCTCAGATTATCTTGCAAGAGGTTATTGAAGGAGGAGGTGTTGGTATGGTAGTAGTGGTAACAGGTGCAAGCCATGTTATTTATGGATCAAGAGGGACTGGGTTGCCAGCAAGAATTTCAAAGAAGATGCAAAAGAAAAATCAAGTTGTCATATTGCTTGATCCAGAAAGACAATACATAAGAAGAGAGGGAGAAGTTCCTGTTGCTGATTTCTTGTGGTATTCTGCGGCTAGACCGTGCAGTAGAAATTGCTTTGATCGTGCTGAAATTGCACGAGTGATGAATGCAGCTGGTAGGAGGCTAGACGCCTTACCACAGGTTTGTTGTTCTAGTTTTATTCTTCTAGTTAATGTGGCATTTCATTGTTTCCTTGATTTTGATCGCATTTATATCTTAGTCCTTTTTGGAATTTGGATTCAGTAAAGCAATGTTTTGAACTCATGGTTTTGGATGTTGAACTTATACGAGTTTAGTGGGTTTTCTGGGGGCTGAAATTATGTTCATTCATGTTTGCATTTGCCAATCATTATTCTGTTAAACTGCTACTTTTTAAGACTAGCTTTTGTGCATACTTTTGTCTATTATGAGCAACATATTAGTACTTCAATGATTGTATGAACAAACTCTCTCAGGCCTCTACTTGCAAAGCCGTTTCTTGTCGTGGAAACATAACAAGGACACCTGGTTCACAAAGACCAAAATGTTACTTCATTAAAGTCCTGAGACTGAGGCCGATCTCGAATGTGGGGATAGATCTGACCAAACTCAGTATGATCTTGATCAGAGGCAAAATAAAATGAGCACTATCAAGATTGATCCCAACCTCAAGGTCAAACTGACCAACTTACATAGCTAAAGTTTTAGCCAAAATAGTACGATGCCCTGGTTTTAGTTAAGGTTTCTGTTAGTGGTCTGGTATGTGTTCGGCCCTGAGATCCTCTCCAAATGCTCTCGAATTTTTCTGTTATGTAGTTATGATATTTTGCCATATTACATGACGGTGATAACCGTAGATTAAATGCTGATATTCTTCATTTCTTAGGGAAATGATATTATCACTTACTAAATTATGGTAATAAATGACAGGTCAAGCTATCTTCTGCTAATTTAAGTTCTTATTTCTGAGAAAAATTCCCATTTCATCGTGATTTCCTCGACTGCGGAGTTTGCTGGGAGTGTTAAACCACCTTGAGAAAATAGTGTGGTTAGACAGCAGTATATATGATTTGGATCTTTTGCTTTCCTCTGGGCTTGAATTTAGGCAGGATTATAGCTTCTTTCCTTTTTTCTCACCCCTTATAATTGTATAAGTATTTCTCCAATAATGAGAAGAATATGCATAAAAATATTGACTTACATGTCCTTGATTCATCTCAGAGCGATGGCATTTTGAAATTCTTATCAGGATCTTCAGAAAGGGCTTGATCTTGGTCTGGTATCTCCAGAAGTACTACAAAATTTCTTTGATTTGGAGCGGTATCCGATTCTTTCTGAACTAACGCACCGTTTCCAGGTAAACGCGGTTTTTGGAGATAACCTGTCTTTTTCGAGCAATCAGGAATGTTGATCTTTCATCACTTTACGTTAATAGACTAAATTTGTTATTCATGAGAAATAATCTACATTTTTCTTTTTGTTTGTTTATTTTGTGATTTTGGGATATATTATGAAGCAAAAGATTTAATTGGTAGTAAGTTGATCATCCCTCATCTTTTGATGCAGGGTTTCAGAGAAAGATTACTGGCAGATCCCAAGTTCCTACATAGGTTAGCTATAGAAGAAAGTATATCGATTACAACTACTCTCATAGCACAATACACGAGGCGAAAAGAAAATTTCTTCGAAGAGCTTGACTATGTTATTACCGACACTGTGAGGGGAATAGTTGTTGACTTCTTTACAGTATGGCTACCAGCGCCCACGTTGTCGTTCCTTTCATCTTCTAATGATGTTAATGTTCCTGATAGCATGGGAGCGTTAAAGGGATTTCTTGACTCCATCCCTGATAACGCATTTCAGAAAAATCTTGCCGGAAAGGACTGGAATTGGAGTCATAGAGTTGCATCGGTGCTTGTTGGCGGTTTGAAACTTGGCAGTGTCGGAATTATTTCTAGTATTGGAGCTGTAGCCTCCTCAAATATTTTATACGCTATACACAGATTACTGAACCGATCTCTTGTTGACAATCAACTGAACAAAAGATCACCAATATTTAAAACAGCAGCTGTGTATGGATCCTTTCTTGCAACATCAGCAAATCTCCGATATCAGGTACTTCAATATAGTTAAGCATTACTTAGAGACTATGTATATGTTTTTTCTTTCTTTATCCATCATATCTTGTATTGTTAAAGTAAGATTATCTTTACATTTTTATTTCCTTTTTTAATATATATGATATTCCCATCAATATAAATTTTAATGCAGGTTATTGCTGGATTAGTGGAGCATCGAATTTTAGACCAAGTTTCTGATCAAACGTTACTTGTAACTATGCTATCATTTTTTGTCCGAACAATCAACTCCTATTGGGGAACCCAGGTTAGATGCAAATTCCCAAGAATTTGAATTATGTTTCTCTGTCCAGCTCCACTCCTCCTATTTACCGCAATGTGGTATAGCTAATATAATGGTGAAAGCTCCACATGTTGGATTGCCATTTGCAACATAATTTAAATTTGACAAACCTGTTTATCTTACCCCACCAGAAATTGAAAATTTCCTATTTGATGCAGCAATGGATCGATCTTGCACGGTTTACGGGATTGCAGGCTCGGAAGAGTGACCCTCCACCTTCTTTTGAAACTTTAGATCCCCCAACTCCTGCAGCATTGGGTTGTAACACAACAGAAGATGCAAATACTGATGAAATAAACAATCAATGAATGATAATTCCGTCCTGATAATTAATGTCTAATCGTAAAGCTACCCGTATTCTTTATCTTCAATATTATCTTTATTACAACTTTTCTCCCAGTGATTCAACATTCAAGTATCTTAAATATAGTTATTTCAATTTTGGCCAGCATACAACATATTCATTACGGCAAGCTCTTGCTTTTATTCAACTTACATATATAGATATAGCACGTCCTTCTATTTTTCACAAACAAAACTAGATATTACACTAGCAAAAAGGATTATAAAGGGTAAGTGACAGTTGCCTGCTTCCCCTTGAGGCCGCTCTGTTCATGTATGAAGGGTAGAATGTGTGTGTGTTTTGGGGAGGGGGAGGTGTGTTATCATAGTTACACTTTGCAGTAAGTAAGAATGTTATTCTTTCTTTGTTGTTATTTACAAGACATGCAGCTAAAAACCAAACTGAGACCTTTCGAACTAACTCTAGTCCCTATCAGTTCTATTAATTTTAAATTTTGTTACATGGCATTGTCCCTACTGAATAATCAATTTTAGGCCCACATGGTTAATCTTGGTCACTAGCAACACAGTGTATGGTGCTGTTAGCCAACTTCCTTCCCACCCTCTGTTGTTGTTGCACCACCAACACTGATGCTGTACTTATAAAATCCGGTGAAGCAAGCATATCTCCGACTACACCTAGCTCTGGGCACTCACTCCACGTTTCCAGCCCCTCTAATAGACAAGATTCTTGATGATGCCTCCCCACTATTATTAGATCAAAACCTTCACTCATTCTGCTAATACTGGAAGCTAGCCCTACCCCGTCTCTCACTAGCTGTTCTTGATACAGGAACCGCTCGTTCCCAGCATTAACATGTCGCACTTGACCAATCAATTCATTGTCATGCTTGCGTTCTCTAGCACTGTGGGACCCAAAAAGAAGAAAACGGACGATATTGAGAGTGACATTATCGTGCCTAACCATGCGGGCCCCGTACAAGAGTGACTCCACATCATCAGCACCGCCAATGTAGATCACAGCAACATGGTACATGGATTGGCTGGCTAGCATCGGTAATGATCCACCTAGGGTATTCCGGTCCACGAAGATGCCAACTGTACAGGGTGCCCTGTCAAGGACCTTGAGGTTCAAGCTCTGTATGGCGCGGTTCACGGAACCGATGGACCCGTCTATGGCCCATTGCTTGTGAAATGGCAGGATGACGATGGAGGTGTTGTGGTTGAAAGCCACCTGGCAAATGTCGTCGTGCATTGTGGCATAATGCGAGAGGGAAGTATATGCTTGGACGGTAGTGCAAGTTTCGTTGTAAAGTTCGAATTGTCTCAAGGCGTTGAGGATGCTTCCGGATCTCGAGGTGTTGTATTTTTGGGTCGCCCTTTCCCGCTTGTGGTGGATGAGCATAGGGTGGCTCCGGCCCACTAGCTCGACCAGGATGATCCCCGTCACTGCAATGGGATTCTCTTCGCTCGCGTAGGAAGCTTCAAGCAAGTTTAGAAGGGCAGGTACATTTTCTTGGTTATGAATGCAGACCAATATCCGTAGCTCTTCGTTGTGCTTTATATTTTGAATGGCTCTTCTATTCATCTGATAGTGTTGCTTAGATGGATCATAGAGGAATTTGATCAACGGAGTTATGATTGCTGTCACCATGAGCAAGGAGAGAACCGCCAAGGCAAACAGTTCATCCGTAATGACCTGTCGTTGTTATTAGTCAATTATTTTCTTGAAAGTAATAATATACTAATCAACTAATCTGACCAACTTTTGTGACTGATGATGCCGGTACCTGATCATCCCTCCACAAGTTGTAGAGCACGAGCTCGTTAATACCTCTTGCATTCAACATGAGTCCTAGCACTAAAGCATCTCGCAAGTGCATATTGCTGCAGAGTGCTGCCAATACAACCGCTCCGATCTTAACCAGGGTAGAAAAGACAACTATAATCCCAACAATCCACAAACTCTGCAAATTAATCTTGTACACATTCGTTTCTAGCCCGCTAGTGGTCAAGAAAGTTGGATAGAGCAATTTTGAGATCGGATAATGGAGTTTCGACACTAATGACGCTCCTAAAGGCGGCCCTTCAGGCGCCATCAAGCCTAATACTAATGGCCCCAAAACAAAGTGCTGCCCTATATACTCACTCACGAAACCTGTCACCATAGCAACTAAGATAATGGCACCAATATGTGTATTTCTCACGGGTTTCCCTTCTGGTGTACGCTTTGCAATATGTAACATTGCCGGTCGTAAGATGCACACAATGACAACCACGAGTGCAATGGTTGATAAAATTGACCACAATGCCGAAGCTGGTTCGCCACCCAAAGCCTGAAGTATCCCAAAGCCAATAGCAGTCAAGGAAATGCCGATTATGTCACTGAACAAGGCCGAAGCGATGGCCAAACGGCCAAGGTCGGTGTTGATGATTTTGAGCTCGGTCAATAAACACGCGATGTTTGGGAAAGGTGTTAGGCACTGGCATGCTGCAAAAATGGGTAGTGATTTTGCAAGGTTAGCCTCCATTGGGACATAATTATTCAAGGCCAGGGAGAGTGGTAAGGTGGTGGCTAAGGTAATGAAAATGGCTGAGAAAGCTATAGCAATGGCCTTCTTTCCGGGCCGGGTCATTATGCCAATATCCATCTGTACCCCTATTACGAAAAAGAAGCACATAAGGCCGAATGTTGCCACTGTTTTGAGTACCAGGTTGCCTCTTAATGGGAACAACTTTGATCCAATATTCATATCTTTGCGGCCTAGAAGCGAAGGACCAAATAGTATTCCACCCTGGTAAGAATTATAAATTTTAGCTACTTTATGCACACAAATATTTTCTTAAGACACATTAACTTAGGTTAATTTATCTTCTAATTAGATATTCAACATTTTTATTGTTCTTTATTTTTTATGACAAGCATTATTTTGCCATTGAACTTTTCACCCAATTTTATCTGCTGCAACTTATTTGTTTCACTGCTAACAAGTGTGTGTGTATATATATATATATATTATATAAGCAACAATGCTAATTTTCGCCACAAAATGTGAGTATTGTGGCTAAGAATTCTTCCGGAAAGGAAAATTATAAACAACTTTCTTGTATCGATCATCGAACTATTTGATCGCTACTTTTCTCGAGTGAATGTTAAAACGACTCTTGTATTTGATTTAGTAATGGTATCAATCGAAGAAACAAAAGCCAACAAGACTTAAAATCTATATGATACGTTAGCCAATCAAATAAAGCGGCCATTTGAGTTCGCTAAAGAAGTACTTTGTCTGCCGCAAAGTTACAATTTCAAAGTTGTCTTTCCGGAATATAATAATCAATGAATGAAGCTAAATATTTTTCTTTTGGTTAGAAAAGTAATAGTTATTTAATTTGAAGTGATGGAGCTAGTATCATATTTGTGTGTGGAAGGTGCGCGCGCATGGGTAATACAGGTGAGAAGAGAATGAGAAGAAGGTGAGGCGGGGTGGGGTGGGGGACTTACGAAAATTTGAGAGACGATGGTAGATTGGCCAAGAGGTTGGAGGCAGAGATCAATTAACAAAGAGACAATACAAATGAGACTGAGTTGGAGTAAAAGGAGAGGAGTGGCGTAGTATAAAGGATTGGTATTTTCCCAAACACTCCCATGGGTGCCAAGGTTTCCCCAGCCATGGCATACAACTGTTCTGTTTCTTACGGTCAGCACCACCTCCTCGTACGGTCTGTTTGACCGTCTTACTGCTGATGACATTATCAATTATTATTACTATTATCAATTCAAATCCTCGTTTCTCTCTCCTCTCTTACTAATTTTTTTTTTTTTTTTTTTTTTTTAATAAGAGAGATGAAATGTAGAAAAGTGGGAAAGAAGGAAATTGCTGAAGAGAAAAAACTTTGTAGTTGTTACCTCCTCTAGAGAGAGAGGCGGAGTGGTGTACCTCAAGTTTTGGTAAAGCTTTGACTATGGCAATGGTAGTTATAGATGGATGGTCTATAACTATGCTCTCCTCCACCTTATGCTTTTTTTTAGTGAAATGTTTAGGCACATATTAATATTATATTATTACTATTTTTACCTTCATTTATATTATATATGTTAAAATTTGATACTTAATCGATTCAATATTAATTTGAACATGAAAGTCTAATTTATTAGCGTAACAAATTATATATATGAACTAGAGTTGAATACGATTGGTCTAAATTATTTTTCTTTTAATATTTTTTTTAAGTACAGCTAGTCAAAATTATTGTAACATAATTATAACTCTTTAACAATTATTAATGGGAAATGCTATTAGCACTCCACTTTAGTATTAAGGCACTCCACTTTTATTTTTAGTGACATAAAAAGTGTCCCAAAAAGCATATATAAGTGTCACTAAAAATGAAAGTGGAGTGCCTTAGGATAAAAGTGTAGTGCTAATATCATTTCCCTTATTAATTAGTTTTCCCAACATTTTAATAAAGCAATATATATATATATATATGGGAGCATTTCAGGTGCGGATTACTGTTCACGGACCATCCGTACGAATTGGTCCGTTTGGCACGCTTCCCGATGGAATTTTTTGATGGAATTTGGTGGGGATGTTCTTCAATGTGTGTAGAACATCTCCACCAAATTTCATAAAAAAATTCAATCGGGAAGTGGGTTAACTACATAATTGAAAAATATTAGTCCAGAAATAGATATATAAAATCCAATATTTTTCAATCGTATAGTTAACCCACTTCCCGGTTGAATTTTTTGATGAAATTTGGTGGAGATATTCTACACACATTGAAGAACATCCCCACCAAATTTCATCAAAAAATTTCATCGGAAAGCGTGCCAAACGGACCAATCCGTACGGATGGTCCGTGAACAGTAATCCGCACCTGAAATGCTCCCTATATATATATAACTTCACTACAAAGTTAAATCAGATTGGATCAATTTCTCAGTTTTTTAAGCATCCGTTTGATAGTAACATAAAAAATAATAATAAAAAAAAAACCAACTAATTTAAATGAGAATATGGAAAATAAGTTGAAGGAAAATTTTTTTATGGAAAAACAAAAAAGTAAGAGTTAATTTTCTCACATTCTTAAACTTATTTTTCATCTTTTTATTTATTTAAAATTAAAGTTTTAAAATTTTGTAGCTGGTAAAATAAATTTTGTTGGACTAGTTTCGTAGGCCGACTACAACTTATAATAATGACATAGGGAATTAAACTCTAGCAAAATCGCAAATGCTGAAATGAATGCTCCGTTCGATAACAACACAAAAAAGAAAAATAAAAACACTTGATTTGGTGAGAAGTTGTAAAATAAATTGAGGGAATGTGATAAGATGTCCCCCATTTCATACTCATTTTATGAATTTATGTCTTCCATTCTTTATAATTTTTATGAAAAAAAATTTATTCCTTAACCACTAAAGAAAATTTCTCTATGGAAAAAGTCACAAAGTAATAAAATATCTCACCACATGTTTCAACTTATTTTCCATCTTCTTTATCCATGTTGTTATCAAACGGATCCTGAAATGACTGTAGAAATTGGAATATGCAAGATTTTTCTCATCTACTAAGGTACTGAATATTTATAATTTTTCGTCAGTATTTCTCAAGGTCTTTAATATTCTCCTCTCTACATTTACACTAGTCTAAATAACTAAGCAAATAGAACGCTAGTTAGCATCTGCTCACATAATTTTCTTTGTTTTCAATTTTTTTTTTCTTAGAACTTAAAATAGTAATTTTATATACAAAAATTTAATTTCATCAAGTTATAATTCGACTTATTGACATGAATTATAAGAAATTTTTAATGTGAATTTACTATTTTAAAATTACAAAAAGGAACCAAAATTCGAAACAAGTACTAAATTTCCATGACTACAATATTAATTAATTGATGAGCTTTAAGTACGATGGCCTCAATATAGAATTAAACAAGAAGCTCTCGGTACTCAGTGATTAACATCAGAATCTTGCTCCCATTTACTTGCTTGCTTCCTAATCTTATGAAGAGCTTTAATCACTTCCTCCGTTGTCACGTTTCCAGTCACTATGACCTTATTCTGCTCGACATCCACATTATAGGTTTCTATATCTGCTAATCACCACAGAAATGGGAAAAATTAAAATTATCTTACGCTGATTTTTGGGCCTTTTTGTTAAGCTAAAATATTTTCCACTTGGGTGAAATTGAAATTATTTTCAAGTTATGCAGATCAATGCCAAGACATATCTTTTCCAAAAACAATCTTATCTTTGTAAGTTCCATACGATAACAAAATAAAAACTGATAGTAAAAATAATTGAGTTGATATTTATTTGAAGTTAGAAAATAAGTTGAAGATTGTGTGAGATGTTCTCTTACTTGTTGGGTGCAACACATAAAAAAAAATAGTTCACAAAAAAGAAGGATAGGGACACTTAATTAATAAAAACAAGCATGAGAGGAAATCATTTCGCAACATCCCCCAACTTCTGACAAAAATCAATTTTTTTTTTTCTATCATGTGGTCAAACGGAGCCATATTGTTTTTTTCTTCCCCCTTTTTGGATTTGGCCCAGCAACGAAAAGGATAATATTTTGAAATAAAAAGGACACTAAAGCATACCTTCAATTTTCTTGATGGCCTTCAAGATCTTCTTGATGCATTCCTCACAATGCAAACCCACCTTTAATTCAACCACCTGATGAAAAAAAGAAAAAGAAAAAGAAAAAAAGATAAAACATACAATTTGTTTAAGCCAATTAAGGGAAAGGGAATTTGTGAAGAAGTGATTGAATGTTATTTTTGTGTTGTGTTGAAGTACTTACATTGGCCATTAATTCAGATGAGGAGTTGAAGGAATTTGGATTCTAAGTATGTAGAAGATAGAGAGGGAGAGAATTGTGGCCGGGGTTGTTTTTTTCCTTCAATTTTCTTGACTGATTAGCAAAGGGAAGAAAGAAGACAAGGTACTGTTTTCATTGAATGAATGCACTTAAAGGTAAAAAGTAGTGCGCGAGGTATTTGGTCCTTTACTAGTGGGGAACCTTTATTAAAAAAAGCTACTTTACTGATCCATCTTTGTTGAATTATGGAAATTAGCCTCTACACATAGAGGCGGCAAGGTCTTTGTGGTACTTTGTAAGATTTTTATAGGACAAAGAACTGGGAATATTTATGCCTTCGCGTTTACAGCACTAGTCTGATCGATTATCGATACCCAATATATACATATATATGTATGATCAGGACAGAGTGCCCATGAATTGTTCCGACTGTCCTCAAGGCTACAATAAAGCGGCCCATGTTTGGGATATACTTTCATGTTGTATGCCTAAATTAACATTGAAACTATGTGCAATGTGTACGTGAAACTCCATAAACAATCGTTTTCAACAGTTGTCTTATCATTGCCACTTTGCTCGCGAATTTCAACGTAGGAATCTATACGCGTCTCTCTGCTGAAGATTTACAAGTTTTTGGTGAGATGCTGATTCATGAATAATATTTTTTGCAATGGGAGCCAGCTATTTGCTGATATGAAACCAGAGTAAAGGCAACCATGAAAAGCTCCCTTGAGGCCTCAACAGTTGAATTGAGCTAAAAGTTTTCACTGCTTTTTATCCAGAGGAACAATTGTTGGTTCTCTTTCTCCATTCACATGAATCAAAATCATTTTATGAAACCTTTATTAGAGCTTGCCAAATCAATTTCAGTACTATCTATATTAGATCGATCTGAAGCTTACATAAACAACATACATAGTGTCTTCTATATATTTTGGAGCACGGTGAAGCTACTTTGTGAACAAATTAAATCTAATCAATCGTAAAAACCTAATAACTAGCCTCTAACAAATCTGAACCATTAAAGCACTACACATGCTAGAGTTTGTTTGATATTCCATCCCACATTGCCTCACACTTAATTTATGTGCTAGTTTATAAACAGTATTCCTCCGAGGTATAGTCGCCGGGCTTCGTAACGAGAGCCTGTTACTCGAGTGAGGGCAATAAGATTGTTGAACGTTGTTTCGGTCTATCATGCAGGCCCACTGAGTAGCATGTCACGGACTGCCCGTTCCAAGTTGGGAGTTGGGCTGTGTGACTCTTGCGAAGGCTTGTGGTTGCAGAGTCCCTAGAGTGAGAGGCACCGCGTCAGGCTGGCTTCACAGAGCAGCGACTACTCTCCTCTCTCGACAGTGGAAGGATAACAGTCTGGGCTTCTCTTGGGCCAGGAATGCTTGATGGGCTGTCTCAAGTGAACAACAAATCTTTTTGCACTGTGTTGTACCTCATATTGAATCAGTCTATGTACTTGATAGAAATATATTTGGTTTTTTTCTTTATACGGACTTTAGTGTTTTTTCCCTTTGGTTTTTTTATACGGACATCTTTAATTCAATTAATTATAAGAGTTCATGTTAGACCTAGAATGAGAGATAGTTAATTCGGTATTTGATTTAGTCACCAGCTCTACGAGTTCACTTGGATTGGGATATGCATCATGCTTGTGAAATACTATCACGTACGTGGTGCACTCACATAAAATAACGGTAAAACTCCATCTAGTGTGAGCATGAAACTCTGTTGAGGATCGTTTTTAAATAATTGACCCGGCGGCTTCAATTGCTAGTGAGACGCACATATTGATGAATAAGGGTGTGTTTGATAGGCCATATTTTCCATGGAAAATATGGCTTTTCCACCCAAATTCCCACTTTTGTAGTGTTTGATTGCATTTATTTTTCATGGAGTCAAACTCCCACTTTTTTTACTATTCATGTACTTTTTCTTGTAAAGGTGGAAAATATTTTCTTTGGGGGGGGGGTTGGTTTTTATTTTCCAGGCAATTCGCACAAAGACCGAGGCAATTAGCACAAGTGTAGTCCAAAAAAAAAGAAACTGTTTTTTGATCAAGTAAAATTGTTAGAAAAAAAAAACTGTTTTAAAAAAAAAACAGTTTTTTGATGAAGTAAATTTGTTAAAAACAAAAAAAAAAAACTGTTTTAAAAAAAACAGTTTTTTGATGAAGCAAAATTGTTCAAAAACCAAAAATTGTTTTCAAAAAATCCGTTTTTCACTGAAGTAAAATTGTTCAGAAATAAAAAAACTGTTTTTTGATGAAGTAAGATTGTTAGAAAAATAAAAAAAACTGTTTCTTGATGAAGTAAACTTGTTAAAAATAAAAAAACTGTTTTAAAAAAAAACAGTTTTTTGATGAAGTAAACTTATTAAAAATAAAAAAACAGTTTTTTGATGAAGTAAACTTGTTAAAAAAAAAAAACTGTTTTTTGATGAAGTAAAATTGTTAAAAACAACTGTTTTTTTAAAAAAACTGTTTTTCAATGAAGTGTGGTCTAAAAAAACACTGTTTTTTGATGAAGTAAAATTGTTAAAAAAAAAAAAACTGATTTTTGATGAAGTAAACTTGTTCAAAAATCAAAATACTATTTTTTGATTAAGTAAAATTGAAAAAAAAAAGAAACTATTTTTAAAAAATCTGATTTTTTAGGTAAGTTCCATGTAAAAAATATACAAGTTCCATGGAAAAAGGTTCAAGTTCCATGGAAAATAATAGCTATCAAACAACAAAAGTTGGAAAAAGTTACAATTACCATAGAAAATAATATCTATCAAACACTAAAAGATGGAAAAGTACACTATTTTCCGGGTAGAAAATTAAGGCAATCAAACACATTTAATTGACATTTTCCATGCAACTCAATTCAATTGCCTGGAACTTATTTTCTTTCCATGCAAATTCCATACTCGCAATCAAACGCACCCTAATTTTATTTGGAATAGGAGCAAGTTATTCTCTGACCATGAAAAACCTCCTCAACATTTGAATTAAATAAAATTTTTGTACTACTTTATAAGAAGCTTTATTACTTACAAGAAACTTCAACATTCTCTAATCAACATTTACGAAACCTTATAATAATCTTGCTAGTCAATTTCTGTACTAATAATATCTTACTAGATATGAAGGTCCAAGAAATAACATGGTGTTTTCCATGGGTGATTTTGTTTCTATCCACTGTATCTTACAGTTAATCCACCTTTAAATTATGAAAATTTTGTACAAAGTTTTACAATATTACCTTTTTCAAAATTAATAAGTATATCTACCAATTAAAATTCCTAATCCAAATATAATTCCTTTTTAATTTCTTTCTTATTAACCTTTCACATTACCATATAAGTCATTATAAACTAGATTTAGCTTCGTCAATGAACGAATTCCGCTCAGAAGCTCCCCGAATAATGCATTTCCATGGAGATCAATTATTCCCAGCTATTCAAGTTTCACTATACTAGTCAGTAACAAACTAGAAAACTGGTTATCACTGCCAGAAAATCCCACTGGATTCTCCAACAACCCAAGCTCCTCCGATATGCTACAAAAAATGTTATTCTTCGAGATAGTCTGTCAGCTCCAGCGAAAGTTTTTGCAATTACACTGGAAAAAAAATCCTCACTAGCTCCAGCAAGGTAATGTTTGGAAGCCCAGAAATACCCGCCAGAACTTCACCGAAGAGTTTGTTATAAGCTAACCGGATACGTGTTAAACCCTTGCATTCGCCCAAACTCGCAAGAATTTTCCTGGAGAATGAGTTCTGGATCACCAGAAACTCCTCTAAAACCCCTTTCTCGCACAAACTTGGATGAAATTACCCTTTTGCAACATGCTTTAATGATGTAGATTTTGTGGCCTTGATTTTACAAATTTCAGAGCAATTAGGAGGAAGAAAAAGAATAAAGATGGAAAATAAGAGGAAGAAAAGAATAAAGAAGAAAATTTTCAGAGCAATTGTGGTTGTAATTATTAATTTAGTGGACAATTTTAGTATTAAATTATTATTTAAAATAATATTTATAAAATTAAATTAATAATATTTTTTTGTGAGTCTATCCACGTTTGCGGCTTAACTTAATAAATAATGCGAATTAACTTAACAATACATATTAACTGTAAAATATGGTTAATAGAAACAAAATCACCATGTTCTATATTCTTCAGGGTACATTGTACTTGCTTTTGACAAATTAAATCCAATCCCAATAAATCACTAAAATACTACCGTTTGTTGGATCAATGTTCAATCCAACATCATCTTCAGACCAAAGGAAAAAAATAAATAAAATCCAACATCGCCTTTCACCTAATTCATATAGTAATTTATAATGTGTTAGGATATTTATATTTCTTAATTTATATTGGGCAACATATTATAATAATTTTTTGTTAAAACTGTATACAAAGATGATATTAGGGGGTTATGATCTTCAATACACCAAATCAAATATATGGCTCACTTCTCCTCATCTAGAAGAGAACCCAAAAAGAATACCATACCCGGTCGATCCACATTCTTATTGTGACCGATTCTCATACTTTCACACTTGTTTTATTATGGATCTAGGTACACGGTTTAAGTATTTTAATTAAGATCTTGATTATTTAACATGTTGATTTAAGGGATTAAATTCAACATAAAGTGCATTTCCTATGAACAATTGTGAAGGCAGAAATAAATATTAAGAGGGGCAAAAGTTTAATTATATGTCTAATACATAGTATGTGTATAATATGGGGGGCAAAATGTAATTTTAATACATAAAATAAAGTAAGCAAAATTCCATATTACTACATACTAGAATAAATTTTATTTTTCTAAAAATAAGGACATTTAAAAACTTAAAATGTGCAGGGCTTGGTAACGAGAGCCTGTTAGTCAAGGTTGTTGGGTGTCGGTTCCAGCCTGCTCACCGAGAGTCAATGGGTGGCAATTTACGGCCTGCGCCCATTCCAAGTTGGTAGTTTGGGGGGGGGGGGGGGGGGGAATTTCGTTAGGCTGGTGTCACAGACTAACGATAACAGGCTGGGCTTCTCTTGGACATTTTGCTTTTAACAATATTTTTCCTATAGTGGCTGATTTATCTAAGTCAATTAATTTAATTTAATAGGTTAGTTATACTTGAATTGTACGATAGTGAAATTTATTGAATTATCTCATATTTTAAGAGTGAATTGGATTATTGAATTCCACCTCCTGCTGCTGCTCATTCGCCTATGAAAATTGAACTGTACGTGTGACAATGTGATTCAACCATTCGATTTAATGGGATACGGACCACGTAACGTAGCTGGTGTTCAAATTTAATACAATTTTGATAGCTGTCTAACAAATCCTTAATTCCTTCATAACATCTTTTTTTCAACACATGTTTGTCAAATTGTTCTGCGTTTTAAATGTATAACGTGACTTTTACACAATTTAACATAATGTTTCACTGTTAAATCAAAATGTCAATTGAAGAAATACAAAAATGTGAGAAATACCATTTTATGTGATTATTGTTGTATTAGAAGCTTTGAGTAGATTATATACGTGGTTAGGAAACGCGGTTTGAAGAGGTTCAAAACCTAGCTATCCCTTAAACCAAGCCTTTTTTCATTGCTAAGGATGGAATAATTAAGTTAAAAATAAAATTTTTGGATTAATTATTACAATATTCTAAACTTTATAGGAAAAACTCGAATTAAAGTGTGAATGAAAGTGTACTTCCACACGTCTATCTTAGACAGGACCATATATTAACGAAATAATAGTTTTATACTTCCCCACATCCAAATAAATTATAAAAAACTTAAATAAGAGATAATTGGTTATAGGGCATCGCTCCGTATTGTTTTATAACTCTAAGGACAAACTCATGTTTGATAAAGGAAAATAGTACTAATTTCATAATTTAGTTTTACAATAAGGACACTTTTCATAATATTAATTTATTTTAAGAAAAATGATAAAGTTGATGGACAAAAATACTCCTAATAGAAACATCTCTTATCATAGACATTGCTTGCTACAGTAATGGTGAATCAATTTGCCCCTCCTCCCGCACCAAAACTTTCAATACCTCCTTTCTCTCCCTAGATTCTCATTCAACCATCAAATATTCTTCTATGTCTCACCAACGATCTCACCTTTTCCACCACCACCCCCCAACTCTCTGATCGTATCGCCGTTCTTATCTTCTTCTTGTTTTATGTAGGTACAATCATAAAACAGATTTAACTTTTGATTTAATCGTTGGATTGGACTGATTTTTGGATATGTTGTTCGGAAGACAAAGTTACTATACATACGCGAAAAATAAAGACGATCAAAGGTTGTTTTGCTATCAAAATCGATCAATTTTGACAGTCCAACGGGATTTGAAAAAAAAAAAACTAATCGCAACTCCTTTTTTTTTACGAACCCTATATCGATCCATATATATATACATATAAATAAATTAAGTGGATAATGATCTCATTAATTTTGTTGTTCTCTATTTTGTATTGGCGCTAAAACTATTTAAAACCTTCTTATTGTTGTTATGTGTGTTGACAGGTAGTGGTTGTGGTGCTAAATACATTTAGCACATTCTGGTTGTTATCATAGTACTAAATCTGTTTAGCATCAATTCTAATACGACGTGAGATATTATAAGAAAGAGATATTAATATATTTTTTTATAATATCTTTAATTTACACAATTAATTTTTAATGGTAAAGACGTGTAAGTGCTATCTTATAATTGCATAGAGAATTAACAATGGAGTAAGAGTAGCTCACCAATATCCCCTTGACAATTACAGCACTAGTAATTATTTATTTATTTATCAATAGTTAATTTGATTCCTAGTCAATAAATTAATGGACCTGAAATGGCTGATTTGCCAACACGAAAGAGACTTTAACCAGATACATATATATATATATATATATATATATATTGTTTGAACTAATCTATTTATATTTATATAATAATAATGGTGAACAATTTTTGAATTTTAAAAATAAAAAATTATGTGATTAAAATTTAAAATATCTTTTTAAAAATATAGATAGGTTCTTCAACACATGTATAATTCAAAATCATCAGAGAGATAAAATTAAGAATATCCGTAACTTTTTTTTTTGATTAATCAATCATTCATATCAAAGACAATTACATGAAGTCAGACATAGAATTTTGTCGCCCTACCTAATTATGAACTACATAATTCGCTGACCAAAGAGATGAATAAGTATCAGAGAGATAAAATTAAGAATATCGTTTGATTCATATCAAAGACGATTACATGAAGTCAGACATAGAATTTTGTCGCCCTACCTAATTATGAATTACATAATTCGCTGACCAAAGAGATGAATAAGTAAGCTTTGCTTCGCGTTACCCTCATGAGAGTCTCCTAACCGAACTTAACTGAGAGAGCAGTTTCAGCTTCCTTTTACGTCACCAACCACACGAACTACATGAATCATATTATATGCATCAACAACCACCTACAAGAATATACGTAACTTTTAATTGCAGTAAAGTTGTAAAAAAAATGCTGAAAGAGAAAAGAAGCAAAAGTATAGATGTGCTTAGAAATGACTCCATCAGATCACATCAAAGTATATTATTTTCCAACACAAATAAAGCGGATATAGCATGTAAATGTCACTTTCGTATGAATCACTTGCTCTATATTTATTAATAGGAGATTAGACTGTGCACGTTTAATCTTGTTATCACATGATTTGATATGATAAAAATAAGTGGAAAGAAATATGTATGATGTGCTAGCTGATTAACAATATATATGACAAACAAGGGGATTAAATATATATGTATATAACTAAAATTTCAAATTAAAAAAAATGATAAATTAAGAAGACATGAACTGAATATATTCTAATCAAAGAGAATCGTGAGATTAGGGAATCATCATGTTGAATTAATAATATACGTAAGAAGAATATATATTATTGATATGCTCTCTCTCACTTGGATCAACATTCCCTCAACTCGTTCCCATCCCACTTTCTCTGGTTATCCATGGTATATTACCACAAATAGTAGTTTGTCCGCTTCAATATATATTTATGAGAGTACGTGATATTTAATGCGTATGTGATATTTTGTTAGATAATTCTCGGAGATTCCATTAATCTTACCTTTAGGCTCCGTTTAATAGTAACATGAAAAATGAAAAGAAAAATAATTAATTTAGATGAAAAGATGGAAAATAAGTTGAGGTATGTGGTGAGATTAACTCTTGCTTTTTGCTTTTTTTCATGACAAAATTTTCTTTGGGTGATGGTGGAGAAAACTTTTTCACAAAATATTAAAGGATGATAGAGAACATATACTCATAAAAATGAGTATAAGATGGAGAGTATCTCACCATATACCTCAACTTATTTTCCATCTTCTCACCCAAATTAGTTGTTTTTATTTTTATTTTTCGTATTGCTATCAAACGGAGCCTTAGATTATAATTAAGTTATGTGGAAAAGTAAACACATGTAATGTTATATCTACATATTGATTATTCCTTAATTAAGTTTATGTGAAAACTACACTACACTACACTACACTACTCCGGTGATATTCTGAGTTTAAATTTTACTTTGCTCTATTAATATTATATTATAATATAATTTATTTATTTGTTTTGTCTTAACTACTAAGTATTTAAGTTGACTTTTGCGTATTTTGATTAATCGTCAAGCAACTGTTAAAATTTGATCCGAGAGCTCACAATTAAACTTAGGGTTGAACTTTATCTCTGCTTTATGTAAAGCTCCAGCTCGATCGTCTTGCCCCCCCTCCCCTCCAGAACATATGTTGCTAGTGGATCGGAGAGAGTTGTATACTGAGAGGTCATGGCACATATCCTATTTTTTCAATATATACCAACTTAATATCGTATAATAGATTTGTTTGTTCTTTATGGATGTTATATATATCATTCTATTGGGAGTAATTGTGAAAAAAGAAAAATGCTATTTAGATTGTACATATATGCTATAACATAGATGAAGTAGACCATTTGTAGCGGAGAGGGTAAAAAGGTATATTTAGCATATTATTCTTCTTTATTTTTTACTTTAAAGGGTAAACTCATATATATAAATGTTAAAACTTAACATCAGCTATGGAATTTTTTATTTTATTTGTTTTAAATTACAGTCAATGTATATTGTATGGGCTCTGCGCATCGTGTACAATGCCTATTGATTGTGGACTCTACACAGCTTATACAAATGCCTATTGGCTACGGTCTATTTTTTGGTTGGTAAATTTAAAATACATTTACCCCTTGTGACAGCAACACTTTTTGTAGGGTAGGGTAGGGTATTACATCAATTTGAAAAGTCAATATTCTCGTTCGCCTATCAACTGAACTGATCGAGAGAATAAGTTGTAAAATTACATAACTCATCTTAATTTTACATGTGTTCTTATCGTTTGTGTATGAAGTCAGCATCCCTCCCTTTGAGTTTTCTTGACTTGTTAATATAATATATAGGGTAGCTTGTCTTTATTAACAAATTGTCGTCAATATAAATCCATTAAGGGCAGCAAAATGTGACTTTACCGACGGTTTATCCCAAAGCTATTCAATACGGCAAGAATATGTTAAAACGCCAATATAATATAATATAAATATAATATACAATGTGCTTGAAACGTGGTATTAACAACTACCCTGCTGCTCTGCTCTTCTCTTCTCTTCTCCCACCTACCTTTAATGTACTTTCAACTATGGAAGCTGTTGATTAACTTTCCAATGCCAAGTTAAATCCATATGTTAATTAGATAAATTATTTAAAAAAAATAATTAAATTAACTTGCACAACACTCTTAAGCCAATCAATTGAAAACATTCTTATTAGATAAAAAGCACACCACGAAACAGATACATTAGACAGTGACCAACCCATCACGAATAGGATTCCACTCCCCGCAAACTACAACCAAACACTCACAAATTAAACAAGCAAACTGAAACTGAAAAGACAATGCAAGCCTACTTCCTCTCAGACGGAAGAGTGTATTACTATGCTTCAACCCATATTATATATATTACACAACACACTCCCACGCTTCAAAGGCTTGTACGCACGCTTTATTCAATACCTTTTGCTAATTGAATTTACCCCCTCCCCTTCACTTTATTATATGGCGAGCACAAGACCCGGCATAGATTTTCCGACCAGATTCGAGAGACTACTCTCCCAAACAGAAGGGCAGTGAAGTGACGTGATCGACGGTGAGGATTTATCCGTGTTTCCAAAGCGCGTCACAGTTAGACAAGTGTTAAAGTATTCTCTCACCTGAGTAATTATCCCATCCGTGACGGTCCACGCGTGGACCCAAAAGATGGAACGGTCCTGATTGCAGCCCTCAACGAGGACCGTGGATCCAAAATCAGCAATAGATTGGGGAACGAATTCGAAAGAAACGTCGTCGGTTAATGAGCCGGTGAGGAGGCGCATCATAAACTGGTGAGAAGGGGGGCCATGGAACCACCACTCGAGGTCAGAGGCGAGAAGCTTGTGAACGGTGTTGACGTCACGTGAAGTCAGGGCTTCATAAAGGGCGAGTACCACCCTCTTGTTGTCGGATTCCTCCAGATCTTCTTGAGAGTTAGCCAGTTCTGGTACAACCAAACCTAAATAGAAGAAGATAATTATGAGAGAGTTAACAAGTCAAATTGCGAAATGGCGAGGATTTGGATTACAAGAGTAGATGAGGTTTTTTTTTATAGGGGGGAGGGGGGGATGAGGACTAGGGGCTTTGTTGGTAATTTTTTTGTAATTTGAGGGGTTCATTGACTGCGGGGATGTGTGTGTGCATTGTGGTGACGTGACGTGGCGTGTTGTTGTTGGTTTGTTAGGATTTGTGGCATCACCTGCTGCTGATCCGTGAGACGGTCAAGCTTACCTTTTCTGACCCCCGACTTTTGAACTTTCATATCCACCCGACTTCGTTTGCCGTTTTGATATATATAAAAAAATACAAATACACCCGGTAATCAATCCCGTTAGAAAAATAAAATATTTTTTTTGTTGATCGAACTTATGTGTGGGGCAGAAAAACTTATCCTTTTCTCCCCTGTTCTAACGTCATCTTTTTCTTTTAGGCATAAAAATGAATTGAAATATAAATGATAAATTTAGCAAACAATGAGCTTGTTATAATTGTGTGTGATGGTTAGTATTTGAGAAATGTCAGAAAATATTACGGGTTTAAATTTTATCAGCGTCAAGTATTTTTAAAAAAAACATAAAAATTGAATTTATGTGAGGCAAGCAAGTATTTTCAAGTGGTAAAAGTCTAAATTCGTAACTAAAAAATAAAAATACTCCGGAAAGATAGTTCTTTTTATAATACAAATTAAAAAAATATTATTCACTGTTTTAATTGCCATCTATAATAATTTAAAAATTACAATTGCCTAAAAAAATTCCAACAATTTACCTTCTTTTTTTTTTTTTTTTTTTGTAGATTATTATCTTAACAGCGTCGGATGGCACGAGCAGAACTTAATTTTATACAAATATATGCTAAATTGTTAAAATCACTCACATCATAAAGTCTGAAGTGACCACTCCTGCACTAGTGAATGGTTAAAATAAGGGTCAATTCTTGTGGAAAGAAGAAAGAGAGTATTATTAAGGTTTTTTGTCCAGAAGGATGAGGGAAAATACTGTTCTCTATTCAATGCTCGACTGGAAATTGACGACGGGCCAACCTGCATCTCCCACCTTTTGTACATGCGAAAACGACCCCTATATTGAAGGGCATGCTTTTTATTCCCACCATTACATATAGGGGAAATTACAAAAATGATAACATTTATATGCCTTATTACATAAATATGTACAATTATATCTAAATTACAATTTTTATGTACTTTGCAAAAATAATTACAAAAGCATAAAGTAATAGAGATAATGGGTTATCCACCCTCGCTCCGTAATGTTTTATAATTTTAAGGTTTGACTCATGTTTGATAAATAAAAGTAGTACTAATTTTATAATTTAATTTTAGAATAAGGACATTTTTCATAATATTAATTTATTTTAAGAAAAATAATAAATATTGATAGACAAAAATACCCTTAATATAATCATCTCTTATCATATATACCGTTTGCTACAGTAATAATGAATCAATTTGCCCCTCCTTCCTCACTGAAACTTTCAATACCTCTTCTCCTCTCTTTAGATTCCCTTTCAACAATTAAATATTCTCCTTTGTCTCACCAACAATCTCAATTCTTTCCCACCACCACCCGACTTTCCGATCATACTGCCGAGAGAAGCGCCGCTCTCATCTTCTTATTCTTCTTTTTTTTGCAGGTACAATCGTAAAACAAATATAACTTTTGATCGAATCGTTGGATTGTGCTGATTTTTGGATATGTTATTCGGAAGACAAATGTACTCTAATTATAAGAAAAATCAAGACTATTAGATGTCGTTTTGTTATCAGAATCGACCAATTTCAACAGCCCAAAGGGATTTGCAAAAAAAAATTTGATGGCAACACTTTTTTTTGCTGAACCCCACGTCGATCCATATATATATATATACACACACATATAAATAAATTGAGTGGATGATAATTTCATTAGTTTTGTTGTTTTCTATTTTGTATTGGTGCTAAAACTATTTTAGCACTAATGTTTTAGCACCATTGGTGATTTTAGTGCTAAAATCACCTTAGATGTATAGTATTGGATGAGTGTTAAATCTATTTTAGCACCATAAATTTTTGTTGTTCTATGTTTTCTATTGGTACTAAATAGATTTAGCACCAATTCTGATGAGACGTAGGATGTTATAAGGAATGGTGCTAAACAAATTTACCACCAATTCTGATAAGACATGAGATGTTATAAGGAATGGGTATTAGTTTTTTTTACAGTGCCTTAATTTACATGGCTAATTTATAAGTATCATTTATAATTATGTTATTTTTGGAATGAGCCCTTATGCCCAATTACCCCTAAGTAATATTACTTTGTCATATTTAATTAATCATATTAAGAAAGAATAAGATAAACAAATTCTATTATATGTTTGGTGCAAAGGTGGATAAGATAAACAAAAATGCACTACAAGAAAATTGGGTTTTTACATCATTTATTTAGTTGCACTATAAATAAATGCCAGAAAAAAATTTTGTCCAGCACTTTTTAACAAAATGCAGGGATTTTTCGGCATTTTATACAAAATATTGGGAATTTATGGCATTTCATAACAAATGCCGCGAATTTGTGGCACTCTCCAATAAGTGCCGACAATATTAATACTTTTTTCGACATTTTGTACAAAATACCGAGAATTTATGGTATTTCAAAACAAATGCCGCAAATTTGCAGTGCTCTTCAATAAGTGCGAATAGTATTAATATTTTTCTTAGCATTTTGCACAAAACATTTGGAGTTTATGCCATTCTATATAAGATGTAGTAAATTCTCAGCATTTTTTAACAAATGTTAGCAATGTTAATTATTTTTTTGACATTTTTTATCAAATGCAAAAAAGTCGGTTTATTATACCAAATTCCAGAGGTTTATGATACTTTCGAACAAGTGCTAAAAAGTTATTCCAAAATTTTAAATTAGGAACTCTTTTTAATTTGATAATACTAACCAAAATAATACAAGAGATTTATTACAATGCAATTTTTTTTACATAGTTTTTATTTTATGATTAGAATATTGATATAATTATGTGAAACCATTGTAATTAAATTTATTTAATGAATTTTAATTCTTTTACCATGAGCAAAATGAAATTTTATTATATATATGTTTGTGTATCTTTGCACACCTTGTGCGTCAGTTGTGTCGAAAAAGAAAAATAGTTCAACATATTAATAATCTTGCTTATTTAAATCAAATTTCCAATTATATTTATTTGAATTAAATTGAAGTATAAATAATATACAAAAATAAATAAAAATCGTCATCAATTGAAATAAAAAAAATCTAAAAAACTTAATCAACGAAGAACTTTATGTAAATTTTGGTATCTCTTTTTTATGTAATAGTGCCAATGGTTAATTTTTTTTATGTGAATATATATTGTATGTATATAGGGGTGTGTGTACGAAAATAAGTTATTAAAGAAAAAATTTTCAATTTAGTAACAATTAAATATTTTGGCACATCGGTTAATGAGTAAGGAATAAAAGGTGTGTATGGTGAAACTTGGTGTAGGTCACTCATATCAGTTGCCTTTTTTTTTTAATAATATTGTATTGTTATCAATTAGAGTCGTACTAATTATTGAAATTTTGTGACTTTTAGACCTTAAAATATAGGGTGATTTTGTTTCTATCCATCAAATTTTGCAGTTAATCCACCCTTAAATTATGAAAATTTTAAATGAAGTTTTAAAAAATTACCCTTTTTAAAATTGATTAGTATATCTACCAATTTTAATTAAATTATAATTGTATAACTTTAGATTCCTTTTTTTATTAATATTCCTAATCTAAATATAATTCTTTTTAATTAACTTTCCTAATCTAAATATAATTCCTTCTAATTAACATTCTTAATCTAAATATAATTCCTTTTAATTAACTTCATCTTTACGTTTAAAAAAGTTTGAATGGTTTTGGGTTATTTATGCGCTTGTGTTGATTGAATAGACACAATTCTCTCTCTCTCTCTCACACAGACACACATACACGAAAATAGAGTGAAAGAATGACCAAGTATATATAGTGTGTATTATATATATATATATATAAGAGTGGATGGCCAACTTTTCCAGCTTGCATTGCAAATAGACCTTATCCAATAATTTATAATTTTTTTATTCATTAATCTTTTGGAACCCAACATTATAATTAATAATTTATAATTTTTTTATTCATTAATCTTTTGGAACCCCCAACATTATAATTAATAATATAATTATTTAGTCTGAAAGTTAGACATGATATAAGAAACTTGATATAATTTAAATTTTTAATCTTTTGTATTGTGAGTTAGACTTACATAATACAAAATTCAAATTAGTTTAATATTTTTGAAATTGTGGGTGTGAGTTTCTAAGGTTGGAATACAAATTTAGTGATTTAAAGAATATGAAACTAATTTAGGGTTTGTGATAGGATGAAGAAGAAGAAGAAGAAGAAGAAGAAGAAGGCTGGGGAAAGAGTGATAGTGGGAAGAAGAAGAAGAAGAAGAAGAAGAAGAGACACTGGAAGAATCGTTAAAACTGTAAGGAGAAAGGGGTTAAATTTTGTTTTTGTTATTTTACTGCAAAGTTAATTAAAATTTACCCATCTAAATTTTTAAAGTGGTTATACTTATTAATTTAGTAGATATTTCCATATTAAATTATTATTTAAAATAATATTTATAAAATTAAATTCATAATAATTTTTTGTCAGTTCATTCACGCTCGCGAATTAACTTAATATGTAATGCGGATTAACTTAACAATGTGGATTAACGGCAAGATTTGGTGGATAAAAATAAAATTACCCAAAATATAAGTTTTTAGAATTCTACTGCTATTTTTATTTTAATTTTTAAACTACATATGGATGTCGAGTGAGTACATAAGTGATACGAATAAACAAGATGCAAATGATTAACGCGGGGCTTGATTGTATAACACATGAATGAAACAATATATATATACGGAGAAAGTTCAAATTATATCGGTATAAGATTAAAAAGTTTTACACTTATCATTAACTTTTTCTCTAATTCATAATTTATAATTCCACGTTAAATAATTAATTATTTTTATTGTATTAATCAAACATGCAAAGTTTTAAATCGATCCATATTTTTTTTAACCATATAATTATTATACTTATTTTTACTAAACTTTTGTAATTAAGGTTCAAAATTTAATATATAACATGATTATAACAAGAGACTTGTTCATCTCTGATTACTTTAGGGTCCGTTCGGAAATGTTTTCTGATAATATTTTCAGAAAATGAAAACGAGAAAACGAATTTTTTGAAAATGAAAACAGTGAAAATTTTTCAGATAACGAAAACAGTGAAAACGAAGATTGCAAGAGTGAGAATGGAGAGAACGTCATTTTGGCATTTTTGCATTTTACACTTTAAGCGGAAATTCATTATTCGAAAATATTTTTCGCATTTTTGTCAACATTCCACCTAATACATTTTTTATCTGCATTTGGGCTCAAAAAACAAAAACAGGCCCCTAAAAATGTTACCAAACAGACCCTTAATATTTTGTATAAATCTTTGAGATATTATAATTTATCAATTTAACGGTTAAATTGAAGAATTATAAAATTAAGAGAAAATTATTGGTACGTGTAAAATTTGGTTGTTTTATACTTTGATGATAACTTGAACTCTAGAACGTGGCTTGTAGGAGGCACGTGGCATTCGCAGAGAATATCACCAAGATCTGCCAGCTCTCTTTGTCCACACGGCTTGCATGACTCTCAACATATTACGCATGCATGGAGATTAGAGCGCTCGAGGAATTGAAGCAGCATCTTTTGTGGTAATAAAAGTACTTTTAGGCAAAATGAATTGTGCATAATGATTAACAAACCGATTTTCAATTTTAATTTTTTGTTATTCAATGCACCAGTGGGTGTTTGGGGATTTAAAGACCCCCCGCCAAATGCTTGAGGATATATATATATATATATAATATATGTAGGGTCCGTGGACAGAAAACTGGGGACACGTCGTGCACAAATTAATGCATTTTTTCCAATTTCTTGACCGACCAATTTAGTAGCACATGCACATAATTTCCTTAGTGTTATATAAAATGCATTTGTTATTTCCTTAGTGTCACTTTTCCTAGTTTAGTTCTAGTTAATTTGTTTTGTTACTTAATTTATACCAAAATGAGAAAAAACAACCATTAAGGCTCTGTTTGATTGAAAAGATGTAAAAAAAAATAAATTTAGTTAATTTGTATAAAAAGATATAAAATAAGGTCAGAGATTTTATTTATTTTATGAGTACATATTCTCCATCTTTCAATATTTTTGGTGAAAAATTTTTACTCACCACCAAGCAAAAAAATATTCTTCGTGGAAAAACTTAAAAAACAAAAGGATATCATATCTATAACTCAACTTACTTTTCATATTTTCACCAAAACTAAATTTATTTTTCTTTTCTACCTTACAATTAAACGAACTCTAAAACCCAAAACTAAAACTCTTAATTTAAGAGTTGAAAAATATATATTATTTTGTGAAAAAATAGATTGGACTACCAATTTAGCTAGGACACAATCTATGACAAGGAGCACTACCATTATTAGCTAGGACCACAAGTAGCCTTTTGCAACTCCTGGTACCCACCACACATATATTTAAAGGGATAAAGTGCACTTTGCCCATATGAAATATTATCTAAATAGTACTTTGCATACCAAACCATTAATTTTAGCAATTTTTAATATAAATTATTAATTTTGTTGCAGTTTACCTCAATTCACTAACGGGGTTAAAAGATAAACGGAAGTTCACGGCAAAATTGGAAATTTACAAAGGGTAAATTGTGAATTTGCCCACTTGAACTATTGTCCAAATATCACTTTGCCTACCAAATAGCAATTTTTATCACGAGTTGTTATCTTGTTACATTTTACTCCAAATTGCTGATAAGGTTAAGAAAACAAATGGAATTTGAGGACAAATATAAAAAATTACATTTAATAAATCTCATCGTCTTTCTAGAGACCTTTCTCAAATGATTCATTTATTTATGCACTACATCCTCCACGACTCTCTCGCTACGAATCACCATCTCTTGTCTCACCAATTAGTCTTTCCTATATATTAATGGCAACCACAATGGTGAATCATATCTAAACTCAATTTCTCAAATTTTCTTTAGTTTCTTACAACAAAGCTAAACCCTTTTTTTTCCTAAGTAAAATTGATTTTCTTCTTTATCCATAAACTTCTTCCCTATTTCCCCGGCGACCCTCTCTCTCTATCATTTGAAACTCCCTCTCTTTATGCACCACCTCCTATATGACTCTTTCTAGCTGTATCAATAAAACCCACAAATCTTCACCTTCAATTTCAAATCCCTCAATTTCCTCTCTCTGGTTAAGTGGACCAAAAAACCAATGATGTCATTTGTTTATTAACCTCTTTAATAATTTGAGATAAGTTGTAACAAAATCAGTTATTTGTAGTAAAAATTGTTAAAATCAATAATTTGGTAGGCAAAATTTTACTTGGATAATAGTTCATGTTGGCATAGTACGTGCAATTTACCCTTTATAAATTTTTAATTTTTACCTAAAACTTCATATGCTTTTTAACCCCGTTAGCGATTTAAGTGTAACAAAATTAATAGTTTATTATAAAAATTACTAAAATTAATAATTTAGTAGGCAAAGTATTACTTGATTAATAGTTTAAGTGAGAAAAGCACAATTTGCCCTATCTAAATTGAAGGTTGTTTTCTACTCTTTATCTACTTTTTGTGTATAGCAAATTCCGTTTCATGTCAATTTTTTTTTTTCCTCTCAAGATTAAACTAAAGCGTCACATGCGGTGTATATGAGAAGCTATTGAACAAACCAAATTCAATTTAACAATACCAGCAGAATTTGCATTTTATAGAAATCTGAATTGAAAGTTTGATCTCCCCTAACCTCTATTACCAAATAAATAAAATATTAACGCATTCATAACCGCCCAAATATTAAACTTTAGCCCACTTTGTGGACAATCATGAACTCCCAAAATTCTTGTCATCTCCCACTGCTTCACTTTCCCCAAATTAGTATTTTTATCGTAAATGATTCTACCGGTCGGTGCCTCCAAATTTCCACCGCCATGAATAAAAATGTTGGTTTTCGTCGTTATCATAGTAACCAGTGACTATCTTTTGCAAATAGGCAAAGTCAAAGGAGATTCTATTTACGCCATATTTTTTTAAAAAATAAAAATAATTTACCTCATGTTAAAATAGTAAAAATAAAATTAAAATGGTACACACTTTTTTTGCAATAAAATTAAGAAAGGTATATAGTGTGTTAAGTAAAAAATATAATATTTAATTTGTGGTAAAATTAAAAAGAATCTTGTATTGTTAAGAATATTGTTGTCAACCACACAGAGCTAATAGAATAAGACATTTTTGTCAATCCAATGTTGACTAAATCTATCATACGCAGTAACATGTTGTCGAGATATTCAATTATACTCAGTGCAGTATTGCCTAATTGTAATTTAGTTTTCGGCCATTTGTTGCCGAATTTTTTCTTAGATTTATGTTTGTTTAAATTTTATATATTATATAATCTAGGACTCGTCTTTTGTGTTAAATTTATTAAATGATAACCGTAAAATCGATGTTGATACTCAAGTTTCAATTGAAGTTGTTCATGTGTCCTACTCAAAGTTGATCCTATCTATGCTAAATTAATGTTGGTCAAATATTGCCGAACATTAGACTACAAATTCAGCAATCTTGCTAATTAGTGCTGAAACACGTTAGATCGGTTGAATATTGCCAAATAAATATTACATACTCGGCAACGTTATGCCGAAATTTTGTACATTTTTCCCCATTTTCTTCTTCCATCTCTTATTTTCTTACATCCCTCACTCTTTGATTTGAAATTCATGACTCGAGCCATAATTTTGGCCATTCTTATAAAATATATCATGCATTTTTCATATACAATTAAGGTTTATTTGTGGTGAGAAATAGTTTGGATAGGGTTTGAGAAGAGTAAGAAAATAAATTGTCGAGAGAGAGAAAATTTTAATTTATTTTAATTGTTCCTAGTAGCGTTTAAAGAGGTTTTTTTTTTTTTTTTTTTTTGTAATAATTTTCAATATGTAATGTGTAGTGTATCTAGTAGTATTTTAAAAAATTGTGTATAGATTTGTGGTAATTTTAAACATGTTGTGATTTAAAAAAATAAAAATTATGGTGTAAATAGAATTTGTCCTACTTATATACTTTCACCACAGCATTGTAAAATAATGACAATTTGTTATTTGGGTTAGATGGGGACAACATCCCACATCCACTGTGATACGTACACATAAAAATAATAAATGCAATTGAGATTTGAGACCCATCATCACCTTTTAACAGGGGCCACCTATTAATAATAATAATAATAAGAAGAAGAAGAAGAAGAAGAAGAAGATTGTGTTAGTATTAATTATTATTTAATAAAAGGGATGAAACTATGTAATAGGAAGGCCGGGAGACTTTCAATTACCCAGTGAGGTAATTAAATTCATTCTTTACCATTACTATTGAATCCTCGCTTAAGACCATGCATTATTTTTCCATCTCCCATCTTCTTTCTATATGTATTTATTTTGAGTGGAATTATCAAAATAGAAAATGACTTCTACGTAATTAAGTTTATATCTCACTGGAGACGCTAAAGCGTAATGTACGTACATCACTTTGAATATTCTTGGCTTTGGCAGAAACAAATATAAATTTTGCAACCATCATTTTACATTTACAGCTTTAGCTATATATATATATATATATAAACATTGCAACAACAAAGTTCCGAAGCTAGCTAGGCTCACTGCTACTGTCACTGTGAGGTTATGATCGAGTAGGCCAATTAATTAAGGTGAAGTTTGGCCGTGACAATGACCCGTATTACAAACTATATATACCTCATATTTTCAAATAATATATATATATATATCATAAATATATGGATGAATGATTAATGGATATATGTAACTAAAAATATATATATATATATTAGCAAAACCTAACATGTGACTAGTGAGTAGTAGTTATTTAATTTGATATATATAACTATCCACCACTAACTCATTGACGCGTAGCGTCACTCTCCTGATGAGGTTGAGGAAGTAAATGGAGATTTTAGTGGTTTCTTTAACTACAATTTCCATTGTCTGCCTTTTTCTAGTGGGGGGATTCATCAACTACTCTATTTGTCCTTATCATGCACCACGTACAATAATACTTGTGAGCTTAATTCTCACTCATCGGCTTCCCAAAAGCCAAATGTGGCCGGCTTTTAATACTTGTACGAATCTTCTTTATCGGCGGCTTCTACACTATTTTGGGATGAATCATTCAGCTCCACTTTAACGACATTGGAGGTAGGATATGCAAATATTTATATGATTTACGCATCCGTTCCACGTAAAAAATAATGTGAAGTTTATGGTGAAAGAATTATAATTAATTAGATATCTCACCCCCTAAAGTTTCATTGTTGTCACACTTTGGTACCAAAGTACCAAAACGCACACATAAAACCTTCATTGTAAGAACTTTCATACAAAAATGAATGGGGCGCCAAAAATATGTCGGAATCTTGCATGTGAGCACAAGATAATGTCCATCGTGTATCGATGGGTAAATTTGCTCACAAGATACAACAGATTCCTTGATTGACTGAAATTAAATTGAAGGAATAAAGATCATAGGGTGTCATGTGGACATGGTGATTAAGACTTTCTATAGGGTGTATTTGATGGGTTGGTGGCGGGATGATGAAATTGGGAGCCATGAATTTGAGTTATGAATTTAATTAGATATACTTATATATATATATATAAGCACAGCCAAAAAAAAATTAACTTGGCAAAATTATCTCCACATTTCTTTCACGTTTCTCCCATTTCTTCCTATACGGATTTCCCAATATAAAAATATACACTGTTCAACCATACTTAAAGAGTACATAGAGTGAAATGGGCTGGACCTTGGATGGTTAATTGGTTATATTTATAGTGGAGGAGGGTGATGCCGCGCGGAGTGTGTCTATGATATGTATGAACTAATTGATGTTAATTTAGGTAAAAAAAAAAAGACATAATCTTTTGATCCAAAATTCCTATAAAGAAGCTTTGAACCGCTGTTTAAAAAAATTAAAGTGGTTTTCTCTTGAACCAATTTTTGCAAATGACATTTGTGCCCCTTCATATAGGTCATGAGGTGTTCACATGTGAGATTCCATCCAATTTTTTGACAGCCCGTCCATTTTTGGATGGAAGTGAGACGCAGTTGAAAATTCTCGGTTTTATGCATGCATTTTTGTACTTTGGGACTAAAGTGAGAAAATAACAAAACTTTAGTGGTGAGATATGTAATTAACAGAAAGAATTACAACTTTTACATTACAATACAAGTTTCACACCTTTTTTTAGGGATGTCTCAAGTTAATAGTCTTATTTTCTCGTTCCACATCATATAATATTTGCATCATATTATATTTTACAATAATAAATAAGTTATTATTTTCATCGAACCTAAAATCAAAGTGAGTGGAACACTTAATTTGAGATAAGAGGAAGAAATCATTAGTAATACATTCTATTTGGGTCGAAAAACCTAACAAAATTAAGCAAACATTGTTGAACGCTAGTAAACATCAGTTAGACGCATGTCCAGTAACATGATATGGAAAATGTCATCACTTTCTGCAATTGAAAAATTATGCAGTTAAAAAGCAGAGGTTGAGACCCTTAGTTGTTTGTACACTTGATTGGCACCAATTGATTGCAAATTGATGGGTGATGTTAAAGTTAGACCCACGTGTGCAAAATGATTTGGAAATGAAGATTGTTAGGGAAGGGCTTGGAAAGGGTGATTTTAATTACACCCACCTAATTATTGTTCTCACCATATTTACCTTTTTTCAAAATTAATAAAAATAACATGTTTTACTAAACAAACAGTCCCTAACTCTATTAATCTATTGTGCTTGTTTCTTTGAAAATAATGTCATCCTCACTTGCTGAAAAAAGGGCGACCAAATCACCGAAAAAGGTTGAAGAACTTGGATTCTTGGAATAAGCCAATAGATCAGATTTGAGACCAGAAAATTAATTAAATTCACAAATAGAACTAGGAGAAAATAATCTCATGAGTTCACCACTAATGTCCTCGTCGTAAGACTGATTGTGTGCGATTGAAGAACTAATGCTCCGTTGGAGGACTGATGGGTTAAGAAAAATTGGTAAACGTTCGAATTTGTAAAATTAAATTTATTTGATACAAGTATGAAACTAACGTGCAGATCAAGTTTAATGGTTCTTCCTGTTATTCTTAAAAATTAATATCAAAATTAAAAAAACTATCAATCACTCGTAAATCAAAACTTTCCTGTATCTTAACCATTCAATCACAATAAACAGAACAATTATTCCAGGTCTAATTGTTGAGAGATTCTTCAAGTTCTTACTCAATGTTGTATTTGATTCTAATTACTCTCTGTATTACAATTATTTGATTGTAATTACTCTCTGTATTACAATCCTCTGCAGTAGAATTTATGTGATATTGTTGATCAATATCTTTATGGGTTTACTGTACTCCCTACTAGCTTGATTTTAGCCAAGGATGATGCAAAAGTATGGCAGAGTTGCTTAAGAAGGTGATATACATTTTTTGTATCTATGCTCTGTACAACATATTATTATAAATCTTCTATTTACTTTTTTTATGATTTTGGGGATTAAATCAAAGACATTGTCCACTAATTTCTTGAATAATGTTTGTATACTTGAAATTCCGGAAACCGTGGTTGAGAATTCCTACGAATGGATCGAAGAAGATGCCAATGGTGGATAGAGAATAATAATCGATTGCTACACAACAGCTTTTTGTTTGATGAAGAATTTTGTTTTATAAGGATTTGTTTGGCATTTGCAAATTGGTTGTGGTGAGAAGAAAGGAAATAAACTTTTTTAGTGGGGTGAGTTGCAAATGGGGTTAAAAGAATAATTTAGTGGGTATATTTAAAAACACCCTTTGGAAATCTATTCGCTGATGTATCCTCACACTTCATAAACGTGCAAATTCGAATTTGGTTGAAGAGAGGATATCACCAATACGTCAATACCTTCTTCTTGATTTCGTGCTGCAGTGATGAAGGGGGTATTTAGTCAATTTTGTTTTCAACGGAAAATAGACTGCTGTCAAAAATAGTGGTAGTCTAATTTATACTCCCTCAGTGTGAGATTGTCCTCGTAAACACTAATTTTAACCTAATTAATTGTCAAGAATAACACTTACTGTTATACATTTGATTATGTCAACAAGATGAAACTCTTAATTTGAAGCGTCCTTGAAAGAAAGGCAGAATCATAATTTGAGTTTGAGAGAGAGTACCATTATGACAAAAAGACCGGAAGCCTAACTTTCATGGAAAATGTTACGTATGATGCAAACCATAAAAAACATAAGGCAAAGCAAATTCAAAGGGATTGATCAGAATATCAGCTAAGGGGTTGCTGGGCTTTACAAGATTATTATGTGTTACTATAGTAACCGGTGCAATGGAGAAGTCTAGAAACGAGAAAGCTTTTATGTTGGTTCATGAATATTCAAGATTCATCATTTAATGTAGATGGGTCTTCAGTAATTAGTATTGGTCATAAATGTCTAGAATTCAATCTACTTGTATAATAGTAGTTACAATGTATGTGATTACAAGAGTTGGAAAGTGCAAGTCCTATTTATTATTGGGTAGGACTCCAAAACTCATCACACACTCCATATGTATGGGCTTGTATCTTCTCTATTGGAATGAATTTACACAAAATTTGCAGGATTATACTCCTTTTAAGGCAAGCAAGCTTCAGTTTTCTAGGAGTGATCCTAGAATTTACTAGGAATCACGTTAACATAATTAATGCTTGTTAGAATTTGGGAACTTATTTTTATATATTCTTAACATGTACCCTTAGAACAAACATTAATTGACATGATCCAAGTTTTAGATAATAGAGAGCAAGATTTCTTGGAGAAAATTAGAAAATCCACAATGTCCTTGTATAAAGTACATGCATTTTTTTGAAACATAGGCCACCAAATGAACAAGACGTACTTGGAGGTAGTAGGCTCCGTTAATTTGATAACAAGATGGAAAATGATAGACTAAAACTTGATTTGGGTGAGATGTTAAAAAATAAGTTGAGTGACATATTCTTCATATCATTCTTATTTTTACACTATGTTTTCCTATCATTTTCCATCTTGTTATCAAATGGAGCCGTACTTGGTTCCTTTTTCCAGTTTTATGGTTAGGATGATTACCTAGTAAGAGATTTTGCAACAACAGTCAAACATACACTCAAACTGAATGAAGAGAATCACACTTGAACTGGGTATTAAATAAAATCCAACTGGTTTGAATAGTTAAACATCGGTTTTTCCAATTTTATGAAGTTGGCAGGTAAAAAAAACTAGTCTAGATTTCATGCACGCAATCATTAACCGAAGGCAATTCATAGTGCTTTGAGGACAGCTGAAAAGTAAATCACCAAGGAAGTGATTCATAAGTATTTCTTATCATGGAGCTTTGAAGGCATATGGAAACTACCTCTAATATTTATGACGGCATTGCACAAAGAACAAAATTAGAAGATCTTGCCACCTTACTAAAAAATATTAAAAGAAAAAAGTGGGAGAATAGCAAATCACATAAGTCCATTTAAACCGATACACTTCAGGCATATAACTATCTCCATAGAGCATTTTTTGACAACAAAGTCCAACATAAATGAAAATCACATGGAAGCCAGTGATGCAAATGAAATGTAAATCCAGAGAGCCATTAAAGTAAGAATGTACACGGAAGTATGACATTCAGCAGGATATACTCAAAAATAAATATAAACAAATCTTCCATTAGCAAGTCATAAACCATTTCGAAATAGTTTTTTACCTAATTTTCTTCTCTTTGTATTAAAGAAGGAATAGGTGGTACCATGGTTTCATCCTTTTCTGTAGTATAAGATTCTTCTTCGACCAAAGGAAGCTGCGTACCTGGACTATGATTTTCCCTTGAAAATCTGCTGGGACTCGAAGAATTAGCTTTGATAATCTGTGGAGAGGAACTTGGGCTCAATCTGGAATTGAATTCTCCATCTTCACGAGGCAAAGGTGAAATAGGCAACGGTTGTTCAGATTCAACTGCATCTTTCCTGTAGAGCTTATCTTCGACAATGTCATAGGAATTCCCAGTCCGCACTTCTTGAGCAAGAGAACACCAACAGCAACAAAGCCACAACGCACAATCGGTTACAGCCGGTTTACCACAACAGAAAGTATAAGAAGGCAAATTGAATCGCTTCCTCATTTGAATCCTCCAAAAGCCTCCATAGAGTAAACCAAATACGCAAAGAAAAATCCCAGTAACCCCCAGTGCCTCCCTGACAGTCTCGTTGTTAATATTAATAGCGGCCAAATTGAATATCCAGAAGGGAGCCATGCAAAAAAGAAGAAACGTTGCGATATGAACATACATGTTTCCGAACCCAAGTCTCTCCATGTTCCACCCAAAAACGCAAAAGCTAAAGAACAGAGAGAGAAATGCTAAAGAAATATCATCCCAAAAATCAAGAATCCCACCGCTCCAGCTTGGTCTACTCTCCGCAATTCTTCCCTCATTGGCTCTGGACATAAATGAGAATTTTTTTTCTAACGTTTTCGATCGTAGCTGGTTCGGCCTGCTAATTTCACTAGTGGTAATCTGAATTTGTGCTTCTTCATCTTGTTCAGGATGGTACTCTTTCCCAAGGGGGCTAATAATCGAGTAAACGCCAGCAAATGCAGGGGCACCGATTGCGACAGAAATGCATATTCCAACCCCAATTGCAGGCCTGTCTGATCTCCTATACCCAACATTAAGACCGCACAATGCATATTGTGCAATACAGTTAAGATTGAGTAGACCAATAACAACCATCATGTGTGCCCATTCGTGAGGTTTGTAAGTCCCGTTCTTGCAGTAAAGCTTCCTGAGTTTAGAAATGTCTTCTCGTCTCCATCTCAACAGAAGCACAAGGTGATACAAACGTTGTGGATGTTGGTAAAGGCACATAAGGGTAAATAGCGCGTTGAGGATTTGATTATTGACTTCAAACCAAGCGTCTCTTTGGGACTTCTTTGGCAGTGCGTGGTTTAACATTCCCGTCATTACAAGGAATAGAATTGCCCCTGAAACTGCAACACAGGTGATCCAAACAAAAAGGACCATGTTCATTGGATCCCTTATCCATGTTTTACAAAGTTTCAAAAGGGAGGCCCAGTCAATTTTCCGATTAAAGACCCTATGGAGGCTTTCTCGAAGTACGTGACTACTGGATGAAGGTACAGTGCGGGAAATTTCATCTCTCTCCTGGGCAATCCTTTGGAACTTGAGAGACGGAGAATCTAAATTAGCAAATTTGAAGATCCTCATTCTCTTGGGAAGGGCATTGGCACTACGATCAACCTGATCTCGAAGGCTTTCATCGCTGATTAGTCCTCTTTGAGAGGATGAGATGTGCAGAGGAATATGACTCTTGGCTTTAGAACCATTAGATTTCTCAATTTCACCATTCTTTTCCCCATTATTAGTTGACACCATTCTAGCTTTAACCCTCTTTTTCGAGCAGCTTATATTCTATGCCTCGAAATCCTCAAACCAGAGAGGATTTGATACGTTTCTTTTTAAACTGCGACAACCATGTATTGAACATCTGTTAAAACACAAAGTTGAGCTATCACTAAAACAGAGATAATACGATCCATATTGTGCTATATCAACAGGAAAATAACACAAAGCACATAAATGCTCACCACAGTATATTATTCTACTATGAAAATCAACAAAAGATGCTTATATAAATGCTACAGCCACCACATATGGAGCTTGATGTCGAAAAGGGATGAGAAGAAACTAATTATTTGGTAACCAAGAGAGGCCAATTTGATATCCAAAGCCCAAGGGTAAATTATTCTGCTATTTCTGGAAATCCCTATTTATTGATTTAAACCTATACTATGAATAGGTGGGGCAGGCCATTGTAAACCCTAAACTCTTTCCTATTTTGTTACATCGTCAACTTTAATGTCCGCTTAAGCTTAGAGTTTCTCACAGAACAAACAGGAACTAAAGTGAATTTTGCCTCTATTTCAACCACTAATCTAAACTACATACATATACATACAAACGTTAACTTGTCTTTAGTGCGGAATTAAACTGAATGAAAATTGTGGAATATTAGCTAATCACTTTATAATTCTGGATCTAAAAATACTACAAAGCCGATTCGAATTCTGATGAAAACTCACGCAGAGCGGAATTGATAAAAGAATTGAAACATAAATACAATCACGCAGATAGGTGTACATATATATATATATAGAGAGAGAGAGAGAAAAGTAGTAGTTGAAAAGAAAAGTACCTGTCGATTAAGAGAGAAGCATATTGATGAGCTTAATCGGAAGCAAAGTTGAAGAAGAAGAAGAAGAAGAAGAAGAAGAATACAGTTTTTTTATTTTTATTTTTATAACAAAGGAAGAATACAGATAATATAATGCTTTTTTGGGGGGTGTCATAGGGAAGACAACGGAGGCTGCAAATGTCGTGTCAGTTGAGCTGAAGTAGCTTGGTCCACCTGAGAAGTATCATACCCATTCTGATTTCCAAAAGCCGAGTAAAAGTTTAGGGCCTGTGGCACCCGCACCGTAAATTTCATTCCGTTTTAGATTGGGGAGGGGGAATACAAAAGAATTGGTTAATTATTAACATAAAAAGAAAAAAAAAAAAATTTTATTATAATTTGAATAATTAATATTAAAAAAAATTAACTCTCATTTAAATTGGATAAAAAAAAAGAATTAAAACAAATGCGATCTATTATACAATTAAATTTAGAATAAGAAAGTTACATTCATTTCTAGCGCCCAAGTGACCCAACGTTACTCATGATTCATAATATAGCTCCTCAATAATATATAATTATTTTAGGGAGTGATAAATGTATTTTTTTTTTTCTTTTTTGGCATTAACACCATCTATGCCTTACACAGTTATACCCCTTTATTTTTAATTTTTGATCACAAACACATTACCTACCACTCACTTACTTAACACATTAATTAACAATTAATTAATTACTAATTCTTCTTATATTTCAAAAAAGCACGGATACTTTAGTTAGGATCGAAGTATCCGTATCGAATATGTATCTTGCACAGATACGGAAGGATACGAACAATATCCGAGTATTTAACATTTTTTTTTAAATTTTAATGAGGAAGGGATACGTCAAGAATATGGCGATGATACGTGTAGGATACGGCAGGGTAAGTTTTGTAATTTTTTTTATTAACAAATAATTTATTTAATCTAGAAACCTCTAAAAGAGACTTCAGATTTTCATTTATAACTCAGTGAATAAGTCAACTATTTTTATCAGAAGATGAAATGATTGACCAAAACATTCTGTCGTTCGTCTACGATCATTGTTGTTCGGTCTCTATCTTTTTTTTGGTATTCAAGTCAGAATATTATATCTACTTTTAAGTTATTGTGTAATTAAATTGCTCAGTAGTTTGATTTAATTTTATGAATATTCATGATATTGTTCATAAATTTATAAAATTCTTATAACTGAATAATTATATATATATATATTATAATTATTTTTTATTATCCATCCATATCCAAGACATATCGTATCCTATATTTTTATAATTTTGCAATGTCATCGTATCGCTGCAATGTCGTATCCGATACTCGTATTCATATCCATGCTTCATAATCTTCTTCCTTCTCCTCCTCTTCCTTCTCATCTTCTTCTTGAAAACATACATATATATATATATATACGCACATATATATGTATATATGTGCGTGTATATATATGTAGATTCAAAAATGAAAGAAAAAGAAAAAAAAGGAAAAAAATGCATATATAAATCTCTTTTAAAAAAACAAATGAAAAAAATTTATACCCATAAATCTATTGGTTCGCTAAATTCATATGAACCGAATTGCAAGCCTCCACACTCAGTTCATGTCAAATGAGTAAGGCTATAGAAAATTGTTTAATAGTCACTCGCTTGACATCAAGCGAGTATCTATTAACATAATCGTTTTATGTCGAGCGAGTGATTGTTAAAAAATTTTCTACAACACTACTCGCTTGACATGAACCGAGTGTGGAGACCTTTAACTCATTTGACATGAATCAAGTGAACCAACAAATCTGTGAGTATGAATTTATTTATTTTTTAGAAGAGATCTCTCTCTATATATATATGCATTTTTTTTCATTTGTTTTCTTTGTTTTTTTCGTTTTTGTTTGTATGTTTTGAAGGAGAGGAAGAAGAAAGTGGTGAAGAGGGTGGTAAAAGATGGTAAAATTATTTTGTTATGATTAAAGATTAATTAATAAGTTAATAAAAGAGTGGAAAAAAGGTGGTAGAAATAAAAATTAATTTATTTAAGCCAAAAATACTTAAAGAGTATTAGTGATAAAAAAGATATACAAATATTGCCCGCCTTATTTTATGCCAAAAATGTTAAGGGAGGTGGAAAAAACATTACAATAATAACTTGGAGGCATTCCCACATTTTTTAAACATTACATTACATATTTTATATTAATTGCTTGGAACGCTACACATTGAGAAGTACACCACATTTATAAACAAAAGCTTTCCCCGATATTTTTTTTTTTGCCATGCCTCGGGGTATCCGCCAAAGAGCTGTACGAGAAAAAGCTCGAAACTGAAATGTGTTGTACGTCCTAAATCTGCCCATCTATTAGACCACCTCTTAGATCTCGTTTGGTTTACATAAAGGAAATTAATTTCCTTATCTTTCCTATGGAGGTAGGAAACTAAATTTTCTGTCAAGTTTTCTTTTTTGTGTTTAGTAAAGTATGGAAAGTATTTAGATAAGGCTATTATTGTCCAATTTTTTTTGTAATAAATGCTTGAAAATCACATGAAAAAATCAATCACATGTGTTTTGAGAGGAATGGTTTTATCCCTTACTTTCCCCTCTCTTGAAAAAGTGTTTCTAAAATTTATGTTTGCCAAACAAAAAAAAAACTTTTCTTTTCCAAATATTAAAATCCGTGAATTAAACGAAACCTTAGAGTTTCTCTTCAAATTTACTAGTCTATTTTATCCTTAACTTATGTAGTCTTCATAATCAAATTAAAATAAAAAACAGCAAAGTCAAGAAAAAAAGTTAAGCTCTCTGACATTTTCAACTGGGTCTTCGTTTTAGTGGTACCATTTTACTTTGTCTAAATAATTTTATGGGATTTTTGAAATTTCAATAAAAGTTTAATTTTATAAGAAGTATTCTCGTATTAAGAATTATGGCTATAAAAAAGTATTTTATTAAATATTACTTTTGGTAGTTAAAGTTAAAGCCTTTTTAATAACAGGTAAATGGATTTTAGGCCTCGTTTGATTTATAAAAAGTAAATAAATTTTCTTTTTTTTTTATGGGGTGCAAAATTAAAGTTTTTATCAAGCTTTTATTTTTGTGTTTGGTAAAGTATATAAAATATTTAGATAAGGTGTATTGTTGTCCAAATTTTTTATAACAAATGTTAAGAAATCACAAAGAAAAATCAATCACATGGGTTTTGAGAGAATTGATTTTACTCCCTACTTTTCCTCATGTTAGGAACGTGTTTTCGGAATTTGTACTTACCAAATAAAAGAAAAAAAAGACTTTCCTTTTCAAACTCCTCAAATTCGCGAATCAAACGAGGCTTAAAGTAAGACTAAGTTTTTAACCCACCTAGTTTGAATTTTTAGCTCCACAAGAGTGTTTAATGTGTTTGATATGTACTTTGTGTTAGGGGTGTTGTCAGAAATTCGAAAACTGAACAAATAAACCGAACCGATCCGATGTGATCGGAAATTTCCCAAACTAAAAAAAAATCGAAACCGATTGATTTGGGTCAGTATGGGTTGGGGATTCGGGGTCCCCAAATTGGATCGAAAAAACCGAATCTTTTTTAAAAAAAATTTGCTAACTTAATGTAATTACTTAAGTTATCTTACAATACGTTAAAAAAAAGAGAGGAAAACTTTCTAACAACATTTACATTATATAAATAACCCAACTCTATGGATTATTTACATTTACAAATAATTACTTAAGCTAATTATTAAAATAAATACATTATATAATTTTTTTGTAGCGCCTTTTGAGTGAATTTATATTTTTAGTGTAATTTTGAACTAAAGTTTTAACAATACAAAAAAAATCGAATGAGACTGAACCGGACCGAAACCGAATAATTTGGGGAGGGTTTAGGTTTCATAAGTATAAAAACCGAAACCGAACCGAACCGAAACCGAAACCAAACTATAAAGTTTGGGGAGGGTTTGGGGTATCATAGTTTCTACCCCGACCGAAACCGAAAACACCCCTACTTTGTGTGTGTTGTGTCTATGATATATATACACACATTAGAATATACTCGTGTTATTTGGCATAGTGAAATGAATAAAATTTGGTAATAGGATAAAAAAAAAGTGTGATCAATTTAAATCTGCAAACTTCAATAAGTATATATTAAACAATTAAAACATATGTTCAATGTTTAATAAGTATTATTTTTTGATTTTATTACAATCTTAACAAAATATTTTTTTGATAAATTAAACTCAAGTTAGATGTAAAAATAATTCTTGCGTTGATCACTATGATTTAAAAATTAAATGGTCCAAAAAATTGGATTGATGTACCGTTAACACAAAGACTGAGATGGCCAATAATATATAAACACATAAAGTATGTTGGATCTTGTTTAATTGATGTTGATTAACAGATTGTAAACATATAATCACAATGGATGTTGTTTAATTGATATTAATTATTATGTTTTAAATATATAAATTTTATCAAAATTCAAATTTTTTATTTAAAGTTATGGCAGTTAAATTACGAACAAAATTATTAGTATGTAAAAATTTATTGCGTGTATATTATTAGTGTAAGTATTTTATTTTGGGTGGTGATGTTGGCACCCCCAAAATCTCTTGAAAACACTCCCACTTTAATTCGGTCATTCGCAACCGAATAACGTATACGTTATTCAGTTGCGAATGACCGAATATAAACTTGCAAAAATTTGAAAAAACTTGAAAATGCCTTACTCGGTTGTCAAGAACCGAGTATAAAATTTGAAAAAACTTGAAAATGCTTTATTCGGTTGTCAAGAACCGAGTATATAGACTTATATTCGGTCCTCAACAACCGAATAATAGACACTTTACTCGGTTGCGAATGACTGAATTAAAGTGGGAGTGTTACCAAGTGTTTTTGGGGGTGCCAACATCACCACCCTTTATTTTTGATTTGACATCTTGATGAGTACGAAACTCATCCAATGATGTACAATCAAAGTATACTATAATATATGTACTTTTAGTCATTGGATTCTTATATTTTTTGAGAATTTTTTTAATTAAAGTTGATGTTTTATAACATAGATATATTGTGTGTATTTTAAAAGAAAAACCTACACATGTAAATGTGTGCGAGAGAGAGAGAGAGAGAGAGAGAGAGAGAGAGTAGACGGACAAACTAAATAGGAAAGATAATATATAACATAATATAATATAATATAATACATATAGAGAGAAAGCAGATGTGAGGGGGCTTTTAAGAAACTACAAATGTTAATAGCATCCTTAGTTATTTTAATAATGCTCTTAACATTTTTCAAATAATAAATGTCTAATTTATCAATACAAAAATTTGTTTGATAGCAATATGAAAAATAAAAAGAAAAGAAAAAGAAAAATAATTAATTTAAGTGAGAAGATGAAAAATAAGTTAAAACATATGGTGAAATATTCTTCATCTTATATTCATTTTTTGTGAATATATATCCTCCATCATCCTTTATTGTACTGTGGAAAAAAAAATTCCCCCATCACCCAAAGAAAAATTTTTTAATGGAAAAAGACAAAAAATAAGAGTTAATTTTACCGTATTTCTCAACTTATTTTATATCTTCTCACTTAAATTAGTTATTTTTCGTTTCATTTTCCATGTTGCTATCAATAGGAGCCTAAATACGCCTCATTCCACCCAACTAAGTAAATTCATCTCACGTAACGTGAAGCATCAGAAAATAACTAATAAGATACACGTATGGAAGGAGGAAATGTAAAAAAGAGTATTCTCCCCCAGTTGATTTCAAGTAGGTTCAAGGTGGTATAAATTTTGAACAACCAAATTAGCTTAAAATGAAAAGGACAACCAAAAAGGGGGTTCGGGTTTCATTGAACTCAATTTACTTTGACCTCAATCAATATTTGGATCAATTCAACACATCGCGTTCACTTGCCATTCAAAATGGGAAAAAGAAAACTACAAAAATTTCAATTATTTAGCTTAATAAATGCAATTCTCACTCTGATTAGGACACCAACTTTCATTTACTACACAAGAAACCCAGAGTGTAAATAACTCTTTGATTGACACACCAAACTTTAATACACACAAGTAGCCAGAAGTGCAAATAACCATAGGATGACGAAACACAGACAGACAGTACACTACAATCATTAGAAACAAATGCAGATCAGAGTGTAAAATGAAAGATAATAGATTTTTAAGTGAGATCATCCTCCTCTAGCTCTTTAGCCTTCAGTGCTTCCTTTACTCTCAATAGAAGGGTCGTCTTCCAAGAATCCTAGGACCAAAAGTATGAACACCAATTACATTTGAAAAGATTAAAAAAAAGACAAAAAAAACAGCGGAGAATAAAAATTGCATGTTCCGAATAAACTTTTACAACACTAATATCATAATAATGACAACAACAATAATAATAATAATAATAATAATAATAATAATAATAATACTCCTTCCACCCCAAATTATGACTCTACCTTTTTGGAACGTCCTAAAATAAGAGTCTTGTTTCATATTTGGGACAATCAATGTGACAATTGTACTGACAGTGAATAATTTTGAACAATGATTGTGTTAAAATAGTGCTTTTCGTATGAAGTGTTAAAGTCAAATAGGAACTTATAATTTGGGACAAATGAAATAATAATCTTTGCTCCTGTTAAGTGCCCAGTTGGAATTGATAAACTCAGGGATATGGCCTCTAGCAGTTGAGTTTGCCCTCAACCGTTAGACTTCACCACCTATTTTCAGACAGTAAATAGATGTCGATTACAAAAACAGGAGGTGACCTCTAATTTATAATTTTTTAGGATAGTAAGTCTAATACCGTATTTTTGCTAGGGTACAAGTAGGGGGCAGGACATTTTAGACCGAAAAAACCGAACCAAACCAGTTAAAATTGGTAACCGTCAACTGAATTTCGTATTGTAACGGTTTATATCTGCATAAGGTTCAGTTTTACCCAACCAAACTAAACCAATTTTTTTATTTTTTTTCAAAATGTATGTCAAAAAAAACCTAGGCCACAGCTTACAATCCAAGAGAAACACTTCTACCCTCTGGTTCTCTACTTTTCTCTTATCTATTACTTTCACACTCTCAGTTTCTCTCTCTCAACTCGCCGGTGCTAATCCGAGCTTCATCGACAACGACGTTTCCCTATAAGACATCCACATCAATCCGCTAACCTCTCTCTCCCTCCAGATTTTCCTCCCCAACACCACCCTCTCTTTCACCAATTCAGAACCTAGGGTTAAGGCTACAACTAATTTTCCACATACATATGCTGAGACTCCGAAGCAAGACGATGGGGTTTATAGAGGTTATTCACCAAATATGGACAAGAATTGCAGAAAAATAACCATGATTGTGCAATTTCATGGTGGATGATTTGTCCGTAGGAGTAATAGCAAAGTAGTGTAATGCAATTGTTGTAGATTCACCAAATATGGACAAGAATTGCCCAAAAAAACACCTTTTTGTCTATTCTTCTGTAAATTCATTGAGCTTCTTGATTTTTGCCGGGTATTCACCATATCCTTCTTCATTGTTTTTATTATTATAATTACTGTTGTGATTATTTGGCTTTCTTACTTGATTTATTCCCCAGGATGTATCTTGTCCCTTTTTCCTTTTAACCCCAATTCTTCACAATTTGTTAATTTTGGTGTTGTTTTCTGCTCTTATCCCCAAATTTTGGTTTTACCGAAACCATAACCGATTCAACCGAATTTTCGGTAACCGAATTGAAATCGGTTTGGGATCGGTTATGGTTTTGGCTTAACCAAAATTATCGGTTCGGTATCGGTAATGAAGGATCGGTTTGGTTACCAAACCGAATCCAGCACTAGGTACAAGTCAGGAAAAAGCTTATTTTATTTCACCCAACCCATTAAAACAACAAAGAAAGACATGAAGCCTTCTACTGCAGCACACCCAAGAAGGCAAGAAGAGAGAAAAAAATCCCATACCTAACTAAACCCATGCCCTTTTTGTTTTCCCAGAATTCATCTCCAGATCTCTTTTATTTTTTCCATGTTTTCTTATATTACCAACCCAAATTTCCATTATATCAGCCCAAGCCAGACGCTTATCCTTTTCCTTTTTCCAGCTATTCCTCAATATTGTGGCAACAAGTGCCAACTGTAAGACTATATCTCACCACCAAGAAGACAACAAAACATAGGCAAATAGGACCAATTACTTGGAGACATCTGAAACAATTGTTAATCCATCACCGACTTCAGTGCCAACAATTAGAGCCCTAATTTTCACACATAAAATGGTTGCTCATTTGGTTTGAGTTTTTGAGCTTTCCAGAATTTGAAATTTAGTTAAGTCACAAACAAATTGGAAAAAAAAAAGTTGCCAAAGATATAGGCATTGTGACGAAGAGCGACTTGAGCTTTCCAGAATTTGAAATTTAGTTAAGTCACAAACAAATTGGAAAAAAAAAAGTTGCCAAAGATATAGGCATTGTGACGAAGAGCGACTCTCCAATGAAAAGTGATTCAGGGTCTTTGGCAGGTGTTATGAGAGAGATGATTGTTGGTTTTCACAGGGCATCTCATGGTTTCGTTAATTCTGAATACATTTGAGATCGCCATGCTTCGGTCATGGATTTCTCTATGACAATACAGACATGGACATAGGCTTACAAACCACACAAGTCAATGTGTAGTGGACTTGTGGTTACTCGTGTTCAAGTCTCTCTGATTTCCTAACTAACACATTTATATAAGAAGTTTGGAGGTATTCCATGATTACTTGCTCTCCTTACATCAAATCCTAAAAGCACTTCGTTCATAGAAATTATATTAAAATTGGGTCATTTAAACTCAATCTTCCTGCGAAGCCCGAATGAAAGCATATACATAGAATGAAACACTTTACACAAATCATGACAAACTAATCAAATATTCAAATCCAAAGTTTGAGAGAAGTTTAAAAGTGAACTGAGATTTAACATACCAGCTGCGTCATGCTATCAAATTCCTTCACAGCGTCTGTAAACTTTGCAACATCTTCTTCGTCAACTGCAGCAGACAAATCCTGCCGAAGGAAAAGAAATTTCCCATATCAACTTTAATTTAATCTCTGAGTCTAAGACAATGAAACAAATACACATGACAAATTATGGACCAAGTATCAGACTATACTAGGAGTCAAGCTGTATATTGAAACGAAGAAAACATGCACTTGAAAATGGAAGACAATTACTATATTTTTCTATTGAAGAATTATATTGGACCCAGTTAAACACAGGCTCTTAAAACAAGTAAAACTTCTCTATTTCAAGAGAGAAAGGGAAGAGAAATGATAGCCAATGACAACTTTGCAAGCAAAAACATACCACCAGCAATCTGTACTCTCGCGATCCTGAAAAGGTAGGATCCAGTTCCTGCAAAAGCCAATGGGGCATTAATACAGTATACATAATTCAGAAGTTGACAGTTCAAGAAGAGTGACAAGAGCCACCACGAAAACCTGATATCGCTCCAATGCGTTGGTAATTGCAACAACATCTCCCTTACATAGTTGGCAAATGCCAGCATTTAGCAGATGCCCTTTAACTCCATACTTCAGCAAGTTATTGTTAAGTGACTGACGTGCTATCTCCTCATAAATGTCAATTGCTCTCTGGTAACTGAAGTAACATTGGGAGCATATTAGTTCCCAATCAACACACTATTCAATTCTTTATCAATATTTTGCACCAATAGAAGGATCAAATAATGCATATTACAACTCAAAAATCATCTGCACCGGAACCACTGTGACTACGAGTACCTATGGATGATAAAAACTTATAGTACAAGAAGAATGAATTTCTCATATATATGCCAGATTTGCAAGCATTATCACAACAAAATACAAGCGTATTGAATTATAACTGAAACTCTTATTATTGTCCCCAAGCTGCACAGTTTATTAGCCTCAAACTGGAATTATACATCAATGCTGCCATCTAGATGATGCAATATAGAAGATGGTAACTTGTAACAGAGATTGTCATGCACTGTAACATACAGTTTCAGAAGTAAAAATAGCCTCTAGATATGTGTGCGTGTTGCGACAAACTTACTGTTCAAGCTGAGCAGCATATTGAGCAATTTTCTGCTTGCACTGATTTGCAGAAGTTGTTACTTCTTCACTTTGAAAAAGATCAGCTGCTTTATCGTAGTAGTGTATAGCCTGCTCCAAGTTTTGTTCTTGTTCACATATTTCGGCAATTTCCTGCATACGGAGAAGTGAGATCCCATTCAATGACCCAAGTTGCATTTTACATGAGTATTGCTAGAGAGACTAGTGTCCTCACTTATGCCAGTTAATACACAGTTCAAGGTAATTGACAAGGGCAAAAGTAAGATTACAGAGATAGGATACCACAGTTGACAGAAACTAATGAAGAATTTGGAATGCTAGGAATACAACAGTATGAGCTAAGAAAATCAATTTTACAACTTTGTCTTCTTTTAACATTATTTATCTATTGCAGAATGTATTTGTTTATTTTTTATGTTGGTTTATGAAAAGTTATCTTTCAAAATTTTCCTCTGGGCTGAAGTTCACCCTGTCCACCCCTGCTGATGAATGAAGTTCTACATTTGAATTTTGGCTTCTTGTTATTTGTAAGATATAATCTTTCTTTCAGGTTATTGAAATTGTTGTTGGTAATTAGTGGAAGTATGAATCGATATTGAAGATAAATTATGTATTTGTGAGAAAAATGTATGACCGAATGGAAGAAGTATGATTATGTATTTTGTATAAAGCAAATTATTACTCTGAAAAATAAAATACTGAATGATTTTGGTTAAAAAAAAGGAAAGAAACTACCATAGAAATTCTCACAAGACATTAGGCATGAACAAACTATATTACATATTATACCTTGTAATATCTTGCAGCCATGTTGAGCCTTCCAATCTCCATAAACATATTGACTGATTGCTCCAGGCAAGATATAGATTCTGCAAAGCATCCATTGTTAACTATAAAGTGAGTAAAACTGATTATAAAATGAACAAAAGAAAGAAGAATCCAATGTGTTTGAATACCGAAGCCTATTTAGTTAGAAATGAAACCCAAATAAATTAATTTGTACTAGATTTTTTTCTTTAAAGAGGAGGCATAGATAAACTGAAACCGTGATGTGGAGTAAAATTATATATCAAGTTCAGCACCATGCATACCTTCAGTATTTGTCTTCTTATAACAATGGGCCGCATCGGCATATGCATTAGCAGCTTCATGTTTGCTCTCCAACTATAAAATTAAGACAACAAGTCATATAGGTTCTTTGTCTAAACACAGTTCAGAACAATGCACACACTGGTAAAGAAAAAGGCGGTGTCAGATCAATATCAACCGCTTACCTTTATGTGACAGTTTGCCAATTTGACATAAACTGATCCAGCTTGGTCCCCTGAGAACTAAAATGTCAAGATTTGTACAAAATGCATCCATTGGTGGTCAATATAATTTCAAAAGAATAAGCCAAAATTTACATCAACGGGCATTAATTAGGGGTGTGATTTTAGATTGTACTGAAATACAAATCAAATTTAACTTCCAAACAAACAAAATTTATAGAGAGTAAGTACATTACTCTATATCAAGGTTAACGTCAATTCATTCTCTTCAAACATCCAACTAGATGAATTGTAGGTTCCACTGCTCCCCATTACGAAGCCAATATGAACAACAGCGAACCAAATCAAGATTGATTAATTAAGAAACACTTGATGAACACATTAACTTCGATCTATAAATGAAAATCCATACTACTTTCCAAAATTATAACAAGTTAAGCTCCACAATCACTTGAGAAAACTTTCCAAATCAACTCTCCAAATAATTGAATATCACCTCCAACTCAAATGCAACACACCAAAAACCTAATTACTCAAACAAAACATCATACTAATTCAGAGATGGATCAATATCATCCAATCCGTAACCAGATTCCATAATTCCGTCTAAAACCCAAGTAAACTGAAAATCATCCATAAAACAATGACACAACAAAAATTCAGTTTCAATCGCATCAAATGAGCATGGAAAACATATTCAAATACAGGAATAGTACAAATCATCCATAAAACAATAACAAAACAAACAATTCAGTTAGAATCGCATCAAATAAGCATAGAAAACAAAGTCAGATTACAGAAAGAGTACAAATCACCCATAAAACTACAAGACAACAAACAATTGAGTTTCAATCGCATCACATGATCATAGAAAAAAAATTTGATTACAGAAATAGTACAAATCATATATGTGAGGAGGAGTGTGTTTTAATAATTACAAGATTTGGCGAGTTTGAAGGCATTGGCAGCTTTTTCGAATAATTCAACGGCGTCTTCGTATTTGGAACCAAAAAGACCCCAACTGCTGAGTTTCTTCTCTGCTTGCTTCTCAAATTCTTCCCCTCTCGAAATCTGATCGGACATTTTTCTTTTTGGTTCACTTTCTTCTCCACATGCAGAGATGGTGGATGTGTAAAGGAATAAAAGAAAAGCGAGAAATTAGAAAGTGATTGTGATGGTGATAATGGAACGGTTTAATTAAGCCATGAGTAAAGGCCCAATTTTATTGGGCTCGGTCGAATTTGGTAGAGTCTGGGACAAGTTTAGGCGGTTTCTTTTACTTTTCTTCCAATTTTGCATCAGATAAGGAAAAATAATTTAAATTGCAAAGGCAAAATTATGTTTTCCTAAGAAAATATTAGAAATTTTATTTTTACTTTACTCATGGTTAGGAATATATTTATTTTGTTGTATGAGATTTTAATCCATTAAATATGTTTAAAAAAAAATATGACTATTAATTTTAAATATTCCAAAAAAAAGAATGAGATTACAATTTAAGATGTAGTGAATAATTTTTCTCAAATAATAAAAAGCTAATTCTATGTATGCCTACTATTGTTCATAATACATTTGCTTTTAGTACTTTTACATAATCCACATGAATACTGTTTAAGCTCGAAAAATGTAATCTTCGAAGATTAATCATAAATAACCTTTTGTATCATTACACAACGATTCCATCTGTCTTTAGCATGAGAAGGAGAAAAGGATGAAGTTAGGTTGTATTTAGTTACTTATAAGTATTAATCAAGAATTGGTTTTGAAAGAAAATGTAATACAATATTTTTTTGGGCCTTTTTGTGTTTGGGCCTCTTACTTTGTTTGATTAATTAGTTATTGGCCTGATGTTTTGGATAATTACTAATTTGTTATTTAATTATTAATTTTATATATATTTTATTTATTATGCATTTTTCCAAATTTTCCCTTTTTTCCATTGTGTTAAAATTAAATGACTTTTAAAATCTAAACTAACATAAATTAAGATAACTATATCCACTTTTTAAAATTTTGTAATTAATTTCAAACTTTAAGTTAAATAAATTAGAGATAACATTGTTAAAGATTTTCATCTATTATCCTTCAGAAATTCAAACAGATTATAGTGTACACATATTAGACATATTTGAATTCTATAAAAAATAATAAGTAATATGACTGCCACAATAGATATTACAGAATTTATTTTTATGAAACAATTATATTAAGTGTGTGATGACTTTATAAAATCAAAAAGTTTAGATAGCATACCTTATAATATGACTACTACATAATACAACTATTACGTAATATGTAATATGCTTAATATGGGTCCTTCCTCAAAATATACCTCTATAAATTAGTTATAATAGATAAATTAACGAAGGATATGGTAGATAAATTAAGTGTTCATAATTTAAATGTGGCAAACAGACATATCACTAATTATAATTAGTCATATGACTATCAGTAATTGAAAAATTATTACATGTGTAATATGTTTGCAGACAATAAATCCTTAATTAAACGAGATGCAACTATGACAAATATGTGAAATTATTATTGACATATTACAGGTATATTTTAATCGAGTTATAAGTATGTCTTCGTGTTAGTAAATATGTTTAAGTCTTGCACCTTGTAATTTTCTGGTTTCACCCCTAGAAATTAGTATGTTCTTGAATGATATATACTTGAAAATCAACCCGTATAAAGGACATGTAAGAAAATATCAAACCTTGTTATCATCTTCAAATATCTTGAACTTAATTTGATGATTCGGTTTGCTTCAAATTCTCAAAAGTAATAATACAAATAGTAGAAGAGCCACTTCCCAAAATCGATTTAAAAAGATGACACATATAAACGAACCAGGTACAAACCATTGTGCCAAACAAAGTAGGGCCTTGGACCAAAGCCGTTGTGGGGGATGATTTTTTATTTTTTTTGAAATTAGCCTCCACCACTTACATACTCTCTTTCTCACTCTCTAAGACCACATCTTTCTTTCTGTTTCTCTTCCAATACTCAGCCAAAATCTTATATGGTAGATCTAGGTAGATAATGGGAATTTTTTATAGATCACACTATTTTGCGTGCTTGAAATCTTTGATTCACAAAGCTTAAAATTCTCACAACATAAATGCCAATTATCTCTTTCCAACTATGCCACGAGATTCAAAGATTTTTTTTGAGATTTTAGGGCTTATCCGTTTGTCTTTTTAGGCAAAATTTGAAGCCAAACTCAATCAACTAACTCTAACCATTTAAACACACGGCAAAGCATATTGATTCCCTAATCTAATCAAATGGGCACATTAGTCAATTTGTAATTATAAAAAAAATTAAAACGGAAAAAAATTATAATTTCTGGTCTTGGGTTAAAAAATACATTGGATTGTTCACTACTTTCCAGAACGAGATGGGTCTAAGTAAAGAAACTTTCACAAAATTAGGCTAAATACTAATTTACTCTATTTATTATTAAGACGTGAATGAAAATAATATTTTACTTTTACTTTGTTTTCTATATTTCGAAGCAAACCATTTGCATAGCAAAAAATATTATAGTTGAGTTTCATTATTTTTACACTACAATCACCTAGAAAAATTTCATTTGTATGAAAATCAGTTTACATTGAAAGCAATTGTATTATATTAAATTTTTAATGAATCAAATAAGGACCGTAATTCACACAAAATATAAAAGATATTTTTCGTATTCAAATGTAGACCTTTTATGTAGATTTAGGGTCCGTTTAGTTGTCCTTCAAATTGCGAATTAGATAAGTTACAATTAAATAATTTACAAAATTTTCATTTATTTGTGTTTGGTTGTGTAAATTGAACAATTGCGAATATGATAATTCAAGTTGATTCACAAAAACTCAAATTAAGTCATTTTAAGTAAAACTTGAAATTGCCTAATTCTAGAATTAGATAATTCATTCCAACTCTATTTTTCGAGAAGATCTAGTTTCTACCCCGTGATGTTGATGCATTTAGACAAAATTTTAAATAACATAGAACAATAGAGATCATGTTTTTATTCTAACAATTGGAATTTCTCATTCAAGTTTTTCAAACACTACTTGAATTGGAATTGAATTATTCATAAATGAGCAAATTCACAATTCTTCAATCGAAAATTAACTAATTCTAAAATTAGGTAATTTACGCAACCAAACGGGCCCTTAATTGTTATTGTTGTTGTTATTATATTTCTTTTAAATAAAAAAAAGTGGTCTTATAGTCAAAATGAAAATAACATTTGATAAAGTATGCAAAAACATAAGTATAATACTACTTAATGGATTATTAACTTGATAAAATTGTGCAATTTTTTTCTTTTCATTCAAGTATTTGATAGGAAGGAATGCGAGGGGAACTGAACCGCCATCTTAAAAATTATAATAAATCTAATTAACTAGACAAACTTTCTTATGTGTAACCTAAAAGGCTAAAACTAAATGTTAAATAAAAGAAGTGGAGCATCTTCCAAGTGCGATTAGTAGTATTAAATCTATGTAGGGAGAGGTTATCATATGTTGGACTCATAAAGTTTTGCTAATTTACAGAAGTAATTCATTGTATTGATTAAGAGCCCAATTTTCCGTGACAGACAGGGTTGGAGCCATTAATTTATTCTAGTTGAGGTACTCAAAAATAATAATGATCTAATTTTTTTTTCTCAAAAAATATTCTACAGACTAATGACACAATAACAATAATAATAACCAAAACTTCTATCATTTCATAAAGAAAAAGATCAACAGAAGATTTTAATATTCAAAGATCTTAGGTACAAAGTTAACATTTTCTGTATAAAAAAAAGTAATAATTAATAATATAGTTATCAGACTCGGTTCGGATACCAACTCAGTAAAGGGAGTGGGTCATCGGGTCACTGGTCCAACCAGTAGGTGATAGGTTGGACTAGACAAAAATACATATAAATAAAAGTAATTAATATTTTATTCACAACTACAAAAGCAAATATATTTTTCGCTACTAATATATGATACACAATCTATCAAGACAAAAACTATAAATTAAAGAGTCAAAAATTAAAATATCAAAGTCAAGCAAACAAAATGAAATTATAATATTTAGTCACAGTAACAAAATCAAAATCAAAATAATATAAAATAATTATAAAAAATAAATATGAGCTTATCCTATTAGTTTGTGGGACAAATATTTAGATAAACGACAAATTTCTATTTTAAGGACATTCGTCCATATTATTTTTAGCTTGTTTATTTTTATAATATTATTAATGTGTTTCCAACTTAGCCCATACTCTTTGAAATTTGAATACTCCTAGAAAGTTGCAAGACTGTAACTACTCCATTATCCTCTTCCACTATTTTAACTTTTTCCAATACCAAAAGAAAAATAAAAGATGGTTATAGCTCCATAAATCAAAGGCTACAATTAACTCTTAAAATATTTTTATTTGCATAGATTTAGTCTTGAGAGAAGGACAAAGATTTTAGCAATTAAATACGAAATTAAACTATCAAGATGCTTTGATCTTTACATAAGTCATATATATATTTTAGCTTTTTGGTCATTTATATAGGTCGCAGATATTTTAATTCATTTCGATTGACTTTAAACTTATTGTGTGCAAATGTATTACTACTCAAATATTTTAACTTTACAGTCATTTTATATAAGTACCACACATTTTAATCCTTAGACATATTATTAAATTTTTCAAAAATTACTCTGGCATATTATTAAATTGCAGGTTTACTTCACTCTTTCTTACGTTTTTTCTATGCCAATAAGCAATTTATTGGCTATGCCCAGTGTAAATTTTCATGGGCCTATTTTAACGGAAACCCATATTAGTATTCGAACTGTTTTCCTTGACTAGTTTATCCTCTGCTGCTCCTTCCAAAACCTATAGCCGCCCGACTCTAACAAAAAACTAAGATTATCTATATACGGTGATGATAGTAATGGTTTGGCAGGTTTGGCTAAATACCCGCATTTTTTCGTCATCTCATTATTAGTGCATCTAGTTGATATAGCAAGCCACATAGATTGCAAAGATCATATATAGTATATATGTGCATTATACTTGTTCTTTAAACCTTCTTTATTGATTACCCAGTTCAGAATTTTATCAGAGCATTACATATATTTCTCTTGCTACCTAGTTTATCATTACCAGATCTTGGTGAAAGTTTTTTTTTTCGACGAATGAAAGTGATCCTATCTTGATAATGTTCAGCAAGAAAAAAAAAAAATTAACAAAATTCCAATAGTCAGTCAAACTCTGAGGATAAAAAGAAGCTTTATTTCCCTTGATGGAATTAATATCCACCTTTAAGGTCATTAACGACATCATACGAGATGGGGGTGACCGTTTCTATAGTAGGAGAACAATGAAACCTGGTTTTGGATACAATTTGTTAAGCATAACAACTTAACAATACAGGTCTTCTCTATTTCCAGTCTCGATTTGTTTTCTATCATTTTTATTTTTTACAATTAAGTTCAGTTTCCCGAATTAAATGTTTATGGAAAACAAACATCCACTTATCAAAAAAAAAACCTTTGTTTATTATACAGTCGTATTTGGTGATGCGTTGAGTATTATTAGTAATCCGTCACTTTCCGTCTATTCTTTTTGCAGGGCAATTCACTAAACTATCTTTTGTTATTGACCGTCAAAATGACTATTACACTTGGCAGCTTGAGGTCAGACATATTTTTGTCATGCATGTATTAACTGGTAAGTTTGAAAAACTTTATAATCTTGTTTTCGACTTTTGAATAGCATTGACTCAAATGTAAATCTGTTTAATTTACTTATCTTTATTATCTATTTTTTAATTTTTAATTTTTAAGTTTATCATTTAATTATAATAAGGGTACTTCGAGAAATCACTTTATATTTTATAATTAATAAATTAAAATACGTTTTGTCCTTCTAACTAAAGTTGTCCTTCAAATTAATCCCCAAAAAAGGATGTCTTTTAGTGGAAAGAGAGTGTGCCATTTATCCTTTACAAAAAAAAACCCCTAAAAATAGACTAATTTTTAATTACCAGGCTAAATCATTTTTTACTAGTTCAATTATTAGTAAATAAGGTTAGGAGTCTAAAATTTAGTCATTTCCTTAAAAAGATAGATTCTTTGTTAATTACAAAATCTTTTGAATTTTGATTTTTGAAGTTATTTAATTGAACTGGCAGTTTCAGTTAATTCGCTAGATTAATTGTAGGGACGATGTAATCACTAATCCAATCTGGATTAGTGATTGATTCATCGGGTCAACCCACCAAGCCAAGTTAGGTTTGATAACTATGACTGATAATTACATAGTAAAACAAAAATTACTGGGAGTACACTTAATGAGCACTTCATGAAAAATAAGTAGGGTAGTCTCTTAGATACTTATTTTTACAAATGAAATATATAAAGACCGGCAAAAAAATTGAGTGGGGCACATGCCCCACTTAATATCATACCCAATCCGCCCCGAGTGACATTTCTCTATAGCCACCTCTATTTTATGATCTGTTTGGCACTTCAAATAAAAATATCGAATTGTTGACTTATCTCACAAAGTATTAGATTAAACAATCCCACCATAAAATAAGACAACAAGGGTGAATAATTTATTCAATATTTTATTTTATGTAAAATTATAACAATTGTAAGGTAAAAATATATAATGATGTCGCATTTTTTAAATCTAACATGCCAAATATATTTGTACATTCTAAAAGGAAAAAAAGAAGTACAAACAACGGAAGTGGACAAAATGATACATATTTACCTGCAATGCTATAATAAGTAGGACTAAAACACTGAATTTCACCGCATGTGAGAGCATCCCCATTGAGTAGGGTATATTGATAAATTTACTCTACCCCCTTTACAGCGAAGAAAAATTTAGGCTAAAATTTTAATATGTATGGTAAAGAACAAGTAAATTTACTATCTCACTAAATTTCAGTCATACGAACGTGACACACTCGTATCATTCATATGAATTTTACTCACTCGTATGAAAAAAAAAAGTTATACGAATATGGGTCACTCGTATGAGTCATACGAGTGTGGCAATTTTGTATGACTCATACAAATGAGCCACATTCATATGAAGCCATAATTTTTTTTATTTTTTTTCATATATCCGTTAAACTTGAAGTTTGGATGGCTTGGATGGTGTTAAAGTACAAGTTAACTATTTAACTTTAGGGGGTGAATTGTAAATAAGTTTTTAAAGTGTATATTTCAAACCAATTATTGTTTTTGTATTATTTAAGTGCCAATTTTTTTTATCTATAAAATCAAGTTTTGCACACCATTTTTTTCTCACTTGTTTGCAACATTTCTCCCAGAAGTAGAATTTGAAAAAAATAAAAAATAAATAAAGTTAGATAGAACTTTCTTAATTTAGTATGAACGTAAAATTGCGAACATTGTGGGCGGAACAAATATGTCTCCACATAAAGATGAAGTATTATGCCGATCATATATTATTGTAAGTACAAATGCCATAGTTGAAAGTTCTCAAATAATTGATAGATTTTAGGATGCTATTACAATTGTATATCACAAACAGCCTAGAATTGTTTATGAAAGGCCTTCAGGATCTCTCCAGTCACGCTATTCTTATATTAGTAAAGCTGTTGTGTGAAAATAATATATTACTATAAGAACAATCTAGAAAAGTACAAGACAAAAAGAAAGAATTAAAAATTTAAAAACACTTACATGAAATTTTGAAGAAATCCTGGAATGGGAATGATCTTAAATTAAACACAAGTGGAGTAAGGCTAAGAATGATGAAGATTCAATTTTCTTTCTGTTTTATGCTACGAATGCATGTAAATGCTTTCTTCAATTTGTTTAATTTTAAAGACACAAAAGACTATGGATGGGGCCTCAATCATAGTCTAAAGAAAAAAGGAGTTTTAAAAACACAATCATATGAACATTTGAATAATGATTTGTCAAAAGAATAATTATAATAATTTTGAAAAAAAAAATAATAGTATTTTCAACAACATAATAAATGGGTGTTGAAAAAATTATTGAAAGTAGCAAAGCATTTTTATGTTTAATACAAACCATATAAATTTGTTTTGTGTTTTAAATTAGATCATTTGAGTTATTCCATTATTGGGGCAAAAATATAATTAACCAAAATTACGGTGCAAACTTGTTACCAAAGATTTAAAAAGAATTAAAAAAAATACACTAAATGGTCATACGATTCTGCCAAGATCGTATAAACCATATGGTTGTGCCAAATTCGTACAGCTCATACGATTGAGCCACATTCGCATGACTAATTTTGTTTTTCTTTTTATTTTTTTTCATACCAACAATACGAGTAAATTTTATTCATGTAATTATTTTGTTACCTTATCTACTGTGCGCCGCTTTAAATGTTATGTACATGAATGCTAAATTTCTCCTGAATGTTAAGAGCACAGCGATGTTCTGACCAAAGTAATGGGCTATATAAAGTTATAAACTACGGGTTCAGGTTGCAATACATACAAAATGACAGCACATATATAAATAGCAGTAAAACGCACAACAAAGGCAAGCTCTCCCAAATTTCATCAATGAAGTCACATAAGAAAGATGAATCAACACTTGCTCCACTCCTACCAAAGCTCCATTCATTACAAGAAATAACCTCAAACTCCGCATCAATTTCCGGCGCCGTATTCAACGTCTCCACGAGCATGATCGGCGCCGGAATTATGTCAATTCCGGCAACTCTCAAGGTCTTGGGCATCATTCCCGGATTCATTATGATCTTATTAATGGCTTATTTGGCCCAAGTCACTGTCGATTTTCTGCTGAGGTACACGCGTTCAGGCCAATCCGCTACCTATGGTGGTCTCATGACGGAGTCGTTTGGAAAATTTGGTTCGATTGCACTTCAAATTAGTGTCCTTGTTTCTAATCTCGGTGCTCTCATCATATATTTGATTATAATCGGTAAGCTATGGCTTTATCTTTAAGTTGAGATTCCTGTAGTGCTTTGCGTTTTATTTTCTGTTTGATTAAATTGAATAGTTTACTGATTCTTCGTCTTTCAGTTGCCCAACGCGGGATTTGTGTGGCTAATTCCGCAGTTATGTAAATTTGAAAATTGAAATGTTGAAATTAGTGTACTGTTTAGGAATGCGCAAGTCAAATTTTGATTCTTAATTTGTGATAGGTTTATGATACATGCATATTCGGTAAATGACAATATGATTAGCTGCGCCGTTTGGACGCTTGATATGTATATGATTGGCTTACATGCAAAATAATTACAATATTCTGTAACTGTTTCATGTGAAATTATTTTCCATGGACACCAATAACTTACAAGGAGATGAATTTTGGAACAATTAATGAAATCAAAACCATCTTCTAGAATCTTGCACTTTTTTTTGGGGAGAAAGAAGTGCAATCGAACACGTTGTTTTTTGTTGTCAGGGGATGTCCTCTCGGGAACTCGGGCCGAAGGAACAGTGCACTTGGGAATTCTACAAGAGTGGTTTGGCATCCACTGGTGGAACTCTCGCCCATTCGCTCTCCTCTTCGTTGTTCTTTTTGTTATGCTCCCTCTCCTGTTGCTTCGCCGTATAGGTTAGTATCGTTAACTTTGAAAACACGCATGTTTGGTTTGTGATTTTCAATACAAAAAGAGAAGTGGTAGTTACCGATTAATTCATCCCTCTCGGTGAATGCTTTTGATAGTTTCCTCACTGTGTTGGTGCCTCATTGCCAACAGAGTCATTACAGCATGCTTCAGCAATATCCATTCTCCTAGCTGTAGTGTTTGTTGCTATAAGTTCGGCAATGGCAATCTATGCTATGTGGGAAGGAAAAACCCAAAAATTGAGACTAATACCCGACTTCAACAATGGAGTCTCTTACTTTGAACTCTTCACCACCATTCCAGTGTTGTCCACTGGCCTCGCATGCCATGTCACTAGTAAGTGTTCATCATCAATTTGGTCATTTCAAGTTATAGACATCATTACAAGTTATATTCGAAATGTTTATGACCAAATAAATGGTTTCATTCTGTTAAAAAAAAGGAATGGTTTTCTTCGTTGGGTTTTGTTAATAATGCTTATGTGATTTAATCTTTAAAAAATCTTTGTTCATGGACCAGTTCATCCAGTACGAGCTGAGCTAGCTAGACCTTCTGATATGACCTCAGCTGTCCGAATTTCTCTACTACTCAGCGTCGCCATTTACTTTGCTGTTGGATTCATTGGGTACTTGCTATTTGGAGAATCAATAATGGCTGATATGCTAGTCAACTTTGATCAAAATTCTGATACCCCAATTGGATTGTTCGTAAACGATCTAGTTAGGGTAAGTTACGCGGGTCACCTACTGCTAGTTTTTCCCGTGATTCACTTCTCTTTAAGGGCAAATGTGGATGAGCTACTCTTTCCAAAGAAACTTCTCTTAACAAATGACGTCCCTAGATTTGTGTGTCTTACGCTTGTACAACTCACAGTCATCTACATAGCAGCAATTGCTATACCCGATATTTGGTATTTCTTTCAGTTTGTGGGATCGACCACAGTTGCTTGCATCGCATTTGTATTCCCGGGTGCAATTGTTTTAAGGTACACACGCTTATTATCGTCACTCTATCTAATCCTGTTCCAGGCAAATTTTTCTTTTTATTCTTTTTTGAGTATTAAAGATTTTATGATTTGATTTTGTGACAGGGATGTTCATGGTATATCGACAAGAACAGATAGGATTATGGCGGTATTGGTAATTTTCTTAGCTTTGGCAACGAGCTCTATCGCCATTTCAACTAATGTGTATGGTTCAGTAAAAACATAAGATAAAATTTGAGGGGACCTGGGTGGGTTGACCATAAGTTGGCTTTTGTAGTATTGAATTCAACCAAGCCAATTGTGGTTAATTGACTTAAAGAATCAACGTGAGGGAGCAACTTTCCTCTTTTAGGCCTCATCTGTTTTGGCTGATGACAGTGAGACTGATCTTTGCCACGTGATAATGAAATCTTTGCTCATTAAAATAAAGGATATTTTGAGTGGGCTGACTGTACGTACCAAACATATAGATATATATACTCCAGAAGAGTTTGATAAGGTTCTGTCGGATAATGCTTCTCAACCAATTATTTCTCATTATTAATTGTATTTGTTCATCTCTGTAATATGCCGGCTGTGTTTGTGTTTATCTTGTTACTCAGCTTCCTCACTATGTTGTATTCAAGAAAAAAATTTGGAGGTATAGATACAACTGATTTTTTTATTAATAAAGATAATCATTACATCAAATTGTCTTGCTATTAATTTTTTTTAAAAAGAAAGTTTCAGCCTCCTCATTTTATTATTTATTACTTTCACAAATAATTTATCTCAACATTCCAAAACATAAGCTATACGCACAATTCATTTTTATTTGAACACACTGATTTTTGATACAGCACATATCCATTACCCACTTAACAATTACTAGATGTAAAGCTGGTAATCCTGCCTGTCACGTGGATGACCTGGTTTGGATGTCCGACACGGCGTGTTATTTTTGCAACGAGCGAGAAGTACTGTTACGTAAGTAAACTAGGATATACCCTTATTATTTCATACGGTGAAATAAGTAAAACACGATAACAAGATAAAAAAGAGTAATATGTACTTAGTCTAAATCGATAAATATTAATTAGTTTATTTTGAACTTATTAGTATAGTCTAAAGTTTTGAACAACCAAAACGTAAGTTCAAGATATATTTATGTTAGATAAGCTAAAAGTAGACGGGATTAGATTAACTTGTTTTTAATTTAAAAAAAATCTTTTTATCATATTTTTTTTATCTTATTTTGATCTCACAAAATAATTTTTTAATAAATTAAACTCAAGGCGAGATGTGAAAATAATCCAACTATGTCTCTCAATATGATTTGAAAATAATTTAAAAATACGTTCTTAAATATTACTCAATAATTTTTCATGATTTTTTTTATATATAATTCTATAATCATGATAGATCTTGTTTAATTGATCTTGATTAGTAGATTAGAAATATTAAATTTTGAATTTTTTATTTAAATTATGGCTTTTTTAATGTATACAAAATTATCGGTGTGTGAGAGTTTATTGTGTATATATTATTTGTATAAGTGTTTTAACTTTGATGTGATATCTTGATACGTGTATAAAACTCATCTAAGAGTGTAGAATTAATGCACATCATAACATGTGTATTTTTAACTATTATATTTTTTTTTTTTTTTGAAGAAAGTTTTAGTCAAAGATAATATTTTATAATTTAAATGATAAAATCTATTTGAATCGGTTAAAGTAGATTTAGAGATTGTGCTCATGGTTACAATATGATTTATTACTTTAATTATTAATTTTGACTACCAAATCTATGTGGGGTTAATTAATTGATATGAACGAGGAGGTTTTTTTTCCCAATAACACCGATATCAAATCTCATCACTCATAGTTGATGCATGTGGTCTCTGCCTTCTCTTCCCATCATACACATGACATGATCAGCTTATTTCAATTAATACAAGGATTAATTCATATGTTAACATCTAACAAAATATTTGTTAAATTTTTTGGGAGAGAATTACCTTAATGTTATAAAAGTTATCATTATAAAGGTGAATTAGCCCACTTTGAAATTGGTAAATGTGGGTGGCTAAAAGTTAATCAAGCTCAAATTGAAGGAAATCATTCTAGTTAACTTGATTATTTGGCAACCAGAGAATATGGGTGATGAAAATGAACAGTGTTAACCAATTTATGGGCAATAAGCAAAAATAGAATGAAGACCAAATTTGTTTAGGGGTTGGTTCCTCTGGTGGCTTTAATCCCCAATCTTGCAGTGCATCCTTCATTCTGTGTATGGAATGTATTAGCTTGAAAGCTTAAAAATAACAACCTATAGGTCAAGGAATAAGGTGCATCACTAGTTGATTGGTGTGGGGTAATCTTGAATGACCACAATAATGAGGGCAATTCTTGTACCCATCTTCCTTTTTTTCTTTCGATCTTTTATTTAGATTGTCCATAATTACTTTGTTAAATGTTTTAGCGAGACCATTGCCTTGAAAGTAATAAATACTTAAAAATTATTGCTTGATCCCATATTGGTTACATAAATTTTCAATTATATGATTTTTAAATTAGGTCCCATTGTCATAAACAAGGGCTTTGGGGATGCCAAATCGAGTAATTATGTTCTTTTAGATTAAAGTTTTCACATTTGACTTTCTTATGTTGACTAATGGAACTGCTTTCACCTATTTTGTAAAGTAATCAGTCCCGACCAGCAGAAATCTTATGTTTCATGGTCTTATAGCAAAGGGACCTATGATGTCCAACCCTCATAATGCAAATGGCCAAAGGCTAATGGTCAGATGGAGTTTAGTTGTTGGCTTATGAACAATAAAATAATGTTTCTGGCACTTGTCAAATTTTTTTACATAGTCCACAACATATTTTTGCCTGAAAGGCCACCAGTAACTCTAACTTCTAGTCCTATGAGCTAGTGATCGACCCTTAGCATGACTTCCATAACTACCTTTATGCAATTCATACAAAACATATTGAACTAGGCTGGGGTGGACACATCTGGGGCAAGGTCCTAAAAATGACCTCTTGTAAGGTTTCTGATCGAAAAAAAGCCAATACTTACTAGCTTGCATGTGCTTGGACCCAAATGACCCATCTTTCAAATAATTGATGATCGGATCCATCCACTTTACACTAATATTAGCCTTGATGTCACAAATGATCGGTTACTCCAATCTCTATGCTTGGCTTGGACAAATACCCAACTTCAATTGTTCTTTTCAATTTAGATCAATTGTAGATGCCAAAGTTGTTAAAACATCTGCATGATAGTTGCTAGTTTTTGAAAATCTTTTAATGTATGTTGTTCTGAATTCTTTGATTAGTTTCTGAACCATTCTTATATAGGCCCTAACTCTTTCATTCTTATTAGCATACTCACCTGTTAACTGGTTAGCAACTAACTGAGAATCACAGTGAGTCACAAAATTATGCACCCCGTATTTTTTAACTTTTTGCATTCCTACTATTAAAGCTTCATATTCGACCTTATTGTTGGAAGCTTTAAACCCCAATCAGACTGCATATTATATTATAACGTCCTAGGTGTTTTAAAAACTATACCAACTCTTGATCCAGCAGCTGTTGATGAACAGTCGATAAAAAGGGTTTATACAGGCTTTTGAACATTACCATACTCTCTGTTAGGGCATAACTTACTGCCCGATCAAAAGAGGTTAAGTACGTGTAAATTTGTTCACTGGGTTCAATGATTGATATAAGGAGTGTGTTGCTAAAGTATTATTTCCATTCAGTCAAAGATTTGTCACATTCTTTAATCATACAAAAAAATTTAGTTCTTTCAAGTGTATCAAATAATGGCATACATCTATTAGAACATATAGACATAAAATGATTTAAAGCAGCAACCATACCCGTAATTTTTTGCATCTTTTTTAGGTTGGTTGGCCTTTGCACATTAAGGATATCTTGCATTTTCTTTGGATTGAATTCAATACCCCGATGATTAACCATAAACCCTATAAATTTTTGCTTATTTGATCTCAAATGTACATTTAGCAGCATTGAGCTTCATCCTGTAGTGTCTTAGAATTTTAAAAGTTTTGCCTAGATATATGTTGACAGATTTCTTGTTTTTAACCAACATATCATCAACATATACCTCTATAGACTTATCAATTTATTCTCTAAATATTTCGATTATAAGTCTCTAGTAGGTAGCCCTAACATTCTTTAATCTAAACGGCATAACCTTGTAATAGTAGAGTCCCACCGTGGTCATAAATGCAATACATTCCTGATCGGGCCAAAAAATAAGAATCTGATGATAACTAGAATAAACATCTAGAAAGCTCAATTTTTTATGATCAGGTGCAATATTTATTAACTGGTCTATCCTCGGCAATGGAAAATTATCCTTTGGACATGCCTTGTTTAGATATGTGAAATATAAACACTATCCATTTGCCATACTTTTCTAGACCACCATATGATTGGATATCCATTTTTGGAACTCTGTTTCCTTGATTGTCCCTGCTTAGAGTAATCTCTGAATTTCCTCTTCCATTACCATGGCCTTTTATAGGGCTGATCAACGAAGTTTCTGCTTAACCGGTTTGTAGTTTGGACTAAGGCTAGATTCGGTTTGGTAAACGAATCGAACACATAATTACTGAACTGAACTAAAAATTTTGGTAGTCCCATTACAAAAACCAAGAATACTATGGTTATTGAATCTTTGGTACCAAATATTCGATTCGATTATAACTTTGTATTTTGGTAAACCCAAATTGTCATATAAGAATTAAGAAGAACCTATTTGTATATAAAATTGAAGAACAACTGAATAATCAATTTAGATATAAACTTGAAAAAAAACTCACATGCATATAAATTAAAAGAACCCAAGTAAAAGAGACTCATAACATTAAAGAAGAACCACTTATATTTAAAATTGAAGGAACTTAAATAATATATACATATATATAATTGAAAGAACAACTATAGATTTTTGGGTATTCATTCCATTTATATATATAATTAAATAAACGCATTTACATATTTGTCAAATAAAGAGAGGTCGAAGGTGTAGTGGTTGAGTGAGAGATGAGAGAGAAATAGAGAGGATGGAGAGTTGGACGAATAAGTTATTGGGAAAAGCCCATGATTCATTAGAGAAAGAAAGTTGAGACTTACAACTCCATTATTCATTATCTTAAAAAAAGCCCCAATTTTCATAAGAAACCCTAACTTTCTCATCGCTTTATAGTCTATGATCGACTGCAAAGGTGGAGTCTTTGGCGGTGAAGGTGTGAGAATCGGCACTAGTGTGTATGTTGGGGGTGAGATTTTAAGGTTTTGATGGGATTTCTACAGAGTGAAAGAGACAGTGGAGGAATAAAATGAGGGAGGAGATAAAATGATAAATGGCGTGATTGAATGGCCATAAAAAAAATTAGTTTGATTCGTTTTTACCGAACCTTATGAAATAAAAATTATAATCATACCGAAAACTGAATGGTAATCGACTTTCTGTTATTAATTTTAATCAGTTCGATTCCTTTCAATTTTTTTCTGACACGTCATTTCGACAAGAACGTCGGGCAATCGTATGTTTCCTAGGCAAATACATATAAATTTTTTCTTAAGAATTCAGTTAACTATTTCTTCTCCTCGGCTTTCAAATTACTGCCGATCAGAAAAAACTTTTCTTTGTCTTCAGAACTAAGAACTGTGGGGAATTGAATATTCATCTACTCTGGTCAGCAGGTCATCAAAAGTCATCGGGGCCTTCTTGTGAGATCATTGTAGATTCCATTACTATCTCATGGTAGCCCAAACTTAAATGTGCTAACAGAAAATTTTCCTCTATTTCTTGAAACAATTCCCAATATCTTTGGGAATACTCCTTCAATGTTTCTTCTTATTTTTTCTTTAGGTGAGTCAAAGCTTTAGGCCCCTTAACAACTCGGTTGTTTATGATAAAACGAGTAATAAATTGCTCGGCCAGCTCTCTTAAACTATCAATCTTTGCCACCAGTAGCTTATCGAACCATCTTAAAGCTGTGTCCCTCAAACTGACTAGGAATATGTATGTTGGAAAAAAACCCTAGAGGGATGGTGAATAGGGTTTTTGAAACTTAATTTGGTTTTAAAAATAATTTCAAAAAGATTTTAAGTTTATATCAAGTAACAAGCAATTTAACCAAGCAATTCTAAAACACAAGCAATAATATAGCAATAAAATAGAGAGTAAGAGTTAGAAGGATTAAACCCAATGTGCTAAGACATTTTGTTCTTGAGGTTCGGTTGTTTAGATCATACGTCCGCGCTTGAGTAGTGCTCCCGAGAAGTTTCACTAAACCGATTTTCTTATAGGTGGAAATCAAACCTATTACAAGTGTTTTTGCTCACTACACTCATATAAGAAACACTATTGCTGGTCTATAAGAAGAACCTCTCACAATTTAAAGAATAAAGTTTGTTTGGTGGTGAACACCAACACACAATAACTCTCAAGTGTATTTAAATGATTACAAATGATACTCACATTAAAGTTATCAAGTTTGATCAAGATTTATAGCTTAAATAAAGAATGATTGATCAAAACAATTTTTTGAATCTTTGAGTAGTGAAGATTGATGAAGAATAGAGATGAATAGTGATTCAAGGTAGTTTGAAAGTGTCTTAGATGTTGTATATATAGTCTTGAACAAGATATGGCTGTTTTTGAGAGTTGGTAAAAGGTATGGTGTCAAAAACGGTAAAAAAAAATAATCAGAAACCCAATGGCTATATTCTGAAGCCCCAGTCAACTAAGCAAAGCTTATCAGTTAACTGATGGCCCTTGGTCGACTAAGCCGAGAAATTCATCAGTCGACTAAGCAGCACTGTCCATCAGGCCAATTTTGCAATTTTTGGACTTTTGCAATTTTGCTCCAAGTTAAATTCTAATGATTGTGGAATGTTAAAAATGTGTTCCTAAGATACATATTTTCATAAGAGCTCAAAATATGCTCGTTTGAATTTAATATGAATTTATTTAAAAACCGATTTTTGTAGAATGATGTTTTCAAATTCAAACTTGTTTCTATCAATTTAAGAATGATGTAATATTGTATTTGACCTATATAATTGATCAATGAAGAAACTTTACAATAAAGATTTAAATACTCACTTAATTGAAATTTAACGAGTTTTCGAGTACTTAACAAGTTTCTTCGGTTCTTCACTTGTTTTTGTACTTTGATCTTCAACAATATGTGTATCAATGCTTTATTTGATCAAGGGTGTTAAGTGAGGCAAGCCAATATGAGTGGGATACTTATAGAGGATTGATCTCGGTTTTGGTTTGTCGGTTTTGTTCCACATAAGATGATAATTGAGATATGGCTATACTTAAATTAACACACATGTTCAATTACAAAAAAAATAAATTATTATTATTATCAAAACAAGATTAGTGACTTTTAGGTCAACAGAATATCCCCCACATAAATGTTTTTTTCATTTTTTCAATACACCATGACTTTTTTATAATGTCAAACATGGTCATCTGGGTCTGATCGACCATCATAAATGTTAAACTTTTGTCGTCCAAATTTCTTTAGTGGGGTGCATCCTAGATTCTCATGTAAAAGGGGTCCTTGGTCCTCACTTAGAGCTTTTGCGGGGCTAGCTCTGTAGTGGACTTTCCCTCATCTTTCCTATCAGCAATTGCCAAATAAATAATCTTTTAGAGATTTTACTCGGCCCAATTTTTTGGTCAGGCTTCTCTGCCCTCGGGTTGATTAAAAACACTGGGACAAGCAGTTTACTTTGGCACCTCATATGCACGCCGATCATTAAAACTTATATTTCCAATCTCAATTGTGTGAACTATTTAAGTTCACTATGGGAACTAATTTTCTTATCCTCATAATTAGTGTCATAGGGTGATATGGGTTTAGTTTTAAGAATGGTCTAAGTTATGGCTTAGGTTTTTGGTTGTACTACCCTAGGGAGCTTGGTCTCTGTTGCTAGAAGGATTTTAATCATTGTTTCATATTATAATATGTCTGATTTTTGGATTGATTTGGTTTCTTATCTACTACCTTCTAATATGAACCATTTTTCAAAAAATTAAAAAATAATGATAAATATAACAAAAAGCTAATGAACACTGAAAATGCTCAAAAATACTAAAAAATAACTATAAAGAGATAAAGTAAACCTGGTTACCAGATAATGCAAAATATGATGATTTTTAGTTGGCAATTCCCACATACGGCACCATTTATGGTTGGCTAAAAGTTAACCAAGCCCAACTTGAAGGGAATCGGTCCAGTTAACTTGATTATGTGGCAACTAGAGAATATGGGTAAAAAAGATGAACAATGTTAACCAATTTATGAACATCAAGTAGAAATAGAATGAAAACCATATTTGTTTATGGGTGGGTTCCTATGGTGACTTTAATTCCCAATCTAGTAGTACATTATCCCTTGTGTGTGTTGAATATATTAGCTTAAAAGATTAAAAATAACAATGCAACAATGAATTAGGATTTTTGCTAGAGAATGTGTGGGAGTGAATGTAGACTGGGGAATATTGAATTGAATGTCTTTACCTATGGGTTTCATTTCCTATTTATATATATATAATAGGGTTACATTAAGGTTTGTGGGTTATGGACACTACTCCAAGATAACAACTATCCATAACTATGTTCACACTTATATGAGTGGTTATTTTCCATCACTTATCCTCCAGCTCAGGTATCGTTTGCTCATTGGCCGACCAAGATTGGTCGGTCTTTCTTGAATTCACACACTTTGGTCGCCCAACTGTGATAGCCACATCGTAGTTGGCTGTTACACAAAAATATCTTGTTTGACCAAGCAATCTCTCATCTGCAATAGAGACGAGCTTAAGGATCGGATTTTAGGCCTACCATGACTTAGATTTTTCAAAGATGGGTCTGGCCAAAAGCTCGTGTACAATTTTTACATCCCACAGAAAATGTTAACCTTATTTTATAATATCTCATATGTAGAAAAGGATTATAAGAAGATCGAAGAAAGTCATAAAACAAACAATTGCATCTTAATGATTTCTGCAATTTTCGCTTTAAAAAAGATCATTATATATTTAGCTAAAGAATTACTTTAATTAGTCCAGTTTGTATATAGCAAATCCAAGAGACCCTATGGGCTGGGGTAGAGATAAACGAACATAAGCTTAATAAAAAAAAGGTGATTTTATTATATCCGCAAAATCTTGCAGTTAATCTACCTTGTTAAGTTAATAAGCGTTGTCTATTAAATTAATCCACGAGCTTGGATAGACTTATAAAAAAATATTATTGATTTAATTTTTATAAATATTATTTTATTAATAATTTAATACTAAAATATCTACAAATTAATAACTACATTCACTTTAATTATATAACTAAAATTATTACATTGTAAAAAGTCATTACATCTAGGTTAGGGTGAAAAGCCAAAAAAAGAAAGCAAAGCAATAGTCCTCTATCTCCTCCGTTAATTCCATATTCGGCTCGATCTCCATTTATGGCGTCTTTAATTCTTATTAAAAAAATAAGGGAAAAAGACAAATTAGACCCTGAAGTTTGGGTCTAGATTCAATTCCATCCTCTCATGTTCTAAAATCGTCAATGTCTTCCCTAATGTTATATAAATGGTTCAATCTCTCCATCGACTTTAACGTGTCCACAATTTCATCCAAATATTTTACACTTAACCCTCTACAACTTTAAAAGTGACATTAAACCCCCTTAATTTATATTTTTTTAACTTTTGAATCCACCATTGGTATTTATACACACACACCCCTTTGGCCACCTTTACCGCCACAACACTAACGCCCATCTCCCACCTCTTTCTCTTTCTAAACCAACTCACCCCACCCTCCTATTCTCCATCATTGCGCTTCTCTCTATATATATATCTCATCAACAAACTTGCATATATATATATATATATTTTCCACCACTTTGACTCTCTCTATATATCTTCATCATTGAATTTATTCCTCTTTTATTTCCTTTTCTTCATCTGCAAACTCCTCTTTATGATCTGCCTCAGAATCAGATTTCTCTTGTTTATGTCATCTATCTCATCATCTCCACCTCTTATCCCTTCATCCTTTTTCTCTTCACTCTTCTATTCTTCTTGCTCTTATTCATCGTTATTGTTATCTTCGTCTTCTTCTCCTCCGTTTTCTTCTTCAACTTTTTTCCCCTCCGTTTTAATCTTCAACTTCTTCCCTTGCTTAGTTGCTTCCTCTAATCAGGGATTAAGATCTTTACTTCCAAATTTCAAGATTTCATCAGCACTATGCGTTTTTATCGTGTTCTTTGTACTATTTTTACCAAATTCTTTCTTTTTATTGTGGGAGTGTTTGACTTGGTAAATCAACCAAAAGAAAACAGCAAGAAACACACAAATTTGTGTCTGCGTGTATATATATATATATTAATGGTGGATTTGAAAGTAAAAAATATTAAATAAAAGGGTTTAGTGTCACATTTAAAGTTTTAGAGGGCTATGTGTAAAATATTTGGATGGAATTGTGGACGGCGTTAAAGTTAGGGGGAAATCAAACCATTTATGTAATGTTAGGCAGATATATTGATGATTTTGGAACATCAGGAGAGGAATTGAATCTAAACCCAAACTTCAGGGTTTAATTTGTCTTTTTCCTAAAAATAAGAAGAAGACGACTAGTTTTAGATAGTAAAGTCTGTTAGTGGAATGGTTAGGTTTGTTTATGGGAATGATCGAGGCAAGTCCTCACTTAAAATATGTTCGGCAGACTTTAAGGAGATGGGTGAACTTTAAAACTTATGCCAAGCATATTTGAAGAGCTTCATACTTTGAGGAGTTATGAACATATGATATGAGTCATTAAAAACGTGATCTTCATAGTATTTGAAGATTGTAGTATATCTTTGAGATTTTAGGCTGCGTTTGACACACGGAATATGAAGGTGTGATATGATAATTCTATCATATTCCATGTTTGGTGTGACGCCCCAGTTCCACGCCAGTGTAATATTGTCCGCTTTGGGCTACATGGTCCCACTCACCCTCACGGTTTTGTTCTTGGCAAGGCTACACGATCTCACTCATCCCCCAAAATGCGTCACACCAGTTAGATACCAAGGTGCACATATATGGGTCTCAAGGACTCCCCCACTTTTCGATGTGGATTTACATCCTCCCCTCTAAGGGGACTTACGCTCTCGTTGGCACACCGTACACTATGGGATTCGCTCTGATACCACTTGTGACGCCTCGGTTCCACGCCAGTGTGATATTGCCCGCTTTGGGCTACATGGTCCCACTCACCCTCACGGTTTTGTTCTTGGCAGGGTTACATGGTCATACTCACCCCCCAAAACGCGTCACACCAGTTAGGTACCAAGGTACACATATATGGGTCTCAAGGACTCCCCTACTTTCCGATGTAGGATTTACATTTGATGTTCGTCGAAATTGGATATCGGAACGGATTATTTATCCTATTAAAACTTTTTATCCCACCGAGAGAAGATTAACGAATATCACCTAAAAGGTGGAATTGTTTTATCCCCTCCGAATTAAATTAAATATTCCTATCCGACTCTATAATTCGATGCGTCAAACATGCCCTTAAGTGTTTAACCTTAAAATCGGTATAAAATTCTTTAAAGGTAAATATGGAATAAATTAAAAACAAATTATATTTGGATTATAAATTTTAATTAAAATATAATCTAAATTTGTGCGGTTATAAATTAATTTTAATCAGTGGATATACTTATTAATTTATAAAAGGGTAATATTTTAAATTTTATTCAAATTTTTCATAATTTAACGATAAATTAAATGTAGGAATTTTTCATATATAAATAAAATCACCAATTAAAAAATAGCAACTTGTGTTGCCAAATTATTAAAAAATTAAAAGGTCGATCTGGTTCTAGGTCCTTTCTTGTTTCCAGCTCACTAGTATCACCGATGGACACTGTTAGATTCTTGTTAATTAATATCACTAAAGATCACTTCTCACGTCGATCCAAATTTAAATATAATGAGGATAATGTTAATTAACATAATAGTAACTAGTACGGGTACTTGATAAAACAATTAATAATTAAAATATTAGATCTATTTATAAATTAATTAAGAATCGCGTTGTGTCCCATGCTTGTGTGACCTTAACAAAAAATTTATGAGATTTTTTAATTTTTTAAGGTGTGTTTGACAATCCTAATTTTATAACATAAAATTAAAATTGGAGTATGATTTTTAAATTCCGTTGTTTAGATAGGATACAAAATTATAGTTTTAGAATTTTATCAAAATTTAAAATCAACAATTTAAAAAAACTGAATTCTTTATTAAAAATATATATTTTTTTAATTTCAGTTCTCATTGAATTCTTAAAAACAAAAAAAAAAAATTCACCAACAATTACCACTACGGCACTACCCCATCTCCACACAGTCACACGCGCCTTCCGGCCTTATCACTGACCACCACAAACAAGGCCATTTGGCACGCTTTTTGATAAAATTTGGTGGGAATGTTTTTCATCATGTGTAAAACATCTCCATAAAATTTCATAAAAAAAAATTCATCCAGGAAGTGGGTGGGTTAACTATAGGATTGAAAAAATATTGGATTTTATATATCTATTTCTGAACCAATATTTTTCAATCATGTATTTAACCCACTTCCCGGATGAATTTTTTGATGAAAGTTGGTGGAGATGTTCTACATATGATGAAAAATATCTCCACCAAATTTCATCAAAATTTTTATTGGGAAGTGTGCCAAATGGTTCGATCCGTAAATAAGGTCATTAAATTAAGGTTCTTACTTGAAATTTTCCCTACATATATATATATAAATAATGTATTATAAATGTATATGCAAGTTTCATATTAAATATGTGAACGTTTACTTATTATATATGTATAGTATATATTAAAAAAGTTACCACTGCTTAATGTCGCAAGCACCATTCATTGCCACCACTTCGGCTACCTCATAGCTCTAGCAGTGGACGGAGGTTCATTAAACCTATTGTCTATTTAGAATATCAAATAAATTCTACAAAGTAAACAAGCCAATTTAGAAATCAAACGAAAACAACATTTAATCAAAACAATAATATTATAATTCTAAAACATTGTAATTCTAAGAATTTTAATTCAATAAAATTTTAATTCTAATAGAATTTCAATACCATGTAATCAAACACATTCTTAAAATATTTATATTTTAGTTTCAGCCTCAAGTAACTTACCTCCTACTTGAAAAGTTTGTATGAGATTTAAAGATTTCATCTTTAACAGAAAATACATGTAGAAATTAATTATTGGGAATAAGAACCATAAAATAAGTCAAACTACTAGAACTTGACTCACGAACTTTTGATCATATAAGTTTGTTCAAGATTCATTTGTGAAACAAACAACCCAAACTTAAGCACATTTTGAATCTCAATATGAGTTCGGTTCTTATAAACTCAAAAAGATTGTAAAATTATGTAAAATTAAAAAAATATCAAGATATTCAAGCTCGGCTTGAGAATTAAGTAACCAACGCTTGAACAAATTTACAAGATCAAAATGAATAACGAACTAAGTTTAAACAATATTCTATTTGATTAAACTTGGCTCATTTAATGCCCCAAGCAAAAATTTAAATATTTTTGCATGTAAAATATTTTTATTGACTTCTTTGTCCAATTGATTAAGGTTATACTAATTACACACACAAAAATATTCTATAACACTTCAATATTGTCTTGACCCTATAAAACTGATATAATGTGCACAAACTTAATGATATAAGACGAAATATATGCACATTATCTCGGTCTTATAAGAGTAAGACAGTTTACTTTTTTTGTTTTCAACAATAACTCGGCTTTATTATATCAATGTATATAATGTGCATATACTTAGTAAAATAAAATCGAGTAAATAAAGATTGAGTATTATTAAATAAAATGGCGCATGTAATTAGCGTCACTCTTAATTAAGGAAGTGGATTTTAAGTATTAAAAAGGTCTCTCATATACCCCACATTTGCGTCCACATTCATTCTCTTTTTTACTCTTCGCCGCGTCGTCGTCCATGTACATTCGGTCACACTCAACAACCATCTCAAGCACCCTATTCACAGTAAAGTTCCGAACTTACCCTCCATTCCAACACAGATCCCTCCGCCAAATAATAACGTTTTGGTAATTTCAGAATCCGTTAAAAGGAAAAAAAAATTATTTTGCAAACAATTCAATTCAGTATTTCAGTTGTTTATATATAGCGCCATAAATGCGAAATTCTGAAGCACGATATAAACTCTCAGATCGCTAACCTGAGAGATTTTCGGAATGTCGCGGGAGACAAAAGACACCGAAGTTCACGTCCCTCTCCTTCCGGAGCTCGACTTGCCAGAGGAAAAGCGAGCGTCAGTTTCCGGCGCGGTGTTCAACGTGTCGACGAGCATAATCGGCGCCGGAATCATGTCCATCCCGGCGACTTTAAAGGTCTTGGGAGTTATTCCGGCGTTGGCCTTGATTGTACTGATTGCGATGTTGGTGGACGTATCAGTGGAGTTCATGCTCAGGTTCACGTATTCCGGAGATTCCATCACTTACGCCGGATTGATGAAGGAGTCCTTTGGACGATTAGGATCTGTTTTGGTGCAGATTTGTGTGATGATCACAAATCTTGGTTGTTTGATCATTTATCTCATTATTATCGGTAAGCATCCACATCATTTAAACAGTTTTCTGATATCATTCACTCTCCAATACGATCCCTACTTATTTTTTTCGTTTAGGGGACATTATAATTATTTAATCCTATAGCTAGTGGGAACCGTGAAAAAGGGACTGTAATATAACTAAAGGCGGAGGCACAAATTTAGTTGATGGATAGTTACAGAATTAATAAAAAAACCCGGAGGCAAAATAATTAATATATGTATATTTTTTAAAAAAATAATAATAAAAACGATAAATTTTAGAAATTAAGGAGGGACAATTTCCCCCCTACTCTCCACTTCCCTCCACCCCCGGGTATAACTTATCACCTTAAAACATTTTTCAATTTTTTAGGAGTGCTGGTATCGATCTTTAACCCATTGCCGAATTAATCAATTTAAATTTGTGTATTATACAAGCAGCGTTTCTTACCTTTTTATCAGATCAATTAAACCAGCGAGAACATTTTGTATAAGATTTTCACTATCATTGGACTTTTAATAAAAGCTTTTGTGTATTTACTTTATGTCCATAAGATAGATTGCTCTTTCCAAATTTTCTTAAGTTATTAATTATACATTCAGGGGGTGTTTGGCAAGTTTAAAATAGGAATCGGGGTATGATTTTAGGAATTCTTTTGTTTGGATGAACTAACATGTTACCAAAAATTTTGAAGGATTGAATTCTACATGGATAGTAACATTTTCCAATTCTAGATAACATTGAATTAAAAAATAAAATAAAATACTATCAATCATCACCACTCATTCCTCACCCAACCCCCACCCTTTCCGGCCACACACGACAGTTCAACCCCCTACCTGCGCACCACCCCTCACTCCCCCACACTATAAAAAACCCACTAACACAATCTCAGCCATCCTATATATTATATGTACATATATACTAAATATGTATATGTATATAGGGTAAATTTTAAGTAAAATCTTAACTAAAGGACCTTAGGTTACGGATCAAGTATTTTGGGGGTCAAACGGATGAGTTTTTGACGAAACTTGGTGGAGATGATTTCCGTGATTAGTATAGATCATTTCCACCAAAACAATTCAACGAGGAAGTGGGTAAACTATAAATTTGAAATAGCTAAACAAACAAATTTAGACTTACAACATAATTCTAAATGAAAATTGAATTACAAATAATCCAAATAATGGTATTGTAATTCTATGGCATTAAGTTTATGAATTGCAATTCTATAGAATTACAATTTCAATAGAATTTCAAGACTAACCAAATGCACCCTCAGTACCTTTGTCACATAATTTATACACGAGTGTTTGTTTCAGTCAATGTAAAGGTAAGCCAGGGAGTTAAACTATAGCCTCTGGAAATAAAAATCTTATTTTGAATAATTTGATCAATATACTAATCAATTGTTTAATTGTAACCCCGTTTATATATTTGAATCAGGGGACGTTCTCTCTGGAAATCAGCCTGATGAAGTATCAGTACATCTAGGTGTTCTGCAAGAATGGTTCGGCATTCATTGGTGGAATTCGCGTGCTTTCGCACTCCTTTTCGCTCTTGTTGTCATTCTACTTCCACTGGTCTTGTTTCGCCATGTAGGTCAGCATTCTAACCACCGCCGTCACCCATGCACATTTTTTTCTTTTCTGTATGTTTGTTCTTCTACACTGCAATTTCTTAGCAGCCAAACAGGTTAAACTTGGATTCTGCACTGTTTTGTGTAAATTTCTTATGGTGTAAAACTGTTTGCGATTAATACAGAATCACTGAGGTTCAGCTCAGCAATATCTGTTCTTCTAGCAGTGGTGTTTGTTGGAATATGCTCAGCAATGGCAATCTCTTCACTCTTCCAAGGAAAAACAAAGAGTCCGAGGCTACTCCCACAGTTGGATAACCAGGCTTCTTTCTTCAACCTCTTCACAGCGGTCCCAGTCATTGTCACAGCTTTTACTTTCCACTTCAACGGTAAGCAACAGAACACTTAATTAGTTTGGGTATTTGGCTATATTTCATACCAATTGTTGAATAGAAACCACCCCGGATACCAAATTGTTGGGTCAAAACCATACCAAATTGTTGAATAAATTCCACGCTACTCAGGATCTGTTAAATGAATGCAGTTCACGCTATTGGAGTCGAGCTTGGAAAACCGGCTGATATGACAACAGCGGTCCGCATTTCACTACAACTTTGTGCCGCTATCTACTTTACCATCGGCATTTTTGGGTACCTTCTGTTTGGGGATTCGATTAAGGCCGACATACTTGTGAATTTTGATCAGGGTTCGGGTTCGGCAGTTGGATCATTACTTAACGATGTGGTTCGGTTGAGCTATGCATTTCACCTAATGCTGGTGTTTCCTCTATTGAACTTCTCGTTGAGGTCCAACATTGATGAATTGTTTTTCCCCAACAAGACACTGCTGGCAAAAGACAGCAAAAGATTTATGTTCCTCACTCTTGTTCTATTAACCTTCTCTTACCTTGCAGCTATAGCCATACCAAATATATGGTTGTTCTTTCAGTTTATGGGATCAACTTCTGCAGTTTGCCTGGCTTTTATCTTCCCAGGTGCAATTGCACTAAGGTAAAAGTCTCTCTCTTTCCGTATATATATACATATATTTATGAATATATATATATATATATGTATGTATAGTGTTTACATACACAATCTAATCTTTTAATTTTTTTTCGTTTTAAATACAGAGATGTTCACAATATAGCTACAAGAAGGGACAAGGTTATTGCAGCCACAATGATAATTCTGGCTGCAGTTACAAGTGCAATTGCCATTTGCAGTAATATTTATAGTTTGACCGGAAACAAATCAGAAGTCGTTTCCTTTTAATTTCTTCTTATTGTTTCATTTCCTCTTTTCATTTTTTTATTTTCGGTTGGGTTATCAATTTTTGTAGTTAAGTTTGCATGTATTCTTTGTGTAATTTGTGTAAATGGATTCAAAGTTCAATCAAATCGTAACATTTGACTATTTGCAGAAACAGGCAAGGCTACAGTTTAACCTATTATCCCACCCCTGTCTCACTCTCCATGGTTTACAAGCATAAATCACACATCACAGAAAATTTAAACATGGATAAATGGCCAACCTATAAAAAGTAAATATAAGAAGATGACATAGAATACTTCGCCATGGCCAAGTGTTTAGAGTCTCGCAAAGCTCTAACAAAAGCAAATATAGTGTATTACACTAAGCAAGAAATAATTCAACTCCGTTTAAAAAAATAAAAAATAAATACTTCAACTCTTTATATTATGACAAACAAAAGATACAAGGTTCGCTCTTTTATAGGAAAAAGAGAAAAGATACAAAGTGCTTAACATACATAGCCTGAATTAAATTTTTCAGTAACATTTAAATGCTCATTTCTCAGCTTAACCCAGTGTATTTCTGAACCGAGAATAGAAGATAAAACCTTAAAGCACATCTTAAGATGAAACTTCATCGCATCTGAGATCATGGAATCTCTTCAACAAGTTCAATTTGTGCTTCTCGACTTCAGCATCTTCAACAGAATATGGTGTAGACCTGATGGCTGATATTGCTCCAGATTTCTGTAGAGCCCCAACAACTTCATCTACAGTTTTGCAGAAACAGCAATTATTATGATGAGCTACTAAGGCTGAAGTACATACATTGACCCTATAGAAGAGAAACAGCAATAACTATGTAAACCAAAGCGCATTCGTTTTTATTTGTTGATTGCACAACACAAGTAAAACGAAAAGAGGTATCATGTTTCAACTAAAAAATAAAAAAAAATAAAAAAACAAAAACAAAAAGGCTGCTCATTTTTACTTTCTACAAACATAGAGAACAGAGAACACGAAGTGACTAAGTGCTTGTAAACGAAGCAAAGTTTCCGGAAACAAATTTCCAACAGAGTTGAAGTATAAAGGCTTAAAGTAGTATTTTAGATAAAGTTCTAACCTGAATGAGAGAGGGCAACAAGAGCCTTTAAAGCCTCCTTCCGTGTGCGGTCATCTTTAGCAGCCCCCAGCATATTCACAAGTTCTTGAGCCCCACCCATCTCCACGATTTTCATTCTTCTTTCATCTATGAAACAAGGGCAGAGGGAGACATAAAAAACATGAGTTCTAGGACGTTAAGTTCCATCAAACTTAAATTTAAATGCAAACATTAATCAATGGAGTCCTAGAAGTTCCGTAGACTTGTAGCTGCTGTAGCCCTAACGATGTCTTGTCCTCTTTCCTATTATATATATAGATACATGTACTTTGCATGGTGCGCAATACATAATTCAAGGGAAATTTGGACCCTTTGTCATTGAGCAAAGGTACGGAATAAATCAGGACAAGTATAACGTATATACATACTGTATTCGACAAAAAGCTTATGCAGAAATCGTGCTCGAAGTGTTCAAACACAATTACCATCTATTGCGAAACGAGCTATTCTAGATGCTCCCATTCTTTTAAACAAAGGATCCTTGACTTGTAAAAGAGAAACGGATTGCTGCATCAAATTATCACCTAGGAAAGTCAAACATCAGAAGCTACTCAGATAAGAACTACAATGTTAGTGGTGTCAAACAAAATAAAGTAACTGGTTATTAATTCTGAAATAAAACAACATGCATACCCAAGTATGGAAAGAACTGGTAACCAACAAATGTTGCAGTCCCAGCAAATATCAGTTTCAACAGCCATCCTATTTTTCTTTCAGCTTCCTCTTCCATGGCTCGCTCATCTAGACACCAAAGTATATGAGGATTTTTACTAAAACAGGTTAACGAGTAACGAAAATGAAAAATGAATATGATACTTCAGAATCCTAAAACTTGAAAGTGAGTGAAGCTACAGAGTATGATGAAATTCATATGTCCTACTAAGCCTAAACCCAATAAGATGATGTGCTTCTAAAAGAGACTGATGTGTTCGACAATTAACATCTACTCCCTCCAACTGCATCTCAAATTCATGGTTCCACTTCCTTTCATGATATTCCGCATTAATAGTCTCATTGCCTTTTTGCAACATAATCAATTTGTACTGAATTTCAGAGTGGAAAATAATCTAGTATCCTTCAAAATTGCTTAGGTTGAAATTACTTGTTTCTTACAAAGTTCCAAATTCAAAGCCGTCCGGACTGTCAATCCGAGATAGAGAGAATATTATTTGCTGGTGAAAAACACAGAGCGGAGTTGTCTTACTTTCTATATAATAAGCTGAACAGGCAAAATAAACTATTTGTCATATATGCAAGCTAAAAAATTAAGGAAAAAATAAACTATACATACGCCATTAGAAAATGCCATGCATTACCAAGTCCTCTTATGCTAATTAAGGAAAAAATAAAGCACCAGATAAGAAACTAATAGGAGGGGAAAAAAAAAGTACCTCTTCCATAGGAGGCGGAAGAGAAATTGCGAGATTGAAAATTCACTGGTTTTCTTCTGCACAAATACTGCAATATAAAGTAAAAATAAATCAGGTAGGGATCGGTCAAATTTAAAACAGATAAAAACTACCGTTAGAAGGGGAAAAGTGGTGTAAAGGAAAATTCCAACCGAAGCAACTGGAATTAGATCCCCATATATATATACACACATTCGCATATATGAATGAAATGAAAAAAAATTAGGGTTTACAGAGGTTGATGCAAAAATGGCAAAAGAAAAAGAAAAGGGTCGTGGAGAGGGCATACGGTGCCGAACTGCGGGGCTAAAGTACGCATGATGAAGGAGGAGTGTACTGCTTCTTCAGTTCTTCTGGTGTTCGGTTGGTCTGTTTTACCTCAGTTAATAGCGAAGCCGGCATCTGGGAAATAAAACGGGTCATCTGTACTTTGACTCCCAAAGTTTGTACCAAAGCTAAACTTGGCTCCCATTATTTTAAAAAGTGGGGTTTAGCCCCCATTTTAGATGCATCTGCATCGATCTCTCGTACACATACGTACGGTAAGGTTAACAAAAAAAATTTTGAATAAGAAATATCACTCACATACAAATTTATAAATAAGGGCTAGAAAAATAAATAAGCAGGAAGAACACATGATTTTTTAAAAAAGAGTGGTACTCTCAGCGAATAAATGGTAGGTCTGATTTATGTTCTCTTTAGTGAAATTGATGAATCTTCTTATTAATAATAGTTGTTGATACAAGTTGATAAAGAGTGGTGCACGCTTTTTTTTATGATCTATAATGCTAATGGTTAGTTCTTTTTATAAATGTAAGGAACTAGATGTTATAATGTGATAAACCCTACTCTCCACGTTTGAGGGGAGTGAAAAGAAAGATGGGGGTTAGTTGAATAGTAAGAAGTTGGCAATTAGCCGTTGGGCGTGTTGGCTACGCTTTAATTTTGCTGCTGCCACATGTCAGCCTTTGGATAAGTCTCAACACGATCTATGGTAAGCTCGCTTCTCACAAATGCTTGGAGCTCTGACAAACTACTTTAATACCTTTCAACTGCTCCCCAAGTGTTTAAGCTCAGTTCTTGCTTAGAGGTCGGACACTTGTGCTTAATGTTTGTGGCCCACAGCGCCACTTGGCACCTTATGGTTAGTCTAAACTTAAAAAAGCTGGTGGGAGGACAAAAATGACCTGCATTTAATGCGTTTTCATTATGGGCGCAATTTTTAATGAGAAAACCACCACTTTAATTAAAATCTTTCGCCTCACTTTCTTCTTTTCCATTTCCTTCTTTTATCTCAAAGTTCAACTAGATTAAAAACTTTTTTCCTTCTTTGTGCGTGAGAGATAAACAAATTGTAAACCCTAAATCCATAACTCGTGTTCTAAAAGAGACATACCTTACAACTGTAAGTTCCCCTTCCCTCATTTTGCTTTTGTTTTTGATAATTTCTTCTTTCTGGGGGTTAAGGCATAAATAGAAAAAGGAAAACCCTAAGTATAGCCCGATACATAATATCTAGGGACGCAGCACTTGCTGTCTTCTCCCAAGGATTTGTCCCTAATAGATGTACGGTGAGGTTTCCCAAAGCACATGAGTAACCCTACTATCGATTCATAGGGATGGGAAAATTGGTATTTATACCGTTTTATTCGAGTAGGTAGGGCTGAAATTACCTCAAGACTACCTTCTTTACGAAGTTTTAAGGCGGTGTAAGATGGCCCTATATCAACTGAGTCAAAACATGGTAAGGGTAGTTCTAGGTTGTTCCGCTTTGAACAAATAGTTGGGTGTGAATTTGACAAATATGGAGATATTCTAGTGCTATGCCTTTTGGCGTTGCCCAAAAAATGGTTCATGATATTACTTTATAGCTCAGATTGGGGCTCCAGATTTGGTTAAAGGCTTAACTAAATCTGAGAAGGGATATTATAAAAGCATTGTAATCATTGGGGATTCATGGGAAGATGGGGACATTGTAAAAATTAGGAGGCTTATATCCAACTATGAGGGGTAGGGATCTTGTTTGCATTTGACTTGTTATCTTTTGTTTTTCTATTTCTATATTGATTTCTGACATTTTGTTTGTTCTTCTGCAGTTTGCCCCAAACATCTGAGTAGGAAAGCGGTAGACTGGGACTCCATCAACCCAGTTATCAACTACAACAAAGTGAGAGGAGCTCGGATTGATGACCATCCCCGAGCTAGCCACAACCTGCTTGGATATACTCCACTTGACCAAGATTAAATTGACGAGCGGTCTAATTAACCTGACTAGGTTGGTCCTTCCAAGAGACCCAGTAAGCTCGAAAATAAGTTTTAGGTCAGGCCCTAACTTGCTACCCAGCCATGAGTTCCTTATGGTATTGTGAGCAATGAGGGTCTTATTGAAGATGTGTGTGTAACTTTAATAGGGCAATTGCTCAATTTAGGGGGACCAAGCCCCTCAACGTTTGGTGATAAGGGTAAGGGAAATGAGGTCGGATAAACCTATAGTAGCTCGACAACTTTTACTAACCCCGAGATACTTGAACTTTTTGGAGGTACAGTAGATTTAGAATGGCTCTGAGGAGGAAAAAATAAAACAATCGCTACAAACAGAAACAACGGCTGAGGGAGTTGGCCAAGGTACCCAGGATGAGCCACCCCAAAAAATACAACGTTATAGCTTCAAAAAGAACGTTGCAAGTTCTCATTCTGCTTCCCCCCTCAGACAAAGTTGTCGAGGTGGTAGCGCCTCATGATGAGGCTGCCACCGAACTACATGTTAAAAATATTCAACCCATAGGGGCTGAACATGTACAAGATGAGCCAGATCCTGAGTGGCATCCGACTTTCTACTACCAATATAGGGTTTTGAGGGAATCAGATTCCCTTTATAGATCTCCATCTGTCACAGCCACCATTATGTACAGGATCATGAAGTCTGAGGATGTGGCTGAGCATGTAGAGACCCCCATTATCCAGTTGAGGAATGAAGCCCTCTAAGACGTGTTAAAGGTAAGCTACCAAGCTATTTCCCTAGTGAATTTTGTTGTTGCTATAATTTTTATGTTACTGCTTCCACTGACTTCTGCTTTTCTATTAACCTCTCTTCATGTTTGACAGGCTGCCCAGAAATTCATGATTTTGGATGACAAGAGGGTAGTCCTTAGTAGGGCTCAAGGTGATGCCCTAAAAAAGCTGGAGGATGATAAGAAACTCATTCAAGACCAGCTCAAGTTCAAGAAGAATGAGCTCTACAAAGCAAACAACATTGTTTCTGACCTCAATTATCAGTTGGGGATTGCCCAGAGGTAGATCAATGGTTTAAGGGAGGAGATCAAGTGTCTGGGGAGGAGATCAACTGTCTGGGGAAGGAGAATGCCGACCTGCTGAAAAGGAGGAAACAAAAACTCGCAGATGCTGAGTAGAAGGGTTATAACCTCTATTTCGATGAAAATGTGGCTAAGGTCAAGGAGGTTCGAAACAAGCTCTGCCAAGTTAGGTACTACATCGATTTTGATACAGTTCTCGTGCCTTCCACCTAAGAATGGCAACGGGGCGGGTTCGGCAAAATCCGAACCCGACCCGCACATAAATAGCCCTGAACCCGAGACGGAATTTTTTTTGTTTCCCAAGCCCGCTCCGCATTAATTTTTCAAAATCCAAACCTGCCCCGCCCTGCCCTGAATTAAATTAAAAAAATTAAAGAGATTAGCTAATGTGAACAAATTGATATTCTTGAACTACTGAAAAAACCTAAAACATATCTATATCTTATAAATTAAAAATATATTTAAATATACATATACGGGGCGGGTTGGGTTGGGTCGGATTTTTAATGGCGAAACCTGAACTAGCCCCGAGCCTGGTCCGTCCAAGTTTTTTCTTCAAATACCAAACCCGCTCCGCCCTAAAAAAAACCCACCCCATTAGGGTCAAAAACCCTGGCAGGTTGGGTTTTTTTGCCACCTCTACTCCCACTAGTGCCCTTAGGCACCCAGTTTCTATCCTTGCTGACTTCAAGTATGATGATGCAGAGGGAGAGCAAGAGAAGAGGGATTCTTTAGCTGTTGATGATAGGATGGAGAAGGGAGGTTCAGCCGCTGAGGTTGATGATGGCGGTGATATTGGAAGCGCCACTACTGAAGGTGATGTGGAGGATACACATGACCATGATCCTGCTATCCGAGTATATTAGGTTCTTTTTTCTTTTCTTTTTTTTTTGACTTGTATTGAACTTCAAATTATTCCCTGCTTGTAAACTTTTGAATTCTTATAATGAATGCTTTTTTTGTTTTTGTTTTTATCTAAGATGCAATTAATTAATGAGTTACCAAATTAAATAATTTAACTTAATTGGTAAACAAGCTTCCTCAGCTTGGTTACAAGTTAAACATATTAACTTAATTGATATATAATAAGCTTCCCAAGCTCGGATAAGTTAACTAATTGAATTTAATAAGCTTCCCAAGCTCGGTTGAATTGATAAGTTAAATAATTTAACTTAATTGATAAATATTAAACTTCCCAAGCTCGGATAAGTAAACCAATTTAACTTAATTTATGCATAAGCTTCTCAAGCTCGGTCAAATTGAAAGGCAATCCCATTGCCAACTCATGAAATGTTTCCAATCTGAAGAAATATCATCACTAAAACAAAAGTTGTACCAGTTGTTTGGATGTTATTATTGTAAATATTCAGCATTAATGAAATTTTCCTTTTGTCTCGATAAATAGTTCTATTATTATGTCAGTTAAAATGTTTAATTAAGCGTATTAACTGAGCTTAAAATAGAAGCTCAGTTAATACGCTTAATTAAACATTTTAACTGACATAATAATAGAACTATTTATCGAGACAAAAGGAAAATTTCATTAATGCTTAATATTTACAATAATAACATCCAAACAACTGGTACAACTTTTGTTTTAGTGATGATATTTCTTCAGATTGGAAACATTTCATGAGTTGGCAATGGGATTGCCATTCATGTCTTCCAAATAGCAAGCTTCAGTTCCACTAAAGGATATAATGACATATGGGCCTTTTCAGTTGGGTATGAGCTTCTCATCGATAGGCTTGACAGTGTTTAAAATGACCTTCTTGAGTACCAGATCTCATACTTTAAAACTTTTGGGCTTTATATTTTTCTTTTTTTACTGAATCAAAGTCTGCTAGTGTGAAGCTAAACAGATTAAAGCCATTTTCTTTTTCCTTCCACTATATCCAAAGCCTCTTCAAGGGCTTAATTGTTACCACCAGACTCCACTAACAAGGTTCTTAGGGAGGGTAGTCTGACCTTTAAAGGGATGATAGCTTCTGTGCCATAAGTCATAGAGAAAGGAGTTTTTCCAATAAACCTCTTTGGAGTTGTTCTATATGCCCATAAAATAGTAGGGAGCTGTTCCACCCATTTTTTTATGCCTCGCCGAACCTTTTCTTTTGACAGTCTAGAATTACCTTGTTTGAGGCCTCTACCTATCTGTAGGGGTGTGCAAAAAAATTGAAAAACCAAAAAATCGACCCGAACCGAACTAGCTAGTTTTTAAGGTTTTCGATCCCAGTTCAGTTGCCGGTGTTAAAGAACTGGTAAAAAATGAACCGAACTGAAAGGTATTTTATTAAAAAAAACTAAAGAAGAAAATTATTAAAATCTTTTTTTGCCAAAAGTAATTTTAGAAGGAAAATTACTAATTAATTAAAAAGAAGCCTAATTTTCTATAAAAAATGTCTTTAAGTTATGGCCCAACAATATAAATAGGCCCAATTGCCTAAACCCAAAATCGACAAAAACTGATTAACTGAATCGACTTCAACCGAACCGACCCCGACCGGTTTTAAACCTTCATCGGTTCTGCTCGGTTGATCGCCATCTGAAAACCGACTTATCGGTTCGATTTTCGTTTAAACCACATGGTTTGGTTAACTAAACCGTGCACAGCCCTACCTGTCTATTTCCTTGAGGATAACTGGGAGAAGAAAAAGATTGTTTGATCTTGTACATATCGTAAAACTCCCCAATGTCTGAGCTTTTGAACTGGGTGCCATTATCCATAATCAACATTTGAGGGATGCCAAAATAGGTGATAATGTTCTTCCATGTGAAAGATTTCACATTATAATCTCAAATTCTAGTCAAAGGCTCTACTTCCACCTATTTGGTGAAGTAGTCAGTGCCAACGAAAAAAAAAATCTTGCGCTCTGGCTTTGGAAATGAGCTGACGATATTTAGCCCCCCACTGAACAAAGGGCTAAGGACTGGTCAAAGGGTAAAGATTTGTGGCTGGCTGTCTCATGATATGTGAGAACTTTTAGCATTTTTTGCATTTTTGCACATATGCTAGTGCATCTTTTTGCATATAAGGTCACCAGTAACACTATAATCGAGCTTGGTGGGCTAAAGACCTACCCCTAGTATGGTTTTCATAGCTCCCCTCATGTAGTTCGAATAGGAAATCTACTATGTCTGGATGAACACACTAGAGATATCTTCCTTAAAATGATCTTCTATAGAGCACCCTTCTAGTGAGATGTGCCTCCTTACTATCGGAGGGGATGGAGCCCTACTTGAGTTAGGTGACGATGGGGTTCATCCAACTCAGCTCAAAATTGACGCACATCATTTGATTTGGCTCGAATTCTATGTTGGGCTTAGTTAGGAACCCACATCAATGGTTCTTTTTATCTTTGAGTCTACAGCTGACGCCATTATAGTGTGATTAAGGTGTCTCCATGGCTATTATTCGTTATCAAAAATCCCTCAATATATGTCAAAGTAAAGGCTTTCATCAACTTCTGGGCCATCTTCATGTAAGCTTTCATTTTTTTATTCCTAGCACAGTACTCCCATGTTAGCTGATTGGCAATAAATTGCGAGTCACAATTAATTTTATGATTATGAATACCCAAGGCCCTTGCCTTTTTTAATCCTAGAATAATAGCATCGTACTCTGATTCATTGTTAGATGCCTCAAATTCTAACCTGACTGCTAATTGGAGAATCGTTCCTTCTGGTGACCATAAAATTACCCCACCCTTGCGCCATTTTCGGTTGGATGCGCTATCTATGTGCATACTCCAGATTGGTTCTATACTTTCCACAATATCGAGCTGTTCCATCTGCCTATTCATCTCTGATTCTAGTGAGCCATTGGCTGGCTCTTGCCCCCTAAGTGGAAGAACAGGTATGGCAGCTTCTGTAACTGTATCATCATAAAATTTGGTAATAAAATAAACAAGAACTTGGCCTTTGATTGTCGTGCAAGGTTTATAATCAATGTGAAATCTATTGATCCTGACTGTCCATTTTTTCACTATCCCAGTAAGGTCAAATTTTCACAATGAAGCTCGAATATGATGGGAGGTCAAAACTTTAATTTGGTGGGCATCAAAATAGTGCCTGAGCTCCTTTAAAGTAATTACTAATACAAACACCAGCTTTTCCAAAGGCAAGTAATTAAGCTCTGGTCCCATCATAGATTTACTAATATAATAAACTAGTTTATGGACTGCGTCCTCCTTTCTGATTAAGGCTACACTGATAAATTTAAATGATGATGACAAATATGAGTATAATAATTCACGCAGCCTTGAGATAAAGATGAGTGGTGGACTAGCTAGATACTTTTTCAGATCTGTTAGGGCTTTATTACACTCTTTTGTCCACTTGAGTTGTTTACCCTTTTTTGAGGCTTTGAAGAAAGAATGACACTTGTCCGAACATTTTAAAATGAACTTGTTAAGTATGGCTGTCATCCCTGTTAGGTTTTGTATTTCCTTTATAATGGTTGGCTTTTTTCAGGAAAAGCTCGGCAGGGCTTTTACTTGACTAGCTTGGTGGTCGGATCGATGTGGAGCTTATGTCACATGACCTCGGAGTCAATACCCGATATATCATAAGGCTGCCAGGCGAATACACCAATGTTATCCTTAAAAGATACGACTATCTACTGCTTTTCTTCTGAACTGAGTAAATTGCCCACGAGGAAATATTTGTCCTCATTTCCTTGTTCAATGAACACTTTCTCCAGTTCTTCATAGACTTTGCTATGTCATGTTCTGCATATTTATAGGGTGCCATATCTTTAATTGCTATTTTTCATAACACCATTCTTGAATGGCTAGCACTTTCGAAGTAGAAATATCATTCTATTTGCCTTTACTTTGGACCTGCTGATTGACCAGGTCCAAACCTCATACAGCTATATAGAAGCATAGAAGAACTTGCTCTTAATTTCCCCTCACTTCTATTTTTCCATACGATGAAGGAGGTTTCAATTTATGATGGAATGGTGAGCCACTGTTTTGATTGCCCCCAACCAATACTTTTCCATAATTGCATTGTAAGAGGAGTTTATGTCAATATCAATAATTTCATAGTGGTTTTCATTGAACCTACACGTACCGGGAGCCTAATTCTTTCTACTGCCAGACTACTTCCCACTAAAGTTAAAAACTGGCGAGTTAACTGCGATCATATTTTTGGGAGGATGTAAAGGGATCGGTACATGATTTCGGACAAGCTTCCTGGGTAAATCAAAACTTTCCTAACATCCCAGGTGGCGATTTTAAGGATTATGACCAGAGTATTTATGTGGGGAAAATCCACACCTCGCAAATCTTTATTCGAGAAGCTTAATTGTTGCGGTTCTCTTTCCCTATCCCTCGGACGTTTATCAAACGTAATTGACATAACCACTTGGGGGGGAATATGCTCATACATTTGTGTTTTTCTATAGCTGCTTTAGATGGCATTTTTGGTTAATGATGCAGAGTCCAGGACCCTATGAATTACATTGATAACCCCCATTATTTGCATGTTGGTAGGCTGATTCGGATGCTTGGTCTCTTTTTTGTGGTTAACTGCTTCTTTCACAAACTTTAAAATATGCCCTTTCTTAACCAAGTCTTCCAAGAAAAACTTGAGGGGTTTTCACTTCTACGTCATGTGGCCATGATCTTATAGGATGGGCTATATTTGTCTGGGTCTCTTTTGCTGGAATCTGAAGGCATGGCCATTAGCCACTTGAAAAATGACTTGTCTTTAATTTTGCTCATCACCCTATAGATGGGCTCTACCATGGTATTGACCCCTTTATATGACGTTTTTGAAGGTTTATTTTTTGGTTGTTCATCTTCCTTCTTCTTCTTTCAATTAAAGGAGCTCAGCTTCATCTCTTCTAGTTAGCGTCTCTTTTGAATTTTATCTTCCTCCAGTCTGGAATGTTTCTCGGTTCTGCATATAAGATCATCTAGAGAGGTTGGCTATTCCATTATCAGGTCATTATAAAGTGTAGAGTTTGGAATGAGCCTATGCCCAAAAAATGCTGTAGTAATTTGAGGCCAATCTTCTTCAATCTCGTTCTAAAGGTCCTAGTACTTTTTAGAGTAATCCTTAAGTGATTTTCTGGGTTTTTTTGTCGCAAGGCCATTAGCTCGGCCAAACCTTTCAGAAGTCGGGAGCTTGCTATGAACCTAGCATATAATTAATCTGTCAGGCTTCTATAACTGTCGATAGAGCCTGGAAGAGCTGATAGTACCATTTAAGTGTTGTTTCGCCGAGACAGACAGTAAAACACTTACATAATAAAAACTCATTGTTTTCCCATAGGGTCATAATTTAATTATAAGCTAAGGAATGGTGAGCTGGATAAGATTTTCCATTATAAACTGGGGGCGGGGAGGGTTCGCATTTATGGTTCGAGCTATAAAGGGTGATTTTTTTCCCTTCCTAGTGCTTTCCTGGCTAGATCTTGCATGGTTTTGGCCTATGCTTTGCTGTGATTCTGAATGGCATTTAAGATGAAGTTTTTGAGGCTTTCATCGGTCCTATGTTAAGGTGCTGGTGGCTGATCGAGCTCCTCAGGAGGCATTTGAACTCTGCCCTGTCCTTTCAGGCCAATTTGTAGGAAAGTGTTGATCCTCTGAGAATCTGATTTTTGAGGTTGAATGCCCTGATTATTGGCATGTATTGGTTATTTTCCTAGGTTATTCCCATTGTTCTCGTGCCCTTCCTTTTCCTTCTAGGCGTGTAGAGGCAAATATTTGTTTACTTTGTCCTGCCCCCAAGAAAGCGGCTGGTGAAAGATTCATGGTCTTCCAGGTTAGACAAATTAATGGGGAATCGTTTGGTCAATTCTAGAATTGTGTCCTGCAGTCATTAGTTGTCTTCTAGTAGGAGCTTAACTAGCTCCCTATCACCACCCTGGTTGGTTCGGTGGGAATGGGATGGTCGGGTTGAAGCTTTATGCCTGGAAGGGCCGTCATCTCGAATTCTGGTAATGGCTCGATTATGGGGGCGGTGAATTGGTTCTTTGTTTCTCTAGGGTTGATCATGGTGGGAGGTGTTTAGGACAATTATATCTTTTGACTTAAATGGGTCAGCATCTCGATCCTCATCCACGTTTGGGGAGAGGGGGTTATGGTCGTTGCGGTGTGACATTTTTTATTGGGTTAAGTCAGAAAACTGTTGATTTTGCAATTTTAAGAATGGACTTTTCTAATGCTTATAATGAGAAATTCACGTTTCCCACAAATGGCGCCAGTTGTAAGGTCAACAAATCTTTTTGATTAAGAAATGTCGTTAATTTACAATTTTATGAATAAGCGCTAATTCCTTTAATGTTTGTTGATACAAGTTGATAAAGAGTGGTGCACGTTTTTTTTATGATCTCTAATGCTAAAGGCCAGTTTCTTTTATAGATGTAAGGATTAGTTATTACGATGTGATACATCTCACTCTCCAGATTTAAGGGGGATGAATAGAAAGATGGGGGTTAGTTAGTTAGTAGGAAGTTGGCAACTAGCCGTTAGACGTGTTGGTTACCCTTCCATTTTGCTGCTGCCATGTGTTAGCCTCTGGATAGGTCTCCTCACGATTTATGGTGAGCTCAGACATACAAGAAGCTCAATTCTCGCATGTGCTTGGAGCTCGAACAAAATACTTTAATGCCCTTTATATACACATTTTATGTATACATCATAACTACCCCAGCCCCCCTTCTTATCTAAAACCACCACCACCTTCAACCAGCCCTTAACACCAACGACCTCAGAGAAATTACAATATATGCATACATATATGTACACTATCATTACCATATTGGCATATCTTCTTCAAAACCAACACCATATTTAACCATCAATAGTCATCACCAAAAATGATATTTTCCTTCGAGCTCCATCCTTGCGCATTCCCCTAAATCTCACACTTCCATTACCTAAATTAATCTAAAAATGGGAGTTCCCACCTTTACATACATGAAGAGAGAAGTAGAGTGTTACGCAATGAAAATAATAGCCACAGTTGTTACCGGAGATGTTCTCGCTGTTGCGTTGTTGGAATTGCGTCACTAGTAGTAAGGGTGTTAAAGGTAGTGATAAAAAAGGTGGTTGATGTAGTAGGCGTGAATGTGAGGACATGGTGTATTAAAGGAAGTGTGTATATATTAAGGGATGGAGTGAGGGGGAGGGGGGCACTGCCACAGGCGAGATCAAAGTAGTGATAGTAGAACATGATGGAGTATATAGATTCAGTGTATCAATGTATATATACATTGTATATATATGTTTATATGATAGAGAAAGATTAATTTATATTATATAAATAATGAAGCTGTCAAAATGTGTTATGGAAATTAGGGCTTCTGGAGATTGTAATTTCGTGGGAGTTGGTGGTGACAATGGTTGGTTGAAGATGGTGGTGGTTTTGGAAAATAAGGGTTTAATGATGATGTATACATATATATATGCATACATAAATAAAAATTTGTAAATATTTGTGTATAATATGTAAGAAATTTATGAAAAGAAACATATATTTTCGAGGATGATGGGTTTATTTTAGGAACTTCACTCACTACTTCATTGACCCAATGGTCAACTAACATATCCATCTAAAATGGGTGCTAAACTTCAATTTCTAAAAACAGTGGGTACAAAAGAGAGTTTTGATATAAAGTTCGGGTGTCAAAGTACTAATGATCCAAATAAAAATAGGGCAATAGCTAATATAATTTTTTGATTGCTATTTTTTTTTTATTGACAGACTATTCGAAAATCGTAGGTTTTAGTACAATAAATAACAAAATAAACAACTGTCACAAGATAGTTTGTTATTGTAATATTTTTATCTTTGGTAAAATGTTAAAAATATATATCAACAAAGAAAAATCTGAATATGTACAACCCTCTATCAACTTCCACCACCAACAACACAAGCATTACAATTTAAAAACAAAAAGAACTAACAAACGCACATTAACTAATCACCTTAACATCATGCAGTCTTAGGGTTGACAATATTTGACACGACACACTAACCCAACACGAACTCGACACAGAGTTAGCAGGTTTAGGTCAAACATAAACGGGTTCGGGTTAATTTCAAGTTAGACACGCTTAACCCGCTAACTCGAAATTGACTAGCTCTTAACACGATTATTATTTTTTTTGTAGCTATATATATATATATATTTTATTTTGCCATCTTGCTTGGACAATTATATTCTTATTTTGAGTATTAGTGGTAGATGATAGTTATTATGTTTTTGATGATGAATAAACTACTAATTTTTTTATATTTTTGCTTCGGTGATGAAATGCTATCTATTTTGAATCTAGATTATTATTCTCATATTATTTTGATTAAATATTGAATTTTGGTATTGAGTGATACTTATTAAAAATTTAAAACTATTATACACATACTTAATTGTCATTATAATCTTAAAAGGTTAATCGTGTTGTGTCGAGTTGTAGGTTTACAACGACCTATTTATTAAACGTGTTCGAGTTGACACTAATACTGTAATACTTGTGTGTTGACACGACCCGAACACGACATGCAAACCCGAATTGCTAGCCCTATGCAGTCCCTATTCTTTACATAAAACCCGGTTTTGAAAAATTTTAGGAACTCTCCAATCCCAAGCAGCCTCTTCAATTTTTGCCATAACAAACTGCCAGTCCTACATAGCTTGATTGAACAATATGGCTCCGTTTGATAGTAACATGAAAAATGAAAATAAAAACAACTAATTTGGGCGAGGAGATGAAAAATAAGTTAAGGCATATAGTGAGATCCTCTCCATCTCATACTCATTTTTATGAGTATATATCTTTCATCCTCCTTTAATATTTTGTGAAAAAAAAATTTTCCACTTTCACCCAAAGAAAATTTTGTAATGAAAAAAAGCAAAAAGCAGGAGTTAAACACACCGCATCCCTCAACTTATTTTTCATCTTCTCACCTAAATTAAATTTTTTATTTTTATTTTTCATATTGTTATCAAACAGACTTGCCAAATGAAGTAAACCACGGCAGCCAATGGCAAACCTCTGATTTTGTTCCAGAAAGTATTTCCTTTTATCTTTATAACAACTCTAGCACTTTCCCCTTCCCAATCATTGGGATCTCTGCCAAGGACATTCCTTCTCAACACCTCTTTCCAAATTCTTCCAAGGGTGTGTTTGATTGGCAACATTTTTCATGGAAAATGATCATTTTCCATTTGATTTGACAACTTAAGGTGTTTGATTGGCTTTTTTTTTCTAGGCAATTCAATTCCCACTTTTGGCTCACACATGTGCATTTTCAAGGCAATTGAGAAAAATGTTTTCTTTGGGGGGGGGTGGTTTTTTGTTTTCCATGCTTGGGCACGGTTCACGAGACAAGGTTTTTACCATTTTCTACATTAAAAATGCCATAACTTAAAATATAAAATTCAAAATAATATAAAAATTTAATATTTAAAATATATTAATCAAGATCAATTAAAAAAGATCCATCATGACTATATAATTATGTAAAAAAATAATACCAATAATTTTTTTTACATTAAAAATGTCATAATACAACCAATATTTTTCGGGTAGAAAATTAAGCAATCAAACACACTACACTACATTTTCCATGCAACTCAATTCTAGGCAATTCAATTGCCGGTAACTTATTTTCTTTCCATGCAAATTCCACGCTTGCAATCAAACGCACCCTAATAAAACAACAATTAAAAAATAAGTAATATATAGTTTTTTGTGAGATCTTTTTGTTGTACAGGTTTAAAATCTGTTTGGTGGATTAAAAATTTCTGATTTAATTATTTATTTTGCCTCTTAAAATTTCAAAAAGTAATATGTAATAATATTCATTTGATGTAATATGTTTAAACAAACAAAATCTATTTAGATATGACATTTAGAAATAAAACAAATAGACTTTTCAGATTCAATTTTCAAATTTTAGAACAAGTATTTACTCACTTTAGTATTCAGATTCAACATTCAGACAAAATAAATAAATGCCACCTATACCTCTTCTCACTTTATTTTCATTGTTTAGTGAAAGTGAAAAATTCATTTTCTTGTCCAATGGATCCCGTAACAATAAAATAATATATGAAAATTAGAAATTATATTTTAGTGATGACATATAGACATCTACTATTATTTTCACATAAAAAGGCCTCAAATATTATATTTTGTTTATGAGAAAAAACTTGAGACGACTATTAAAAGAAATGAGTAAATATTCATTCGGAAATGAATAATGGGACAAAGTGGCATTAGTATATTAACTTTCACCTGATCTCCACACTTTCTATCAGTCCACTAACGAATCAATGCATTACATGAATCACCTTAAACAACCTTACAGATTATCTTTATGTTTCCTTAATTCCGTTCAACGTTAGAATATTTTACTTGACAAATATGTTCTTTAGCAAAAGCTGCCCGCAAAGAGAAAATTCGTGAATGATATGTGCCTTCAATTTTCTTTTATTTCTTTGAAATTAAAGAAGCAAACACGTACTCATCCGTTATGTGCCGAGAACCACACCAAGACAGAAATGCAGAAAGGAGAGCTTACTGCTCCATTTGACATAAGAATTCCGAAAACATAAACTGAACATAATACAAAAATCCAGTTCCAGCAAAATTGTAAAAGTTTTCCTGTAAGATATGATTAACAATGAGCTAACACACACGCCAAACACGTCCGTTATTTCACTCAACATCAGATAAAATTTCCAATAACGTATGTCCGAACAACTTAGAATAACTGTAAGGCATGGACAACATCTATCAGTGTCGGCAGTAGAAGGCTCTGCTACAAAGTTCTCACAAATCAACACCATCCCTTAAGCAAAATCCCAACTTTGGTCCCAGTGGAACTCAGTCGTCAGAACTCCAAGGTCTTCAGGGGTAACAATACTCTATTTCCTGTACAAGCACAAATCCATGTGTGACCATCACTAATAGTTAGGTCTACATAAAGTTGGATACATCTTCACAAGTTTAAAGCAAACAGTAGAAGAAAATGATGATGAAATTGACAAATTATAATGGTTTCCTCGAGGGTTTGGACGATGAAACATGTAGGTTGGTTTGGAGTATCTCTTTTTTTCCTGAGCAAACCTACTCAGGGGAGGGGAATAATGCTGCACTTACAGCCGGTGAGACTCAAACCTGGGGCCCTCTAGCTTCGCATGGAGTATTAAACAATCTTACATATTGTATATTGGTTTCTTTTCATTTTCCTTTTTCACTTTTGGAAAAACACAGTGGGGGGAGGGGGAGGAAGCGATTAAGGGTATTTGGTCGGTTGATAGAATCCCCAGTCCATATTAGACATGGTTAATTAGCTACTCCTTTCGTCTCCAATTAGAGTCCACCTTTCCTTTTTGAATGTCCAAATTAAGAGTCATGTTTCCAAAATCAATGCATCACTCATGATAACTAAATTAGATATATTTTTTATCGTTGATTATGCTGAATTTAGTGTATCCTTGATAAGTGCGAAATACTAACAGTGAGTCGAGGGAGTACAGATAGGCAAGACCTTGCCAACCCTAAAAAGATTACTTGCAACTACCCACCCATGCCTCCAAAAGACATAAAACAATATGATAGCTACACATTACGATACATTCAATGTATCTAACACGATATAAATAACAATTCACCAGAATAAGATGTAGTAAGGTAGAGAGAATTGAAGATGTAAATGAGATGAAGCAAAGCATTGTGCGACCGGTAATGATGTTAATGCTATTGATTTGGATTTCCTTTCTTGGAGAGTTGAGATTGTGCAGAAGATGAAGACATCTACCAATAGTGGGAGAGGAAAGAACAAGTTTTTCAAACTCTGGTGATGATGAGAGAAGAAAGAAAATTCAAACTCAAAGGTATTTTGAAGGAGGATGATGATATTCTGAATTTTTTATGATCAAGTCAATATATGTGTGTTGTCTATATATATGCATGTATTGAAAGATATTTATGTAACATGGGAAATTTCAGGTGCAGACCAGTCCGTATAGACGGGTCCTTTTTATGACGGTTTTGCGACATAAAAAACCTCCCCAAATGTTTTTATGACGAAAAACCGTCGTAAAAGGACCAATCCTTACGGATTGGTCCGTACTAGAACTATAAATCAAGTGAAACTTAAGACACATCATGATGCGCAACACAGTAATTTTGAAAATCAATCGATAAGGTTCCGATACACATTTTGACTAAATTTTCATACATTCCCTGGAAATTAACCCAATGAAAACTGCGGTGCTTTAGTGGTCGAGCATATGCAAACTTAGTAATGCACAACCAGAACTAAATGGCTCTAATTTCTTTAAGTACCAAACAATCACAAGGCAAACTCAAGCAGGCACGCAATTTAAGGAGTGTGAGAGAAATGAGGGAGCCATTAACAGACCTGCCGCTTTTAGCTGTTGGTACAATTAATCCTCTTTTCTCAAGGCTCTTAAAACGATCTCTCGCCAGTGTACAACATCCCTTCAAGCAATATCGAAGTCAATATATAAGAAATGTACCTGGAGTTCTGGAAATCAAAATGTAAATCATACCACAGTGGGGAACTTGGTTATGGAAATAAAAATACCTTAAGTTTACGTAGGGAACCAGTGATTTCTTCAGATAGCAGGACTTGAGCTGGGGCAGGCTCAAATCTGAAATGAAGGATGCCAATCACATTATATACTAAATATCATAATAGCAGAGAGGTAATTTCAAACAGAAATTAAATGCAAGTCCCACGGGAAAAAAAATGGAATCTTAGCTTTCCCTCTGAATATTTTGAGATCACCAAGAATTTATAACGCAAAATGGTTAGGCACGTGAAGAATGGAAGAAAGGCACTACGGATTTAATTATCCACATTTAAAGTCAAAAACCAAAAGAAACGGAGGACATATCATTACCAAAACCACTTTCACTTTTCTCATTCCTCACGATAATTAATCAAGTAAAACAGTAATAAATAAGTTTTACGAAATATTTAATAGATGTGATAAACTGCCATACTTGTGTCTCCCAAAGCGTGGTGGGCGGGATTTTAGTCGTTCTTGTTTGGCAACAGTGCGTCGCATATGTCGTTTTTGCTTCTCTTCATCCTCTTTGGCTATTTCTTGTATTAAATCTGGTATGCTGTGTCCAAGGGAAAAAAATCAGTTCTAATAACAAACGAATGATATTATATAAAATAAAGACTAACAAAGCAAACAAAAAGGCTTACCTGTCAATTTCCTTCGACAGATTCTCCACTTTTTCGGATTCAGCTTTCACTTTCAGTCGTTCTTTGTGCCTAGCCCTCCTATTCTGCTCTACTCGGGTTACCCTTTTGGTTTTAGAGGGCCTGCAGAAATATTAATCAGCATAATATGTACATCGCATGCATAATGTGAAGTGTTGAAAGACGAAAGGTGAACCAAGAATTGAACTTAGAGAGACTAGAATTCCAATGAAACTTCCAGAAATGTTGGTTAGATTAAATATGTACAAAAAGCAGGTTCTGACCACAGTGATGGCAACTGCGCAATACGCAGGTTCATTATCACATTTTATTTTATCTAATATTATTCAATTAAGTTATCAAGCTTAGATATACTATACTTTACATATACATGTTTAATGCTCCTTTCCTCGCATAGAAATTTTTCTGACACTGACAATGCTCTTATTATATCAACTGAGACAAGTCATTTTTATTAAAAAAAAAATATTTAACTATGCAAATTTATACTCATTGCTTGAAGAATTCTAAACTTTCATTAGGTAAAGAAATCATCAAAACTTATTATTTGTACTTCATATATATGCATATATCAAGACGAAACATAAACATTGAGATGAGCAAACCTCTTCTCAGCATCTCCATCCTCAGCCGGATTTTCGTTTGATTCGTCATCTTCATCACTCCCACGGTCTACCTCAAGGAAATACATCTGAGAATAGTTTCTTTTTCAGTATTTATTTCAATGAATATATGAATAAGTTGCAGGTGAATGAAATGAAATGTACTCACATCTTCTTCCTCAATAGCTTCTCCAGGGACAGTTAACGGGACGGGCTGAGGCCCCAACTCTTTTCGATAAACTTTTTGCATTTCATCTGCAACAGCACGAGCTAGTGAATCCTGGATTAGAAAGAAAAAAAAAGAGTTACAACAGAAAAAATTACATGCAGTAAGGCCTATGTATATATAAAACATGAAAACCAAACAGATAAAAGCAAAAAAAGCAACCTGATGACTATCAAAGGAGGGGTTGAATGAGCATCCAGGAGGCTCAACTTCTACAGCAGGAATAATCGACGGCTTGGATACCTGCCAAGAACTGTCTGATAAATTCAAAGAGGAAAACCACACTTTTTGGCATACCAAACAAAAAACAATTCCTATAGCCATTTTAGGTTTGCCATAATGAAGAAGAAAATTGGCTGTGGGTGAAGCTGGGAAATAAACCGAATTTCACAGGCAATAACATTTTCAAATAATGGCTTTACCTTTTTGGTTCTTATGTTGTGGTCCCCTGTAAAAGAATAAAAGACATGTCCAAGTAATAAATACCATATCATTATAAGAATCAGAAGGAACGTAAATCATAATTAACAGGAAACGAACCTTTTTCATCCCATAGGTCATCCATTCCAGAATCTGCAACGCCATCATCCTGTGGGATTTCAAAAGGGGATTACAAATCATATCATATTACTAATCAATTTCCACATAACTTGAAAAGATATTTAAACTGAATTTCTCACCTTGGGACAATCTTGAGCAGAATTTGTTTTCTGAACCTCTTTATGTTTTCTCTTAGTTTTCTTTACTGTTGAAGATGGTACAGGTTGAACAAAGGCATTCTTTTGTAGCACACTGTCCCAGCGTATTACCTTCTCTCTCTGTTTTTCAATCTTCCGCTTAACAGAAAGATCTGAATGGTAAACAATTGAAAAGTTCCAGTCAATAGCTCTATAAAGGGAATGAGAGATACCCATGCACTTGCACAGGGAGACCCACACAAAGAGCACATGTCGAAAAAAGTCTCTCTCTCTCCCTCTCTCTCAAAATATGTTAATTAACATTTGATCAATATCAATTTGTTTAAGTCCTTTGATTTTTACTATGAACTTGCCCCCATATTGGTCTGCGAAAACACAATCTAACTCTTATCTCTGCTCTTCCCACCTTCTCCCTCTCCCTCTCCCTCTCTGAGACGCACACATTTCCTCATTCTGATAGTCTACCACAATGCTCTTGCTCGCAATGCAACTGGCAGTGCAGCCCCATTGAAGACATACTAAAACCATCTGAAGAAATGAATTGCAACTACTCTCTGCTCCACCATAAAATAACTGTCATGCCGAAAAAGATAAATGAGAGAGAGGAGAGAAAGCTCACAGACCACCCCAATTACTAACAAAGAACCTATTAACTAAAACCTTCATTGAACACTTTCTCCATCATTCCTGCTAGCACCTCCATAACCATAATACAGGAGATAGAAGATCATCTTGCCTCCAACCTTTGGAACTTGGAAAAAGGAAACATAAAGAGTACATTCAAAGGCAGTGCAGATATCATTGACGAAAAGCAAGCCCAAATACGAAGTTTTCATTATGCCGCCAACAACGTCATCATAAGTTGTTTACACAAATCTCCTCGTACTTTAAATCCGCTCGTAGCCTCCATGACTCTACTAGCTAGTAAGTACTAATAACGCATCCATGATATGCCAAACCCCTACAACAACGCACAATAAAAAACCCCAAAAAACAATGCACTCAATTACATTTTTCTCCGCATTCGAAAAAACTTTGTAAAGGTTTCCCACAAAAGTGATACGTCTGATATCTCTGAAGTCACTGGCACCACCTTTTCCATAGTCAGAAGGGGGGGGGGGGGGGGGGGGGGAATGCATTCAATCTTTCCTAATAAACAGTAACCTATGACAAAATATATGGAAAGCTGCCATCACCTGATCATGGAGCAATCAAGGCAATGGAATCCAAAAAAACATATGGTAACTTTGTTTAGCCCTTTGCTTCAGTTTAGTAGTCATAATATATTTGCAGTATGTACATTTAATACTCCTTTACGTTACAGAAACAGGATAATATAGACTGACAACATTAACGGAGTAGGGTTTTTTAACCCATCTAATCTAACATGACTAAAAATATGGATAGTTTGTTTGTTTTCTATATTTTCTCAATCAACATTTTCAAGCAACTGAACTGGGTAAGATAATTTAAGAAGGAAAATAGTGAGAGAGAGAGAGAGAGTACCTTTGGATTTATCAAGGTAGAAAAGGTCATCACTGGGGAGGTGGGTAAGGGAACCACCGGAAAGAGCGTCTTTTGTAGACTTATCTAAGAAATCGTCTATATCCTCAGTACTTATGTTCGCCCTCCATGCCTTCTTCCCTTTTCTTGAACTCTTTGCTTTCTTCCCCATCTCTAGAGCTCTAATTCTCTCTTTCTATCACCGTTTAATTGTTTGCAGTGAGGCCGATACAAACATAGCAGAGCAGAAGACAAGAGAAAAGAGGGGAAAATAAAATTGTATAACCTGGCGGCAAAGGACAGTTAGGGTTGTAATCCACTCGGGCTTGGCTTCATCCCGAATAATGCCCCAATCCATAAATATATCAATTAAGATATGGCTTGGGCTAGACGATGTAAAAAGCCCAAGGAAATGTAAACCCACAAATGCTCCTCTTACTACTTTGCTTTATAAAATTATTATTCACAGAATTTTATTTTTTTTAGAAATAAAGGTGGCTTGGGTTTAATTGATCGAATAATAGTTTAAAATTTTTGATTGACAGGAAATATATTTTTTGAGTAATATTAGATATTCAATAGTTAAAAAAAACAAAAATAATATAGAGTTTAATTTTTGACACCCGTATTTTACGTATTAATCCTTGTACTAAACTCTATATTAATTTTGGTTCTTGATATTTCGATAAAAACGTTATTGTTTCAAAGAGTTAAAAAAAATGCCAGATTCATTGAGAAATGAATACATAAAAAGAAATGTCATCTTGAAAAATGAAAAATTAATTGATTGGGTTCTTCTTACTTCTTAGTTATTGCGGTGCTTATAGACTAGGCATAGAATAAAAAAGTGTATGCTCATGAATTCATACACCACTCCAAAATTTCTTGGTCGTAATAAAAAATTTGGATGCATGTAATTATTAAATTTGACCTTATGATGGGGGTGGTGTACAACAACTTTAACTGCAGAAGCTTGGGCTGGGCCTACGTCCATCCAGGACCTTGGTACTCATTGACTTAGGCAAACTACAAAGATGTGCAGAATTTCATAAAGCCGATTGATTATATATATATATATATATATGCCTACTTCCCTTTTTATTTCTTTATTGAAGAAAGTTTAGGTGATTGAGGGGAGAACAAACTAAGAGTTTGTTTTATTATCTTTCAATTTATAAAAATTGTTTAATCTAAGTATTTGATTATAAAATTGAATTATTATACAAAGTTATAAACTTAAGATAACACCTAAAACATTAAATCATAAATCGTAATGATATAGTTAAAATAATTACATTTGATTATCACGAAAAGAAATGGAAGGGAGGAGAAACATAATTATTCTAAATTTACATGCATGTATTATTGTTTCTATTGTTTCATTTCGTGATAGTAGTCGAGCAATTATCTTATTTTGAAAAATTATTGGATGACCTTCCATCTAAAATACTTTTTGTTATTTGGATATAGTAAGATAAAAAGATTTATGCTTTTCTTTTTAAAGAGCAAAATATCAAAAAGAATAAAAATGGGAGACGCGTAGTTGGTAGAGAGATGGAAAAAGGGTAATTTAGATTAAGCCTGCAATTGTGCGGTTTAGCTCTTTTTACCTCTAGATTTTGCTTCTTTGTTTCTTTTTTTCATTTTTTTATTATTTCATTAATATCAAAAAAGAAACTGATATTATTGCATGTGAAAGAAGGGACAACAATCAGTGTCGTAAGACTTACTGCATACATATATACATACATGCACGCGCGCGCGCACACACACACATATATATATATATATGAAAAGATTTAAGTTGTATTTAGTGTAATTTTTTTTTTTACAATTATCAATATTTTTTTCTTAATTTTATATAATTAATGAATCTAATAGTTGAATAAGTTAATTATAATGTTTCAAAAATACATGTAAAAAATTAAAATAATCAAAAATGCATAAGTCTCTTACCATAATTATATTATATATTAAATTACGAATGATACAAAATTTAAATAAAAATAAATATAGTGATCATATAGTTATAAATATCTAATTAATTTAAAATTTTATATATATACGCAATAAAAATAAATTATTTAACAATTAAATTAATAATTATAAATATGAGAAGAAAATTGTGAATAGGTGTAAAATTTTTATTCTTGTACCTGTGTAACCTAAACTTTACTTATATATATATATATATATATCTTGTTCCTTTTCTGATTTTCCTGGTAACATCTTCCCTTTCTGATATGACATTTTATATATATATTCCAATGGTACAAACTGATCCCGTGAGCTAAGTGTACGTACTGTCACCTATTTGTCACAATCAGTGGGGCAGACGTTGCACTTACTCCCAACTAGCAACTATATATGAAAAATTCTTATTTTCAAGAAATTAATAAATAGGAAACATTTGATACATGCACAGATAATTTGGTACCACTAATGTTTGAAGGGTGCCATTGATGATTTCAGATGTTACTCGGAATTGATTGGTTGGTAGGACATCTTGTTAAGTTGGAGAATTGTTTATTTTGTTTTCTTTATGCCAAATCAAACATAAAAAGATTAAAAGAATATATATTGAAGGTATATATTTATGTGAGTCTATGCGCGTGTACTATTCCCTTTTATTTTTATGTTAATTAATCATTTACATGGTCAATTATGGTGGCTCAATGATCATATTTGAAAAAAGAAAAAGAATTAGATCTTTAATTTAAACTGAAACAAAGCAAAATATTATTTTATATTTGACGTTGAGTTTAATTTATTAAAAAATTATTTTGTTAAGATTAGAATAAGAACAAAAAATATAATTAAAATTGCTTCTAAAAAAAATTAAAACAAGATGGTTTAATCAAGTTTATTTATAATTTCTTTAGTATAAAAATTGAACATATGTTTTAGTTATTCAATATAAATTTATTAAAATTTATCAATTTAAACCGATCACAAGTTAATTTTTTTTATTTTGTTACTAAATTTTAATTTTTTTATTATATCAAATGACAATAATATATTTTAATATAATAATATAAAAATAATTAAAAGGAGTGAATTATTGAAAGATATGGCCTAGCTGGCTAGCTCTAATATATATATATATATATATATATATGTATATGTATGTATATAACAGACAGAGATGCGACTGTCAATTCAAGTATCACTCAGCCCCTATAGAAAATTACTAAAGCGATTCATTTGATCACTTTTACAGTTTACTTCCACAAAACAAATCATGTGCCGTCTAGACTGGGGAACTAGTCTTTGTAAGGTCTATATGATGACATCATATATGTATATTTTTCTTTTTGTTACAAATACATACATATATGTATGTACATATTCTAAATATGTTTTAAAATATTGTTGACGAAACTATTTTTATTGTAAATATTAATATGGTAGTGCAAAATAATATATTTAGTTTATCGATTTAAAAAAATATACGTTGCAAAATGGTAATATGATAGCTTAATGTGATGTATATATTACACATATATATACACACAATTATATTATAAAGAGAGATTCCTTCATTTAAAAAAAATAGGTTTTCCCATTTAGAAGAGTACATAGATGAATCATTTTATGAAAATTTGTAGTGATACTTTATATAGGGGGTAAATCTCCTATATCAAATTTCGTAAAAAAATTGACCTATAAGTTAGTGTATTGAAAAATTGATATACATATATATGCATTTTCGGCATTTAAAATTTTTAATAATCATCTCACCTGTTTTTAGGTTGAATTTTTTTATGAAATTTGGTGGAGGTGTTCAATTCATCATATAGATCATCTTTGTAATTTTTATTAAAAGATTTATCTATTTACCCCTCTAAAGAAGTATCCATTCTTTTTATTAAAATTAAAAAAATTCCTTTTTATATCCTAACTCTTTCTATATATATATATATCATACACATGTGGCTTGCATATATAAACATATATATTATATGTATAACATAAAGATTATTTAGTTCTTACACCAAAACGTATACTTGCAAGCATTAGTTCATAAAAATGCTTCCCACAATATACATTAAATCGTTGGAGGGATCTTTACAAAATTATCATTCGCACGATAAATAGTGTATCGTGGAAACTTGGCACGATACATAATATATCTTGTGAAACAAATTATTGTCGACTACTATATTTGTCTTTCATCTAAAATTTAGTCTACTTTATATTACCCTTTTAGCCAATGCAATGTAATCTTAAAATGCTAAATTTGATTTATTAATTAACCTTGTGCAATAGAAAAGGCGCGCCTTATTAAGTTTAGAGAGAGAAGAAGAAAAGTGTATATTATATCTATTATTGTATATGAATTACAAAAGGAGAACCCCTATTTATAATAAGAACAAAAGAATTTATACTAGAAAACCTTAAACTATAAAAGATATACATAGGGAAATAAAGAGAAAAAGAAGGCTAAATTACAGCAGAATAAAAAAGGAAATTAGTTTAACACCCCCTTAAGCGCAAGATGGCTTGGAAAGCATGTGGAGTTTGGACACTAGAAATTGAAAACGAGCAGTCACATGTGATTTGGTGAAGAGATCGGCCGGTTGAAGAGCGGAAAGAAATGTGCAACAACTGAATATGTCCTTGAGCGAGATGATGACGAGTAAAGTGACAGTTAACCTCAATATGCTTAGTGCGTTTGTGAAATACATCATTGTGGGCGATTTGAATATCACTCCGATTTTCACAAAAGAATGGTGTTGGATCCGAAAGAGGAATCCCCATATCTTGGAGGAGCCAGCGAAGCCAAATGATTTTCGAAGTAATATGAACAAGAGCACGATATTCAGCCTTAGCACTATAACATACAACAACAATTTGCTTCTTATTTTTTCACGAAATAAGAAAGTCACCGAGAAAAATGCATAAGCCGATTGTGGATTGGCAATCAGTAATATCACCAGCCCAATCAGAGTCAAAGTACTTTTGTAGCATAAAGCGAGAAGCAGACGAGAAAAGCAAGCATTAGTATATAGTCCCTTTGATATAATTGATAATACGAAGAATAGCAGCGAAGTGAACGGATCGTGGTACAGACATAAACTGACTCACAATATGAATGACATAATTAATATCTAGTCTAGTGATTGTGAGATAGTTAAAACTTCCCACAAGCTGCCGGTAGAAGGTGGGATTAGATAGAGGAGTGCCATCGAAAGGAGAAAATTTAACATTCATTTCAAAAAGAGTGTCGAAAATCTTATTGTCTGTCAGTCCAGCGCGGTCAACAATGTCAGAAGCATATTTCACTTGAGAAAGGAAGTACCCTGTAAATAAGTGATTAACCTCAATGCCCAAGAAGTAGTGAAGAGTACCAAAATCTTTCATTTCGAAATAGGAACACATATAGGCTTTAAGGCGACATATGACATCCAAATCATCCTCAGTGATAATCATATCATTAACATATATCAGAAGAATAACAATGCCCTGTGAAGAGGAAGATGTGAACATAGCTAAATTATGAGTACTCTGAGAGAATTTATGGTCGAGAACAACGGTGAAGAGTTTGTCAAACCAAGCTCTGGGTGCTTGTTTAAGAGCATAGATAGCACGCCTAGTTTGCTGACTTGTCTAGAATAATGAGGTAATTTAGGAGGAGGTTGCATATAACCCTCTTTAGAGAGATCGCCATAAAGGAAGGCATTATTGACATCCATTTGATGAATGGTCTATTGTCGAATAGAGGCAACTAGAATAAGAGTTCAAATTGTGGTCATACAAGCGACGAGTGTAAAACTTTTCTCATAATCAATGTCATACTCTTGAGTAAAGCCCATTGTAACAAGACGGGCTGTGTATCGGTTAATAGAACCATCAGCCTTAGTTTTAATTTTATAAATCCATTTACACCCAACAATGGAATGTCTTGCAGGTAAAGTGGTGAGATCTAATGTGTTTATCTACTGGAGAGTAGCAAGTTCATCAGCTATATATAGCCTGTTGCCATTGAGGATTTAAGAAAATAATGCAGTAGGAGGTAGGTTTATGGAGAGATAGCATGGCAGAGAGATAACAATGACAATCTAATAGCTTGACTAGTGGGCGATGATCACAAGTCGGTCGTGGCATAGAATCCTCGATGGGACAGATAAAGTTAAGATAGGACGTAGAGTTATCAGCAGGTGGACATCTAAAAATAAAATTAGGGGGAGGAGTAGGTAATGGTGCTGGACCAGGAGCAAGAACATAAATAGGGAAGGAAGTGGACTGAGGATGAGAGGACGCAGTGGTAGAGGAGTCGGGAAATGGATCGACAGACAGAAAGGGCTTAGTTGAGGGCACATAATTTTTAGAAAGGGTATAGTACGGGGTATTTTTCTAGAAGGTGACATGTCTAGAGATACGAAGTCTTTTGGCAATTAGATCATAACAACGATAATTCTTTTGTTGGACTCCATTAAGACGCACATAGCTGTTTTTGTGTGAGTTTTATATGTTCTCGTTTTGGAAGAAGCACAAAACAGATGGCACCAAAGACACGGAGATAGGAGTAATCAGGTCTGGTACTAAATAAGCGTTCAAAAGGCAAGAGACTACCAGTAACCACGGAGGGAATGCAATTAATGAAGAAGGCAGATGTATGGATGGTTTCACCCCCAGAAGACAGAGGGACAGAGGAAGAAACGAATAAAGTACGGGCTGTTTCAACAAGTTATCGGTGTTTGCGTTCCGTAAACCCATTTTGTTGAGGGGTGTCGGAACAAAATAGTTGAGAAAAAGTCCCTTGAGATTTAAGAAAATCAAGAAATGCTTTAGACAGATATTCACCTCTGGAGTCGGATTGAAAAATTTTAATGGTTTTAAAAATTTGAGTTTTAATCATAGTGGTAAACTCAATGTAAATTTTTAAAAAATTCGATTAAAAACGAAGTAAATAAGTCCAGGTGTAATGAGAGTAATCATCAATAAACATAACATAATATAAAACCCCACCCATAGAGGTAATAGGGGCTTTTCCCCAGACATCATAATGCATAAGATTAAAAGGAGAGTTTGAAACATTAATACTATTATTAAAAGGAAGAGCTGTTTGTTTAGCCAGTTTACAAGCAGTACAAAAAAGATTTTTGTCTAATGTAGTTAGTCCTAACAACCCTTTTTTAACCATAAATTGAAGACGAAAAAAAGAAACATGCCCTAATCTAGAATGCTAAGGGATAAATGAAGAGGGATTGGGGATAAGTGCCGCTAAGGATGAACCAATAGGAGAAGAGATCTGTAATATGTCCATCACATATAAGCGTCCAACTCTATGGCCTGTCCCAACTGATGTCCCCGTGAACGGTGCTGCACAACAAAATCAGATGAATCAAATGAAATGAGCCCAAGATCACATAATTGTCTAACATATAAAAGTTACATAAATAGTTGAAGGACAAAGAGAACATCAGGAACAGACAAACCGTTGGTGGTGTTGATGAAAGCCTGTTGGGGAGAACGTGTGATAAATTTTTGGGTGGCCGAAGGGAAGCCTGTTAGGGAGAACGTGGTGAAGGATGACCTGGGGGTGGTCAGTAAGACTGCTGCTGTGGGCAAGGGCCCGCAATAAATACCGAAGACATAGTCGAGGAGATACCTCTGCGGGTTTTCTCAGTAATCAATTCCGTCATAGCCACTTCGACAGTGGGGAGAGGTTTATGGTGGAGCATGGCAGCTCGTATTGGTTCAAATTCGTCCCTGAGAGCCATAAGGAATTGGATTAGTCAAGTCTCCTTACGAAAGATTTTCCACAATTGCATATCAACAGTCTATTGTGGTTCCATAAGTTCTAATTGATCCAAAATAATAGACATGCTAGAATGAAAATTGGAGATAGTTTGCCCTAGCTGTTGCTGTAAGGCCCGAATATCTTGTTTAAACTTGTACTTTTTAGCAAAATTAGTTTGGATATATCAGTTTGCCAAAAAGTACCAAACCTTCTTTGCTGTACCACATTTGCCGAGCTGTATGCTAATAGATGGTATAATGGCATTGGCAATCCAGGTCAAGATCTTATTATTATTAATATCCCATTCTGCAAACTTAGAATCAGTCTCAGCAGGACATTTTTCTTTGCCAGTAACATAATTTCAAAGACCTTTTCTTTTTAAAAAATTTCTAAATAGCATTGACTAGTGACTATAATTGTTCTCATCAAGTTTAATTATAATAGGAATTTTAGAGTTGAAAGTCATAGCAAAAATTGCAGAAGTAACGGAAAGGAAAAGAAAAAAAAAGAAGGTGTAGAACCTGATTGCAGTATTTAGAGATGGAATTGGCAAAAACGGAGGCCGCGATTGAATTCGGATCACTGTCAAACCTTTAGAATAAGCATGGGTTGGTTAAAAAAAAGGTCAAAAAATGGCTGTGGTGTTTTTTTTTAACAGTAACTTAACTGCGTGAGGAAGATGCCGTTTAAACTAACGGCGTTAAGGAGGTACCGTTAAAACTAACGGCGAAAGAGGTAACGGCGCGTGAGGCGAGTGGCCTGGTGCGTGTGGAAGCTACGCGTGATCAGAGTGGCGGAATGATTGTATCTCTCTAGGCGCGTGAGAGAGAGTCTTGGCCTAATTTTGATGGCGTTGCAATCATCTCGTTGAGACGATGACAGTGGTTGTGCGGTGTGGGGGTTTCGACAGCGGTTTGGGCAAAGTTCGAGAAGAGTAAGTAGTGGTGGAAAGGTTGGAGGAGTTAGGGCAGTGGGTTGGTTGATCAGAAAGATTGCAGTGGGTTTGGTATGGCAAATAGTAGAAATTTCGAAACCTTCTCTCTAATACCATGTTAAGTTTAGAGAGAGAAGAAGAAAAGTGTATATTCTGTCTATTTTTGTATATGAATTACAAATGAAGAACCCCTATTTATAATAAGAATAGAAGAATTTAGACTAAAAACCCCTAAACTATAAAAAATATAAATAAGGAAATAAAGAGAAAATGAAAACTAAATTACAAGAGAACAAAGAAGGAAATATTAATTTAACACGGCTAAGGTAAAATAAGAGCAGTAGCGCACTACTTTACAGGTAATTTGCATTGTTTCTGCGTCACATCTTCATCGATTTGTAACTAAATATATAATTAAGTTGTATTACTTTAGAATTATGTTACACCGCCATTGAAAATTATGTTTGCCTCCTTTCATTTGGATCACATAGGGTTTATTTGCTCCATGAAGGTGACGTCAAATTCTGTGTAGGGTCAGATTCTAAATTAAATTATTGACACAATTAAATTAGTGTTTTTGTAAAACATGTGAAATCAAAATAACTAGTGAGTCAAATATTATTTTAATAGAATTCAATGAATATTTGAAATAAGAAGTAAAGTCTTGCATGGTTTTTAGACAATTTAAATTAAATTATATAATAGATTTTCATATAGGCACGATACTTGTAAGATTTACTTATAAATAATATAAATACAAAAACTAAAACTTAATAATTTGCGTAACAGTTGAAATACGTTGCTAGCTAATTCCCATTAGAACTTAATCACCACATGCAGCTAAAATATGTAAAACTTGATTGAACACATACGTCCATTCAAAGGGTGTTTGTTGAATTAATTATTAATTCGACCCTTAGTGGATTCTTTTATTACCAACATGATGTATAGTTCAATTAATTAATTTATTTATATATAGTTACATTAATATTGTTTGAGAAAAAACAAAGGGCATATATGTACTTATAATTACGTACCACTCAACTTTACGTTTTAAATAGAAGTTTGGTTTGATTGATACATGTGAATGTACTTTCCCGAAGAGATACTTATCACGTGAGTTTTGATTGCTCATCACAAATAGTCCCTTTTACTCTTTACTTTACTTTACTTTACTAGGGCAGCAAAAGGATAATCTATAAAATATTACACAAAAGGAATTTTTAAGGAGCTAGCCCTGTATGCATAATTGTGTATATATATATTAATTATTTCATTCTTTCTTTCTTTCTTTCTCAGGCTGAAGCTGAAGCTGATAATGATACTAACGTCTTTCTTATATAGCTATTAGATAAGGAGAACACGTACTACACTCTCAATCCAATATTAAATAAAATAAGATAAAATAAAAATTGATTAATGCTATACTTTCTGGTTTTATTAATTTACTGGTATCCATTCCTTGTGTGTTAGCGGGTTTTATATTTTTATAATATAAAACTTGTTAATACACCCAATAAGATTGTCAGGTAAATAAATCAAGGGACAATTAGCATTACATTCCTATTTTCTAAAATCCTAGTTTTCTAATATGTTTCAAAATAATAAGAATATTATTTTTCATACTTAAAAATAATAATTTTTGAATAATGTGCTTTAGTCAAATTTCAAACTCGCATGTATAGCTTTCACTATACTAGTGAACTCAATTAGTTGGTCAATACATTAGCAACAAATTATTTTATTATTTTAAACGTGTCTTCAACCTGTCTCTTTAATTAAAAAAGAATGATCTTAAAAAAATAAATCATCTCTCTATGTATATTCTTTTTCTTTGTACACGAACTTATCAGCAATACAATCTGGGACTGCTCTCCCCTGTTTACTGTTTGCCAAAAGGTTTTGAAGTTGCCCCTCAGGGCCGGATTTTAATTAAATCTTAATTACCCACTCTTCTAAAAGGTGAATATATATATAATGATATCACTCTTTCAAAGTCTATATATAATTGCATAAGGTTTTGTATATATGGAATCAATATTTACAATACAAACTCTTTTTAGAATAATTTCCCATGGACAAAAACATCTTATTCTCCAAACTTTTGTTTTGCATGAATTTATTTCCGTGAAAAGCAATTTTCAAATAATACGGTTCTTCTTTTAAGTGCCAATAATTTTTGGGATGTCATTTCGTCCTCCGGAAACTCCTTTATTGCATGAATGGCCTTTTCTTAATTCATTTCATAAAGTAATGATATAAATATTGAAAAAACTCCAAAACGATTACTGTTCATTAACAAATATGACATTAACAGGAAGGAAGAGAAAAAGGCAAAAAAAATTGATACCATAATTTGGCATTACATGCTTTAATACTCTCTCCATCATTCAAATTAAAATTTTCATTTGTTTTTAGGAAATCCTCAAATCAGATTATTTTTTCGTTATTAATTAGACATTATTGATGTACAAAATCTTACTACAAAGAATAAATAAGTTGAAGTTAATGCTTTTCAAACATGTGCAAAGGTTAGATCTGTGCTTTAAATCCAAGTAGTTAAGGATTAAAAATATTAATTAACCCAAAATATGCAGAAGTAGCTCATCATTTATACTTTAAAGGTTAATACTCTCTGAAATAGTTTCAGAAAGTGAGCTTACACAAGGTATGATTCACTACCCAAATCCCCTTCCGGCTAGGTTCCAAGGAAAACAAAACTGGAAAAATAAGAAGGGGTTTTGCTGATCCTAACAAGATCAATTTATTTACAAAGTATTCTCAACCTCCAATTTTTTTGCGACTAGTTACTTCTTTATATAATATATAAGAGAAAAAATAGCTGGTTACCACTTACCATATATATATATACACAGAGAGAATTTTAAAATAGAGCTCCATTAATATTTTCTCCTTCTAGTTAATGATACAACAAACTAACGTAATGCTACATCACTTCCAACGTATCCAGATTTGTTGATCATTGAATTAATACGACTCTCTTATCTGTGTGGATAATGATCATTGATATAACAAAGAAGTAACTCGGCACTTTTTTAATGCATCAAGGCATCAACCGATGAGAGGCTAGGGCGATCATATTAACCCTTATGTGAGGAGTTCAACATTATTGTTTTATTATGTTAACAAAAACAATATATATATATATATATATGTGTGTCGATCAGTGTGTTTAATTATCGCACATACAAGATAATTGGAATAATTGGGATGTAAATGAGCCAAAGAAATGAGTTCATGTGAATGAAGGCAGGCCAATAATAGGATTAGACGCTTATCTGTTTAGTTTGTATGTTTGCAACATTTTCGTAATATCATCATAAGAAATTAAAATGGAGCATCCATCACCCAGTCATATTCCTTAGACAAAATAGTGAAGTTCAGTATTTGTCTAAATCTATAATATCATTTTCCCCTCAGAGAACTTTCTCTGTTGATGGCATTTTCTTCTATAATTTATATAAAACCCCGGCCCGACTCGCTATATACAATCACAGGAGAGAATATATATGTGGACACTCTCAAAGCCTTTCCACGTGGTAGCATTGCCCCCTAGATGCATCGGTGGCGCCCATGCATGTGCGGTACTCCTTCTCCTCTTCTGATTTTATACGCGTCTGTAATTGCTAGATACTGACTAATATTGCCAACGTAACTTTGTAAGTGCTTTTGTAAATGCATGCTTACATATATGCCAGATTTGATATATACTTAATATTACATTTTACGCATTCATACAATAAATTAATTGTTAAAATGTACTGTCCATGCAATTAATTAAGAGTACATACCAAGAAAATAATCTGTATTAGGGAAAGAAAAAGGTTGGACTAGTAATAGTATGCATGAGAGAAAGTTCATATTAGCCAAGAATATATCTTAGAACCCTAGCTAGCTAGGAATTAAGAGAAAGAGATCGAAGGCAAGAGACAAAGGTTGGAGCAGGGGGTAGTCTATATATGTATGGAGAAAGATCGAAGGGGTTATATTGTTTTCTTGTAATGATTAATGGGCACACATGTGAATAGGGTGGGGTGGGGGTGGGTACGTTATTGATTTGTCTGTGTGGAATGGAGACAATGTTGGAAGCAAGGAACAATATCAATCTCTCTCTCTCTCTCTCTCTCTCTCATAATAGGGTAACATATCTCGTGATATATTTATATATATTAAGTCGTAACTCGTGTCAAATGTATTATTAATCATTTAAAAAATTATTTTTAATCTCAACCATATAATTTTTTTTTTATCCCTTTATATATTTTTATGATTAAAAAACTATAAGCCCTTATTATTATAGTCATAGATATAGTCTTTGGAGATTGATTTTTGTAATGGGCACCGGGAGCACCACGCCACCATGCGTGTCCTTAATTGCAACATCTAATTAGTATATAAATATAGTTCATGCATATATGAGTTTGCGTTATCACAAACTGCTTTCATATATATATATATACTAGATGTTTGCATATATACGTTATACGTGTGTAATGTAAATATAAATAAAAATAAATTAAAAAAGTAAATATTAATAAGTGGCATAGTAGTTGGGAGTCTAGCTTATTGTGTAGGCTAAAATAATAAACTTTTTTGTGAGAACCCAAGACTTGACACTACTTCAACAACAAATAAAATTAATTTTGATTTTATATAATAATAAATATAGGTGAGTTTGAGAAAAACAAAAACATATTCGTCTGCCCTCTTGTGTACCAAAAAGAAAAAAAGAGGCAGAAACATATTCTTCGATTGCCCGAACAACTATTGTTATATCGGAAATGATTGAATAAATAACAAACAAATTGTCAAATTGCCACGTTAATTTTGATCCTCAATTTATTCTTAGTTATATATTTTTGAGTATTTAACTCATTGGAACGTTAACTATTATAGTTTTTCAAAGTGGAACGTAAACAATTTTTTGTTTCAAATTGAAACTTAAACTACGAAAAAGTGTAAATTTGGAATTTCAGTCAAAGTTCGTTAAATAACCTAACGGATGTGGTTCCAAATTGAAACTTCTTCAAAACTTTGGCCTTGCTTTTTCTTCCATCCAAGTTCATCAAAGGGGATTTAGTTTAATTTGAGACTTAAATGGATGGATTTTTTTCACGAAATTGTCTTTGCGGTTAGTAGATCAATTTCAAAAGGTTTCCTCAAAAAATTCATATCGAAAGTTAGTGAAATTCAGACCGAAAGTGCACTAAAATGTTATATATTACGTAAAAAGAATTGATATTCAGACCATGATTATTTCACTAACTTTCATTATGCATTTTTTGATGAATTTTTTTGAATTTGATCTAGTCACCGCAAAGACCATCTCCACCAAGTTCCATGAAAAAATTCATCTACTTAAATCTCGAACTAAACTCCCTTAGATGAACTTGGATGGAAGAAAAAGGAGGGAAGGCCAAGGTTTTGAAAAAGTTTCAATTTGGAACCCCATCCGTTAAGTTATTTAACGGACTTTGACGGAAGTTCCAAATTGACATTTCTTCATAATTTGAGTTCCAATTTGAAACAAAAAATTATTTAAGTTCCACATGGAAAAGTGTAACAGTTAAGGTTCCAGGTTAAATACTCTATATTTTTCTTTTTGCCTTAATTTGTTAGCCGTAGCTAGATATACATGTCATATTTGTTATGCTAAACCTTTCTAACAATATAACAAGTTGTATCATTAACTATTAGGATTAATCTAATGGTCAAACCTTTCTAACACCCGACCAGCGGATGGTTTTGAGTTCGAATCACCCCTCTTCCGTTGATGTACTAAAAAAAGTTGATATCATATATACTTGACAGCAGTAGTCCAAGACAATATATATCCATTGGATTTTTCACATAATTAATTAGTTACCTATACAATCTACTTTATCTTGATTGATATTACTCATTTTCGCGAATAATAATTTTAGATGTAATCTATAAACCATCTTTATCGTGTTAGTTTTGTTTTGTTGATATTTTATGAAATAAAATATTCAAATAATAAATTTTCAGTTAAATCAGTCAAATGTTACCTTAAAGATTTGTAGTGGTTTTCGTTTAATTTTTTAAGGATAAATTAGTAGCGAAACTGAGCATTTGTAGTAATTTTCTAACCAAGAAAATAAAAGTTTCCTATAACTTTACATTGGAAAAATACTCAAACCATGCGACCTACCGTGTCAGTTTTTAGATTAAGGGGGTAAAGAAAGAGTAATACTACTGTACACATATGTATTGGATATGATTAATTTTTACTTAAAAAACTAATTATTTATAACTACAAATTCTTTTAATTTAGCGAGAATGAAATAATCAAACTTTTATAGTACATGAATTTAAAATGTAGATAGCCATCCGCGCCACATCAATTATATAATCAATAGATGTTACATCATTTCAATTACTTTTTCGAGTCAGCAATGTTAACTTTTAATTCTTAAACTATTTGGTAAGGGGTAGAATGGCACGTGTAGAAAGAGAGTGGAGAGAGAAAGAGAGAGGACAAAGGTGACGGCTGTTTTGAGAGAGAAATTAAGAGAAGTATAAATTCCCCGTGAGGAGCGTTTGGAGGCATCCAAAAATCACAACTAACATCCATTTTGATTCTTCCTTCTCTTCTTTCAATAACACCTTACATCTACCTACATACAAACAATGCATATTTATATATATACACACAATATGCATATATATCCATAAATGATTTGTATTTTCACCCTTGGGATCCAAACTATCTTCACGAGCCAACGATTCCTCCCCCATTCTTACTAGTCAGACCCCCACACCCCGTGTTAGCCTATTTATTGAAATAAAAGAATCGTAATGGACTATACAAATGGGGATAATCCTTCCCAATAAAACTTATCTTAAAGAAATTTGAAATTGATTGTTGGGGATTGAGCATGCATCACCGCCAGTTTCGAACTCCTCTTTAAAGATTTGCTTTTGCTTTAGATTCACATTATCATACCTACATCACCATCTGCTAAGGGATTACTCAACTACCCTAACAAACTACCACTGATGGAATACGAACTGTGTCCACTGCTGTGAAGAGTATACAGTCATACCATCTGAGTTAAAACTCCTTAGCGTATTTTAGGAATATCATATGGCGTTACATCAATTCCATTATTTGCATGCATGTAAAATATTTTACCAATTTTTTTTTGGAAAAATGTACATCCCAAAAATGATAACACAAAACAGAATGTATATCAATTAGAGGTTCCGTATATAATTAATCTTATAAAAGATTAATTATTTCCTAATTAAAGTGTCTAGGATGGTAACCGCAATGCCACCAAATTACTATTGGTAGCAAGGTTTAAGTTAAATAAATTAATAATTAGAATGTGGTCCAATCATATTCTCTCTCAAGATTTCTGCTTCTTTTTTTTTTGTATCAAGATAGACATAAACACCCTTATGTTATAATTGATCTAGAAAGAATATATATTATGTTCGCACACGCAGAAAGTGATACATCGTATTGAATTCCTATTTTTCATTCAATTCTCCAGACTCATACTAATTTCAAACGTTACAGTTCAGTGCTTCAATTCATTTTCATAAATCATAAGGTTTCAACGTAATATTTGATTTTTTAAGTTTTAAACGTGTCACATTCGAATAATTATACTAGCATTATAACCGATCAATATTCACGTATACGATGCACTTTGCACCACATATATAAGAAGCTAAAAGTTTTGGAACATAATAATACGTTGTCCATATATATGTTTAACAAAACATATATGCCAGCCAAAGTGTTGTATATAGGGGTTAAATAAAGTTTTACATTACTTCATGCTAGACACAAAGCACACGCGATATGTGCACATGCACCTGCTTCCCACACGAATATAATTTTAAGTTAGAGTTAAAAAAAAAACGAAACGGTAGGTAGCTTAAAGATTAGGATCACTCGTACCAACAAAGAAGTTGTGGGCTCAAATTTTGGCATAAGGTGTTTTTTTTTTCAACATAAATGGCAACATGGGTAAAATAGGATAATTACCACAAGTTGGTGTCATAAACAAATCCAATGCGTTTTGGTTTATATACACACATATTATAACACGTACACAAAAAAATGTTGACACCAAGATTAATTTGAACTAACAATTTCTTTAATACTAATGTTGACACTAAGTACCATTGACCTACCTCGCTTTAAATCAGGTGTTGACACGTATTACATGCGCTTTATGTTTAGTAATAAGAATAAGTTTAAAGGGATGTCAAATATTATCTACGAAGTGAATCTACTATTAAAAATTGTAAAAATAAGAGGCATTTTATAGAAAAGGGACAATATTGTAGTTTTGCGTGTAAGAATCATATTAATTAGGTTTGATATTTTTGTTGTGTGGAGAATGAGGAGAGAGGGTAATGTGAGAAGCAAACAAGCGAAGTGCTGATACCACTGATTTCAGGGCCGGTGGCTTAGCTCTTCTCCTTTTTAAAGGGCTAGCTTCAGAGCTATTATAGATGTATACGTACTCACATCATATAAGGAGGAGGAAATTTTATAGAGAGAGAGAGAGAGTTACAAGAAGAATGGTTTCTAGGGAGCACAAGAAAAGGGCAGTTGTACTGCATGAGAAGCTGCAGCTTCTTCGTTCCATTACTAACTCTCATGCAGTAATTCCGTTCCTTTCGATCTGACTTCTCTCAGCCTTTACCTCTTTATTTCTGACTATGTATATATAGAAAGAGAACATTTGTATCTGATGAACTTATATCCTTCTATTCTTTTTGCTTTAATTCACTTCTCTCTTATATAATACCTAATAGAATTGGAGCATTCAAGGCTTTTATTTCTCGACGTAGGATGTATGTACGTACAGTCTTCACACCCATAAAACGTCTAGCATATTCTTGAATCGAGTACGTGAACAGAATATATTGGGTGACCTGCAACACATGCGGTTGTTTAATTTAGCCAATAATATTGATGAAATATCGATATGATATACTAGATTCAGAGATTCCAACCTAGACAGGGCTTTATATTTGGCAGTGACAAATCATTGATTTTGATGTAGTGATTCCAGCCCATACATGGCTTTAGTTTTCTGATATGGTCTCGCCAGCATTTAACCTATTAGGAAGAAAATAAAAGAAACAAACTAATTAATTTGGGCAAATGGGTTTTATATAAGGTTTTATTGGAGTTGAACCTAAAATCAATTAGTTATATTTGTAAGGCGTGGAGTGGCTTTAGAGTTTTGTATACATCATTATATTTCAGCGGTTTAATTAATTTTTCAAGGATCAATTTGTAATCTCTTAACACTTCTAACTGTAAGCTTGTGCATGTGTGTAATTTTTACTGCCAGCAAAGCAACAAATCCATTATATTAGACGCGTCAAAGTACATAGAAGAGCTAAAGCACAAAGTAGAAACATTGAATCAAGACGTAGCAACCGAACAAAGTTCATATCATCACCAGAATTCAGGGCCCGTGGTATATTATTTTAACACCACCTCTATGTATCCTACTATAGTTAAGCTGATCTTCTCTCTCCCTATCTCTCTATATATATATCAATTTTTTTCTGACAATAACATATACGCATCAACATAATTCCTTGACCAGCTGTTTTGGCAAACATGCATCGATAGAAGTACAGTGTTTTGATAGCTCATATACTAATCGATGCATGTCTACCACATAAATTGGTGTATAATTAAATTAAAAGTCAGATAAGTTGGTCTATAACTCTACATGTATCGTTACTCATTCTCTTTGGGAGGTTTTAGGTAATTTGAGTTTAATCAGTCGGTCTAGGCGGGTTGTGACTAATTATGAATAATATATGCATGTTTGAAGGTTGAAGTAGAAACCCTAGAAAAGGGTTATATGGTGAATATACAGTCAGAAAAGAGTTGCCCTGGTTTGCTTGTGTCCATATTGGAAGTTTTTGAAGAGCTGGGTCTTAATGTTCTGCAAGCTACGGCTTCATGCACAGACACCTTTCGATTGGAAGCTCTCGGTGGAGAAGTAAGATGTTCCTGAATTTGTACTCTTAACAATAATGTATAATTTTAGTCGTCCCATCTACTACACCATGCATAGTTGTCGCCTATTCCTATCTTATTGCAGGTGCACATATGGCTATTCCATGTCATAGATTGAACCATTAATGCATAAAGTTCACTTCATTTTGGTTGTTTTAACGGAAGTTAAAATTGTTTGTGGAATAACGAATTTCTTATGTTAACAATATTAATTTAGAGATACCCTTGTTTTCATAATCCTTTTAATTACTCTTGAAACTTAACCTTTTAATTAACTTTTGTTAAGTTCCAGGGGTAACTAAAAGGATTATGATAATAATGATGGTATCTCTAATTATGCTATTAATACACAGGTACTTCAATGTGCATAAGCATGTAAACCCTCCTATATTAATTCAATAATTAGAGATACTTCCTGTTTTTTTAATCTTTCGAGTTACCCATGAGAACTTTTAATCTTTCGAGTTATACTTGAGAACTTCCAAACATCATTAAATTTTAGGAGGTAACTCAAAGAATTATGAAAATAGAGTTATATCTAATTATGCTATTAATATAGGACATAATTTTAAAAAGCCCAATTTCTGATTTTAAAACATATTTGATAGACCCCAAGGAGTAAGAGAGAGATTAAGAGCTCGCTCCTGTATGCAGCAAGTCGTAGGTTTTTAATCCGTCCCTCACCTTCTTCAATTGGAACAACCAAATAATACTATCAAATTATGTACCCTTTTAATGGACAAAAATCTCTGCATCATAGCCTGCTCTAGCTAGGCGGAATTTACATACATACATACATATATATATATATATATTATTTGTTTGGAAAATGTTTTTTTTATTTGGTATGTTTGCCAATAAGTTCTTACGACATACAGTACATAAATTGAACATTACAAGAGTACAACCTATATAATTCATGCTAATAAGAACATGCAATAAGAGTTATCTGGTAAGATTAACACTACTCTATTAATTTTGGTAAAGAATAATTTCATGCACGCTTGTTTTGACAAATGTTTGAATCTTATTAGTTAGGAAGATTTTCACATCCTTTTTCAGAAAAATCTATAATATTATTATAGTTTAAATGAGAAACGACATCTAAGCAGACTTCAAGTGGCCAGTTGAACTGATTGAAACCTCGATTGCTTCCCATAATATTAGATTTAAATGTGTTGTACGTAGCATTCTTGGATGAATTATATATATAAAGTGACATATATAGCGTATGTGTGATTGTTAGATTGGGTCCAACCCAAATTTTTTTTTTTTTATAACGGATGAAATGACTTTTAAGGTCTGACATATTAATTTGCCAGGTTTTAATTTTGCACCTAAAATTTATATTTTGCAACATATAAATATACAGACACTCACATAAAAAGCCCCCATATATCGTCAACTTTCTTGGACTAACTCGTGCACGTTAAGCATGACTAGCGCCTGGATTTTCTGGACTAGAGATTCCATTAAAAAGGAAAAAGAAAGACATGTTTATATAAATTTCCTGCATTAAACTAATTAACGACCTTTATTTATTTGTTCTCAAATTTTGTGTGTGATGGCACGTACAGAATGAAGAAATTGGAGAAAGCATCAATGCCCACGTGGTTGAGCAAGCAGTTTCACAGGCGATTATGAACTGGAGTACTGGAAGTAATGAGCAAGACTGAGTAAATAAATTTAAATTTTGTTCTTTGAACTTTGTTCAATATTTTCTTTAATTTATAGCTAGCTGCCTAGCTAGCTATATGGTTAGGTTAATTGGTTATGTTTTCTATTTATCTTCCCAAAAACATAAGCTAGATCGATCTGGATCAAAGATCCTACGACGCTTAGCTTTTATCAAAGTTCAAGCACTAGGGAAACAAATTAAATTAACAACTCTAGCTAGCGGATGGAGCTAGAGTTTAGTTTTCCTTTTTTGCTTCATGTAAAATGCAAACATAAACGAAAATCCTCTCGCCTGTGATGGTTCCATGTGCTACACGTAATAGAAAAATTAAACCTAATGGAGACGTGTATTGGTTAAACCTAAAGCAATTCTTTAATAATTCCCTCCTTTATCCGGCCTTGAAAATTCCTCTATATACGGTGTTCATTACTTGACCTTTTGATTTTTGGTAATTTGGAAGTAATGCATAGTGTTACGTACACCAATTACAATTAATGACATTTATTTTCTTTGTTGAATATTTTCAATGTATTTTCTATTACGGGAGACAACACTTTGTGAAACCTATGGGGTATTTTTTGGAGAAAAAAAAATATGTTAGGAACTATGTACTGAAATTTATACTTGAAGATATTTAAGTAAAATTTAAAATAACTTAAAGTCAACATAGCACAAAACTTCACCTGTAGCCACTTCTCTCTCACTCTTAGATTTGTTTCTTCCTCTCCTCTTTTCTCTTCTTCTTCTTCTTCTTCATGTACACCACAACCTAATTTTAATTAGCCCTAAATAGAAAGAAGTAATTTGTAGTAATGTTCACATTCGATATTTGAGTTGTATGAAGTATTACTATTAATGCAATTATATATGTTTGCGTTGAAATTTTGTGATTTTAAATATTTTTTGTGTGTTTTGAATTTTGCTCCGGTCGCTTAGTTAGATTTTTGGCTCCGCCACCGGATGTGACCACTAATTTGAACAACGTATGTGATACCATGCATATATAGTTAATTATATATACCCTAGCAAGGAGTTTCTACCTTAAATCAAATTAAGAGTTGAGTTCAATTTTGGCACTTCTATATTAAGGATATATTAATTTTTAACTTAATCAATAATGGAGAACCAAACTTGTAAGATCTGGTCTATATATTAATTGTGTACTCAAGAGAAAGTGTATTCTTAATTTGAAAAAATGGAAAAAAATAATAATTTAGGATTTGGAGAATGTATCTTCATATTATTTGACAAGGAATGAAATAGGAAGAGTGCAACTCCAACAAACATGGAATGGTAGTACAGTAGGCCCAGGTTCATCGATCAGTAATAGCTTTGTCTCTATTAAGCTGGAGATTAATTAACATTAATACGGTTATAATAATAGGGTTTATTAATTACCAAGGCTGAGCTAGCTAGCCAACAGTTTCCTTGCCTGAGGACGGATAATTAAACAACGAAATTAAGTGTGATTGCGATCGAGCGTAATCATTACTAACCAAACATTGTAAGTGAAGCTTGTCTTTTATTATCAAATATATATCTAGAAAATAATAAGAAAGATTCAAAATCTATTTTCCAGAAATCACCGAATTTTTTTTTTTTTTAAATTAAATCCCTCTAACTCGAACGTCTTAAATGGCAGGGGATATGATACAAAAATCAATGGCTAGATCTTATAAATGTCCTGCGGCCAAAACGTTAAAAAAGTATGAACGAGTGTTGGTATAAATATATATATATATATATATATTTAAAAAAAGAAGAAGACAGTCTTTATATCCTAGAGAATTACAGCTACGACAATTAAATGTTAACTGTTCATTACCCTATTTGATCTCAACTTTAATAGTCTGCAAACTTATGCTTACGCAGAATAATAAATTATTTAACAGATCCTAAATACAAAAGGAATTTTTTTTTTTTTAGTTGATGCTTGAAATGGAGCTAAATCCTCAAACTTTAATAACCTTAACCTTGATCTAATTTTAAGAACCAAAATGATGGTATGTGTGTGATAATAATAAATTGCGTAAAACCAGTCGAGTCTATAATATATTAATGTTTCCTATTTGGGTTTGGATTGACTGGTATTAGCTTAATTCATTCGTCCAAACAACTTGATCCACACACTTTGAAGATAAATCCACTGTTGCCATTCCTATCTGTTGTTTGGGCCAGGCCCACATTTTATGATCCGACACCCTAAATTTTTGGTAGTTATGTGCACAAAGCACAATCAATCACGGAGGTACGAAAACAACTATGCACGTTATATTTTATTGGAATTTATTGACTTAATTCTCGCACTAATAGTTATATTTGAAAAAAATCTCTTAAAATAATTTTTATTATACTTAACCCCCTAAAATTTGACGCCGTGAAGATTCCGTCCAAAATTATTATTTTTTAAGATCTTGCCTTTTTCTCTCTCATTTAACCAGAAAATCCCTAAATTCATCAAAAAGTAGACTTTAATTCTTTCACAGTGAGCACTGCCACCACTATTTCATCCCTTCATCGATCGCTCTGTTAACAACGAGATAGCCGGAACCTGCCATCCAAACCTATTTTAGCTGCTGCCATTACTTCTTCGACGACAAAACGTTGACCTCTGCCGTGCCGATAACAAATCCATTGTCAATTTCCTCAAAGAATTCCTTATCGAAAACACAAATTCAATTTTATTAAACCAAAATTTTGCTAAATTCCTTGCCTAAACATATATGGCCAAGAATTTGCTTATATATGCTCAAATCTTCTGTCGGCTTGGTGTTATGTTTTTAAAAGTGCATTGTTTTTTTGATGGGGGAGGGAGAATCTACTTATATATATGGCCAAGAAGATACATATATATGACTTTTAATTTAAGTGAGAATGAGAACGTGGGTTTTAATTAGGGTTTTTAATTTGAAATGATTTCAGTTTGAATCTCAATGTGCATGCTATATATATATATATATCTTTGTCACCTTTGACTCTGCCCCGTACTAGTCCCAAGATTTCGATTCTTACCCCTCCGACCTCGATTTCCCACCCTCCTCCAATCCCCCTTATCCCCATCGCCTATTCACCGATTGATCTTCACTCGAAGATATATATATATACACATGTATATATATATGTATATAAATGATTAAAAGAAGAAGAAAAGGATGGGTATTTTGGTTTAGGGAAGAAGAGAAAGGGCAAAATCGTCAAAAAAATTAATTTTGGACAGAATCTTCACGGTGTCAGATTTTAGGGGATTAAGTTTAATAAAAAAATCTTTGGGGGGGGGGTTCTCAAATATGGCTATTAGCACAGGGGGTTAAGTAAATAAACCCCTATTTTATTTAGGGGTAAAATATAAAAGGTGTGCAGTGTTTCAAGTAATACATATAATATTTAATCTGGGGGTAGAAATAAGAAAAGCTTTGAAATGCACTAGGCACATTTAAGTTAAAAAAGTACAAAAGTATTTAGTGGCTTGTCACTTTCTTCACGGCCAAACCATTTAGAATTTGGAACATTGTTTTGGCAACGAGTTGCCAATTTAATATGATATTTCGACATCAGTTATTCTTCACCGAATTTGTATCTCAAATTCGGTAACTTATTATCGAAATGTCATACTATTTTTTGTAAATCATTGCTAAATGATTATACCAAATCTAGCACTGTGTGGCTAACTGAAGAAAAATGATTATGCATAATGAACCACTTTTAATCTTTGAAGAGTTAGTAACACTTTTGACACCCGAAGTATGCTATATGTCTCACTTTTGTCCGTAATGTTTCGATTTGGGTTAAACTCCAAAGTTTAGAAAGTGTTCCAATGTAGTCCAATTAGTAACGAGTTATTAATGTTTCAAGGATTTGGGCATCTAAATATCACTTTTATGGTACGTTTACCTATATAGTTTAGCAATCCAATTATATATGGTACTCTCTTTGCATTGTTTCTCTATTATTTAATAGAATCCAAAGTTGTTTTGTAAACAGCATTTAGGACAAAAGAGTAGCTCCAATTAGATAGAGCGATGTTATTAAAACTCAAGTTTTAACAATAAACTGACCATTATAGATTATTCTTCTAATACATAAACATAAACATTACATTGTAAAAGTCCCATCCTACCATCATTAACTCCATTATTCTACAGCAATTGACGATTTGTTATAGTCATTACATATGGGTATTTATACATCATATACCTTCCAATCATCAATGAACCCAATGCAATACATCCATATCTTCTCCTTTACTTTGCTCCACTTACATTCATTCTCCATCCTGCAGATTCTTCTTACAAACCAGTAATTACAACTTTTTAACGAGCATACATAGGTGGGTCAACCCAAAAGAAATACTCGCATCCATGTTCCTGAAATATTAATTTAAAAATTTTCATTTATAGCAAATCTAGTTGGACATGTATATATGAAACCTCATGGATCTAATTTTATATATATATATATATAACCCAAATCTTACCCCATCTGGACATGTACGAAATCTCCTACCCAGATTATGCTCAGTCCATGATGTGATGACCTTTGATGGCCTTATGCAGAAGCATAGATGTCTCCAAATCATATCCTTTTACTTCTTCTTTGTGTATGGAAAAAATGACTTTGTATCTCTTTCACTATATATGTATATATCGACCCATATAGATATATATTGCAGATGTGATGGGAACTTCAAGCATTTTGGCGTGAAAATCACATATCAAATAACTCTTTTGCCTTCAAACATGTTAATTCCGTCAACAATTTTAATGGGCCATTACTAATTAGACTACAATGGAATACTTTCTAAACTTTGGGATTTAATGTGCCTAAATCAAAACATTGGGGATAAAAGTGAGACAACAAAGTGACTGAATTATCTGTACAAAAACATAAATTTAGTGCATATAAATATTTGATTTGAAGTTTTACATTTTTATTTTTTTGTGTGTGTAACTGATAAGGGAGGGGGGGGGGGAAGGTTATTTATATATTATATATATATATGTTTACATAAAGTGATGTGGTCTATCTAGTGGTGTTTTAAGATTTTTAGTGTACTTTTATGATAATTTTAAATATTCAATAATTTTAAGTTATTTTTGTGGTGTAAATAGATAAAACCAAGGGCTCCGCTTGCCATACCAGATGAAAATACTAATTAGGATATAAAACACCAAATTAAATAATCCTACTTTGAAGGTGGAATTATTTAATCCAGTATTTTGTAGGACAAGCCATTAAGTCAGTATAGTTTATCGGATGCTATATTCTATTTAAACTTACAACAAACATATAATAGAAATATTTAATCCCATTCAATTCTTAATTCGACAATCCAAACATAGCCAAAAAGTAGAACCTCGGGATTTTAAGAGTGAGAAAAATCTTGTTACTTGTTATTCTTTGGTTTTACTTTGAGGCCCAATGTACACCTATTGCACATCTAAGGGCTACAAATTTTATTACATACACGTGCATATATATATATAAATATACACTTTTATAAAGATGTTTAGGGGTCGATCTAAGCATGTGATTTGCAAGATGAATTAGCTAAGAGCCTAAGACAAACAATTTTCAATGAATTGAGTTCAAAAGTAACAAAGCACAAATCATAACTCGAATATCTACACAAAAGTATAATGTTTTCAGTAAAAGTTAATTAAATTTATTGACATTTTGTTTATAGCTTCTTTCTGCTTAAATTGTCACGCATATTTTTATAATTATTTAGAAGAAAATTTTACATCACTTACAACAATTGCGCCAAACCCACCTCCCCCCCCAAATTAAAAGAGAGAGAAATTGCAACCTTTTTAATTATTATATATATATATATATATATTTAATTTTTGTAATTACAATTCAAAGTTATATTGCAAGTTTTCCTCATTCCTCTCTCAATTTTGTCAAACAGAATTTCTTAACCCTATTCAATTCTTAATTCGACATTCCAAACATAGCCAAAAAGTAGAACCTCAAGATTTTAAGAGTGAGAAAAATCTTGTTACTTGTTATTCTTTGGTTTTACTTTGAGGCCCAATGTACATCTATTGCACATCTAAGGGCTACAAATTTTATTACATACACGTGTATATATATATAAAATATACACTTTTATAAAGATGTTTAGGGGTCGATCTAAGCACGTGATTTGCAAGATGAATTAGCTAAGAGCCTAATGACAAACAATTTTCAATGAATTGAGTTCAAAAGTAACAAAGCACAAATCATAACTCGAATATCTACACGAAAGTAAAATGTTTTCAGTAAAAGTTGATTAAATTTATTGACATTTTGTTTATAGCTTCTTTCCGCTTAAATTGTCACGCATATTTTTATAATTATATCAACATTAGAAGAAAATTTTACATCACTTACAACTCCCCCTTAAAGCGCGCCAAACCCCCCCCCCCCCCCCCCCCCCAAAAAAAAAAAAAAAAAGAGAGAGAAATTTTGCAACCTTTTTAATTATTTATATATATATATATATATTTATTTAATTTTTGTAACTACAATTCAAAGTTATATTGCAAGTTTTCCTCATTCCTCTCTCAATTTTGTCAAACAGAATTTCTTCTACTTCTGATATCCATGAAAGAGGCCCTAGTAATCTGCACTGTCAAATGCGGATTCTTGAGTGCAAAAGCATCAAATCTAGCAGAAAAAACAATGTCCTCCATGTTCTTAACAATAAAATTCAAAGCCGTCTCCTTTAAATTCTGGTTGCAACATGTATCCGATATCTCCAACACATCGAGCGCACTGGCGGAGCTCAAAGAATCCAGCATCTCACGTTCGCAAAATTTCTGCAAGAATGGGATTTCGTATTTATCTGCTGCTATTGAGAGTGAGTAGACATGCTTTTCAACTTTATCTTTAGGTAAGTGTCCACTGTAGAGGAACTGTAATAGTGTTTTAAGCTCTTCGTAGTTCAATTCGGACAGTGTTATAGTCTCATCTGGCGCTGCTTTGCATCCATCGGAATCTAGAAGGTTTTTAAATATACTTGATCTTGCTGCCTGCAAACAAATATTAATTATGCATACATGAGGCTAATTAAATAAATTGCATGCATTCGTAAATTTGGGAGCACAAGAGATCAGAGGGGTAGAGTCACCAGCAATGCTCTATGTGCGGGTATGGACGGTCCATTGCTGCCGGGCTTAACTTGAATATCAGTGTGAATTTGATCTCTAAATGCAGAAACAAATCCACCCAAAAAGTTTAACTTGTCACTTAGTTCCTCTTCCAGATCCTTCATTTCCTTCAACCATTTGAGAGTATTTGCAAATCCCTGTAGACAGTACAATATTAGAAGGCATGCTACGATTTTCACTCAAGTTTTGCATCAGATTTACTTTCCACTGATTTCAATTAAAAAAGCTATCTTTGCTTCATCAATCATCGAAGGACTAGTTTGGACAATAAGTGATGACCCAAAGGCAGGGGACAACGTACAGATCGAGAAAATAAAATGAGTTTCGCACTTGGAGAGCAAAATGTAAGTTATTATAACAAATGGGCCGGGGAATGCAGGTTTCAGATAACCAAAACTCTTATCATAGTGTAAATTAATCATCTCTCTAAGAAATTGATGGAAAAATAAGAGGCAGCCATATATGTATAGAATTTAGAATCTTTTGGGAGGAGAATTTACTCGAAATATTGTGCAAGTCTAATTTCTAAATAATATAGCAGTACGTACACTTATCAGCATAATATATGGTGGTATTTAAGAGTATCTCTAATACATTAAGTGCTCATTTTGTTCAAGTTTTTATTTGTTATTGAAATCTTAAATTGGTAAATTCACACGAGGAGAGTCTTTTATAGTTCATGTCAAGAGGTTGAATTATAAGTTGTCATGTAAAACTAACATTATGGACTCTAAGTCTAAACAAAAGTTTAAACCAAACAACCAGTAAAAGAAGTACAGCAATGTGCAACGGGTTAGATCATGTGTTTTCCTATAGCTTTCACTGGGCCGAGTGTGGCTATATATAGCCATGAAGAGAAATTGGAGTTTTTTTTCCAAACTAAGCCACATTTTAAAGTTATTAACCAAACGAAACCACTTTTCAACATATTTGTCAAACTAGCACGCTTTTTAAAATAGTGATTCAACTTAAAATAGTGATTTCGAATCACTATTTTTCCATTAAAATAGTGATTTGAAATCACTAATTTAAAAAGTGTGCTAGTTTGGTAAATATGTTAAAAAATGTTTTAGTTTGGCTAATAACTTTAAAAAAGTGGTTTATTTTGTCAAAAAATTCGAGAAATTGAGATTGTTCGTAGATTAATCGTTTAAATGATAAATAAAAGTACATTAGTCACCAATGATGCAAGTGTACACTATTTTGTAGTCAATTAGTTGTTAAAGACACTCTTGTGGCTTGTTTGGTTCAAGATTTAAACTGTTCCGGGAATGTTAAATTCCATTTTGAAATGATTTCCAGCGTTTGGTTCAAGTTTTAGGTCCGGAATAAATGATTCCAGGAACCAACCTTTCCTCCCAAGTTCTCCCATTTAAATCATAAGGAATAAGCTATTACTGGTGGGCATTTTTTTTAATTTTTCTTATTAGGACTAAAATAACTCTTTTCCTTATGAATAAATAATTCTTTTGCCATCTTAGTATGAAAGTATTGTTTGGAATTTTTTTTTCTAGTTAGGTTGCTGCACAAAAAAAAAAAAAATTTGTTTAGAACTTTTTTCTTTTCTTTTTTCCTGTTGTAATTTTTTTTTAATTACAAAAATTGTAATTTTTGTAGGATAGTTAATAGGCATGTGTAATTTTTGTAATTTATTATAGTAATTGTCGATTTTGAAAAATTAGTAGGAGATGTCTTCTCATCTTATAAAATGAAGGGGTAATTGTCCCGATTGAACCAAATTAATGTAATGTGATTTCATGGCATCCTTGCTAGCTTTTCAAGAATAAGGATCATTTCTCACAAAACTCAAACCAAATGAGAGGCCTGTTTGGAACTCAAATCAAGGGCAATAAAAAAAAGGCTTATAGAGAAAGTCAACTGAATATTTTTTTTTTAAATAAGGGCCTAATTTTATGATTATATGTGTCTTGGACATCCCAACCTTAAAATAAACATCCTAAAAGATGGACTTTTTATTTTATTGATAATAGACAGCAGTCTTATTTTTCACTGCAACAAACTTTGCCCAACCCATATTTTGCAAGAACTTTGCAGTATAGCAAAGTTATACCATCCATATATTGCAATGTGAACTTTGCAGTCTATATTTTATTTTTGGTGCAAAGTTCAATTGCTCCATAACTGCAATAAACTTGCAGTTCATATTTTACCAATATGAACTTTGCAGCATATTTTTTGTGTAAATTCTAAAAAGGGTCATATTTTTTGGTACATAACATAAAAGGGGTATTTTAGGTATTCAAATATCATTTTATCAAAATATCTCTTAATATTTTAAATAAGGCCCTTCTCAATGTATAATAAATTCTCAAAATCAATAGCAAAATCAATTATACTTTTACACTTTCCAAAATTTATTTCACTTTACTTTCTCTCTCTAAAGAAACTTTTGAAAATACCATAACTTTAAATTCAAAAATCAAAATTAAATAAAATTTATATATTTAAAACATACTCGTCGAGATCTATAAAATAAGATTCATTGTGACTATTATTTTGAAATTTTTAAATGAGAATTTTAGTTGGTTGAAAAAAACTCAAACAAAAATCAAATTCACTTTTCAACGTACTTCTAAATTCTATCAAACACCATATTTTAAAAACTCAACTCAAAACATCCACCAAACAAGCCCTTAATATTTATTCTCAACATTACATGTACGTGTTATAGTGATTATGTGTTAGTTATAATACATGATGATGAGGATAAATATTATAGGTGTCCTCAACAGCTACCCTATTTTTTGTGCACAAGAAGTATTTAATTTAAAACAACATAAATAGAATAGAAATTAAAGAAAAATGTTTGCTCGATGGTTAAAAGTATTCTTACCAAAGATAAGGTCCTGGATTCAATCAAAACTAAGCACTTCTACGTTCCTTTGAAAAATATGATAAAGTGGTAAAATTTAAAATTTACACGAATTCGTTGTAATTTCTTAGTTACGTAACATTACTTTTTGACGAATCAAAGGTAGGTGAGGGTTGCCAACAGCTCAAGTTAATTTGTTTCAAAGATAAAGATGAATAAAACCAATTGGAATACATACCTCACCGGTAATACTCAATTAATAATAATAATAAGAAAAAACAGCAGGTTCTGATACAATCCATTTTATATCTCTTTTCTTTTTTTGGTAAATCATAACAAATCCCATTTATACCCAGTTGGCTGCAGTATGGTATATACCTTAAACTGCCTCAACTTGGGTCCATCGATCCTTTCTTACCGTATAGCAATTAGAATTTCGTTATGACTAGGTTCGTAGTTCATACAGAGTTTCAGTTGATTAAGCCTACCCTGACTATTTATAAACACTTAAAAAAAATGCATGAGACAAACAATTGATCAAAAAATTAATCATCTTCTTCGTAGTTCATCAAATGCTGAATGATCAGGAATATTATATTTCTATCCAATTAACAATATATATTAAAAACATCACACACGCAAAAAAAGTAGAAATAAAAATTAGTACCTTGGTGGAATTGGGAGGGACAGTGGAGAAGGATGATTTATCGGCGGGTACCTTATCAGTATCGAGTTTGTTAGTGAAGGCGATAATGGTTTTGGCACCCTCGTAACAAGCTGCACAAATAGTATTCCTAGGAGGCCTCAATATGAAGGGCATCGAACTACATATTGAGCAATCCATTTCTCTCTTCCTTAATTATTTTTTAGCCTTTCTCGATCACCCCTTATTTTGCATCTACCAAATAGTTATTGGCACAAAAATCACAAGCAAGAAGCTGCTGATGAAGAAGAAGAAGATGATGATGAAGAGACCCTCTTTTCTGTCTTTGTTCTGACTCTTAACTCTTTTTTCTCCTTCATTGTTTATTCTGACAATTTATAATATGCATTTTCCTCACTCCTTTTTTTTAATTCCTGGTTGATGACTTGAAAAAGAAACAACTATAGTTAATGCTTTCCTTTGAGGTAAACTGTTAAGATTCTCGCAAGACAAAATATTACATTGTTCCAAATTAAAACTCTACTCTAGTAGGTTAATTAGTGACTCATATTCTGTTATGTTATTTAATTAATTTTGTACATCAACTCTATATCAAATAAGAAAGACTATTAATTTGAAATTAATAAAATAGTAAAATACATGCATCTTTAAATATTAATCATTACTGATGGAGCAGAGTACGCGTTTGTATATACTAGGTTCTAACCCGTGCAAGACACGGGTGGGCGATTTACATTTCACAAATTTATGTATAGTACAGAAAATAAATAATCCACTTCAATTGTCTAATTTGATTCGTGTGAACACTTAGTAAATTAAGAATGCAAACGATGCGATAAAGAAAGAAAGAAAGAAATAAATGAATACACATTCCTTGCGATGAATTATTTATGCAAAAAGATTTCATACCCTTTGCTTACTATATTTAGCGTGCATAGAGATAATCTTATAACACCTTCAATGGTAAATGAATTACATGCATTAAAACTTTCAATTTGGTGTGTAATTAAGTATGGGGCCAAAGATTAGTATAACTAATACTACCTCTAATCTACAAACTCCAATGTTCAATATAATCAAAAAATCTAAAAATCATAGTAAAGCATACAATTTTATATCACATTTTGCTATCATCTTTATATGGTTGTATTTGCTAACTTTATTATTGACTTTTCGCTTGGATTCTTCTTCCATATTATCTAAGGTAGCAGTTGAAGATGATTCATGGAATAAATTAAAATGTAATAATTTGTGCATCATGTAGTGTAAATTTAGCAAACTGAAATTATATTTTTCTTGAGAAAACGCATACAATTAATAAATATTAATGAATAAGTACATTTAATACACGTTAATGACATATTAAATGGATGAATTTCCTCCATAATACTATCATGTAAATTACGCTAGGAATTTACATTGAGAGTTACCAAGATTGTCTTAGTAGTAGACTAGCTTATGCCGGTGGATCAAAATGCTTGATTATATAATAGATACGGATGAAACAATTTTTTGTTTCAAATTCTTTATTTACTTTATGCAAAAGGTAGTTCCATTCTAGAATAATCCCAAAATCCGTATATTTAAATCTTTATGTTTATCTGGATACTCCATTACTTTGCTAAAGCGAGCCAATAATTATGTTTAGGTCAAAAATGGAAGAGTGAAAAAGCCTTTATGGAGGATATTTGTCAAAAAATACATTTGAGTTTTAATTTCTTTCTTTTTAGGGGAGGAGGCTCAAACAATATTGTAGTGGAATTTTCAATTAATACATAAATTTCTTAACCTGTCATTACTTTATATGAAAAATCACTTACACCGTTTACTTAAGAATCGAATTGCAAAAATTATTTACTTATTTATTTTTTGGTAGAAAGCGATCAAAAATGTATATTAAAAAATTGTCACTATGAAAAATCGAAGTAACAAAAAATTTAGAGTCTCTTCTATCTAATACATAAATTCATTATTTTTACCAAAAATAAAAATAAAAATAAAAAATTAGTTAGCACATGAACCATATATGCTATTTCCTTCTATGTGGACAAAAAGAAACATGTCACTATATGCACTCTTATAAAAACTAGCTCTATTAATCTGTGAAAACTATCGATTAAATTGAGTTTGATTGGTGGGCCTTGACGGTTTTTTTTAACACGTTTGTTTGAGTGTGTTTAAAGAAGGGGGCTTATTTCAACAAAAAAAGAAAAAGAAAGAAAGGGACTTAAAGAAATGAAAAGATTCGTTAGAGGGGAAAGCTAGGAATGAGAAAGTTAGGAAGTTGAAAAGGACTTTCCAACCTAACAACAGCAAAAATGTGGTAAGGCAACCACGTCCTAATGATGGGGAACCACTGTCCTAATCCTCTTATTAGACTGACCAACCCTTCACAAATATATATATATGTATATACGAATCTACCCAGCCTGGCCAAGCCGGCCCCTTCACCAATAATATGATTGGATTGCTTTGCTTTGCTTTGCCTTGTTCATTTTTTACGTACGTTGTAAGAAAAATATATCAAATTTAATATAACAAATGCACCGACCTAAAACTTATTTACTATTATGTAATTTCATCTCTCGGCAAAAAAGAAAGAAAAGAAAAACTATAACTTTTAATTTAAAATAATATACAAAAAAAAACTCCTAATTTAAAATGAAATAAAAAAAAAACAAAACAAAAAAACAAAACTCTTGATTTGTAATGAAAATATAATTGTATAATTAACCAACAAATAGGGTTTATTAAGTGGTTATGCAATTTTATTCCAAGTCATGTGTGAGGAAATCAATATGCAACTGAAACTATCTGAATAAAGTCTTATTATCGACACATATATAATAATAGGGTTAAAAAATTATTCTCATATACACACACACATATATATATACTTTCTTGAACGTGTCTATATTTATGTTTTAGTGTTTTTAAATTAGTTTTTTTTATTTAATTTATTTATATTTCTTCTGTTTTAAATTGATAGTCCAAGTTTTAGTATCGATCAATAGTCACGAGTATTGATCATTGTCCACATATATACATATATATATATATATATATATGAGAGCATTTCTGGTACGAATTACTGTTCACGAACTAGTGGTACGGATTGGTCATTTGGCATGCTTTCCAATAGAATTTTTTGATGAAATTTGGTGGGGATGTTCTTTATCATGTGTAGAACATCTCCACCAAATTTTATCAAAAAATTCAACTGAAAAGTAGGTTAACTACATGATTGAAAAATATTAGATTTTATATATTTATTTATGAACTAATATTTTTCAATCATGTAGTTAACTTACTTCCCGGTTGAATTTTTTGATGAAATTTGGTAGAGATGTTCTAAACATAATGAAGAACATTCTCAACAAATTTTATCAAAAAATTCTATCAGAAAACGTGCTAAATGGCCCAATCCGTATCACTAGTCTGTGAACAGTAATCCACACAAAAAATTCTCCTTATATATATATATATATATATATCATTACATCATACTTTATATATAAAAATATCTTAATTATAAATATGGATAATTCACCTGTAGATTTTGAAAACCTTTTAGAAGCAGGTTGCTCGAAAAGTGATGCAACACTTTTTAATACTAAGTTAAATCATTTGTGGCAGGTAGTGACACCCGCAATGTTAGAGAGCCAAAACTTATTGAATATGGGGAAATAAATTTACACTATTAAGTTGAATTGGGCTAGAAAAAATTGGGTTGAAAAATGATTCGGGAAAGCCCTCTGATTTTGGTTAACAATTATTTGGGTCGGGCTCATCCAAAACCCATATACATATATAAGGGCTTTGGGTCATGGTTTGGAAAAGCCCGGAGTGTCAAAGAGAAGTTCATATTTTTTAAAAGGGATCTTTTTCTTCTCTATTTTTTTTTGTTTTAAAAAAAGAGTGAAAAGGGAGGTTGAGATAAATAGAAAAATGAAAATGTTAACTTGTACTCTTAGAATATATTTTAAGTATGTTATGAATGAAAAAAATTTGGTCATGCATGAAAACTTGTGTTTTATTAAATGCATATTGTGTTATTGATCTTTCTATGTTTGGGTTCATTACCATATGTTCTTAGAGTACATGTTAACACTCCATCTAAAAAATATCTCAACTATAAACTCTAGTGAAGTATTCATGTTGAAATTGTATTTACTTCTAATCAAGTTCCCAGATTCTAGTAGTGGGTCTTTTACTACTGGGATAATTCACTTGCTTTGCTAAAATAAATAGATTATTCTAATTTATTTGAATCGTAACACATCTGATATATGTGCAATATTAGTGATTTATGCATGAATGATTAACAAAAAGTAATGTTTCCTAATAGTAAGATTCTTAGATTTCTTTCGATTGTACATAGTAATTTCTCACATTATATTTAGATGTTTAAAATATAATAAGTAAATTTGATGGTATTTTGTCAAACGGGTAAAAATTTGCATCTTTGTGTTGATAAGGTGAATTATCAATTTAGTTCATTCGGATAAATAAAAAAGACACATGGACTGCCACACAAGCATGCATCGTGACGTGAAGAGTCCTCAACCAGGTCTAATAAACAGACTTCTTTTGAGCACATACCTCTTTCGAATACCTATGTGGGTTTTACTTAATATAACAAAAATGTCCTTCCAGGTTTGGTCCTCAATGAGCTGAGTACAACCATAGATGAGACCCATCAGAGCAGTTAAAGAAAGCATGGGCAACTGGAGGATAAGAAGAAGTGGGTGCACAGACCACCTCAATTACATTAAATGCTTATAAACTGCATTTAATACTCCAGATTAAGAGGATAAACAAGATCAGATGCGGACATGCTTAATCAAGCCAATGAGTGATGGAAAGATCTCCGGGCTAGCCACTCCAGCTCCACAGACCTGCTCTCTCTCTCTCTCTCTCTCTCTTTTACAGTATATTCAAAGCATTTACTTCATTACATAGGAGAGGTTCTAAGCATTAATTACTGATACTCAAGTAAGAACAAAGCATTTTTTCACACATTATATATTTTCTACTTCTATTCAACATGCCTGATAAGTGCACTAGAGCTTACAGACTTGGAGTGGTTAGGTCAATAGTGAAAAGAGATTCCAACACCCTATTGTAATAAATAGATTAGCCTTTAGTACACATTTTTGAATAATCAGAGGCTTGCGCAATACTATTGTCATCTATAAAAACACCCTGAACTCAAAACTCTTTCACAAAAGAGGAGTAGGCCTTATCACAAAAAAGGTCAAACATCCTATATAATCTCTATAGTCCTTTGATTGAGAAGTTTATTACATTGCTAATTTGTCATTTGTATTGCTAGTTCCTCACAATCTCCCCTTATTAATTCAACTAGTCATTATTAACTGTATGGTTAATTATCTATTCAAGATTCTTACACCAACATTTTAAATCGTGCGTTCAAATCCTTGTTTAAGCCTTAAATACCCACCTCGCACTTCATATATAGCAAAGATATATTATAGTAATCCAATTGAAGGAATTTTAGACATTTCTAGTGCACATTGTGAACACTTGCTTGTGTGTTTAATATATATTTTAGTATTTTTACTAGTTTACTTAATTATATCTTAATGCTCGTTTAATTTGGTTCAAAATTTTGTTCCAAACCCAAAATGGTAATTTGACAGGATAAAATTGAATTTTATTAACGTATGATTCAAAATCTTGAAATGAATTATAACTATCTTTATTTAGTGTAAATTTACTATGTTAGGATTTTATGAACAAACTAAATCTCGAACCAAACAATCAATTAAGTAATGCCAAAATAAAATAAATTTAATATAGTTCTTTTGGACAAACTGATTTGTTGGTGACTCTGAGATGGACAAATCACTAAAAGTGTGGTCTATCAATTCTAATTAATTAATTTGTGTTGCATTTAATTGTAGAAAACACTTTATTCTAATCATCTATCTATATATATATATATATATACGGTACGTAACATTTATCTACCATAAAACAAGAAGAGTATGAAGTACCTAAAATTAAACTTGTATTAATTAAGGATAATTGATATATATATAAACATACATATAATGGCGTCATTGGTACATGAAAGAGTCACAAATTAAGTTGGAAACAAAAGTTGGTAGAACTTGGACTAGGAAAAGCGATAAACATCCCCCCCTTTTATATCCTAATAAAATCCTAAAAGTAAAGATGAAAATTGGTATCATCGTATAGGACATAGATGAGGAAGAGAGATGGAGCTATGGTTTAAGCAGGGGTACTGTTTGGAGATGAATTAGCATTCTCCTCGGCAGCGCTAGTCTTCTCGTAGTAATGGTACACCGCAGCCCCAGACAGCACCGCCAGCGTCAATGCTTGTGCATGCATCCTATCATATATACATATTCAAACAAACAAACACACACCTATTATTTCCTTGATCGTACAAACAGTCACTAGTCCCTAGTACTATTATTATATATATAATTATACATTGTACAAAAGTGGATATATAATAGTCACGTAATCGGAGTAACAAGTACAAAGCAAGAAAGAAAAAGCGGTAGATCGATATATGGCCGGGGACGTATTAAATAAACCTGGCATGTATAAGCCGAAGACTAGGCTTAAGAGGAGATTTTGAACGGGAATGAACTAGTGATGCTCCAATTGCCGATGCCCATAGAGTTCCTGTAATTAATTAAATCAAACGATTCGGTCAGTACTAATTGAAAGTAAAGTAGCTATACATATATATTAATTAGCTAAAATTAAGAGTACGTTTTAAAACGGAATTAATAAATTGATTGAAATATATATACTAACCAACGCTGGTGAGCTTGTGTTGTGAAACCCAAGATTGCAATGCTTCCATAGTTGCAGCCAGAAAATAAGATTGAATATTTAAGTGCAAATCGATCGAGAGTGCGTAGAGTTCACAAGAGAGAATGGGTATATATATATATATATAGGGAAAGTGGTAATATTTTGGTGTGGGGTGGCCCTTGGTTTTTCGTGTAAACTTGGAGTAACTTTTAACTGGGTGGTGAAACCATTGGCTTTAGTTATCCTGGTTTTGGGAATCAGCAGATTGCTGTGACTCTGAGCACCAAATGCTACAAGCCGTTGGTTTTCATACGAAACTGGAGCTTACACACAGACCTACCCTATCAACTTTACACGTGCCATCGCATCTTATATGGGGATTGCCGGATTGGGATTAGTAGCAGCTCCTCTTGGGAACCACCCTTTCCTTGATTGACCTTGTAATTTCATAAGCGGGTTATTAAATATTGAGATATTGAAAATAAGGCTTGTTTTTTAAAAAAAAATTAAAAAAATATTTTTATAAATTAAGGGTCTATATTTTACTAAATTTTTAAAAAAATGCAAAGTTAACTTTGTAATAAATTTTTTATTTGTATTTTTTTAATACAATCACGTAAAATCTTTTACCTCATTTTTAGTAATAATATAATTAATTTGGTACCATATGATAAAAATATATAGCAATATGACCACATAAAATGTTCAAAAATTCGTTAATATTTTGTTGTCTTAATTTTGATATTAGTGAAATAGGTTAATTTTTGTTGTATTCATTGGTTTGGTTGTTTTGTGATTTTGTATACATAGATCAAAACAAAAACACATAAAATATAATCATCTTAATAAATACTCCATCCGTCCCAAATTGCTGGTCTCTTTTGGAAAATCTAACTTATTAAGAACCCAACATTATTATTGTATTTTTTACTTAAATTAAATTGACTTTCTCTTTTTACCCTTTTCTTTATTCAAATTTTTTTCTTGAAAAGTGATAGTATAAAAGAGCAAAATAAGTATGTATTTATCTTTTATGGAGTGGACATTTATTTTGAGATATCTAAAAATAGAAAGAAGAACCAGCAAATTGGTACGGAAGGAGTAACTATTAGACATGATCAGACATAATTACCATATATTTTGGCAGTCTTAGTCCCTGTTTGGTAGCTCTCTTTTTTTTTTCTCCAAATTTTAAAAACTCAACTCAAAAACATCTCTACTTTTACACTTTTCAAAAAAACCTTAACTTTACTTTCTCTCTCTAAAAATACTTTGAAAACACTATAACTTTAAATTCAAAAATCAAAATTAAATAAAAAATATATATTTAAAACATACTCGTCGAGATCTATAAAATAAGATCAATTTTTACTATTTTTTGAAATATTTTTATAAAATTTTTAATTGGTTGAAAAAAACTCAAAAAAAAACCAAATCCACTTTTCAACATACTTCTAAATTCTACCAAACACCATATTTTAAAAACTCAACTCAAAACATCTACCAAACAACCCCTTAATCTTTAACCTTTTCTTGACATCTTATGTTGACAGTTTTTTTTTAATATAATTAATGTATCATATATCTAAACATAATAAATAAATATATGATATTTTATTCTTCAAATCAATTCTATATAATTTTTTAAAAATTTTAAATGAAGACTAGTTGTCTTTTTTCATTGGTGCAAAGACTATAATTCTCAGTGCTGGAGCGATAATGTCGAGACTAATAAGGATGGGCCTACACCTAATCGTTTCGACTTGGATCTAAAAAAGTTATTTAATTGCGTGACAGACCCGTTCAATGAGCCCATCATTATCGGGCCCAAATTCAGTTGGTTCATATTTTTTCTTCACAATCCAACTGAATCACCGTCTGGTTATCGAACTCGGATCAGGTGACAGCGTGGAAGCTACTGCTCTTTCTAGTTTTCCCTCTCAAGTTGCAGATTGAAAACAGCGAGAAGCCATTGTATTGTGACCGAAATGAGAAACAATGGAAGCTGAGAAAACTAACAGCAGCAGCAGCAGCAGCAGATCAGTAAAGAGAAAACCCTTATCTGATCGCACAAATATAATACCGACCTCAACAATTCTCAAGCTCTCATCACCCCCCAACTCAATTCCAAAACCCTCCTCCAAACCCTGCAAACAAAGCACCAATTCCTCCAAATCCCACTCTAGTGTCTGTTCATCGAACCACTACAATAACAGCAGCACCACCGAAAATGACCCAAAAAATAGTACTAGGGTTCCACAAATCCAACCTTCTACCCCTCTAACTAAGCCTTTGCCTCATTCTGAATCCCCCAATTCTGGTACGTAATTAATCAACCCCCTCCCCCGTCTCTCTCTCTCTCTATATATATATATATATATTATATACGTAGGTATCTTTTAATTGTTCTTGCTAATTATTTTAACTAGCTTATTTTGTTTCAATTCAATTCTCAGGCCTACGGGTTTCAATCTGTATATGCGTGTGTGGATGTATTTTTTTGTTCTTATTTCAAATCATGCCCTGTAATTTGTGTAGTAGAACCTATCATCACTCTTGTTTTGGAAGTATAGTTGATTATAATTGATTGTAATTTGTATTGTTCTATTTAAAGTTGAATTGGTAACTTGGCAGATCCAAAGGACTTGTGATTATTTAAATTGACAATGTGACTTGTGTATTTCTGTTTGTGTTTATTTTGGAAGGCCATGTGTACAGAATGTGGTATTTCAAAGCGCAGGTGACTAATAAATAACCCTAACTTGTTATATTAATTTTGTTTTGTAGGTAATGGGAATGGTGAGATTATTGAGCCTCTGGTACGTTACAAGCGAAGACAGACTGCCGAGAAAAGTAGGAGTAAGGGGGAGCCGGTTGCCATACCGTTTGCTAGTCTTCTTGAGAAACCAAATAATGATAAGCGGAAGCTGGATTCTGTGGTTTCAAGTTGGGCTCCTGTGGAGAAGACAAATGATAAAGGGAAGGCAATTCCTGTGCCTTCTAACATCCCAAATGTAGGGATAACAAAGGATAAAGGGAAGGCAATTGCTGTTCCTTTAGATATCCCAGCTATTATGAAAACGAAAGATAAGGGTAAGGCAATTGATGTGCCTTTCGGTGTCCCAGCTTTTGGGAAAACAAAGGATAAAGGGAAGGCAGTTGACTTGCCTTTGAATTTCCCTCCTCGGGAGAAGATATCTAATGGAAAAGCGGTTGACAAAAATTTCAGTTCCCATTCTAAAGCAAGAAGTGTTGCTATGCCAGTTGAGCACCCTATTCTAGAGAAAAGAACTGACAGATCTGCTGCTTTTAGTAGCTCTCCTTTGCCAAGGACCAGAAGCATTTGGTACCTCCCCTTTTGCTCACACTCACATTCACAAAAAAGAAATGGAAAACATGCATATGCTTGTGGGGGCACACACTATTCATTCAATTTACTTAGTAGTGGATTTTTGGTGGCTATAACGGGTGTTTATTTGTTTGTTTCTATTTTATATCTGCATTTGAAAAGCTGAAATGTGAATTTTGAATCTGAAATCTTGTTTGTTTTTGTTTGAACAAAACCACTGCATAGGTACTAAAATATCATTTTTATACTTAATATTCAGATTCAGAGCCAATTTAGCCTCTTAATCCTTCAGAGGCACATGCAGCTGTTAGCCTCTTAATAATGTTAACATAACTACATAGGCATAATCTTTTACGCTGAAATCAGATTTTGTTAAAATTCAAACTTAAAGGTGAAAACAGACTCTACCTAAAGTGGGATGGCATCTTTAGTTCTCATTTTATTGTATGTCTTATGCAGTACATACAATTTTTTGCAGCAATGGTGTTATCTTTCTTCTAACACAAGTTAATTATTTGTAAGAGAACATCTCCTACATGTCTTCAGTTCCTTTCGAGTTAGTTTAAGTTCATACATTCAACCAATGTAGAGGAACTTGATATCCAATTATTGCTTTGTAAATTAACAAAGGAGGCAACTCTAGCACTAGAACAAAATTCTAATTAAAGGGGGGTAAAATTATCACTACAACTATTATTTATAAAAATTAGGGGAGGGCGGGGCCAAAATATCTAATATATGTACAATTTTCAATTTTGTTGGGAGATTTCACAGTAAAAGACCAAAATTTTAAAATTAAAGGGGGCAATTACCCCTTTCTTGGCAACACATAGATCCGCCCCTGGATTAGTCAAAGTAAGTAAAATTACTTAGGCATTAGAACCCCCTTTCTTTTTAAAACAAAGAAAAAAAAAAGAGTGGTCTAAGTCTTTCCTTCTGACTACAAACAACCACCACCCACCCCAAACACCCCCAAGCGAGACTCGAACCTAGGATCTCTCCCAGGTCCGAATGAGTGCCTCCTTAACTAGGCTAGCCCACTTGCTCCTAGGATCAATTAGTGCCTCCTTAACGTTTAGGCGTAGGCCTCACTTTTTGCTCCTAGGCATCATAATATTTAAATTAGGCGCGAGGCGCAAATAACATCACAAATACAATAACAATCTCAAATCATATCACCAAAATAACAAATAATAATGTCACTACGTTTAAAGAGGCGTAGGCCTCACTTTTTTTTAAAAAAAAATTCCTAAAAAATTCTACATAACATTAAAGCAAATAACATCACAAATACAATAACAATCTCAAATCATCATCACCAAAATAACAACTAGTTAAACATAACCATAAAGTCATCAAATAACAACTAGTTAAACACTTAAAAGTCTTAAACTAGTGTATCACCATGCACCATAAAGTCATTAAATAAAGACACTAATATTATTATTATTATGCTAATGGATCAAAGCCATAAAGGATCATCCGTATCTAGTGGCTTGAAGTAGGGATCATATCCAGTCGCAGTTCCATCATCACCATCATCACCATCTCCATCATTGTCACTTCGAATTAAATCATTAGTAGTTTGTAGATCTTCCTCTTCACCACCATCTTCTTCATCCAATTCTTCATCCAACAATTGCATTCCCTTTCCTTTTTCTAAAATTAATATATGATAGGCATAGATTAGTAAATAATTATAAAGGAATATAAACTATTATATAAATAATAAGTAATGACACTAATCTAATGCGTCTCTCTTTCTCTTTTGTCCTCCACAGCCATGTGGATTGTTAACAAGAAAGTTTACACAACATCTTTGCATCTTAATTGCGTCAGATGCATCAACCGATCTCAAAAAAACTATGCCATGTGGATTGTTAACAAGAAAATTTATCAATTGTCTCCTTCGCATATCCTTCCACCCATCCGATAATATTGATACCCCCGTTTGTGACCATGTTTTCTTTACTTCATCAACAATAGCTTGTGTGGTCTTCACCTCTTCGTCTAATATCCACGTGCTAAGTTCATGAGATGTAGGAGGTTTAAAACCGCGGCCAAAGTTCCCAATCGAGCGACACATACTAATAAACGATGGACTTTTTGCCACGTTAAAAGGAATGCCATTCTCAAAGAAAAATCTACCCACATGCAACTTGGTTTGATTAATAGCTTCCTTCTCACTTCCCGGTTTTGAGTTTGGTTCACCATCACCATCCACATCCACCACAAACCTATCCATAGGACCCCTAATTCCTCTTTTTGAAACACTACCACCACTTGAACCTCCAATCGACGGATTTTGTCTTTGATAGTATGAACCACTATCAATAATTTCTTCCCGATTTCTTTGTACATCATTTCTTGATTTTTCGCCCTTCTTCAAATACTCTTTGATTTCATATTTCACTTCATCCGGCACCTTGGCACAAGGGGCTACACCTTTATGGTTGGCCGAAAGGTGATTTTTCATTCTAATTACCCCCCTTTAATTTGTTTTTGGCAAAAGTTACAAATAACATATTTGTATGACTTTCCGTCCATCCCTTCGGTCATTTCAACACAATATTTCCATGCCGGATCCTTTCTATTACTCATCGGAATAATTCACTACGATAAAATTTAATCACAAATAAAAATCAAACAATACTCATATATATTAATATATATCACATATTAATATAAGGCAAATAATAATAGAAGTCAAATTCTGTGGGGGCAGTGAGGTTAAAATTTGGTCGAGTATTTCCAGAAATAACATGCTGTCCAAAGCTTTATTAATATATATCACATATTAATATAAGGCAAATAATAATAGAACTCAAATTCTGTGGGGGCAGTGGGGTGAAATTTCTGTGGGGGCAGTGAGGTTAAAATTCTGTCGAGTGTTTCCAGAAAATTCATGATGTCCAAAGCTTTATTTTATGAGCATGGTATTGAATACATGTACATATATATATATATATGTATATATATAACTATGTCGAGTGTTTCCAGAAAATACATGCTGTCCAAAGCTTTATTTTATGAGCATGGTATTGAATACATGTACATATGTATATATATAGCTATTAAATACATATATATATACATATGTAACTATTATATATAGAGAGAGAAAGAAGAAGAAGAAGAAGAAGAAGAAGAAGAAGAAGAAAGAAATATATAGAGAATAAATGTTAAAAAACTTACAAAGAGTGAAGAAGAATGAAGTATTTCAGATTTTAGGGTTTGGGATGATGTTGTATATGATGCTGCAACTCTCTCCCTCTCGTCGTGTGCAGCTCTCCTCTCTGTCGATCGTTTTGCTCAACGTTGTGGGGCTAGGGTTTGATTGTAAGTACTTAAAAAAAAAAAGAGTGCAAAACTACGTAGTTTTGATAAGTTACGCCTCTCCCGCCTTGAGGCCTACGCCTCAAGTACACCTCACAGTGAAGAGGCGTAAGCCTCAAAAATTACCCAAAAATCACGCATCAGGAGCGTTTTTCCTTTGCCTCGCCTCGAGGCGCACCTCTAGGCGCACCCCTCAAACGCCTCTTAAAACATTGCTAGGCATTAGAACCTTATTCACAGGAAAATTGAGGCCAAGCTTGGACGTACATGGTGAAACAAAAGAGTTTATCCCTGGGGGCAAATCTAGATATTTCACATAAGCTAGGAACAAAAATATTGAAGGGTCAAATTAGCCTCTTCCAGTTCTAATATTAGTGAGGTTGTGGTCAAATTCTAAATATTTATGTCAAATGTATTCGGGATTTTGTGGCTTGTTGATCTATCAATACACTCTCACATGATGTGGCATCTAAGCAATTTGTGATTAGGTTGAAATAAAAGCAGTTCGAGAAAAAAAATTGTAGGTGTTGATTATGTACCAGGTTTTTGTAGGAATCTTGTTTGTGTCTGTGCTTGATTGCTTGTGTAGGTATAGACTGATCTAAACTGGAAATTCTGGTTCCTCGTGCATCATAAGTAAATTAAGGTTTTTATAACTTTTTGTATTCTGTCAACTATTTTTGCTGATGGCATCTTGTAATAATCTACTTAAAATAGGAATGAACCTGATGAGGCTGGAGATATTGGACTACCGAAATTTCAAACTGATCCTCATTTGAAGGATAAAAAGGTTTGTCTAAACATTTCTACAGTGAACTTTCGTATTTTGACAGTTTCCAAATTTCTCTTGCTTTCAGGTTTGGTCCTCTTATATTCTTAGTGATTATATTTCTGTTTTCAAGTTTCGTAGTGAAACAACTAGTATGATATCTATATCACAAGTTTTTTAAACCTCATGTTTTTCATAACTGGATTACAACAAGTGATATCTATTTCCCATCAGCTCCTTTGATATCTGAAAGTGGATACTAGATATGTATGTTTTATGGTCCATAAGTTGCCAACTGTTTGTTTTCTTATTCACAAATCTGTGTAAATACTTAAATTGTTGAATGTGGTTTGATTTGATCTTTTAAGGTCCATTTGATTGGAAAATTGGAAAATAATTGGAGAAACAACTAATTTCTATTGGAAGTTGGAAAAAAGAGATGAGCAATTCTGTGAGATGTTCTCCATAATATTCTTCTATCGTTTCAACTTCTCACAGATAATTGATTTTTCAATCATTACCCAAAATTAGAATCAAACGTACCATTATAGTTTACTCAGGATTTTGTGGGATGGATCGGTTACGTGTTAAATGATAAAAAGCTTCTTAGGTGCTCTAGCTTATGTTTTTAAGTCTTATGTTTATGCTAATGCTGTTGATGTATGTAATATGCAGAAAAGGCGTACCAAGGATGATTCAAAATATGATTTGCCAAGAGATTTTGTAGAGCAGCAGAGAGCTTATTTTAAAGAGATTGATGAGTTTGAACTGCCAGTGGAGGAGGCATCGGATAGCGAATGAAAGTAGGGCACCCGCTAACCTATTGGTGTTTCTTTGTATAGCAACGTCATATGCTTTTGGTAGATTTTGGTGAGAAATACTCGTTCCATTTCCCCCTACCAACTTTTATTTTATTTTTGTAAGCTCTGGTGTGAATAGCTGTCTGCTTAACAATTTTTTTGTTGTCACTTGTTAGTCTGTACTACAAAATTTTAGTTTACAGTAGTGCTGTAATCCGGAAGAACGTGGAACTGATATTTCCAGAGAAAAAAAGTTTAGTAGGTTTAGTTGTCGATAATCCTTTGTTGAATGTCAATTGAATTTTTGGATTTTGATTGATTTTTAGTTACGTTAAATCTGTTTTAAGTTTAGCCAATTTTCAGGAACTGTCAGATTACAATTCATGGGAACTTTTTTTTTTTTTTGGGAAAATATGATTCTTACCGGATAAGTGCATTTAAATCATTTGCTGACACTCTCATATTTTAATTCAAATGTGATTCAGATTTGTAGGACAATTTTTGGATAATCTCCATGTGCTTTTTAGTTTTTTACCAAAAAGTCAAATTTACTTTTATACTTTTTAAAATTCATTTCATCTTACATTATCTTTTATAAAACTTTTAAAACACCATAATTTTAAATCCAAAAATCAGAATTAGATAAAAATATATATATATATATATTTAAAACTTACTGAGAGATCTACAAAATAAGGTCAATTGTGACTATTTTTTGAGGTTTTTTCATGAGCTTTCTTGAATTGGTTAAAAAAAACTCTTAACAAAAATTAAATTCAACTTAATTCAAATTTTCAACATACTTTTACACTCCCCAACAAAAATTCTCAAAAACTCAATTCAAAACCTCCACTAGATAGGACTGTAAGAGTATCTTCAATGGTATAGTTAAAATAACAATTATAATTAATTTAACAATGTTGACAAAAAACATTGACCAAATATATTCTATTTATAATAAAAGTTAACAACTTTTTTTAATAACTAAAATGAGGAACCTATTAGTTCTATTGAGTAAAAGATAACATCTTCAAATTTAAATCATCTTTCACTATTTTTTTTTAAAACAAAATTCAAATTGATTAATTTGTGGCCAATCAATATAATGGATCCCACAAATTTGATTATTCAATTTTAGTTATTTTATTAGAGATGCTCTAACATTTCTCATACTAGACCATAAACACTGAAAAACTAGTAGCTGCAATCGTACCTATATGATTTAGTATTAGATTAGCTACATTTTAGGACAACATACTAACACCGAGATTCAATTAAATACAAGATACTTTTTTTTTCCAAATAAAGTAACATATCATCGTATCTTATGTTTGTTTTCAAATAATACATCTATTAGTTTAACTTTATAACACCGTTAATAGAACACTGATGTGGCATCCATGTGTATGTACAGCCAGTTTATTAATACACATTAAGCAATTAAAAAATGGGTTGCTTTAATACACTTGGATATAAATTTTATTAAATCCATTTTTTTTTCAGACTTTTTTTAATTGTTGCTTATTGTGTATTAATAAGATGACTATGTATACACATGGAAGTCGTACCAACGCTTTATTAACAATATTATAAGACTAAACTAACTAATGTATTATTTGAAAACAAATAAAAAATAAGTTGCTTTATTTTTTAAAAAAAACATATTTTGTATTGTATAAAATTTCAGTGTCAATATATTGTATTAAAATGTGGTTAAATCTTTAGTGTTAAATACGGACAAATTCATATGTCAATTTATTGTTAAAGTTTATAAATAAATAAAGTGGCCGGCACTTCTTATTTAACTTCTAGAATCTATTTTAGTGGTAAAAGATTTTGACCCAAACTTAAAGGTTTTAAATTCAGGTTTCACTAATACGTAAATTCCGGTTTCTAATACATGCGTTTCATTTGAATGTGGCTCCTTCTCCGGTATAATAGTCTAAGTTGCTCAAAAAAATAAAGTAAAAAAATACAGTGTGTCCACCATATAATAAATACCCACAACTAATTTCCGAAAAGGCTGACCTTTCCCTAATGATTCCACATTTAGGTAACAATGATGTTGACTATTCTACTCTACTACTTATATATCTTAATAATATTTTCTGGAAATGTACATTATTTCCCTTTCCATATGGTTAGGTTTTGATTTATGACTTTGGTGGTCTGTGCGACGTTTCATTATTTGTTATACTAAAATCTCGTTTGGTTGATAAATTTGAACACTTAAAAAATGAAAATATTTTCTTTCTTTTATTTGGTAAATATAAATTCTAGAAATACTTTCTTAGCAGAGAAAAAAATAGGAGGTAAAGTCATTTCTCTCAAAACATATGGAATTGATTTTTCTTATGATTTTCTAACATTTATTACAAATGTTTTTTGTAACAATACATTTACCTAAATACTTTCCATATTTTACCAAACACAAGAAATGAAAATTGACAATTCCTTTTCTTTATTTGGTAAGCACAAATTTCGGAAACACTTTCCTGACATAGAAGAAAGTAGGGGGTAAAGTCATTCCTCTCAAAACCCATGTGATTAATTTTCTCTTGTGATTTCTTAGCATTTATTACAATTTTTTTTTGACAACTATACTTTTACCTAAATACTTTCTATGTTTTAACAAATACAAGAAAGAAAATTTAACAAAAACTTTAGTTTTCCTACCTTTATGGAAAAAATAAAAAAACTGATTTTTTATTCGTGAATCAAACAAGGCCTAAATATGTGAAATGATAAAGCATGAATTGAGGTTCAATCCCCACTTCAGACAAGATTGTGATTTCTTGGCAAATGTATTTATATATATATTTTTTTGGTTCCCCACGGGGTGTCCGGGCCAGCTTTCGCGCACCTCGACTAATCCCCGTTCGCGGTTCGTGGCTGCCGCTGGCCAAGCATTATTTTGACAACGCCGGGGTTCGACCTTGGGAGCTCCAAGTCGACCTTGGGAGCTCCAAATGTATTTATATATATTCTCCAATAAAACTATTATTGCCAAATTTATAATAGATTAATATCAATACCAAATAAAAACGTGTGTATGAGAGAGAGAGAGAGAGAGAGAGAGAGAGAGAGAATCAGTCAATGAGGAAGTAGTAATTAAGAATATATTTTTAAACAAAAAGTAGGCAGCCTTGCAGTTAGATGTGATGACTAGTATTATCATTTCACACTACGAAGCCATTCCGACCCTAATTTTAGCGGTGCTAATTTTTGTGGTTCACCCACATTTACCCGGCAAATTTACTTTTCTCTATTACTTCAATTCACTGAGGGTGCGTTTGATTACAAGCGTGAAATTTGCATAGAAAGAAAATAAGTTACTGGAAATTGAATTGTCTAGAATTGAGTTGCATGAAAAATGTAGTGTAGTGTGTTTGATTGCCTTAATTTTCTACCCAGAAAATATTGGTTGTATTATGGCATTTTTAATGTAGAAAAAATTATTGGTATTTCTTTTTTAACATAATTATATAGTCATGGTGGATCTTGTTTAATTGATCTTGATTAGTAGATTTTAAATATTAAAATTTTATATTATTTTGAATTTTATATTTTCAGATATGGCATTTTTAATGTAGAAAATGGTAAAAATCTTGTATCGTGAACCGTGCCCAAGCATGAAAAACAAAAAACCACCTCCCCCAAAAAAAATATTTTCCTTAATTGCCTTGAAAATGCACATGTGTGAGGCAAAAGTGGGAATTGAATTGCCTAGAAAAAAAAAGCCAATCAAAACACCTTAAGTTGTCAAATCAAATGAAAAATCCTCATTTTCTATGGAAAATGTTGCCAATCAAACACACCATAATTTTTTTTGAATGAGTTTCTCTTTGAGAGTTAAATAGACGAATATTAAAAAATTTGGTAGAGAAACTTTTTGTAATAGGAAAATCATCTCCAAAAAATTTAAATTAAAAGTGAGTATAATTAATATTACAATATATATATATATATATATTCTATTTTGACTCAATCTTACTTATATTAAATTAAATCTTCTAATGAATTTTTTTAAAAATGATCTACTAAAAATGAACCCTATTAGAAATTGAAGAGATAAAATAATAAAGAAAGAGCGCCAAGTTTTTACCCAACTATCTCTAGTGCTTAACAAGAATAACTTAGCCCCATTTAATTAATAATTAAATGGTCATATTATTAACTTGTGCTCTAAGAATATACGCTAATCACAATATGATGCAAATTCTTAATCAAAAGTTATATTCCACTAAATACTTTAACCATGTTAAAGTAGATAGTTATCAATCAAGAAGCAGTCATATTTTGGTTCCTACTTTTTATGTCGTGGAAAAGTCCAACTTTGCCTTTATTCCCATGCATATATATATATATATATATATATATGTAATATGATGATGATGATCTCTCTCTGGTCTTTCACCAAATCAAAGTGATTAAATTGAGCTTTGTTGGGTCCATTCTTTTGACAAATTTGTTAACACGTCTTCAAAGTATACGTTAATGTCAAAGAAACATACCACCGATCTAGCTTTTAATTAAATATGATAACAACTTTTATTTTTAATCTTTGACTAATTAATCAATAGTGAATAAAGCCTTGATCTATATGCAATTACTTTCCTTGTTTCAAATGTTGAAATGCCATGCAATTGGTGAGTCTTTGAATTAGGTAACCTGCCGAGGCTAAATCTGGAGAACCTCTACCCTACAATCCCTCTATATATACCTCCATCTACAAACTGGTTACACACTTCTCTTTGCTAGCTAGCTAATATTACTAGCTTCTAGTTATTATCCATTGTTTTTAATCCATCAAAATATATGGCTTCTTCTTTTTCCATCTTGGCCATTGTGGCTCTCCTTGTGCCCTTTCTGGGAATTTCGTCAGCTCAACTTTCAACAAATTTTTACTCTAGCACTTGTCCTAAACTTTTTCCCACTGTGAAATCCACGGTGCAATCTGCCATAGCAAAAGAAGCCCGAATGGGCGCCTCTCTCCTTCGCTTGTTCTTCCATGACTGTTTTGTCAATGTAATTTCACTCATTCATATACTTATATATACAATTTAGAATCTTCTAATTTCATTATACATTTTTTCGTCATGCATACACCAATTAATGTCAATATTCAAAATATATCGCGTACTATACTTTCATGATTTAAAGGGTCAACGTCGACAGTAATTAATTTAAACATTTTATTTCTCATTAGAAGGGAATGACGTGTGCCCCAAGTACTACTATATATTCCAAGCATTTTCTTCTATAAGTTGATAAGCATTTTAGTTAACAGTATTGACTTTAGTTAATCTTGTTAACAAGCGAACCCAATTTTCTCAACAAATAGCCAGAGCATGTGAGCTTTAGCACATGCTATATGACTTTACTTTAATTCAAAAACAAAATTAAAGCAACCTGATTAGGTCTTTTCTCTTTGTTATTAGGTATGTACACTTCCACTATGGTCTTTTCCACATGCATAAACATATATCTTTTCTTTTTCATATTTTACCTTTAAAATATAAACTTTTCAATATGAATAAAAAGAAAAATCTGGTTAATTAGCAATAGAACTTGCAACCTGATTAGGTCTTCTATTTGAACTTGAAAATATAATTTCATTTCACTACATATTTGTACGCACCATGGGAGGACATGAATAATTAAGCTTGAAATTAATTTCTCCAAAATTATTTTTTTATATATTATTTTCAGGGATGCGATGGGTCAATCCTGCTAGATGATACATCATCCTTCACAGGAGAGAAGAGGGCAGCTCCTAATTTCAATTCTGCCAGGGGATTCGATGTTGTTGACAACATAAAGTCAGCGGTGGAAAATGTGTGCCCTGGCGTTGTCTCTTGTGCTGATATATTGGCCATTGCTTCTAGAGACTCCACTGCCATTGTATGTACATTATATATGCCCCAATAAAATTTTAATTAGACTTTTTTTTTTGTTAATAATATTATTTATTTCATTATTTTTGTTACAGCTTGGAGGTCCTAGTTGGAATGTAAAACTGGGAAGAAGAGATTCTAGGACCGCAAGCCAGGGTGCTGCAAACAATAGCATTCCTCGTCCAACTACAAACCTCAATGGTCTTATTTCTAGATTCAATGCTCTTGGCCTTTCTACCAAGGATATGGTTGCCTTATCTGGTTCTCTCTCTCTCTCTCTCTCTCTCTCTCTCTCTCTCTTGTAAGATCCAACTCATTAACGCAAAACTAATTACCACATTGCATCCTATTTTTATTTAAAATTTTGAGATACCCTCACACATGCAGCGGACAAAGTTAAAATGATTACGTAAAGAGAGTAGATAAATCTAATTTTGCATTAATTATAAATAAAACACATAGTTAAAAAAACCCTTAAATAATCAATATTGGTGTCGAATTTTTCACAAGGCCGGCCCTGGGCATAGGCGATCCAGGCCACTGCCTAGGGCCCCCGACATAACAGGCCCCCCCGATTTTTTGGGTCATTTTATACGTATGTTAGAGTGATTAAATACATTTTGCATTGAACTATAGATATTCAAGATGCATTTAGTTCAATATATAGTTGGTGGTTGGGTATTATGTTTTTGATGCAATTGCTCACTAGTTCGAGTCTTGGTATTGCAGTTTTTTTATATACACTACCAAATTAAACACAAGTATAGTAGCCACTTTCCATCACCTAACCAATAATTTATTAGGTTTTTTTTTACGTTGTCCTCCTCCTCCTCTTCTTCCTTTTTTTGAAAGAAGTCTTCTTATTCTTTATTAATGATTCCTGTCGTATTTAACGCATAACATTTTATCTTTCTCCCTTTCTCTAACGATTCTCTATCTGTAGTTCTTTATTTTTGTATTTTAATTAACTATAATCTATATTAATTACTCTTTTTGTATTTTTTTTCAAATGTCCTTTAATTTGCTATTAGGCTTTTTTTGTTGCAAGTTTATTGGTGCACTTAAATTAAATGAATATACAAAAATAAAAAAAGGGCCTTAAAACAATAATGCGCCTAGGGCTCCCAAAAACTCAGGGTCGGCCGTGATTTTTTACAGTTATTTTCCACCTCCAAGATTTCACATGTGTTTTAGAAGTACGACACGTGGAAGCTAAAGCATGAAAATGGGCAAAATCTCATCCGGAATTTGTATTTTTTTTTCTTTTGGTTTGACATATGGTCTTATGAACTTAATTAACCTGCAGGATCTCACACAATTGGGCAAGCAAGGTGCACTAATTTCAGGGATCGTATATACAACGAAACCAATTTGGACAGTTCATTCGGTTCAACAAGGCGAGCTAACTGCCCAAGAGCCACCGGTTCCGGAGATAACAATTTGGCACCACTTGATCTACAATCTCCAACATCTTTCGACAACAACTACTACAAGAACCTTGTCAATCAAAGGGGTCTCCTCCACTCCGATCAACAGCTATTCAACGGTGGATCAACTGATTCAATCGTGAGAACTTATAGTAACAACCAAAACAACTTCAATTCTGATTTTGCTGCGGCCATGATCAAAATGGGTGACATTAGCCCGTTGACCGGATCTAATGGAGAGATAAGGAAGAACTGCAGGAAGCCAAATTAAATTAAAAGGTCTTGGCTTTTGGTTGTTGTAGCTTATTAAGAAACTAAGTGGGGTACCCTTTTTGTTTCTATGATAAAGATGTGTGTTAATGTAGTTTTGAAATTTCTAGTTTAGAGATAAACATGGCTTTTGAACATGTTAAATGTATGCATATTGTGTGTCTGTGGACTTGGATTCCACTTTTTGATTGAAGTCCTTATAATTGGAATTTTATATTTCTAATAACGCGGAAATACATATGGTGAGTTCTCCATTTTATTTCTTCTGTTTTATGAGTTCACCATCTCAAGATGGCCCACCTACTTTTGTATTAAGCATCGCTCTTAAGGCTGTGTTGTTTCACGGGCAGTAAATAGGATAACTTTATTCTATTTTATATTTAGTATTTGTTGGGATTGGATATTCGAATGGATTATTTATCCCAATAAAGCTTCTTATCCCATCGAGAGAGGGATTAACGAATCCCGCAAAAGAGGTGGGATTGTTTTATCCTGTCCGAATGAAATTAAATAATCATATCCGACGTATTAAACACACCCTAAGTTAATTAACTTAAACACCGTGCATTTTGAGAGGGTAAACGGATAATTTTTTTATATAAAATTTGGCAGAGATGATCTCTATAATGAATAGATCATTTTCACTAAAATTTTATCAAAAAACTCAACCTGAAAATATGTTAACTGCACAATTGATATATATGTGCATTTCTGGACATTGAAATTTTAGATGTTTAGGTCAGTCCTAATATTAATGACTCTTTTAAATTATGTTCCAACTTATGGTTCAAATTTAAATTGAGCATTTATATCTTAATCCGACAACTTATAATTGTGATGGTGCAATAGTAATTACAATGATAATTATGACTACATATTTAATTTATTTATTAGTAGATATGAAGTATTTAAAGCCTTTACAAATTATTGTGTTATATCTTTATCTATTAATAATAATTGTATGTTTAATTAATTTATTATTATTTTTTGAAAGCAACGTATTCTCATTCATTGATAAAAAATAAGTCAAAATTTACATCATAACTTAAAAAATATGGATACTTTTCTAACCACACTAAGAATTCATCAATATACCTAGCATGTTTAGCTAGGGAGTGTGCAACAGTATTAGCAGCGCGGTTGCACTAAGAAATATGAGTGCTAAATCATTTATCAAACTACATCTAAGCCTCTGCGATAAAACCACCAATTTTGGACAGATTTTCTCCGTAACTTGATAGGGCGTTGACAACATACTGAGCACCTCCTTCAATCTCCAAAGAATAACAACCCATCTCCACGGCGAACTTAATAACAGTAAGAGCAGCCTTTGCCTTCGCTACTTCTACATCTGAAGTTCCTTTAAACTTGTGAGATAGAGCAGCTAAAACGTTGCCTTTGTGATCTCTAACCACATTTGTGACACCCCTTGTTTTAATTATGAGTTAATTATGAGTTAACGAGATTAAGTGTTTGGATCATATGTTAAATTGAGATTTGACCAGTCTAAATATAGTGACTAGTTTGTAATTAGTATGTAACACGTGTTGGTAGCCTATTGGTTGGGTCAAGTTAGTTAATATATGGTCGGGTTGACCATAGAAAGTTACGTAGTATACCTTAATTTGGTTTATGTGTTAACTAGTAATTGTATGGTTATTAGCCACATATGTGCTTTATTTGCTAAATATTATTAAAGCATGTTATAGGCTTAATTATAAGTCTTACTTGATAAATATGTATTTATATTGTATTTGAGTTACATATTATATATGCAAATTTGCTGTGGTAACTAATTGACGAGTAAGCGAATTGACACGTTAAAATCTTGAAAAATTTATTTGAAAGTGTTTAAATATTTTTGGTACTTGACTTGAGAGTTAAGGTTTGATGGAGGATTGGTTTTAAAGTGGATGGAAATATTATAATTTATTTGAGTTGAAAAATAACTAAATTGTGATAAAAGTTCAAGATTAAAATAATAAAGTTATAAACTAGAAGATAAAATATTGTAATTTCTCCAAAGCTTGGATTTCCAAGACAACTGACTTAAATTAATTTAAATGAAAACAATTCTTTTAAATTCTTTTTTTTCATGGTTTTGCCGAGAGCTTCATATATATCCTTCTCCCTCGTAAATCTCAAACTCCAAATTATTCATGGTTTAATTAAAAGTTCCAATATTCAGTGTTTGTCCAAGGTTTTTACACAAAAGTTATTATACGCATCAAAAACTTTAATTTGGACTGAATATTATTATATAATTTTATCTTTATGGACCAACTTGACTTCATACTCTTATGTGTTCCATGAAAATTAAGGTAGTATTATTAGTTTAATATTTTTATAAAGGTTGTACAAGTTTGCCTTGCTTATTGTTAAAAGTTATATATTTTGAGATATATTGGTTTTATTGCATTTACTGCTTACGAAATATTTTAGAAATTTATATGTGGGCATATTATGATATAACCTTGGAAGAATATCAATTTATATACGGATATCACAAATTTTCCTAAAATACTAGTTTTGAGATATATAATAAAAGTGATAATATTTAAAGGTAAATAGTAAAACTATATAAATTGGATATTGGAAATGATTATATGTCATAATTTGTCAAAAGAGATTTAATTGATACGATAAAAGAGATTTTGGTAAAAATGTTGTATGTGTGAAAAATGAGATATTGCATACTGTACACGAAAATTTGTAAAATGTGTAACTAATTGCATTGTATAGCACGACATGACACGTGACATTTGGTTGTTCCCTTATTGTGTACATGACTTAGTGTATCTATCATGATGATAAGATTAAAAGAAGTAAAGCAGATATTATATTATATTGGCAATATAGGAATCTCTATATTGTTTAGTGGTTTTCTGGAAACATCAGTTCTGCGTTTATATTATTATCAGCAATCTCTTGAGGGCATTGACAGTTTCAATATTCTGTATATATATATAAATGTGTGTGGTGATTATGTTATGAGAAATTATGATATATTATTAGTGCTATAGTAATATAAAAATAAGTGGGGAGTGTGCCCCTAGGTTGAAAATCCTTAAACTCTAGAGGGTAAGTTAAGTATCGTGCCGTCTAGAGCCAACAATGTGTAACCTAAAATCTAGACAACAGCATTAGCACTAATTACTTTGTGGGACAGTGTGGTCCTATGTGTTGTACTTATGAATGATATGTTCCGTTGACTTGATATCAGTGTGGAAATATCATTTATCTGGCAAGACATGATAGAATTCTCTTTGTATATCAGATATGATTATTCTATATTTCTCTATCAACGCGCATTAGACTTCTTATATATGTGCACAGAGATTGACGTGATTATTATTTAGGCACAAATCTTCTGACGGGTCACGAGTGATATGGCATGAGCACCTTATACATGGCATGACATGATTTACTTGTATTAAGTAAATATTTTCAATATATGCTATTGTAGTAGAAATGATAAATTATTTTAAAAGAATATTTTTTGTAAAAATATATCCTTGTTTCATCACTACTGGGCGTTAGGCTCACCCCATTTTAAATGTATATATATGTAGGTACCAAATCTGACGTAATAAGTATTGAGTCGTTAAGTTTGAGTTGGGTTTGTAATATAATTCTCTGATATCACTTGCCTGTGTCAGTTATGTATTGATATCATGGTGGGATATGCTACGGCATATTTAGTTAATATATATTACTTTATACTCTATTTGTGCTGTATATTAAATTATATATGTGAAATATCTAGTCCTTTCTATAAGTAAATATACTGATGACGACATGTCACATGTAATGATGTGTCAAGTTAATATAATGTGAAGTATACACATAGAAGATATAAATATCGTGAAATAGATATTTCAGTTATGTGAAATGTATGTTGAATTGCTTTCTACAATGTATTACAAAGTATGTTTACTAGTTAAACAGTTAATTATATAAGAGATGCATGTTTAGATTATTAACTTAGCTTCTTTAGAAGAAAAGATATACTAGACTGATTAATTATAAATATGGCTCTGTTTGCTTTGTTTCACTCTGTTGCATGCAATTATACTACAAGGGAAATGGTTCAATTAGACTAATAGGATTAAAATAATATTAATTTAGTGGTCCTACTAAATCCTAAGGTAGCAGCTAAGGAAGATATAAGAATTCAAATATGTGTTCATGAATGACAAAATGGTGGGCCGGTGGCTATTAAAAATTAGGTGGCCAGTGGCCTCACGTTTTCCTCTTCTTTTCTATTAGATTATGTTATTGATATTTTATAATGTTTTGTGTAATAATGTAAAGTATAAAGTACTATTAGCGGACATAAAATTCACCCCGTTTGCTAATATGTAAGCTGGTATTATTGTTCAATAATTCTTTAAGAGATAGTTTGATTTGAAAAAATTATCTTATTTATATAACTCGTTAAGACTTTTCCATAAAAAAATTAACTTTAATCTTTGCGTTTGTCTAAAAAAGTGACAAATTAGTGAAATAAAGTTAATGCTGAGGTCATCTAGCTTACTTACGATTTTTCTGTTTCATCACCATGTGTCACTGGGTTAGTAAGTGTGTGCTTATGAATAATATATTTTCATACTAGGTTAATATTACTTGTATATTGATGATTGGGAAAAGGATCTTGAAGAAGGGAATTCAATTATTGTTGCTCATGAAGTAGACATGTACCTTCTAGATCCCATAGAGAAACAAACTGATAATTTTGATATCTTGATATGGTGGACGCTGTGAGAATCCGCAAATGCGACCCCAAGTTCTCAGCCTCTGGTTTGGGAGTCTGAAACATCAGAAAGGATTCCGTTGTTCCATTTGCTTTTATGTGTTGATAATTCATATCGGGTGTCCCTCTATCCTATTTCTAGATGCAAGAGGGTTCGTTCAGAGTCGCCAGTACGTTTTACAAGAAAACGGACAAAAAGATTGTGTAAGAGGGAAGGCTACAGATAAGCATTTCTTTACACGTTTGTCTACGAAATCAGGATTCTATAGGGTTCGGGAACTATATTACGGTTTGGGAAGGTGTTAAGCACCCATTCCGCCCTTTCGGTTTCTAGTGGTCTTCTATATTTATTCTATGTTGAAAAACTTGGATGCTTTTACTGATATTCTACTGCTTTCTAGAAATAACTAATGGAAATTTGATTTTCGAGCGCGTTAGGAATCTACCACAACCATGTCGCCACTTCGCTTACTAGGATGGGGATTGACCTGCCCGGTCAGGTCGCGGGGTGCGGGGCAGCGCCCCGTTAGAAAAATCGAATTTTAAACAAGTTTACAATAAAATTAATATACAAATATCTTATTTAATTACTATAAGAGACTTTCGTTACCTTCCCAGCGATAATAATAAGAATAAGAGAGAAAATATAATACAGCAGATAAAACCTCTGACGGATAGCAGCTTTCCTCTTAGAAATATTTTCGGCGGTCTGACTCTAGAAGGAGGCACTCCGGGTGCCAAGATTAGATCCGAGACTCTTGCGAAAATAAATGTTATCACAGATGCTTCCGGAGAAGACTTAAAGATTAGAAAATATCAGAGAGAATAAGGAATTTTAGTATAGAAATTGTGGCGAGAAGTTTCCGTCTAGAACCCATGGGGGTGTTGGCCTATTTATACTGTTCGGGAAGGATTGTTGCGCGATATTTCCCCCGAAAGGGCATGTGTCGCGCGACAATGTGTACTATGTCGCGCGACAAACGGCTGATGTGATGTTTCTGACAGACTGATGTGTCAGAGAGTGGATGGTCTGGTGTCAGGGAGGATTGTCGCGCAACACAGGGGCATTGTCGCGCGACATACTTACTTGTCGTGCGACACTTCACTTAAAATAGGTTTTGTTGGCCAACAAACCCTTTCGGGGCAGTTTCGGGTGCTCGGGTGGGTCCCGAGTTCCAAAAACAGTAGTTCCCGAAGGTCGTTAAGGTTCTTGCGGGGGTCACGGATCGGGGTGTCTACAGAGGCTGAAGGGAGCAAAGTACCCCAACTTACAAGCTATGGCCAAGGATGTTTTGGCAATTCAAGTTAGTACGGTTGCTTCTGAGTCAAATTTTAGCACAGGGAAGAGGGTAATTGATCCTCATAGGAGTTCTTTAACTCCTAGATCAGTTGAGGCATTGATTTGTCTACAAAATTGGTTGAAGTCAGACTCAATTACAAACTTAGGGTATTCTCATATCCTCGAGAAAATGGAGTGGTTTGAAAACACTGAACAAGGTACTTCACTACTTTTAAAATTCAATTTAATTTAAGTACCAATTAATAGATAATTCATAATTTCATTTGAATTGGACAATTAGTTGTTTACTTGTTTTATTGATTGGCTAATGTGGAGTTTGAGCAAGAAGAGAAAAAAAGTAAAGTAGCAAAGGGAAGTAAAGGGCCCGACGCCGGAAATGCCTCAAAAACTTAATTTGAAGTTGTATGAATTAATTCTAGTTTTATGTGTTTGAATTTTATAACATGTTATTCGGTTGTTATTGTTTTTGAAGACTTGAAAGTTGAACTATGCTAGATTGCACTGGTTAATATGTCAACTATGTATGTATGTGTTTATTGGACTTGGACCGTTGGACATTTAGACTTTTTGAGTTTTGAATTCAGCTATGTGTAAGGTTTTATTTTAGGTGATTATTTGATTACCAGATCAATCCTATTAGCTTCAAAAATGCTGACCTCTAAGGGATAATGGGATAGTTTGATTAGTTTCAATGAAATTCTTAATGGTTCCTAACAGTTCCCCATTAAAGAACTGGTTTATAAACGGTTCTTTTACAATATTGGTTCTTAATCATTATTCGGTTAATTTAAGATTTACGATTAATTTTTAATAAAGGTTTTTTTCTTGTTAACGATTAACCAATAACCTCGAGGAACCGAACCGTTATAACTGGTTCGGTTCTTAAACAGTTCTTGACTAAAATGTAGTAGGAACCGAACCGTTATAATACTAACGGTTCGTCAAACGGTTCTTCATAAAATTTCCAAGAACTGAACTGGTACCAGCCTTAATTTTTCTTCATATATAATTATCATATTATACAATTAAAACATTTTGGGTGGGTTGGGGCGGGAGAGATCGAGTTCGAGCCTCTGCACACAGTAAATGGTGCGAGAGGAGTCAAGTTTTCAAAATTAAAACTGCACATATTAAGTAAAAAAAATTTCAATCAACGGCTCATATTTTTTAGATCGATGTGAGTATAAGTTCCACATCACAACGACTACAGAAAAGTTCGGGCCAAATTCAAGTTCGCATAAATTTAACTTGTTTGATCCAATTCAACCTAAATATAACCGAAGTATCCTATGTATATTGAAACGAAACGGGTTTAGTTTTTTCGAAACAAAATATGCACTTGGTGGGTTGAGTTTTATGTAACAGAGTGCAAATTTTAGTGTGTATATATATATATATTCACTGGCCTAAGATATTTATCTTATGAGTTAGATTAAGGACGATTTTTGAATATGAGTTTCACAACAAAAATTCGGTATAGATGCAGGTAGCAATGCCATAAGAATAGACATATAATATTAATTAACTATCGTAATTAATATTGGAAATATATTAATTATGGACGACTTTGAATTCGAGATGTTTACATTTCTATAATTCCAAAAAGAGATTAAATGTTAAATATGAATATAAAAAAATATTTTCGTGAATTGATTTTTGTTATTAAAATAAGTTATAATAACAAAAAAATTATAATATAAAACCTATTAAAATTAATTTTTTCAATTATTATTTAGATAGACTTAGGTTAATATCATATGATTACAATGTCTCGGGTTGGTCAAGCAAGACATATTGAGTTTGAGTTTATGTAGTACATCTTAGATCTGTCGATTATGTTATGGCCGAAGTCCCACTCATGGTGACCTGGTCGAGTTGGGATAAGCTGTAGGTATTATTACAGGTCAATTTATTGGAGAACTGGGTATTCCTTGTCGGGCTCTCATATGATCAGATTTATAAGTAAGCATTTTTTGTAAAATATGAGCAACAGCAAATCCCTATAAACCCTAAACCTCAATTTCTCTTACTCGTTGTCCCCTTCCCCTGGACCTTCCTCTAACGGCTTATTATGTAACTAAAACATAACCTGCACCCGATTAAGTTAGCATTTTTTTCTAATATGCTCTTCATGCATATTGAATTTTGTTATAGATTTTCTAGACTAAACTCATCTTAATAAGCCGGGGCTGGGACGATTTTTTTTAAGGCCGGTGTGGATATGCATTCAAAAATATAAACCCAGCACAACTTCAAGTCGAGTTCGGTGATTAAGCCCAGAAATTGCATTTCTAAACCCTTAAACAAGGCTCAATTAACTTCTAGTTACCATCTAAAGCCAGAAATTGAATATAAATTCAGTTTAAGCATGAAAAGAAGGCATTGTATTGTATTTCTGTATTACTAAGCCATTTTGCAGGCCTAAATTGATTAAGCAACTGAAGTTGTATGCAAGATAGAAGGTTGAAAACGGAAAAGTGCAAGAAGAATGTCCGAATAAGAAGTCCAAATTCATTCCGAGGCCCGAGACAAGGAAAACTCCGTAAACTACCCAAAAAGTGCTAGTAAGAAGAGAATAACAAGTCCCGAAGCATGAATGAAGTGAATGCAAATGTCCAAGAGTGATCACAAGAGGAAAGAAGCTCAGTCGAATCAATTCCGGAAGTTTCCGAGCAAAATCGAGAATTGTAGTAAAAAGTCCGAGGTTGTAGCTGATCAAAGTTTTTTTACAATGGGAATTTGAAAAAATCTCCAGCAATAAAAATTGTAGAGAATTAAATTACCTACGCGTAGGCGAAAACTGTGCGTCAATTGGAGTTCGGAGCAAAAAGTTATGAGCAAAAGAAAAAGCATCCAAAAGAAAAAGAGAAACAAAAAATTAAAAATTTGAGGATAAATCCCTATGTGAAAATCGATCCCACACACAAGGATTGATCCCCACATAGTGAGGATCGATCCCCACTTGATTTTTTGGCTCTTTTCGACCCGTTTCTTCAAGGATTATTCAACTCACGACCTTAGACACTTGTGGGACATATAAAAGATCATACATATCATATTTTAGGGTAGCTCAGTAGTCATATTACAATAGAACAGAGAGTTGAGAGCACCGTAACTTTATGGGAGCTTTTGCGCTCATCTGTTAATTGAACTTTGAGAGTTTTCTTTCTTCAAAATAATTGTGAGTTTAGTTTGTTTAAGACATATTGAGGCTAGACTATTGGTGAAATCAAGATTCAATTCAATATTACATCAAGTTTTAATTGCAATTACTGTTCTTCGTCCTGGTAAACCCTAGTTTTCTAATTTTTTAAATTTAATTGCTTTTAATTGTTTGTTTACTTAGATATTCATAGATTAGTTGTTAGGGTTCATATATATTCTGGAATTAACCCAAAACCCACGTCTTGGGGCTGGTTCTAAGGTATATAGACCTGTTTTATCGATTTTTCAGTTTTTCATCAATTTATGCTTGTTTCTCGTTTTATATTCAAACAGTTTATCGTTTTTCAATGCTATTCATATGTGATTCATTGTTCATCATAAGCAATCTGATTTTCCAGGATTTTTAAGGTTTTAGTCGAAATTCATCAGTTTATGTCCGTTTTGAGTTTGTTTACCGTTTTAAGCATAAAATCTTCGTTTTAAATCAGAATTGAGTAATTCCAAAGCCAAAAGTTTTAAATTTTAAATTTCTATGTTCTTAGGTATTTTTATATTATTATTCATGATTTATAAGCTTGTTTTCATGTTTAATTTAAATATGTCTAGCTAAATCGTTAGTTAGAGGTCAGTAGTGAAAGATGCAAATTTAATTCTTTAATATAATCCAATTTAGGTTTAAATCTGATTTTTCCATTGATTATAGATCACCTACTGAATGTATGAGTATTTTCTTATCTTTTCATGCTTTAAATACATGTTTCCATAAGTTAGTTCAGAAATTCCATTTGATTAAGAACTGTAAAACGTCAATTCACGAATTTATGTACCAAAACCCTAACGTGGCTGATTTGAGGACGGTCTTTATCCTCTAATTAGTTAAGTCAGTTTCTTAAGTGAATTGGCTGATTTTGCGCTATTTTGGCTTTTGATGTGGTAAATAATAATTTACCAGTGGTAAATAATAATTTACCATTGGCCTACAAAGGTAAATAATAATTTTACCATTGGCCTACAAAAATAATATTTCACACTTTTCTTTAAATAATTATTCCACTCAAATTTCACTCATTTCCACTCAAAATCTAATAATTTTACCATTGGCTTACAAAAATAATATTCCACACTTTTCTTTAAATAATTATTCAACTCAAATTTCACTCATCTCCACTAACCTTTGCCAAATTACCTTTTTACCCCTCATCTTCACCAAATTTACCTATAAATACCTCCTCTCATTTATTCATTCAGGACACAAAAAACACAACAAAAAACACATCATCCTTCTCTTCCAAGATCCATCCATCTCATCCAAAAGATATAAAGCCATTGGCAATACAAATACAAGTCAATTCAAGAAGAGATAGAAGTGTCTTATACTCTCTCTTTTCATACACCAAAAAATAAGCCAAGCCAAGAAAAATACACAATTCTCTTATATATTTTATTCATCTTCTTGAAATATTTGTAATCCTAATTCTATACTTATAAATAGAATTAAGAAAATTATAGAGAGAAAAATTGGTAGCTTGTATTATCATCCAAATTGATTGCCTTTGAGCTAATACAAAGCAAGCACATACAAAAGGAGGACGTACTGCCGGACTAGCATAAGCGCTATCGGGGGAACCTACCTTAATAAAAAATGTCATGTGTTCATCATTGTGCCGCATTTATTTTTTATTCACCGATATTCACTTATTGATTGGTTAATTATCTATTTTTAGATTTTGACACCATCAGCATTTATTCACGTAAGTGCCAAAAAAGTGCTAGTTTTGACTTTTAACGTTCCTTTTAAGACAGATTTGATTTGAATCTCGTTCAAACATATTCAAACCTTAGGAGAATGTTAAGCTACTGATTTTTGAGGAGTTTAATCAACTTGAATTGTTTTTGTCACTCACTAGTAATACTAGGTCTTAAATTACACTTTTTCAAAGTCAAAAAGCTTCACTATTGAATTATATTGCTCGAAGCTAGTCAATATAATATTTGTCACGCATGGGCTATGATATACTTGTAGTAGCAATATAATTGGATGGTTGGAAGGTCAAAGAGCTGAACTTTAGTGAAAAATCCTATTTAAACTTAAATTTGGATTACCCGATTGGACTAGTTTCGTACTCCTTAACTACGGATACCCCTAACGTTTGTTTCTTGTTGCTTTAAGTTCATTTAATATTCTGTTTTGCTTGGTTAGTACTCTTTTTTCTTTTATTTATTTATTTTAATTTCATTTGCATGCTCTCCTAGTGCATTTAGGAAGCCTTTTAGGTAGAGAACTTACGCTTGTGGATTCTTTTTAATTTTGCACCATATGACTAGATTTGTCTTTAGTTTTTAGTTTCATTTAGTTAATAGTTTCATTTAGTTTCATTTTTCCTTTCATATTCCTCATTTCAATCATCTTCTTTTATTTTCCCTTCTTTCCCCTGAGAGAGATAATAAGAAGAAATATGTTCCTTACCTTCTTTGTGGTTTGACCTTGAACTTTCCAAGTATATTATAACTTGACCGCTTGCACTTGAGCGTAATACTTCGCACTTTTTGAGCGTAGTCATTCGGATTTGCGTAATTTTAACCAACTTGATCTTACCCGACTTAGATATCATATTTTTTCTTTAAATACTCTTATAATAGTATATAATTACAATACATTGGGGTTTGCTGGCTACGTTTGGACTTATGCTTATAAAAACGGTGTATATTCACGGTTTTGAAAACGAAACCAATACCCCTTAGGTTGTTTTTTTTTAATTAACCGACTGCTTATATTTAATTTTACGATAAATGTTCAACGGCCTAAAATATTTTCCTAACAAGTCGGGTGTGGGATACTTGCTTAGGTATGAGTTTCACAACAAAAACCTGGTACGTACTTAGGTTGGTAATGGTGTAGGAACGGGCATATCTAGTGTATATATATACAACCCCCTTCTCTTAAAGACCGTCCTTTAGTTAGCTATCTAAAGGACTGTCCATTTCGAGGGATAAACATGTGAATTGTTTCATGAAACTTTATGAGAATGATCTCTATAACGAGTAGATCATCTCCACCAAATTTCATCAAAAAAATCAAATGGGAAGTGGATTAACTAAAAATCTAAAATTTCAACGTCCAGAAATGCGCATACATATCAAATTTTCAATTAACCCACTTCCCAATTGATTTTTTTTATGAAATTTGGTGGAGATAATCTACTTGTTATAGAGATAATCTCCGCCAAGTTTCATGAAAAAATCCATCCATTTAAATACCTTTCACAAAATGAATATTTTTTTTTCTTTTTGACTAATTCTTCACTTAAAGTATTTATAGCCTTGTAGCTTGTTGGTATTCTTTTTGTTCTCATAACAGGGAGGTCGTGGGTTCGACTCGTATAAATGTAATTATTGAAAACATAAATGTAATTGTCAAATCTTTTATTGGTCCATCCATATTGTGGTTATTATATATTTACTCTTATTATAGTGATTGTTGTGAATTGATAATTTGTATAAAAAATGAAATATTGTATAAGAAAATGTTAGGTTGCGAATGAAATCATCGCAGAAAAAAATAAAAAAAGATCTTAATTTAAACCCAAGTATAATTCTAATAAAGTTTTCCTTTGAAAATTTTGTCACCAAAGGTTTTTCTTGGCCATGGGCCATTTTAATGGGTTTGACCCATCAACGATACAAGGGGAACGAAACGATACTTCATGACAAGAGAGGAACATACCTCTAGAACGAAAAAATTTGGGCCAGTCTCTTTTTCTTTTTTGTGGTATACAATATTTTTTTTAATAACTTGTCATTCTTGGTGACTATATTAACTAATTACTTAAGTAGGATAACCAATTACTCAAGTTATTCAACTGATATTTATCTAATTACTTAAATATAGTATTTATGAATATGAGTTCTTGCTAGAAGTAATTTAATAAAAAAAAAAAATTAACGGGGATCACAAGCTTAAAAAAAACATTATTAAACCCAAGTAGGGTTGTGCACGGTTCTATTAACCGAACCGTTCCACTTAACCGTCAACCAAACCGACTAAGTCGGTTTGTCAAAATTACAAAGTGAGACAGAACCGAAAGGGAAGAAATTGGTCGATTTTGGGTAAGGTTGGTTGTGCCGGTTTCGGTTTTAGCATAGGGAGATTCTAGATGAAGAATTTTATTTTCAAAACCCATTTAACTTGTTATGGAAACCCTATGTTCAAAAATTACAACAAAAGACATAATGTGGATGAAGAATTTTAATTTCAAAACCCATTTAACTCTAGAAGAAAAATAGGAGGAGATAACAAAAGGGGTGGTATGTAAATGAAAACCTAGGGTTTTTTCCATGTAATTTATATATCTCGATTTGGTTCGGTTTTTGACCGAGAACTGCCAACCGAACCAATGGTAATTGGTTCTTTAAGTAGCAGACCAAAAATCAACCGCAAATTAACAAAATCGCCGGTTTCGATCTGATTAAAACCAGTTTTTCGGTTATTTTATAAACCCCTAACCCCAAGTTAAAAAACTTTAAAGATGGAAACTGTGCAACAAACTTCCCCCTCTAGAAGTTAATTCAGTTACTATGCCAAACAAAATATTCACCATAATTGCCCATTTACTGCAAAGCCCAAATTAAATCATTTTGTACAACTCCAAAACGGAATCATAGTCTAATTTTATAACACATAAAATTAAAATATACACGTAGGTGGGATGATTTTTTTTTTTTTATATCTTCCAAATTAATTTTTTATGTAAGATACAAAATCAAATTGATATTATTGACAGAGTAAATATTACTTGTTCATAAATAATATGATCAAAATTTTAGATTCACTTTATTAATATGTACAAGTCTTTTTACAAGAGAAGATTGACATATAAAATTAAAATCACTAACATGAAATCAGACATTTTTTCTCCATCAAGGCCTCGGTCTCTTAGCCGAAACTCAAAAGTCCAAAACTGATAGAAGTTGTCAACCCCTCAATAACTGTTGGAACTTGGTGTGGATATTAAAAAGAAACCAAAGCAAGCTTGTTACATTTGTTCGTTATTAGAAGAATGCGAACTCTTACATGAGTTCATATATCACTAATTTTGCTCTTGGATTTGTGTCTTACATAGTAATTAAGTTTTGCGATTGGTTGATAACTTAAATAATGCAGTTTGTTACACGTGCGTGTCAATCGATCGAGTCAGGCTTGGGTTGGATTAATTTAAAAAAGAAAAAATTAGGGTTCAATCCTCTTATTGAAACTTTTTAAGTTGTAGTCTATAAGTTTTTTTTTAATAGTTTGCGGTCCCTTTGACTACAGTAACTAGTTACTCAAGTATGGTAACCAGTTATCTAACTCAGGTTACTCAACTACGGTAAATGGTATTTGTCGGTTACAGAATTACGGTAACCTGTATTTCTTCTATCACTAAACTACCCTAACCTATATTTATCTGATTACCAAACTACCTTAACCTATATTTATTCGATTACCCAACTACGGTAACCTATATTTCTCCGCAGTTGTTCAAACTACCCAACTACCATAACTTGTATATCTTATGTTATCCAACTACAATAACTGATATTTCTCATATTACTCAATTATAGTAATTGGTATTTCTCAAGTTACTCAATTGTAGTATCTAAGGGTGTAAGTTCTTGTTAGAGGTAATTCTGTAACCCGAAAAATGACAAAGTCCACAAACAAAAAAAATTTAAACACGGGGATTAGTTACTAAGAAGCCCTTTAAAAAACCTTGACTTAGTCTAAACCCTAACCTTAAACGGATTTGAGTAAGCCAATTGTCTGTTCACCGAGCAAAAAAATTCCGCTACAAGTTTTTCTCTCAGTTCTTGAGTTTTTATACAAAAAAAATGCAATCTCTCTCTCTCAAAAGAACCCTTCGGGAAAAAAAAAATTCTCAAATTCCGAGCAAATTAGTGGGTGTTATTATACCGAAATTCTCCCGTGCAAGAAAAACTAAGATATAAGGAATTATGTACTTGTTTTATTATGGAGAAATCGCGGCAATTTTGAAGTGTCAATATAAATTAAGCAGCTGAACTACACCCAATTTTAAAGAAAGCGATAACTTAAAAACTTTCAAATCACCGAATTCCTAGTATTATTTTCTAGTATATAACTACCAAAGAGGTGAAAATTATTTGTCTTCAATTAAGCGAGGAATATGCATTTACATGCTTCGTAAATTGCGTCAATGTAGCAAAGTCTTCAACTTCAACCATTATTTCGATCCTAGGCGAGCACTAGTCTTTTACTAGACGAGATATATATATATATATATATACACGTTACATGTATTCCTCTTTTATTTGTATTAATTATTCTTCAAAAGGCGGATCCAGGTTGGCCGACTTGGACTAGAGCCCACCCTTAGAATTTTAAACAACGCTTCACACATGAAACCTCAATATATATCCCAATCCAACAGTGGCCCAAGCTTTTCATATTTGGCAATAAATCAAAAAGTTCATTGCCAAACTAAAACAATGGCTACAAATTAGCACTTGCCTCTCATATTTTCCGGATAAAGGAGTAAATTGACAAAAAGGGGAAATTTTTTAAAAAATAATAATATCACCTCCTCTATTCTCATTTTTCTGGCATCTTTTGTTTTTCCAATGGATATGGAACTCAATGAGAATATGATTTTTTTTTCTAGCAGATGGTATACATTTTCTCTCAGTTTTTCAGTTATGTGATTTTTATTATTATTGTTACTGGAATAAACAGTAATAATGTTGTTATATATATTGAATATCCCAATGTTAACCCATTCCATAGTAAAATATTGAATCCGCCCTTGCCTTCAAATCAAATGAGATCCTAGGTTACTGCATGCAGCTTGGTAATTAAAGACAATTTTCTAATGAATATTTAGAGAGAGCATGTGCTTAATTGAGTGGGGGTTGAGAATTAAGCTTCAATATATGTATATTTTTTACACGTGGTGAGTAAAGCCAGCCAGGTGTTTGATTGGTGTGACTCATATAATGGGTTCGTTTGATTCAAATTTTGGGAATAGAATATTAAACGTTTTAAATTCTTAAAAAACTTTTCTCTTGAACATTTAAAGTGTCTTATGAATGTTTGATTCGAATATGAATTCTTCTTTACTAGAACGTTGAATTACTTCTCTATATTTAGTTCAAATGAGAATAAAAATGAAATAAGTGTGAATACCAAAATGAGAATAAAAATGAAATATGTGTAAATAAAGGGACATATATCCAGTTTTTTGCAAAGAAAGACGGCCACTTCACGAGCCCCCTACATACTCATAATCGAAAAGCTGGGAAGGGGGTGGATTAGAACCAAGCCAAATGTTCGCGCGATCGATCAACTGCGCAACCCCCTCTGGATCTTGAAGATTGAAATCAATTTGGGATCATGTTGAAAAAATTTGCATTAGCGATACCCAAGCATTTGCATTACATCCGTGCAGAATTTTCTATTATTTAATAAAAGTGAGCAAAGATGAGTTTTTGGGGGACGCAAAGGTATAGAATTAATTATATATGTCAAGTACTTTTATCGAATTAAGAAATTATCAATGGGAAATTAAATTAAAGCGGTACATGCCAGTATTTGAAGCAATCACGACCTTAGACCAAATTCTATCACATCCTCTACAGATATTCTAAATATATGAATGAGTGAGACATTGAAATGCTTACATATGTGAGAGAGACAAAAAAAAAGAAGAGAATATAGGCTAGAGATGGGGAAAGGAATGAAATTTGATTAAAATGAGTTGATATAGATAGGGTTCCTCTTTCCTCCTTACAACTACGGTTGAACTGCATGTACACGCCAAGGAAACTCATATATAATATAAATGACACATACGTGTAGTTCTATATTACAGAAAAATAAATTATTTCAAAGAAGATGGCACGTCTATTGATCATCCAACAATTCGTACACGTATAACTCAAAATACTTATCTTTCTGAATTAAGTCTCAAGGCAGCTCTATATCTATATATATAGTTATATACAAGGTAAACCTGCACAATATACGTGCGACTTGAATAAATTAAAATTAAAATTAAAATAGTATGTGGTTTAGTGGTAAGGGTATGTATAACTTAACTAACATCTATGGTTTGAGTGTTGTTGCAAGTAATTTTTCTTATCGAAAAATAAGGCTGCTGCGGAGTAAAATGGACAATTCAAAAGTCTGGCACAACATGAGAGTTGAAGACTTTATATGACAACTAAAATCGGTGATTCGATGGCACATGTGATGGATGTCCAATATATATATAATACATAGTAATTCACTAATTCCTCAGTGTATGGATTTTTTAAAACAGAATATGTACATTTGGTGGTATGAGATAAACCCTGGTTTGTTGTTTTGAGGTTAGCAATTAGCGCTATACTCTAATGTTTTCGAGCTGTTTAATTTCCACTCTAAGAGAAGTACAAGAAGAAGAAGCATGAAAAATGGACGAAATCAGAAACAGTAAATTAAAGTAAATAGTAAATGAATCGCTCAATAATAATATGTATTAACCACAAAATTTAGCAAATTTTAGAAAAAATTAAGTAAAATAACACCGAACCATGGTTAAAAAATTACAATTTAATACCATAAAAACAATTAATTAAGATTAAAAATGGAGGGAAAGTTAGATACTTATTAACCGGTATTCAATAATTATCACAAACTAAGATTACCAATTATAATTATCAACAATCCTCAGGCTTCCAATAATCTAATAATAATCAGTACCCTAGTTTATTCGAATCAGTCACTGTATATATATATATATAGATTAATAAATGAGAGTACTTTAGTCTAGAAAATTATATTAACCAAAATAAGAAACATTATTATCATTTGAAATGGTACTATAGTCAGCCGTGACAGTAGGTGGTGGGGTGTATATAGAAGAAGAGGAAGCTGTATGAGGAAGTGACAGCGGAGGTGGCAGAGCCACCGCTGGTGGGGCCGCAGTCGAAACAGCCGCAGTAGAAAGCAGAGCTAAATGAGAGACAAAAGTACTATTATTATCATTAGTAGTAGTAGTACTAGTAGTATTAATAATAGTTGTCTGATCCCTATACTTAAATCTCATAATCTCAGTCCTTACGGCATTTAACTCCGCTTGTAAAGATTGAACCTGTTGTTGCAAAGCCGAAATTGCACCCATGCACCCATAAACTGGATCTCTTAGCCTCACATTAGCCTCATAAACTAGACTATTTGCTGCGTCTGCTCTTTGATTCTCAGGAACTTCCTGCATGTATTATTAATAAATACAGAATTAATTATAAATCATGAATTTAATAATATATATATATATATAAGAAGAGATTAAATAAATAATTACACGTACATACCATGAGTAACTTGGAAACATTACTAGCACCAAAGACCTTGTGAACAGAAGCAAATTTTTGGGGTTCATGAGGAGAGAAATAAGGGGAGAAAGGGCATTCTTGGGCACATCGTCGCCTTAAGAGCTTGCAAGCAGCGCAAGGGGTAATAGTGTTGAGGGTGCCTGGTGGACCCAACATATGCCTCCTTCCCATTTGATGATGATGATGATCATATGATGGATGTATATTTGGGGCATTTGTGTCTCTCTTTATCTTCTTCCCTATCTCTTCATATCTCTCCCTACATAAATTATCAATAACATATCAAAGAAATAAATAGTTAGAAGAGACTAGGTGTTTGGTGAATTTAATTGATCGATTTACATGAAAAAAGTACTTAATCTTATGGAATTGTTTAGCATGATTTCTTTTCTTTTCTTTTCTTTTCTTATGAAAGACAACGTACGTCTTGTTGGAGATCGAGGTAGTTTCTGAATTAAAGGGAGGAAGCTTAGGCTAAACTGTGTTGTATCATGAAAATTGATTTTATGTAGAATTATATAAATTAACAAAGTAACAAACACTAGTAATTAAAGACGGAAAATATGAAATGTTAAGATTAAAATGTTCTTGGAAAAAGAGTGCAATCAAATACAACCTAAATCAGTACTGCATAATAGAAAGTTTTTTCGATTTGCTTTTTAAGGTTGACACAAAAAAAAAAAGAAAAGTTGTACAATTATTTCTCTCTCTCTCTCTCTGTGTATGTGTGTGTGAGAGAGAGAGGGAGAGAGAAAGAGAGAGGAATCTGGTGTATGATTATGTACCTTTCTCTGGACATTCAGGCATGCTCTCCGTGTAATATATATGGAGATGGATAGAAAGAGAGGGAGAAGTTTGAAGAGGAAAGATATTATGAATAGACAGGAAGAAGGAGAAGTGTGTACTTTAAAAAATAAGGTACACTGGAAAAAAAAGGAAGGGGTGCATGGTCAAGTGCTGTAATATAGAATTGAATTGAAGGAGACAAAAAGATATATATATATATATATCTACGGTGTAGTTGATGATGTACGAGGATTCATTTACACAAAATGGATCGGAAGTCACTGCAAAATGGATCTTCACTGGGCCGATTATTATCAATTGAGAGAGAAAGATCGAGAGGTGCTATTAATTAAATGTAAATCAAAAGCCATATATCTGATTTTAACGTAAATTAAAAAGAAAGCTCTATCACGTATTGCTCACGTGTGACTACTTAGTAAATGTTGACTTTTTGAAGCAGCGCCATCTGATTTTAATTTTATATATAGTTAATTATGTTAAGTTTGATAATAATGCCTTTCACAGGTGACAGGTGCATGTGGTCTTTTGCTTCTTTCTCAGGATATATATATATATACATTCTCTTTTGTTTTGTTTTGTTTTCTGAATTAATTTATATATACACAGGAGAAGGATCTTAAGAGAACTAATTTTTTGATCCTTAAATGCGGACTGATTATTTTGAGAAGGTAAATAAATAATTTTTTTGATGAAACTTGATGAAGATGATCTTCATGATTAATAGATCACCTCTATCAAATTTCATCAAAAAAATCATTTGGGAAGAGGGTTTACTAAAAAATTGATATATATGTGCGTTTCTGGCCGTTAAAATTTAAGATATTTAGTTAATCCACTTTCCGGTTGAATTTTTTGATGAAATTTGGTGGATATGATCTAATTATGGAGATCATCCTCACCAAGTTTCATAAAAAAATTCATCCATTTATTCTCTCAAAATAATTGGTCCGCATTTAAGGATCAAATAAATTGTCCTATTTAAATCTTTCTGCGTGTTCTTGTTTAAAAATATGGTAAAGTAAAATACATAGGTTTGATTCAGACCAAAAATAAAAATAAAATAGCTTAATTTGATTGTTTCAGTTATTATTAATGCGGCTAAAGTCAGTCTCGTTGGTTCTGAATTGAAGTGAAGATAAAGAAGATGATGATGACAATGATCGAACTGTACTTGCAAAGACATTATATATATATATATGTGTGTGTGTGTGTTAGTTTCTTGTCAATATCAAGAACCTCCCATACAAATATTTCATTTATAAAATGTGCCGTATTTGGGATCTAGCTTCATCTCCATCTTCACGGCTTCACCTCCAATTATCGGTCACCGCCGTGAGGAAACCGCTATATATATATATATATCCTTATATACTTCTTTTCAATGTCCAAGACTAGTTAGATGCATGCATTCGATCTGAGCATCTCTTGCATCATTTAGGGCCTATTAATAACACCATTAAAAATGATAACAAAAATAATTAATTTTTGTAAGATCTGGAAAAATAAGTCGAGGCATGTAGTGAAATGAGCGTCTTCTTATTTTTTGGCTTTTTTCAAAAAAAAATTTGTTTTGGGGTTGAGGAAAAAAACAATTTTTTTACAAGGAATACTGAATTGATAGATGGAAGGCAATCATAAAAAAGAGTATGAGATAGATAGCTTCGTATCATGTGCCTCAAATTACTTTCCAACTTCTCACACAAATTAATTGTTTTTCTTATCAATTTTCAAGTGTGAAAAGAAAAAAAATCGATTTATGTAAGAAGTTGAAAAATATATAAGTTTAGGCATGTGATAAGATGTTCTCCATCCCATATTTATTTTTATGAATATATGTTTTCCATCATTCTTGATTTTTTTTGGAAAAAATTTCTTCTTTAACCCCCAAACAAAAAGTTTCCATGGAAAAGGCAAAAAGTAAGAAGACACGTCATCACATGCATGCAAGTTGTATTATATCAGTGACATTGGTACAAGGCTTAATATATACAATATATGAGTAATAAGATGATAAACACCTAGAGTGACCAATAGATAATGATTAAAACTAATAATACAATATAACAGATAATGATAAGAAATAGTCTGGATAGTTGTGATATGGTTCAATAACCCCCCCCCCCCCCCCCCCCCCGCCCTTCCCAAGTTAATGGAGTTGACAACAACACCTTCAGCTTGTTACGAAGATCACCAAAGCGATTAATAATGAGTGGCTTTGTAAAAATCTCCGCAACTTGATTGGTGGTATTAAGAAACTTGACATGAAGTTGACATTTGGCAACCTTGTCTAAAATAAAATGAAAATCAACTTTTACATGTTTCGTACGTGCATGAAAGACTGTATTTACAGCAAGATAAGTAGCACCAATGTTGTCAAACCAAAGTGTATAAGGAACTAATTAAAGTACATGAAGCTCATGCAATAAAGATTGTAGCCAAATTAATTCAACAATTGCGTCAGCAAGGGCCTTGTACTCAGATTCAGTTGATGAACGAGCAATAGTACTATGTTATTTTCTAAAAGCCCATGATATTAAGTTATTGCCAATATAAATTGCAAATCCACTTGTGGACTTTTTATCATCTAGACACTCGGCCCAATCTGAATATGTGTATGCTTGAAGATGGTACAAAGAGGGCTTTGTAATAAACAAACCATAATAAAAAAGTGTGCTTTAGGTATTGTAAAATGTAATACCTTGTGTCTCACTTCAATACTAATTATCCTTTTAAGCTCGGTTAAGGTTTAATCTCCGTTAGGGCGTGAATATTTAGTTTCGGACTCTTCTTAGTTGACCTGATACCTCTTACATGTCATATTAGACATATTATATTGGTGGGAATAATTGTTTTTTATTCGGGTGGTTCGATTTGAAAACGAGTCGATAATCACACGTTTGACTTCTTGAGAGGCCATAACTTCTTTATTCGATGTTTAAATAACTCTCCATTTTTGGCCAAATCTTCATTTCATTCCCTTCTACAAGTTTCGTGTTTGGGCTTTTAAAATGAGAAGATAGTGCAACAGCCACCATGATTGATCATGGTAGGCCATGATCAATAATGGTCCTCCAGTGGACAATTTTTTTGGTTCATGATCGATGTTTGCCATGATCGATTTTACTTCAGATCTAGCGAGTTCTAGAGCCATCTAAACTCATTTTACATCTATTTTACACCACAAACAACCCCATTTCATGGGAACAAGCTAGAGAACCCCTTGGAGAGATTGGGGGAGAAACTTTATAGCTAAACCATGTCTCCTTAAGCATCACATGAAAGATTTCACCATTCTCATCTTCATTATCTCGTTCATCTAATTTCCTCCATTGCTAAAGTTAGGGCCTTGAAGGAACTTGGGGATTTGGCATCTACACTTGGACTCATCGCTTCTAGCTTGAGGAATGTCGACATATGAGGTAAAAAAACTAGTATTTAAACTCGTTTTCAAGTTATTACATATTATATATTTCAATTCAAACTAAATTTGGGGGTTTTGCCCATAATTTCAAAAATTGCATGTTCATGGGCGTTTGGTTGTTTTCTTATGATTTTTTGGTTTGTTTGCATTTCATATAACTCCAATGTGATTTTTATATAATAACTCCTAATTATAAGTTGACTTTGATTAAAATTAGTATATATCCTCACTCACGAATACAATAGCCAACAATAAAATTATGATATGCATATATATGAAGTTATATATGGAATTAAAAGTATGATTTGACTATAATTACTTATGTTTGTGGTATTATCATTGTATTTGAATTCTAGTTCATTATTAGTGAGATTGTTGAATAACTAGCCAGTCTGTAACTATGCTGAAACATTTTTATATCTATTTTAAAGGAACTATGTGTTGTGAATGTATGGGGAAGTTTATATCGATTTCAAGTGACATTAGTAATGCTTTATATTTGCCCAAAAATGGTGTATGGTCATGAAATTCCCCAATGAATGGAATTATTAAATCAAGCATTAGTTAACAGACTTGGCGAATCTAATTTAAAGTATAAAATAAATATTATCTTGTGTTATACAAAATCGTATGTTTGAGACATATATGGTGCATATGTATATACATATATGTATATATGTTTAAGATATACAATACATAGGTACATGTCGAATATATATTTAGTTGATATATTAAAACTTATTGAGTATATGTTTCATTTAATTATGGCTTTCCATTATCTTTACTATAATTGGCTAGTTAATTGAATTCAGTACAAACTGTTATATTATCCGGTTAGCATAATGGTTCATTTGTGGATTAGACACTTGGATTGTTTCGATGTATTATTGCGCTAGTCCATGATCGATTCCAGGTTTGGTCTTTAAAGGTTAGGGCCACAAGTTGGGATAGAGTGCTAATAGGTAAAAGAGCCGAAATCGTGCACAGGTAATTAATGTGAGGCCTTGCTGCTGCGTGGGTGAAAGACCACGAAATGTAGACCTATTTATACACTTGAATAGTCGCGGATTATTGAGGCGATTGTCTCAGATGAGATACTTTTAGATGATACAATTATTAGTGCCAAGTTTTACAAACTAGCCAACTGTTTTATATATACATATATGAGTTGAAAGTGTATATTTTCTTGCTATGGATTATTTGTATCTTAGCGATACTTATTTTACCGTACGTATGAGGTTTATGATTATATTATGTTATTAGCGTGATTTCAACTGTATTTTTCAGTGATCTCTATTTTATTATATTTTGGGGATAGGAAAGCATTATCATACATATTATAAAATGATATTCATAACATTAATACTATAAATGTTTACAATTAATATAAATGGCGTATTCATACAGTATATGTAAATGAACTACTTTCATTATCGCACATTACATGCATTATTTTGAAAGCGTATTTTTATATACAAAACATTATAGTTTTCACTGAGCCCCGTGTTTGGCGCACTCCCATTTTTCAAATCAACTTTGCAGGTATATTTTCGGGGACAACACGTACATGGAGTCTAGTAACCTCTATTGTCAATGAACCTATTATTTAATCCTTACGTTAAGGGATAAGTTGTATATAAATTTATATTCATATGCACTTGTATGTAACTCTTTCAGTTACGAACCATACTTTGGATTTGATGTATTTGATGATTCAAATGGAGCTGTATAAAAGATTATATATATATATATATATATGTGTGTGTGTGTGTGTATGTGGAATGACTTATATTCCAAGACTTAATGTGGAAAGTTTGTATGAAATGAAAAATATTATCGTAGGTTGATTTATTAAACAAACGGACTTCACACGCCGAAATTTTATGAAACGGACTTTGAAACAAAACATGGTTTTAGAAATGTCATGTAAAAAAAAATTTCATTTGAAAGTTCTAGTTTTGTAAATTTAAACCCCATTGTCGCGCACATCACCATAATTAATCGGGTCCTGAAGGTTTAAACTTCATGACAGGATTTGAAGCATCACATAAAATACGTTTAATAAGAGCCCAATGTAAATATGTTGGTGTATGCATAAATTGACAAACCTTATTAATGGAATATGCAAGGTCCGGTCTTGTTAAGCAATATTTTGCAAAGCGCCCACTATTTGTCGCCAGGTCGGAGAATGAAGTCCCATCAATAATATATGGTTTATAGATGGTGCAATAGGAGACTGGACCGGTTTAGATTGCTTAATGCCTTTGCGATCAAGGAAGTTGGTGGTGGAGAAGAGGAACATGCCGTGTTTGGTCGCTGTTACTTCTATACGCAAAAAATAGTGTAATGGGTTTAGATCCTTAAGAGAGAATTCCTCAGCAATAATAGCAACAAGTATGGTGATATTAGAGGACTTATTACTTGTGATAAGTATATCATTAACATACAGAAGAATATATATTATTGTATTGGTAGCAGCATAAATAAAAAGAGATGTATCAATTTTTGAGGCAATAAATCCATGGCTTCTTTGTCATTAAGTGATGCACCACCAATTGCTCCACCATCACTGACTGTAAACTAAAGTGGTACTTCCCACTCTACTAGCAATGGACGTGGTTAATCTAACAGTGGATAGTAATCATGGCCGAAATAATCGTGTCATAATAATTTTAATTCTCAATCCAACAATGGTAATTACCATGCCAGTCATTATGAACCTTAACCTTCATTCTCTTATGGTGACCAACAACCTTGCTGCCAAATTTGCAATGGTATAAATCACAGTGCTACCACATATCATCGTATATATACACCACCACAACCCAATTATCTTCTACCTTTGGCTCATCTTGCGGCACACCCTTTAACCAGCTCCTGCCAATCTCCATCTCTTCTTAATTGGATTCCAAATATCGGAGCAATTTACCATGCCACTCCTAACTCTTCTCAATTGTCTCACATTGATGAGTATCATGACAATGATCAACTGTTTATAGATAATAATAAGAGATCATCTGGGTAGATTTGCTATGGTTCAATATGCCTCAATTTATTTTTCAACTTTTCACAAAATGAATTGTTTTTATTATTATTTTTCATGTTGTTATCGAACAAAGCCTTAAATTATAAAATAATCTCTCATTCTCATATATCTCAAACCAAGAGTCCATATTATATAATTTCCACTGTAATCTTTTTTATCCCTTGTAAATCCCTTTAACGTAACTTGGATGCCAAAGAAAATTACTCCAATATAATAAGAAAAAAGATTTAAGGGATTACAAAAGCTTGCTATCTAGACTTACAAGATGGATCAAAAGAAAATAATAAAAATTATGATAAAGGTTGGGCTTGCAAGATAATTGTCATCGTAATCTTGTTTACATGCAATATTATGAGATATAATATATCACGTATATCTAGTGGTAGAGCCAGGATTTCAGTTAAAGGGCCGTGGGTGAAATTCAAAGTACGGCAAATCATATTTAAAACTTTAAAATGTTAACGCAAACATAATAACTTTAATAATAGTTTATACAACTCAAATAGCAAATGTGAACAATTACAAGAAATTATAATAACATTAAATGGTTTTCATATTATGGAAGTATTGTAACATGTACTTCCTCATTGTCAATGTTATTGAAAATTTCTTGTTCAATGTATGTCACCAACACAATTATTCATAAATTCATCTCTCATTTGATTGTCTAGCGCAATCTTAATGATATTCATTACCGAGAAAGCTCATTCAACACTTACTGTTATAACATGTAAGAGTAAGGACAACTTGACAAGCAAATACATTAATAGATAACCAACATGCTTGTTGGTTTCAACTATTTTTGTGCAACCTCACTAATTCCCTTCTAACCAAAAAAGTTCATCATTATAATTCACATATTCTATATAGTCTTCAAGTTGTTCCTCGGGTAACATGATATCTAATGATAAAAAATCAGAGGGATAAAACTTTTCAAACTGAAGTAATTTTTGTAAATCTAAAGCAAAGAATGACTTCGATAGATCAAGGCATGCTATACACAAAAGCAACTTCGTATTAATCTTATAATCAAAACAATTATTCAACTCCTGAAGTTGTAAATCTATCATTGCAAAAAACAATTCAACACGATAGCTCCTGGAGTTCTGCCACTTACACTTAGATACCCTCAAGTAAAAGTTTATGCACATAAGTCCCTATATATATATAAAATTTCAAAAAATACCACATATATAGTAAAAAAATAAAATAAAAAGCATTGCCCCGTACCCCAGTGTAACTATGACTTACATTTGAAAAAATATAATTGAATTCTTAATTTACAACATTTAAGAAAAAATAATAAATTTTTATTTTGAGACAAAAAAAAATTAAAGGAAAAAATTAAATTCATTAATGATTAATTTATAATCGTACATAGTAAATCATGGTATTGTGCAAAAATGGTACTCCAGCGATTCGTGAGGCGTCGACCATTTTGACTATCATTGACCGTTGTTGACTTACATCTTTTTTTTCTTTTTTTTTTAAGACAACTTGTTTTTTGTGAAGGACGTGGAACAACATTTAAATATATTAACTCGTAGCAATCTGTAGAAGCAGCAACTGATGCATGCCATGAAGATCCACCAGATCGAGGAAGTGATGATGAACAGTATCTTGTCAATTTTGAGTGAGTGATTAATTAAATAAGCGTAGATTAAAACAGAAGAAATATTTGAACTTGGGGAATAATCAACTGCTCAAAGCCCTATAATTTTTTGTCTATAAAAACTAATATCGGGAATGTTCATGGATGATTCAACGACCTACGTTAAAAGTATTATTTACTGGTTATTTATATTGAATGTATTGATATATTGTATATTTTTAAAATATACAATTTAATAATACACTTTACATAACTATCCGATTGATAAAACTTGTAAAAATATCATTACACAATATATTGATTGTCATACAAATTTATTTATTTATAAATACTTAACATGTCTTTTTTTAAAATATATATATATATTAGCAGCATTCTCCTGATATGTCACGTAATTTTTCCTGGCTAGCTAGTAAGTAAGAGCATCTCCAATGGAATAATTAAAATTGAATAATTAAAATGACTTTTGATTATCCATTTAGTAAGTTGTTAAAGTTAACAATATAGGCATCCCCGATGGTTATTTTTTCTCAATATCTGAACTTGTGGGATCCGTTATATTGATTTGTCACAAATTAATCAATTTGAATTTTGTTTCAAAAAAAAGGAGGGAAAGATGATTTAAATTTGAAAAGATTATCTTTTACCAATAAAATTAGTGATCCCCTATTTTGGTTATTGAAGAAGATTGTTAATTTTGATTATAAAAGTGGTAGATTTGGTTATTGGTTAAAATGTTGTTAACATTTAATTATACTATTGGAGTAAAATTTTTAGTCAACATATATTGTTAAAATTAATTATAATTATTATTTTAATTATACCATTAAAAATAGTGTAAGATTAAATGTAGAGATTAAGAGAACAATGTCAGCAAAGTTCCCGAAAATGATGGAGCACCCTTCAAGATAAGTTCATTGATGATAGCTTGATTTTGCTCATTAATTGACAGATTATAACATGTGCCACCCACCTACTTTTTTCCCATATATATAGATTTACATATATTAAAACTACTATATGTTAACTGGTGTCATTAAAAGCTAGGCTGTCGTCCTTTATTCATATATAACATGGCACACTGATCGGTAACAAATGCGTTCAAGTATTCTCCATTATTTTTTCGATTAATCCAACCATCAAATAAGTCTCATTTTTACTTTTTATTTTTCTGTGAGATGTCTTAAATTGGATTTACAGTCTTGTTTCTTTTGATGAGATAATCTATATATGTATAAACTCGAAGCGTAATAAATATTTTATAAATTGACAATTTCTAGTTACAAGTAATAACACATCTAAATTTCTGATCACGTACATTTTTACAAATTAAGAAACCTTTAGGTAATGTGAGAGAGAGACTGACTTGTAGTTAGCCTAGAATGTTATGTCCAACGTTTCAAGTTTTGCATGTCAAGATAAACCTTTTCTTTTACTATTGTCAAGAGTTAGTCTATGTCCAATAAAGTTAGTATCGTGTAAATAAAATTTGTGTTGTAACATCTCTAGCTCGTGTTGTCATGAATAATTCGTTTTATATATATCAATTCAATGGATCAAGTTAGTAGTGTGTAAACGAAATAATTTTTCAATTAAGCTCATGCGATCCATTTGCTTAGGTGAATCTAAAGGATTAACTCATTCGTGACTATATATGTTCGTTATGATTTTGCACACATATATACTTGGTAATTAACTTGATGTTGTTTAATTTAGTGAGCCTAACGCTAATCAATATCTAACTGATGGGAGGCAGGGCTGGCCCTGGGGCAGGGCAAGCAGGGTGACCGCCCAGGGCCCAAAAATGAGAAGGGGCACAATTTTTTTTGTATATGTATATGTATATATATAATATTGTAATAAGTATATGTTAAAAACATATTAAATAAATAAAATATCTTTCCAAAAATCTTTATTTAATAAGGTAACTTTCCAATAAAATGATGCAAATTTTCAAAGTCGGTCTCTTCGTTTTTGCCTAGTTTCTATTGACCAAAACTAAGAAAAATAGAACTATGCCTATTCTTTTATTATTCTTCAATCTTTAGTTCTTCCTTTTGCAATTGCCTATTGCCCTTTTGGCTTTATTTTGGAGCATCTAGAAGCTTTTTGGAAGATGAAAATGTAGTATATAGGTGCTTGAATTATTGTTGTATTGGTTTTGAAGACATGTAAACTCGTAAATTTTAACATGAAGTTTGTAAGCACTTTCAAATTTTAATTGTAATGTGTTTTTGGTGGAATAAAAAAATTATTTAGTTCTTTTAATATAAAAAAATTAATATATTTATTTATAAGAGGGGCATTATTCTAGAATTTCGCCCAGAGCCTAAAATTGGCCAGGACCGGCTATGATGGGAGGCTAGGCAAGAGTGGTTATTTGCTTGGCTATGAGTTTTCGTGAGTGTTATTTAATTAAAGTAGGTGGTGATGTGGAGAGAAAGGAAAAGGAAGAATATATATATATATATATATATATATCATGGGGATTTATATTGAAGTAGTAATTTGTTTAATTTCTTGGATTAATACATATACTAAAACTTGCTTAGATTGCAAGGCAACCACACTATCACCTTCTTGTTTGACCCGTATTTTAAGGCAAATAAGTCGCCCCACTGTTTCTCCAGTCCCCAACCTAACCCTTTTTTTTTTTTCCCTCTTCTATATATTCAATTGCCCGTACCTCTCTTCGTTTAACTCAAACTAACCCTGCCCAAACCGTTTAACATTTTTCGGGGTACGACGTACGTGTACAATGTATATTATTAAGCTATTGTATATTCATGCGCACCAATGAAAAATTGACATGAGAGTTACAAATTCTCCCATACTTTTTTCTTAAGAAGTAAAAAACATGCTTTACTAGTTTAGCCTATGTATTCTCATAAACATTTATGTATTGTTACAGAAAATTGTTCAATTACTGACTATGCTTTTGTGACGAAAATGTGTTATGTATTACAATCATTTTATTTATTTTTTGTTTTTTTAAATTAAGAATGAGTGTTTCGTATAATTTTAAATAAATACCTACCAATTAAAACATATATAGACAGCATTGGGCCTTTTAATAAACTTCTTGGGCCCAATAGAGATTGGTTTAGGCCTCTCACAATTCTTTCATACTTGGGCTTACCAGTGTCAATTCGATCGAGGAGGGCCAGTGTTGTTTATCTACGTATTTCATTTTTAATAAAATCTTTATGTCCTTGGTTTCTCTCTAATATAAATACACTTTTAATTTGTTTTTAAACAAATCTCATTATAGAATTATCATTTTGTAATTTACAAAAAAGAAATACTACTCGAGTGTGTCATGACTTTAACTATAATTTAACTTCTTACCATAATTAAAGTAGCTAGATTACAAGTTAAATTACGTTGCTTTTCACAATCTCTCCAAATAAATAAAATTGGGCAAATAAGTAAGGATCCATAAGAAAATATTCCAAAAAGCCCAAAGAGTATTAAGTGATTCATCTTTTCGGACAACATACATTTCGTTGCAATTGCGTGTAATAAAATTGGCAAGAAGAAAAAAATGAAGGCTTTGATGGAGTCCATGGTCCATTCAAGTGAGGCACCGAAAAAGAAGTTCCTTGTATGTAGGTCACATTTTACCAGCTGTCATGATTGCTTTACTTTCTGTTTTATGTGAATTAATGCATCCGCTTCTACAAATTAAACATTAGTGAATAATCCTTGATGATACCGTATCATCATAATTTGATATATAATGCGACAATAATGCTATGTATAATATTTGTTCCACAAATTAATTTGGCCGTCATTTAATTTCACACGTTACATAATGAGGGTACAATCCACCACATAATCTCAGTTGAATGAATCATTATTTTACTTCAAATTGCATGAACAAAATTAAGTATTTGTTATCCATTTTCATTTACTCCATTATATTGATTAATCTTGAGAGAAGGATATATGCCAAGAGCTGCGGCTTGACACTTGGTGGGTATGATATCATCATGATATTTTCTGCAAATTACATGTTTGGAAATATATTTTTCTGATAAAAGGGTACATAAATTTTATGTTTCTCTCTTGAAAGTTCTGAGCTCAATTCTCAAAAATCTTTTTTAATTATAATTATAACAAGAGAAACATTTAGACATTCTTTATTTTTTATTTTTTATTTTGAAAAAAAACAAATTTAATGGATTAATTTTTTTATTAAACTTGATGAAGATGATCACCGTGATTAGTAAAAATTCAACCGGTAAGTAGTTTCACTAAACATATAAAATTTTAAAGGTAAGAAATGTCCATTTATATCAATGTTTTAAGTGACACATTTTCCTGTTGAATTTTTTAATGAAATTTCATTTGTATTATTTACTAATCATCAAAAAATTTATATGTTTACCCCCTTAAAAACACCCGTACTTAAAAAATGTAAAAGTTGATCCTTAAGAGATTCGAACTACTAATTTGAATGTTGATTTTTAGTATGGTAGTTGGGAGAAATTAGTAAACATTGTCAATGCAAATTTGAGTGCAAACGAATTTTCACGGCTTTTGGAAGAATTTGGTTAAGTACTTAAATCTTTGGACTACGTGCTTAAATAATCCATGGTTGGTAGACCAATTTGAAGGATTTTCATGTTCCCAGATCGATGAATATTACTGCGTATTCAATAACCAAGAAGGCAGTTGCTGGCTGCAAAATTGGGTCTACTCCCCTCCTGTTCAGCTTGCTTCTTCTATTGTTGTCCCGTTGGACGAGTGATAGTTTTGGTTTTAGTTCTTTTTGTGATAAAAAAAAAAAAAATGAAACTGCTTTACATATTTATGTTCACTATTAAACTTAAAATCAAACCCCAAGTTTCAAATAGTACGGCAAATGGAATATATTTGATTAATCAGGAATGATGTCTGCCTGCAGATTGTTGTAACTTTTGACCAACCAAGACACATTATTTTGTGTAATTAACAAGTTTTTATACGATCAATCTGTATGTTTATTATTAGTGCAGTGTATTTTTTTTGGTTCCCTACGGGGTGTTCGTGCCAACTTTCGTGCATCTCGACTAATTCCTGTCGCGGTTTGTAGCTGTCGCTGGCCAAACATTATTTTAACAACGTCGGGTTTTGACCTTGGGAGCTCTAAGTCGATCCAAAATTATCCTAATGGCAACCTTATACCACTTGATCAAGAAGCTTGATTACGGTGTATACATATGAATATATATGCCTATGATTTTTCCTGGCCTATTAATGTTTTGGTCCATAAAATTTGTGGAGGGAATATATGTTTTTTTTTGAAGAACTCAAATGGAGAGTTTTTTACCTAAATAGACCACTTTTTCAACGTATTTATCAAACTAGCACACTTTTTAAAATAGTGATTTCGAATCACTATTTTTCCAAATTCGACTTAAAATAGTGATTCGAAATCACTATTTTTTCATTAAAATAATAATTCGAAAACACTATTTTAAAAAATGTGCTATTTTAATAAATAAGTTGAAAAGTGGTTCAATTTGGTAAATAAATTTAAAAAGTGATCTATTTAGGTAAATAACTCCTCAAATGGATGCCAAAATGAAGACCATTATGACTGTGATGATGACACCAATTGACTATTCCTTTTGGAGTAAATTTTTTCCACGTTAGGTTTTAACAGACAAAAACCGACCCAAACACAGAGAGCATTTTATAAACCAGGACAAAAGATATGATTAGCTTAGCTTTATATGATTTACATATGAAGATTAAAATCAAAACACAAAAGGACCTTCATTCTCTCCCATACCCTAAAATTGCCCACAGTGCCTTCTTCACCCCTTTCCTCCCTTGCTCCCTGCTGGACCCACCATTCCTCACAATACCAAAGCACAGAGTCGAATTTGGCGAAGAACCGCACCCCTGATTCTCATCCTCATCAGCCCCATACTGCCCCTCGGACCTCGACCTTACGTGCGAATTCCTCTTATCAATCACCGACGTCCCGGAATACACCGAAGATCCTGACGATGACGACGACGAAAACGACGGCGAAACATGCGATTTCCTCGAACCCATTTTTAAGATTGTGTGAGGAAACCTGGGTTTCGAATTTGGTTTCCGAATGGAATTGGATTTGGGGCTGAATTGGTAAGAAGGGGGTGGAGTGAGAGGGGGCAAAGAAGTATCGGAGAATTTGTGCTTGGGAGTACCTGGTTGTGATTCCCACATGAATGGTATAGCACCAGAGGATTTCCCATAGTATAATACTCTGAAAGATGATTCTACTTTTGAGATTTCCTTCGATAAATGCCTTGAAATTGACTTTTCTTCTTCTTGATTGAGTTGAAGGGTATGTTGTGTTGTACGGCCACCATTTTGCATTTTGGGTGGGTCTCTTCCCTCCGTTTTTAAGATCTGAAGAATGAAATGAAATGAAATGAAATGGAATGCAATGGAGTAAAGCGGTGTTAAAGGGCAGCTATCTAACTAACCTTCTCGTGGGTCTTCGGGTATTTACTCGATGTGTATTAAATTAAAGCTTGTAGGTCCATTTAATACACAGCAGTAGCACAGCACAGCATTAATATCACTCTCTTTCTCTCTCCGTATGTATATATACTAATATACAAATGTCTATGCTTCATATATCTGCATAGAGAGAAACATTTTTACCAAAAGGGTACTTATGAATATTTGATTTCTCATTTTTCCTTTTTAAAGATAAATTTAGTTAAAAAAAATAAAAGTCAAACATTCATTTGAACACTGAAATAAATCTTTTGGTGGCATAAAGATTTGAGATACAATCTAAAAATAAGAAGTCTTAAATCTCCGAAAAACTGAAACTTGTAAATACAAAGCAAAAAAACGCAGCGAATGGGCAACTTTATTCTCCTCTCTATGGACAAATTAAAAAACCACATTTTGCTCTTGCGATAAAGCAAGAATATCAGTTATAATTGTCCTCAATTCGGTACGACATTCTTCTCGGGAACAAAGCAACTCAAATGAGACAAAGGGAATTACTCTTAATAATAATCTTCGTAGCCCAATTCGATCACAAACGAAATACCCATTAAAAGAGCTTCCGTTCCAGCGTTAAGAACGGTCCAATACCTCTGTTTAAGAACTGCCTTTGCACCAATCAAAGCCCCGTTATTGTCCCTCGCCACAAACCCGAGACCTACACCCGTAGCATCTAGTTGAACCGCAACATATAATTAAACTTACGTACTTTACTAATAAGAGTCAATAAAAAAAAAAATCTTTATTATTGTGAAACTTATTTATTTATTTGCCGAATTCTTAATCTAAAATGAAATTAGTAAACTTTGCTAATTAACACGTACTCGAAAATTCTAAAGTATATGTAATACCACAATTAATGAAAAAGGAACAAGAGTTTTATGGGTTAACTTTTTTTTTTCCTTGTACTTGTTTGATGTGCAACTCTAATTTATACTTACTGATTAATTTTTGTACATACATACGGCTAACATATATTATCTTGTTTTTTATAAAAAAAAAAAATTCATTAATTATACCTTATGTCATCTTGTTTTAATTGGCTATAACTCAGTGACACAAAAATGGTTTAATGCGTGCTATACCTAATAATTCCTCTTTTGAGTTGGTACGTAGAGTACTCTCATTCCCCACTGTTACCACTGAATTGGAAAGAAAATTATTGTACTAAAACAGTTTATTAGGCATCAATTATAGGTTGATGTTAACAGTTAGGGTTAAAAATAAACAAAGGTATAGGAAGTCATTAATAACTAGTCGTATCATTATTGTAATAGAGCTCATAGATAGAAGGATGTTATACCTACTTCATTTATATAATTTTGGATGGATCTAGACCATGGATAAGCACATTTACGTGGTCTACTATGAACCGTTCAAGTCGATGTTTATGAATAGAAGTATTACAAAAAAGAGTAGGGCCAGTGTAGCTAGGAGAATTAGTTACAGGTGAGTGTGGGACAATAAATTAGAACCTTTCAGTCTGGTCCACTGGCTCCATGAGAAGTTGTTTCATGCATGGTCGAAACTGGCAAAACTATACTCTTTCTAATCAAGTAGAGTGGGAATTGCATCTACCTTATTATCTCAGAGAAAATCCTTTCTTTTACCAGGTAAGTTTATTACTCATTTTTATCGGATATATTATATATATATATATATATAAATTGTATCTTGCGAATGTACAATTATTATAAGGGACAATTAAAAAAAATGTCTTATTAGAGAAAGATTTTCATACTAAAGTCAATGAATATTTTTTATTTTATTGATAATTTGACATGTGTCTTTTTTTTTCATTGTAAAATGACATCCCAACCCTTAAAATAAACTAAAAAATACCAATATGCATTAAAATATGGACTGCAATATGAACTTTACAGTCTATATTTCACTGCAATATGAACTTTGCAGTCCATATTTTACTACAATATGAACTTTGCAGTCCATATTTTTGGTGCAAAGTTTATATTGCAGTCCATATTTTACTGCAGTGTGAATTTTGCAGTCCATATTTCTAGTGCAAAGTTCATATTACAGTCCATATTTCACTGCAATATCCATATTTTTTGTGCAAATTTTATAAAGATGGGGTAATTTAGGTAATATATAACATGTTTTTATTAATTAAATAATATTTAAATTTATTCAAATACCTTCATTTAAAATATAAAACAAAATAGGCCTCTTACACTAATTACCAATTAAAAATAGGCCCTTCATTCAAAAAAATATTATTCATTGAAGTTTTGGTAAAAATCAATATGTAGTAAGACCTTCTACCTAATTTCTAGTTATTATAATACATGCCTCTAAAAATATTTAGTAAAATTAATCAAAAAATACGTCTAGCACTACTTTAATTTCAATGGTCCAAGTCAAAAATGATGGTGTGATGCTCATGAGTCGACAATCAAAAGTTAAAAAATTGTAGTAAAAAAACTTTTAAGTGACAATATTAAACTACTGAAGGTAATAGCTAGCGTACAGCACATTAATGGTAGTATATATTGACACCGGTGTCAGGGTTGAGAATGGAGCTAGAGTTTAAAGGTTTAATGATAAGTAAGTACAACTTTAAGTGGGATTTATTACCCTTCTGATAATTAACTAACAACATATTTTTCAATTAGAAAATGATATTACTATTTCACATGAATATTGTAGTACTTCAAAAAGTGTCTTGAATGCATAAAAAGTGCTTTCAAAAAATACGTGTATATATATGTATGTATATATATACAAATGTAAAATTTAAATATATAAATATAATTTATAAGAATAAACTTCAAAATTTAAATAATATATTATGTTATAAGAACATAATTAGGAAAATGATATTTATGTTTGTAATTCATAATATATAAGAATAAACTTTCAAAATAGTAAAGCGTATGTTCCTTTTTCAATGCAAAATTCAAAATCACGGTTTAAATATATTATTATACAAAGTAACATTTGAATTTTAATTCGTACTTAATTTAATTAAATTGTTATACTCAATAATAATTATGTTTTTCTTTTTCAATTCAAAATTCAAAATCGCGGTTTAATTATGTTATTATAGAAAGTAACATTTGAATTTTAATTCTTGCTTAATTTAATTAAGTCATTAAACTCATGAAATCCATAATTATGTTTTCCTTTGTCAATTCAAAATTCAAAATATGCAATATCAATTTATGAGTTATAAAATTAAGCAAGTCTTAAAACTTTCTAAAACACAACAACAGGGAATATGGTCATTTTGACTATACCTTCCATATTTGATAAATCGTATTAAAAGAAACCCTAAGTCGGATTGTCAATCTAGGGATGTGCCCCTAATTTTTAAAACTAGCTAGTCCTGACCACTAATATGTTTTAAAATTAGGGACTAAATCCTATTTTTCTATATTAAAAATGATTTTAACATGCTAGACAACTCATGTGGAGTGTGCTACTATTATTTCCCTTTTAATTTTGTATGCTATTATTTTGACTAAAAATCAAGACTCGTTCAATTTGATAAGTTTATGTCCTGGTGTAAACATAAGGCCAATTTTGAAATATAAAATGCTATATTATATAGGGAGCTGCTATTGACACACACTAATTCACTCACTAACACTCCTTAAAAAAAAGTTTAATTATCTATTGACAAACACCACTTTCTTATTTTTAATTAAAGATTAAAACATTAAACTCATCATTTAAACCCAAATTAATTATATATCCATTAATTAAAATCTCTTTTCTTCTTCTCCTCCTCTTCCTTCTTCTTCTTCTTCTTCTTCTTCATCATCCTCCTCTCCACCACCACTACTGCCGCCGCCGCCGCCACCACCACCATTTAAATCATCTTCCTTCTCCAAAAGAAGTAGGATGTTTATATTTTTGTTGTTCATTTACATTTCCTTTCATTTATAGATCATTGGATACAAATAAAAGCAAAAAAAACAAAAAAAAAATCACGAAAAATGTTTACTCGGTTCCTAGGAACCGAATGTTGTTCATCATACTCGGCTCAAAGGAACCGAGTAAAATACAGGTTACTCGGTCCTAAGGAACCGAGGTAAGCTTTAGGTCATTTTTCCAATTCCACTCGGTTCCTTAAGACCAAGTGACTTGTGTTTTACTCGGTTCCTTTGGGCCGAGTATGATGAAAAACACTCGGTTCCTAGGAACCGAGTAAACCTTCATCCATGGCAGAACTTGTTTTGATGTGGCGTGTGCACTGGCCAAACCAAAAACTCTTATTTGTTCTTCTTAAAAACCAGAACTAATATATTCTTATCAATAACATATGGTGAAACTTTATTTTTAACTAATAACGAAAAAGTTTGAGAGGAAACAACTAGATTGGGAAAGAATTAGAAGAAGAAGATTGAAGATGAGATTTGTAGGGTGAAATGTGTGATTTGTGTTTTTGAATTGTATAAAGAAAGAATGGAGTGTTGGGAGTGTTAAGAATATTAGTATTAATTAATGTTAAGATTAAAAATGGAGTGTTGGGACTTGGGAGTGTTAAGAAGATATAAAATATACTTGTGGAGTGTTTGAGAGAAATGGAGTGTTAGAGAGTGAAGTAGAGTGTGTCAATAGCAGCCCCCTATTATATATTACCAGAGATTTCAGTGGCGGGTAGTACGTTAATGTCTTTAGGAAATATGTTAAAATTTTACATTAAACACAAATTCGATAAATCACACAGTTACGTACGTTGATGCTAATTTATACATGTAAGATAATGCTTACATATGCTCAATTTTTTTACCCTTTGTAACTGCTGTGTCCTTGTCATATTAATGAGGGCATTAAATTGTCCAGCATGCAACTACCCCATCGGCCATGATTCCGAGCGCTAGCTTTTTGGGTCGACAAATTATTTAATTGTTGGATCTCTTAACTACTTTTCATGAATAAAAAGTATAATCATTTGATCGATATACCTAAGATCATATGTATCCCACATGTAACATGCACAACCAACAAAGTTTCGTTAGAAAAGACCACGTTAAACTTAAGACGTAAGATCAAATATTGATCGTTCGGTAAAGAATTATTCCATGTGCATATATATATATATATATATATAAGTTGGTTTGTACAATCTTTATCGTGCAACCAAAAAAAAACACATACAAATTGATCATGTAAATTCAGAGAAAGAAAAAAATATCAAATGCAAGCAATGATAATAATATATATGTAAAATTAAGAACTCCTTAATTTTAAGGATAAGCGAGAATGTCACGTTTCTTCTGGTTATCCAATTTTAAATAATTAAAATACCATTCGTCGTTCATTCAATGGTGGCATTATATGTGTAGGCTGTCTCAAAGAAGGATATTGAAATTGTTGCTGTGTATTATGGGGTCTTTGGCAAAACCGTAATAATCAAGTTTGGAAGGGCTCGTCTCTCGTACCGACAGCTGTGCTTCGTAATTGCCTCCATCATCATCAACAATGGAAGGCAGCTAATTGTCAAGGTAATAGGAGCCAACAAGTTATTTATGTGCTCTCGGTTCCGCGTAGGGGAAAAACCGCAATTGGATGGGTCAAATGCAAAATTGATGCTAGCATCAGAACAGGCTTCTATGGCTTTGCTGGAGTTATTAGAGATATTAATGGTTCTTTTGTAGCTGGAACACGTGGTACAATTTTGGGTAACCACTCCCCACTCGTTGCTGAAGCTTTTGGAATGAGCGAAGTTCTAAACTGGCTAAAAAACGCTAATGTTCATCAGGTGATTGTTGAATCAGATTCTCAACTGCTGTGTCAGCTGTGAACGGTAATAAACCGGATATTTCGTACTTTGGTTTATTAATTTCTGATTGTAAGTCACTTATTGGAGACCTAGATCATTGTAGCGTCGTTTATGTTCGTAGATCAGCAAATGCTGTAGCTCATAGTCTTGCTAGGGTTGAGAATTTTATGTCTGGTCAGGAGAGTTGGGGGGTTGTCTCGCCTCCCTTTATTTTGGATGTTTTTGCCTCCGATTTGTTTTAATGCAATCTTTCCTTTTCAAAAAAAATACTTAAAATACCATGGTGGTTTTTATTTTCAATCCATTTTTTGTAGGTCTCATTTCAAAATGATAGTTTTTGGAAAGATAATGAAATCAAACTAAAGAATTTTCCAAGGTGTAAGTAAAATTAAGCCAATTCTTCAAAGCTGGTAAACAATTCTGAAGCTGTAAATTAAAACAAATTTGTCCGTCCATGGTTTATATATTATTATGCATCAATGAAATTAAATTAAATTGGGTAATACCAACAAAAAATGTTATCTTTCTGTGGTTTTTATAAGAACTGGTCCGTCCATGGTTTTTATAGGAGTTAGTCCCTGAATTATCATTTGCAGCAATTTGATCCTTAAACTATTAAATTTGAGTTAATTTAGCCCCTGAGGCTCCAATTGTTAGAAATTGCTGCGCAGAAATAGAATTAAAATACAGTAGTATTGAAAAATTCGAAAAAAGAGTAGACCCGAGTCTTATACACCATATAATTCCCTTAAAACAGTTACGCCGCCTCGCCGGAGGTGCTTAGAGGCTGCATACAATGTCTGTTTCTCAGGGTAAAACAGGTGTGGAGTGTCTACCTTTGCACGCATGTGTCACTCACTTTCGAACTGAATAACTCGTCTAAATTGTAGTACCGGAATTGAACAAAGAAAAATGAAGATAATTGTATAAGAAAAGAAAGAATAAAAGGATGATTTTCGTGTGTTTAAGAAGAAAGAATAATTGCCAATTTATAGCCACATGAGAGATCTTGAGCATTAATCTTGATTATTAAAACCAAAACCGTTTTTGGTTTAATGAAAAAAATTGCCAATTAATTCAGACATTTCTGAATTAATTGGACAATTTCAAACATTCAAAATTTCAAATGGAGAAAAAATAAAATTTTAGCTTCTAAGTGCAAAACTAGACGCCCATTATGACTCCTATTTAATGAGATTTGATGGTTATTCCTTTCACAGTCAATCAAAGTCAACTACTAGGGATAAAACACATGGTAATGACTTGTCCACGAGACTTCATTAAGGAATTAGTCGATGAGATGAATATAGCGTCAGAAAGTCAAGCACTCAAGTTTAAGAAATCGATAAAACCCGAGCACTTGGGGGGGCAACAGTTTCAAACATTCAAAATTTTAAATGGAGAAAAAATAAAATTTTAGCTTCAAGTGTAAAACTGGGCTCCGCACGGGTGGACGTTTTTGGTGTTCGACATTCGTGTCCGCAGGTGCGAGCGTACATAAACCAAGCCAAATTCGATCCGTGATTTGCACCTCCCCTGAAGCCTATGTCCGTAAGAGAGAGCGTTATTTTTCTTAGAAGCTTATGAGCTAGTAAAATGTTATCCTTTATAAACTTATAACTTTTCCCACAAAAATCTAATATGGGATTCAAGACTTTCCATTCCATTTTTCATCTCAAGTAACTCACTTTGGGTGGCAATATCTTATTTACCCGATATCAATTTTTAGCAATTAAATATACCATTTCGATGTACTCGTGGAGGAGAACACGAATCCATAATAAATCTTTCAAAACCGGTCATTCAATTTTAAACAAATTTGCTCCAAAATTGTGAAATTTTTTCCAACATTCCTTTTATCAATGAAATTGGCGACCAAAGACACGACGGACTAGGTGATATAGTTCGGCGGTCAAAACCTGCATAGGATAGGTGGGTTTATCCTTTGAACATTCCCTTGTAAGAATATGTTTACTCTACTAACTAAACAATAGACACTATGTCTTTGAATTGTTCTTCCATTTGTGTAAACGACGACATATCTTACACAGAAATTTTCCTGACAAATTTTAGTTCTCACTATTATGTTCGTTATGGCCATGAACATGCACCTAGTTCAGTAAGAGTTTAATAAGAATTGTGCCCTAAACAATTCTTTTGGAAGCAGCACTTCTTCCCTATTACATAGGTGACTTCTTAATTAAGAGTAATCCGCATTGCTCTGCTCGATTTATGTCGACACATAAGGAGTCATTAAAAGCTTAGTTTATCCTTTTTCCTTATGAGCGTCACTATTTTCATCATAGGAATGGACATGGGAAAGAACCCCACAGTGATCCAACTTAGCCTATATAATTTAGTTGTCCCTTTTGAACCTAAATCTTGGGATCTCCAGTCACGTAGGTTGGGTACCATTGTAACAACCTATTAATTCATAGGCTTGAGTCATATTACCCTCGATGATTTATCAACTAACTCTCTATTTAATCCTTTGGTTAGAGGATCCGCAGTGTTATCTTTTGATTTTACAAAGTCAAGTGAGATAACTCCAGTTAAGAGCAGTTGTCTAATGGTATTATGTCTTCAACGAATATGTCTAGATTTACCATTATACATATTGCTTTGTGCTTTACCAATTGCTGATTGACTATCAGAGTGTATGCAAATTGGAAGCACATGCTTTGACCATCTTGAAATATCCTCTAGAAAGTGGTGTAACCATTTAATCTCTTCCCCACATTTGTCTGATGCAATAAATTCAGATTCCATAGTGGATCTAGCAATCACAATTTGTTTTGAGGATTTCCATGAGACCACTCCACCCCCTAGCATAAATATGTAACTGCTAGTGAATTTGGAGGCCTTTTCATTAAATATCGAATTTGCATCACTATATCTTTCAAGTACAGCTGTATATCTAATATAGTGTAATCCATAACTACGAGTAAACGGTAGGTACTTTAGTACTCTAACAATTGCTTTCCAATGATCGGTTCCATGATTACTCGTATGTTTGCTCAGTTTACTGACTACATATGATATGTCTGGTCTTATACAACTCATTAAATACATTATACTACATATCACTCTCGAGTATTCTACTTGAGAAACACTATCTCTTTTATTCTTAGATAAATGTAAAGTAAGGTTTATGGGTGTTCTTGCCACTCCAGAATTATCTTTATCAATTTTTTTAAGAATATTGTCTACATAATAAAATTGACTTAATATGAGTTCTTCTAAAGTTCTTATAATTTTAATTCTTAAAATAACATCAGCTAGACCCATATCTTTCATGTCAAATCTGAATTCAACATGTCCTTTGTAGATTTGATCATCTTATTATTACTTTTAACAATAAGCATGTCACTTACATATAAGCATACAATGACATATTCATTATCAGTGTCTTTGACATAAACGCATTTGTCACATTCATTGATTTTGAATCCACTTACAATCATGGCATTGTCAAATTTCTTATGCCATTGCTTTGGTGCTTGCTTTAAGCTATACAAAGACATCACCAATTTACAGACTTTATTTTTTTGACCAGGAACTGAAAAACCCTCAGGTTGTTCCATATAGATCTCTTCTTCTAAATCTCCGTTAAGATAAGTTGTTTTCACGTCCATTTGATATACTTCAAGATTGCGCAAAGCGGAAATTGCAAGTACCATTCAAATATAATTTATTTTCGTCACATGAGAATTTGTATCAAAGTAATCAAGACCTTCTTTTTGTCTATAACTTTTAATCACAAGCCTTGTTTTATATTTATCAATTGATCCATCTGCTTTCATTTTCCTTTTGAATATCTACTTGGAACCTAAATGTTTGCTACCCGGTGGAAGATCCACTAGTTCGCAAGTATGATCTTGCAAAATAGAATCAATTTCACTATTAATGGCCTCTTTCCATACAAGACCATCATTTGAATCATAGCCGAAATAATGGCTTCACCCCATATAAAATAGAATCAATTTCTCCTCTTTTTTTTTTGTTACCTTATTTAAAAGGTAGTTAGCCGAAATAATGGCTTCACCCCACATGTTTGATGGCAAGCCCGAACTAATCAACATTGCATTCATCATTTCTTTCAATGTTCGATTTTTTCGTTCAGCTACTCCATTTGATTGAGGAGAATAAGGAGCAGTCATCTCATGAATAATTTCATTTTGCGCACATAACTCAGCAAATGAAAATTCATATTCACCAACTCGGTCACTTCTAAGTACTTTGATTTTTTTATTAATTTGATTTTTAACTTTATTTTTATAGAGAATAAATTTCTCTATTACTTTTTCTTTACTTTTGAGTAGATACAAGTAACAGTATTTTGTGCAATTATCAACAAAAGTACTAAAATATTTATTACCACCTCTAGTTTGTATCATCTTTAAATCACATATATCACTATGGATTAAATTAAGGGGTTCAATATTTCTTTCGACATTAGGAAATGATGATCTTGTTAGTTTTGCCTCTACATAAGTTTTACATTTGTGTTTTGAATCAATTTGAAAAGAATGTATATGATTTATATTAATTAATTTCCGTAAAAAAATCATAACTAAAATTTCCTAATCTACCATGCTATAAATTTGAAGACTCAAGCATATAAGCAGAATAAATAGCTTTATTCTCATTATTGATAATAGTCATTACATTCAATTTAAAAAAAAAACTCCAGTCATATACCCCTTCCCCATATACATTCCAGATTTAGACAAAACAAACTTATCAGACTCGAACACAAGCTTAAATATATGATTATTCAGCAATAAACCAGACACCAAGTTCTTGTAGACTTCAAGCACATACACCATGTTGTTCAGAGTCAAAACATTCCCAGACATAATCTTAAGCAACACTTTCTCTTCACCTTTAATTTCAAAGGTGGCAGAATTCCCCATGTATATCTTCTCCCCATTATCGGTAGGTTGGGAAGTGGAGAACATATTTCTATCAAAGCACACGTGATGGGTGGCACCAGTATCGATCCACCATTCTTTTGGGTTTGATCCCACCAGATTCACTTCAGAAATGATTACCGACAAGTTGATATCCGAAACATCTTAAGCAATCCCTTCAATCATATTTACTTTCTTGTTTCGGTTCTTTTTGGGCAACCTATAATCGAAATATTTGTGACCCAATTTGTCACAGTTGAAGCACTTACCTTGAAACTTTGGCTTTTTAAAGATTCCTCCATCTGGCCCCAACACTTTCCCTTTGCCTTTGTTATTATTGTTATGGTTTCTTTTTAAACTTTGACCATGTTCCACCATATTTGCCTTGGCAAAAAATGAAGTGGTCTTGGCCCCGCCTTTTTCTGACCATTTGTTCTCTTCATCGATTCGAAGTCTAACAATAAGGTCCTCAACTCCCATTTCCTTATGTTTGTACTTTAAGTAATTCTTAAAATCTTTCTATGCTGGAGGCAATTTTTCAATTATGCATGCTACTTGAAAACTTTCACTTAAAGTCATTCATTCAGCGTGGATTTCATGCAAAATCACTTGAAAATCTTGGACTTGACTTGTTACTATTTTGGAATCAACCATTTTAAAATCAAGAAATCAGCCAATAATAAACTTTTTGGCACCAGTATCCTCGATTGTATATTTATGATCCAATGTCTCCCAAAGTTCCTTAGTCGTTTCCTTTTCTATGTACACATTGTATAAAGAATCGGTCAAGCCATTCATTATATAATTTCTAGCTAGGTAGTCCGCATGGTTCCAAGCATCCACGGCATTAATTACTTGGACATCTTGCTCACCATGCTTGAAATTAGGCCTCTCATCGGTAAAAAATTGAGTAAAATTAAGGGTGGTAAGATAAAACATCATTTTTTGTTGCCATTAAACTTTTTTTGGTTTTCCCCTTTTACTATATTAACAGTCACAAGGCCAAAAGTAGGAGCAGTTCCAGTAGCAGCCACAGTAGGGTTCACTTGAGTAATGGGAATAACATAATTCGTTTCAGTGGTCATTGTATCTTAGCAAACACAAACAAAAACTTAATTCACATATTAACAAAACAGAAACAATTCAGATAACTTTTAAGTTCCAGAAGCTACAATTTTACTTCTACACGGCTGACATATGAATTTTTTTTTCTATTTTTTTTTACTCGGCAAAAGTTTTCTACTTTGTAGAGCTGATAATTTTTCTTAGTAAAAGATTAATCCTCGGCAAATACTTTGTAAAAAAAATAAGCATTAATTGTTTTAAGATTGTTAGAAATTTTTGCGTAGAAACAGAATTAAAATATAATAATATTGAAAAATTCAAAAAAAAATAGCCCCGAGTCTTATATACCATACAATTCCCTTAAAACAGTTACATCGCCTTGCTGGAGGTGCTTAGAGGCTACTTACAGTGTCTATTTCCCATGGTAAAATAGGTGTAGAGTGTTTACCTTAGCACACAGGTGTCACTCACTTTCGAACTGAATAATTCGTCTGAATTGTACCAACGGATTGAACAAAGAAGGATGAAGAGAATTGTATAAGAGAAAAGAGAATGATAGGATTATTTTCGTGTGTTTGATAAGAGAGAATAGCTGCTAATTTATAGCCACATAAAAGATCTTGAGCATTAATCTTGATTATTAAAACCAGAACCGTTTTTGGTTTAATGGAAAAAAAACTGCCAATTAATTCAGACATTTTTGAATTAATTGGACAGTTTTAAACATTCAAAATTTCGAATAGAGAAAAAATAAAATTTTAGCTTCAAGTGCAAAAATAGGGGCCGCGTGGGTAGCCGTTTTCGGTTCAACATTCGTGTCCTCAGGTGCGGGCGCACACAAGCCAAACCAAATTCGATCTGTGATTTGCACCCCCTGGGCCTGTGTGCGCGAGAGAGAGCTTTATTTTTCTTAAAAGCTTATGAGCTATTGCAAGGTGATCTTTTATAAACTCATAACTTTTCCCACAAAAATTCAATGTGGGATTCAACACTTTCCATTCCATTTTTCATCTCAAGTAACTCACTTTGGGTGACAATATCTCATTCACTCGATATCCATTTTTAGCAAATAAATATACCATTTCGATGTACTCGGGGAGGATAACACGAATCCATAATAATCTTTCAAAATCGACCATTCAGTTTTAAACAGATTTACTTCAAAAATGGTGAAAAACAATTATTTTTCCAACATCAATTATCAAATGCCTCAATTAGCCCATAAGTTAGTACATTTGTGTCATTTAGACCTTCTGTCGAATTTATGTTCAATTGCTAATGAGAATGGGTCTAATCACAAGTTTGTCAATGTGAGATCTTATCTGTCACAGACAAAAACAGTGACAAACTTCAATCATTCTCACTTATCAGGGTTTATGTCCATGACTATTATATTATTTGTTATTCATTTTTAAAATAAAAGGCTTTGGATAGTCCCACTGTTCAATCAAATGAAAAGCCAACGGGAAGGTTTAAACACCATAATAGATATAAACTATAAATAATGGAGATAATGGGAGTTTTTCAATTTTTGTCTATTACAAGTAAGATCTAGATATTTATAATAAAGCTGAGTAAATATAAATACCGTGACTAGACTCCCTTATTTGTGATTGGACTAAAAGGTCAAAATCACCGCGAATAAATAGTTTAAAAAACCAAATTAACGCAATTGATAGCTTAAGTATTAAATTGATACGTAAACAATAATTTAGAAGCTAATGAGGTTGATTATTTACTAAATTAAGTTACTAGATCAACATTACTTTAAACAATTAAGCATCAAAATATAATTAATTAACATGCATGCAAAAACCTAAAATTGTATAAATAAAACATTAAAGTAAAAAATAATCCTGGGATCGTGTTTTACTGCAAATTCGACAGCCACCCATTACCTCAGCTTACTCTAATTTTTTTTTGTCTTACTCACAGGGTGTCCGTGCTAACTTTCGCGTATCCCTGCTTGAGGTTTGTGGCTGCGACTAGCCAATCATTATTTTAACAGTCCCAGGAATCAACTTAGGGAGCAAACCCAATCAACCCCAAGACTGTTCCAGTACTTAGTCGATCACATACATTCTTCTCTTACCATTATATGCCTTTCTTCCCCGCGGCTCCCGCCCTTACTTCTATTAATTCCCTCCCATTTTAAACAAACAAAATCTTCACATTTGTATATGTATGATGCAAAATTCCAATCATTCAAAAGGTTAATCTTAAATGCATCTACAAAATTATTCAAACATAATATTCGATTTATAACTATAAATAAAAAAATACTGCCTTTAATTATTAAATGAAAATTATAAGAAAAACTAATGAAGAAATAATAAATTTATTTTCATTTATATATTATACTTATAATACATGGTGGGAATTATTATTTACTAGAGATTAACAAAAATTCTTAAAGCATCGAAAATAAAGACGAAATGTTTAAAATATACAAAAATGCCTTTAAATCCAATATTTTAAATAATAAGGTCATAAAATTTTGTGGTTGCTAATTGGAGGCCAATTTTACCTTTTATAATCATTTTACCATTTACTATAATGGAGTATTGTAATCCTAATTCTATACCTATAAATAGAAGAGGAAAAACTCATTACAAAAAAGAGGCCGAGAGAAATCATTAGCTAGAGGAATTATTTTTAGAAAGAGTGATAACTTGTATTATTATTTCAATTGCCTTTGAGTTAATAAATCAAACACACACATACACACAAACGAAAAATGTATTGCCAAAATAGCATAAACGCTACAGAAAGAACCTATCGTACCCAAAAATATCTTGTCTCATTTACTGTTTCTACTTATTCCATTGATTTAGCTTATAACTTACCTTGTGGGGAGGCCTAAATTTTTTGGCACACATAATTAGTGTCGTCTGTGGGAAATCAACTTGTTATTCCCAAGTTCAAAGCGATTGGTGAAATGTTCTTGAAAAGGCTAGTCAACGAAGCATTCTTTAAAGAAAATCTTAATAAAGGCAACATGAAACATTGTTTGCTCTGAGTATCAGATGAGGCTTCTACTATTCTTAATTATAAGCATTCATTTACTATTATTAAACTATTATTAGTTATGTATTATTCAGCCTATTTCATAAAGGCATGCATATATACATATATATTAATAAAAAAAGCGCTTTAAAAATCCAATTATTTTGAAAGCTTGATCCAAGTATGCCAAACAGATCCCTTCAATATAAGGAAAAAAGGGAAAGCTTATTCAAAACTAATTAAGACCTCCCATAAAGTTTGTTGAGCTGTCTGGATAAATGTAAGAAATTTTTTCAAATGTATTAATTAAGACATTTTCTTACAAAAGCATAATCAGCCTAAAGCTCATTAAAGCTTGCTGGACGAATGTAAAACCTTTCTTCAAGGACAATAAAGACTTCCCTTAAGGGCAAGTTAATGAAGTCCGTAGGCTGAAGAAAGCATTCAAAATAATTATTTCAAGAAAATTTTAACACCGCTTACCTGGTAGGCTGAAGTGATTGTTTTTGCCTTAGGAGTAAGTTTATGAGATTTGGTAGGCTGGAGAAAACATTCAAAATGATTATTTCAAAAAAAACCTTTAACACCACCTACCTAATAGGCAGTGTTCTAGTCTTAGGGGTAAGTTAATGAGACTTAGTTGGCCAAACAAAGCATTTAAGATAATGATTTTAAAAAATTTCATAGTGATAATGTAACACTACCGCCTTAATTAGTAGGATAACACCTGTAATTAAGACCTGGGGCGTTACTAACCCACCTTAGACGAGCTAAAGTAGGTTTAAAATAAAAAAATAAAACAATAAATCCAAGAAAATCACATAACCTGGAATAAACAACCATGGTACTCATGCTACGGGCAGTAATATAAAACATGAGTGCAATATACATTTATACACAGGCATAAAATTCAAAAGAAATACACACTATGTTAACATGTATTACATAGTAAACAACAACTCAGGCTAGCTGTGGCTTACCATGTACACACCTATACAACAAAAATGAGTCGGTATCAGAGATTCTCTATTTCGTTACCGACCCAGTTGCCTCTTCTGTCGTATCCGTCTCTTGAATACCTGAATTTGTTTACATAAAAAGGGATGAGCTCACAGCTTAATAGGGGGAATATAATAGGCAATATTACGTACAAAACGTAATTAACTATTTAATCATAAATCATGGCTCAACTAATAAAACAATACATGCATGTGCATATGCAGGTTACATCCTTTGTGTCAACCATTATACCGAAAGAATACCGAGGTCGAACCAAATCAATATAATGATAATAATAATGGCCCTGACCACCCCCAAGAGATACCGAAGCTGGGCCGAATCATAATCATAAGAAGAAGAACAGGCCTGACCGCCCCAGAGAATAAGTCGAACATAATCACAATATAATATAATTCAGCCCATCAAAGATCATCATCATATCATAATATAATTGGACCACGTGTCCATCCGTATCATATCACAAAATTACTAGTGCTTTGCTGAGGCCTAGATTTCCGGGCTACTCACCGCTGGCTCTAGATAACCGACATCATTGCTGTCCCCTGGGAGTTTAGGGATTTTCAACCCAATGGCACCGAGCCCCACTTATTTTCACATCGGCAAGCACTAGTCAATACATATCCCCTTCATCATCGAAGGGCCACAATAACAATCATATCGAACTAATCACAGAACCATATCACGTCTCAGAATAATTCAGCAGATATAAGAAGCTTTCGGCACCATATATACAAGATATATGCCCACATGATAGGCCATAAGAATAATCCGAGCTTGCCAAAAGTCTCCAAGAATTCGGTTGACACAATGACGATGCACAGTATGCATAACATGCTAATAAATAAATATTTGGAACAACTTATGCCATATAACCACAACAAATCTCTATACATGTCCCTTGATGTATATAATTCATTAATTAATTAATTTTATAAATATAAAATATTTATACATCCAAGGGATATCTCATGTATATCAGATAATACAAATGTATCAAGTATAATGGCATATCTTGCTTCAAATAACATACACATGGCTTTATAAATCACAAAACATCATCATCCTCATCATATAATAATTCTTAAAACAAAGACAATTAAAATATGATGATTCATATATAATAAAATTATACTAGCAGCTTTTAAAAAATAATTAAACCCCTACCTCAGAATATTTAGCCCCAAATAATAAAATTTGAGTTGATACCCAAACCCCGACCAGCACAACTCTAAAATTCTTATACCGTTGCGTAGCCCTCAACATATAGAACAACTTTCCCTTAAGACTCAACTCGATTCGGCGGAGTTTTGATGACCAATTGCTAAGACGTAATCTTCGTACCTATTTTATTTAATTTTTCTCTATCGCTCGGCAACGAAAATGGAAAATCAAAGGAATGCAGATGGTGGAGTCAGTTAGGCTTAAAAGGAAAAAAAAATCTAACTTTATGTTTAATTACGAAAATTAACCCTGAAGTTTCATAATGTTATTATTTTAACCCTGAACTTTTGCAACTTTACAATTTAGTCCATACTCAACCAAGAAATATGTGTCTAATTTACACTAATTATATTACGGGGTATTACAGATAATTTTTAGCAATTTTTTTGCAAAAAAAGTCAGCTCAACTGTCTAGCAAATCAGCCTCACAAAAAAGAGAAAAATACAAGTATAACAGAAACTCCATCCATGAAAAATAAATTAATTGATTACATGTGGAGGGGCTCCTAGGCCAATTGGCTACAAAAGGAGAAACATAAATCAAAAAGTGAAATAGGCTCGCCCTTTAACATTAATAGTCACTTGCTTGGCAGCATGAACTCCTTAATTTACCACAGTTGGCCTAACAATCTGGTCCGCAACAATAACATGTTCGATCGGCAAGAGAAAAAAATCCAGCACATCGATCATTCACATATCAATGCATCTCACTTCCCCAGCTACTGGATTTGAAGTTTTTCAAGAAAGATTATTTATAATACTTAGTGATTTATTCCAAAGACTACAGAGATAAAATGGCCAAGGAGCCAAGCACATTAACTCACCTTAATTATCGAGCTCACGTGCTTGGGCACAATTGAGGAGACATAAAAATAATCGTCATATTATGAGCTGAATTAACCCATAATGAAAAGAATGCCCACTAGAGACTTCAGGTTTTTAGTCTAACAAACTTAACATTCCTAGTAAAGAGAGTTCGTAGCAGATATAGCACCTATCAGAGAGTGCCTAGCAGAGAAAATGCCTAGGAGCTAGAGATTGAGCCGAGCAAAGACAGCACCTAGTAGACATCGTCGAGTAGAGACATCGCCTAACATAATTAGCATAAATATATTCAATGTGCCTAGAAGACTTAGCATGCCTAGAAGACTAAGCGTGCCTAGCAAAATCAGCATGCCCAATAAATTCAATGTGCCGAGCAGACTGGGCGTGCCTAGCAGAATCGACGTGCCTAGTAGATTTAATGTGCCTAATAACTAAAAAACTCGTCATACCTAGTAAACTTAATGTGCTTATCAGCCTAGCAAACTCCACGTGCCTAACAGAATTGGCGTGCTTAGTATATTCAATGTGCTTAGTAGACTCAGGGTGCCTACCAATGGGATAGGGACACCTCATTTTTGGCACTCAAATGAGTGCTTTAGCCAATGAAAAAGCAACAGCAACACACTATGCTAATATATGCATGGCTGCCTACCAAAATATGACACCTGTAAAGTGTTCAAATAGTGGCCAAGTTTTGTCTTTTATAATCATTTTTCTATTTACCCTAATGGACTATTGTAACCTTAATTTTATACATATAAATAAAAGAGGGAAAGTTCATTAAAAAAAAAGGTGGCCGAGAGAAATTGTTAGCTAGAAGAATTGTTTTTAGAGAGAGAAAATGATAACTTGTATTCTCATTTCAATTGCCTTTGAACTAATAGATCAAATGTACACACAAACGGAGGACGAGCTGGCGGAATAGTATAAATGCTATCAGAGGAACCTACCGTACCAAAAAATCGCTTATCTCCTTTACTATTTCTATTTATTATTCCATTGATCTAACTTAAAACTTATCTTATAAGAAGATCCAAATTTTTTAGCACCCACACAATGTATTGTCAACCTCAACCATGGTGTTAACTATCAAATTATTTGTGAATTTTTTTTGGTCAGAAATTAGTTGTGAATATGCAGTGAGAATTGAATGCACCTGCTTTGTTGGGTTGCTATATAATTGGTTGGCGGGACTTAACAGATTGACCATTCTCATAAATAGCTCACCACCAGAGGTTGGTAACATGAATTTAGCAATTGTCTATGGTACAATAGATTTGTCTCTTTTGTGCTTCGGTATTATTTTAATGAAATTAAGTTTCTTTTCCGATATTATGAGAGAAAATAACATGCAGGAAACATTAAATGCTTTTATGTATTTGCTAGGTAGCCAGAGCTTACCAGAAAAAAGTGCCGGAAAAGATAAATAACTACCATAAATTTTCGGATATTTTTAATTTATACGAGGTTAGCATAACCCCACACTAACATTTTCTTTTAAGGTATACCGTGTCATTGTTCTTTTTGTGTTTTCATCTGTTAAACTTTAACATGGGCTTATTTGTGATTTTGGTTAGGCTATGGTCTCTATTAACGTTAATTTGAGCAAGATCAATGGAACATTAATTATTATGTATTGACAATTGCACTCTTGTGACATTTTTCTTTCATTCTCTCACACTATGGTTCATAAGTCTCACCAATTACATAATGCGATGGTAATTTAGGTACTTCAAAAGAAAATGAAAGTGTAATTGGAAGACATACGGCGCAATATGGTTCTCCTAAAAATATTTATTTAAAGAAAGAGAATAAGAAAAAAATGAAAATTGAAGAAGAAGAAGAAGAAGAAGAAGAAGAAGAAGAAGAAGAAGAAGAAGAAGAAGAAGAAGAAGAAGAAGAAGAAATTTTATTAGCTGATTAGAGCATTTTATTGGTTGACAAATTATAAATAACTCAATGAACATCTCTATACGATTACACATAAAGGTATTAACCACCAATTGAAATTGTATTGGATTTCTTAATGTTCAAGTAATATTATACATGCGACCAAATTTGAACCTTTCTATTAGAAAAATGATAGAATTATGGTTAATAACAAAATTATTCTCACATCTTTCATTTTTAGCTTTAAAATATTTAGTGCACCATGTATGGGACTCTAAAACGGTCAACAGTTAAATTGATTGGATTGGGCACTGGGCCTCCGAACGCAACATGCTCAAATAGTTTTGAGGTAGTCGCGGAGAAGGCTTTTGAGTTGGGCTTAAACTTAATTTTCTTAAGAAAGTAAAAACGTTTTCTTCAGTTGCACAGTTTGCTTCTTTGCCGGCTCAGGCCCCCAAACTATACACTTGATTTAATAGCGGAAATATGGTCGACCCGCCAATCTTCGGTCTTTACTGTGCCATCCAGTCCATTACCTTCCTTTCTCGCCCAGTTTGCCGACACGAAATTTTTTTTTTTTTTTAAGTTATCACACATTTGAGCGGTGGAGGTGGCCCAGTGGTAAGCCCCTTTCCTGAACTCCCGGGCAGTTCAAGTCTCACTACATTTGCTTAGAAGTAGGAAATTTGATGTGTTCAAAAAAAAAAAAAAGTTATCACACATTTGCTGCACACTACATTAAATTTTTTAAAAATATATAATAACTCATTTGGTCGCTATCCAATTTACGAATTAAATTATTTATAATTAATTAATTTGTGAAGTATCTAATTGTAGTATTTTATTACAAAAATGAACTGAAATATAAAGTTTAAATCCTAAGAGCATCCACAATGGACTTCTAAAATTTATTGTCAAATTTACAAATATAAGACTAAGTTTTTTGAGAGATTACAGTGGGTATGGTAAAAAAAAATAGTCATACAAACTTGTCACGCCTATATAGTAAAAATAAATAAATAAATAAATAAAATAATAATAATAATAAAGAAAGTGCCATACGAGTAAGGGACACTCGTATTTTATTTTATTTTTGTCATACAAGGCACATCCTTATGTTTGTTTTCTTTTTTAAAAAAATAAAATAAAAAATCATACAGGTAAAGCACACCCTTTTAACCCATATGAGTAAGGCAAACTCATATGAATAAAATTTAAGCGTTTGGTAAGTTTGGACAGTCTCTACCATACACAGCTAAATTTATCTATCAACTTTGTGCCTGTGTGGAAGTGGATTGCAAATTTAGCATACCTGCTATGGATTCTCTATGACGTTAAATAAGAAAATTGAAAAAATATAGTTGAAATTATATAATTTATAACTATCATACAAGTTCATACGAAAAAATCACAAAAAGGATGTGAAGTGTTCGATTCTCAGTATTGTAATTTATAACATAAAAATATAACAATACGGTATATTTTATGTAAATCACATACATTTGACAATTTGTATATAAAATGCTTGCGGGTATTGGAAAAAAGAAAAAATTAAGATTTGGTCTATGTTCGTGAACAATTTTAGGATGCAGTCTCTGTTATTCTTTTTAAAGCTTGCGATATTTTTCAATATATACCTCTAACAAGAAATGATATGTATCGTATTTGTGATCATTTTTTGGCCACAAGTATGGTATCTGTAACTGAGAAATAACAATACTCAAATATTTTATCTGTGTTTCTGAGTCATCGCCAAATGAAAATACCATACCAAGGTTATAACATTAAAAAAAATAGTGGATCGCATTTTAAAAATTTATTTTGACAATGATGGAATTCTAAAAGTTCCAGGAATGCATAATAACAAAAATGGAGTGATTGTGAAAAGCCCAGAAGCATTGATTGGCAATTTCCTAAACAAGATAGTGCGTACTACCTCTAATCAAAATTGGGATGGTCACTTGCTAAAATTGGAGAGACTCTCCTGCCTAAAGTTGTCTATGAACACATGCGACTGCCAACTAAAGGCGTTGCTAAGAATTTTATCCAGTTATCTCCAAAAAAAAGCTCAAGAATTACAAAAAGATTTGCAAGTAAAGACATGGTGACGATCAATGCGACTAAAATTTTCAAATAAGAGTTTTCCATGGTTAAAAATGTTAGCTAAGGTTTTTAGCTTCTTTCGCAGTTAAAATTTATAAGTTTGCGCACAAACCTCCAATTGTCGCAGTTTTATACCATGACAATCATACAATGACATCAAAGCCTTTGATTTGTCATTTTAAAAAGCTGTAACAAAATTATTTTTATCATATATATATAATAAAGGGTCATGATTTTTGAATCTTCAAAATAAATGAAAGGATAAAAAATTGTGTTGTTGAAATTCAAGATATTTTTTTAAAAAAGAAATAGTGCATTTGACACGGATTGCCTTATATATATATATATATATATTTAATAAAACAAAAATAGTAGGCGTTATAGCACCAAAGATAGGGAGGGCCTTAATGCCAATTTGATATACAAAATTTCTCAAAATACGTTCATAAAATAAAGCATTAATGATAGGCAAACAAGTTGGAAAAAAAAATCTTCAAAAAAAGTTGATAATTAATTTGTGTAAGAAATTAAAAAATAAATTAAGGCATGTGATGAGATTATATCTAATTTTTGACCTTTTTCCATGGATTTTTTCTTTTGGTGATCGAAAAAGAAAAAATTTCTACAAAAGATAAAGAAGGATCGATGACATATACTCGTAAAAGTGGATATAAATGGAGAACATCTCTAGACATGGTCAACTTATTTTAAAAAAATTCACACAAATCGGTTATTTTTCTTACTATTTTTCCTGTTATTATTAAACGAATTCTAAGTATTCTTCTTTTTCTTGTTCCATCCGGATTACTTATGAATTTCATTCCCAAATAGATAAGCAACCACTCGTACTGGAACAAAAGCAAAAGACTAAGACAGTGAGGTGAAAGTTATGATCTAATTTAGGATTTTCACTTTTGCCTTTATTATATCATAATTATATGACCAAATATTAGAAAAGAATTATAAGGCCATTTCTAATAGCAATTTCTATTTTTATATTTCTATCTTATGTATTAAGGACTTTTTGGAAAATTTCTATATTTAGTTGACAATATATTAAAATGGGTAGAAAATAATAATAACAAAAAAAAGGGTTTACAAATGGCATTTGGATCATCTCTTCCTTATTTGTCAATTGTTATTTATTTAAGAAGAGAGAAAATTAGTGAGTTTAATGATTAAGATTGTTCCATGTCACGTAGAAAAATTTTATCACCATTTTTCATTTGTTAAAACACTTACAAAAATTCATTATATGACTCACCCTCTACCTTATATATAAATAGCTATAAAAACCTTCCATTGGGGCATATTTTTCCATTTATCTTTTCTACCATACATAAAAATTTGCTTGGACAAAAATGACCATAATATAGAATTTTACTTGAAAATAATTATTCGTTGGAGATGTCCTAAGTATTTAGAAAAAAAAAATATTTTTGAAATTCAGATTGCCAAATCCTTTCTTATGTCTCAAATTAAAATATTGAGCCGTAAATTAGTTTTTCTTTGTTGAATTCGTGTATTTTAACTCAAATATATATATCGTGCACACATCAAACATGGACCAGGAAAAGAAAATACATAAACATAATAAAGTAAGTTGTTGATATGAAGAATGATGGGAGAAAAGCAAGAAAGGAAAGGAAGGCAGAAAGTGCGGATCCAATAGTGGAGTGCTAGTAATGAAGGCTAGTTGGTGGGAGCATGTGCCGCTCACTCACTTCGATCTCTCTCTTTCTCTGTGCGTGTTATCAAAACTGAACTTGTATTTAACTCCAGCAATCACGCTAAAAAGCCCTTTGGGACAGTCGACAGTGTCCCCAATAATGGCGGGCAAAGGTAGTTGTAGTTGCTTTTCTTAATTTAGTCAAAGCTTCTTCTCTCTCTTATCTTTAATTTGTTGGCGAGCTGTCCTTTTGAATCATGTTTTTCCCCAACTTCCTCCCAACAAAACAAAAGAAGCGAAACCGAAGATATAGACGCCTAGCCAATCTTTACCTTTTCTTTTCTTTTCTTTTTTTGCTTTTCCTTTTTTGTCTTTTTGATGGAAAAACAGAGGTCTTCAAGGATTCTCAATTTCTGATTCTCAATTCGTATACGTGAAAATACAAGGACAAAATACATTAAACTGCCCTATAGTTTGTTATCGGATTGTTCCCTTAAACTATGTTATTCGATAGTAAATTTCTTGTATTATTGTTATCTTTCACTTTATCTCGACACATGGATACAGTTAGAAGCCGTCATATTTTCAAACAGAAGGACCCTCGTAACATTATTAATAATAAAATTATAATAATGCAATGGTTTAGGATATTGCAATGAATTAAGATATTTACTTTTAAAAAATAACACAGTATTATTAATAATAAAATCAAAATATTCTAATGATTTAGAGTATATTAAGGATCTTATAACACAATGTAACATATTGAAAACGTAGAAACATTATTTTAGTAGTATTTCTTGGGAAGGAGTAAAGTAGTAAACTATTTTTATTTTTAACAGGATTTGGCTATGTTCCAAAAATTTAAATGATTCTATTAAATTAAAACATACCGAAATATTTGTAAGCATTTATTTTAGATGGATGAACTAAAACTTTAATTTAATTAAAACTCTTTTTTAGTATTCCATATAAATATGCAATGACACATTCGATCATTTGCCAAAAAAATAATTAATTAAAAGATGTTGAGTAGCCCAATGTTAATGTATCTTATGCTTTAAGCTCAATTTAATTAACAAAAAAATATAAGAACATATTTTAAAACATGTACAAAAAATTAATGGGCAAAAATAAATATTGAACTTTTTTGAAAATCTGACAATTTCTAAACAAGTCGGGGTAAGTGAAAGGCGGTAATAATACAAGGGGGTTTAATGTCGAGTAAAACAGTTTGGGGCCAGGGGTGACCCTCCAACCTGACAAACTACATGGGGTTTAATGTATTTTTCTCAAAAAATAATTTTCTATAATGAATTAGAATCATATTTGTCTTTTAAGGGTTCGTTTGATAAAACATATGAAAAATAAAAATAAAAATAGTTGATTTTTGTGAGAAGTTGAAAATAAGTTAAGACACATGTTGAAATGGTTTCTTACTTTGTGATTTTTTCCAGGGAAAAAAATTTCTTGAGGGATTGAAAAAGAAAAAAAATATCACAAAAAACAATGAAGGATTTATGATATCTACGGCATGAAACGAAAAGTATCTCATCACGTTTTTGATCTTATTTTTCGTCTTTCTTACACAAATCAAGTCTTTTTCTTATCATTTTTTTATGTTAGTGCCTAAATTACTCAATTTAGGTCAACTTATCTTCATATTTGAATCAAGAGAAAAAATATTTGTTTTTTAAAAAAATGAGTAATCCTTTTTCAAGTAAATCTCGTCGCGTATATAACTTCGGGCCGACGCCAATGTAAAACATGCCAAATTAAATTAGCTTTATTGAATAAGTGAGCTAATATAATTGGGAGAGGTACCCACTTGAATCCGAGAAATATTTTAAGTTGGAGTCTCACCATGATGGGTTAAAGGGGATTTTTGTTGTTACACTTAAAAAAAGAGACTTAAACCTCTATTTTCTTAAAAATAAAATAAAATCAAAGTAGGTTAATACAGTACAATAACAAAGTAAATTTTTTATCAATTAGAAATCGTTTTGATGAAAAATGGTACTTTAGTTCCGAATAGTACAATGTAATAGTTAATAATACTTTTGGTTGATTAAAATATAAAAGCCCAAATTAACTTGTATATTTTTAGAGTATACGTTAAGAAATCAAAAATAAAAATAACGAAGTTTCAATAAGAAATAGGTATAACTTATGACATTGAAAATCATGCAAAACTTTTATTCTTTCCTTCTTTATGTTTTTTAGTTTTTAACATGTGTTATAGGATACATAATCATTGGTATAGTAGCCAACGGCTTGCTAGGCATTTTTTTAATTTTTTTTTTTTGTAACAGAAAATTATTGGGGTGGTTGGATATTAATTAATAATTTATATTATAAAATTATCATTTTATTTTATATAACAAAAAATAAAATAATTCGGTAGTAAAGAAAGTAATGCTTGTCTTTGTACGGTCACCCCAGTCTCCCCATGCTGATGAGTTGATACGCGCGCGCGCACATACATAGCGAGCATTGTCATCGCTGCATACATGTTGCATAAATTTCCTTTCCATATGGTCCCCGGCTCACAAACCTAAACATCCCATCATTACCATCATATCACCACCACCCTTCATTATCATTACTCTCTAAAATCATACACTCATATCACTCCTTAAAAACGATCTCTGTCAATTTACAAATCTCGCAATTCCAAGCCCAAAATAACAACCGTCTCCAACTGCTAGCTGCTGTTATCTGAAGCTTTTTTTCCCCCGGCTGAGCATGGCCGAAACCCTAGATTCGGCCTCCACACAAACGCAACCTATTACCCAAACAGGGACAGAAACCAGGACGATCAATCCCAGAGCTGAAATTGACACGTCACCGCCGTTCGGGTCCGTTAAGGAGGCCGTCACCCATTTTGGTGGCAGTGGTTCTTGGATCCCTCTTCACGTTCTCCGTCTTGCTGCTGATGTGAGTGCTTTGTTACTATTTTTTAAGGGTCGTTTGATAACGTCAAAATTAAATACACTTGATTTTTAAGAAAAATTAAAAAATAAATTAAAGACGTGGTCAAATGTCTTTGTAACTTTTTTGTGAATTTTTTTTTTTTTAAAAAATAATGAAACATTTGAAATATCTCATAATATTTCAACTTCTTATTTAAATTAAATGTTTTTTGATAATTCTTTTTATTGTTATCAAACGGGACTTATTTATCAAATACTAATTGTGTTATATGTATAATATAATCTCGTGACGGCCAAGAAGAACAAAGGTTCTTGCTAGTAGACTTACAAGATCCAACTCGTTTTGGTGTGCGATGGTTTTACAGAATTAAAACCCGTTTTTTTGATGCATGGATATTTCACACATTAACTCCTTTAATCGGTAAACTATTTGTATAGAATTGATCTTAGTATAATTAATTACTTGTTGGTGCAAATATTAATTACACTTATGATTTCTTTATATGAGAGTGACAAATCCCATCTTGGTTCATAGTAGTCAATTAAATTAGTCAAGAGCAACAAGGATATAATCCCTATGTTGGCCATTCAATGATATCCTATCATTCTTGGACAGCGGGTAGCATACGTCAAGTATCTATGTGGATATCTCCATATCCACTTGTATGTCATCATGACCCATACTCCATTATATCAATTTCTTTATTGATACATGATTAGATATTATTATCATTACTAATCCCACAACTAATTGATGAACTAGTATTAATAAATATTATTTACAAGAGATTATAAATATTAAATAATTAAGCATGATATCCAAGTTTAACATACCAAGTTTAAGCTTTAAATATATAATTGGCATCATGCAATTCAAGTTGCTTGATCTGAATTATGAGATTTTATAATTAATTTTACCAATTTAAGATTTTCGGGGATCACAAAAACTCAAACTTCACGTACACCGGCCTCGTATCGTATGTAGACTAAAAATAAAAAACTCGAACCAAGGTGGCAAAGTAATCAAGCCGTTGTAGCATACACCTTAGTCAAGAGTGAAGTATATTTCTATGTCGAAGTTGGACGATAATAGCAGGTGACCACCAAACCAGAATAAATGCTGTACTGTGATTAAATGATCCGACATTCTTATAAGAAATGGTTATCTATTTGGTTTTTTGGTCCAGAGTTGTTTAGCTTCAGTAATTAAGGAGGTGCATAGTGCTCGCAAAACCAAGGGAAAATAGATTGAAAGTCCTTATTTTGTGGGGACTCTTACTCATTAGGTGATTCTATAAATGGTAGTTCATAAAAGTTTGACTTGCAATTTTTCGTATTCATCTACAATTTTGATGGCGAGGTCAAAATCTGAAGATCCTCATAATCTCTTTGCAAAAGCACGTATGGTAGTTTACTTGAAATTAATACTGATTATTAGCAGTAGAACTGAGAAGTTTCTTTGAATTTTTATCTTCATAATTCCACAAGGAGTACAAGAATTCTTCTGGTCATCTGCAGGCTAGCTTCTATTTTTCCTCTTTATTTATTATTTTATTTTTTTACCTGAGTATAAAATTGAAAAAAGAATGACCTGCTATATAACATATCAAGATGATTCAGGGTTTTTAACTTTAGCAGGAACTTTTCTGATCTCAAAAGTTTAAGCATATCTATTAAGTTGAGAAGAAGTACAACATGCACAATTTGCTTAGAGAAGATTGTTATTATTTGATTTTATCTCATCACTTGTTAACTTTAAAGAGCTTTCTGGTAAGCAGCACGGCATTGAGGAATTCGACATAGATAAAATGGAGAAGCAGGCGGCAGAGTTGGAGAAAGATCTAATTGTGAAAGAACAAGAAACACTTGAGGTCCTAAAGGAACTCGAAACAGCAAAAAGAATTGTTGAAGGTCTAAAACTGAGCTTAATGAAAGAAGTATCAGCATTCATGGCAAGCATCGAATCCAGCCCAGATTGCCAATTTTCGACTCCCAATAACAAGTCAGTGGGGAGTTTGAGCTTGTGCCCTGTTTCATCCCCCAATTTAATTTTAACGGAGTTGAACGAAGCAAAATTGAACCTCAACAAAACCACAAATGATCTTGCTGGGATTCGCTCTTCTGTTGAGTCCCTGAATAAGAAAATGAGAAACGAGAGAATGTTGCTCGGAAAGATGACTGAGAGGCAAACGCCTAATGGTGCAGAAACTAAACGGGTCATTGAGACTTCAGTGAATAGGGAGATCCAAACTTTGAATTTTGAGGCGGAACAATTTGAGAAAATGGAAGAAGCTGCAAGATATGAGGTGATGAAAGCAACATCGGATATTGAACAAACAAAGAGAAGTATTAAAATGGTTGAAATGAGGTTGATTGCAGCTAAAAAGATGGAAGAAGCAGCTAGAGCAATGGAAGCTGTTTCTCTCGCTGAAAGGAAATCGCCAGAGGTCTTACAGCAAAGGCCCGACGGAATAACTCTTTCATATGAAGAGTTCTCTCTCCTCACCCAAAAAGCTCAAAAGGCAGAAGAGCAATTTAAGAACAAAGTTGCAGATTCTAATGCCACACACTATACCCATGAAGCAAATTTATCTAAAGTTTCAAGAGAAGATGTTAAACGCAGCAAAAAGTCCCTAGAAGAGGCTCTATGTAAAGAAGATGGTACGGATAGAAGGAATATTGGGATAAATCCCATGTTCAAGTACAGGAATTCACGTCGATCACATGGCCATGTGGATTCTCAGCCGCGTGATGGGAATAAATCGATGCCTGTTTGGAGGTCAACTATTTCAATTGGGGATATACTGAGCAGGAAGCTGATTCTGGAAGATGATATTGTGATGGGGAAGCATGTAGAAGGGCATAATGAACGACAAGAGGTGTCTTTAAGCCAAATGCTTCGGGAACAAAGTGGGCTTATATTACATCCTCCAAAAGAGGCCAAAGATGGAAGTGTTGATAAGCAATTCTTTTCGCAGAGGAAGAAGTTTGGTTTTATCCACGTATCACTCCCCTTGTCAAAGCAAAGTAAGAAGAAAACTCAACCTTTAAACCAGAGGTGATTTGGTTATAGATGTACAGGTATTGCTTGTTTACTAGTACGCAATGGTCGTGTTTTTTTTTCTTTTCCTTTTTCTTAGCCTAAAAAATAAATAGAAGGTCCAATGCTTGTGTTGTGTAATATTTTGGTATTTGCTTTGAGAAATGGTTTGTTATGATTTCATTGTAATGGTGTTTTGTGATTTATTGATAATTTGATATATATATATATATATTGCTCTGTTTTGTCTTTACACTTGATTTTTTTCGCTAAAATCTAATTTACCATACTTTCTCACAGAGTTTTGTCCATCGATAAGAACTGTTGGTTGATTAAAACACTGATGGGTGACAACGTTGTTATATGTGGCATTAATGCTGAATCTGTCTTGGTGATTGTATTTTGATCTTCCTTGTATCTGAGTTGTTTTTTGATCTAATAATACTTCAAATTTCACCAAAAAAAAAAATGCTGAATCTGTCTGAACTCTTACGGGCATAAATGATACTTATCATATTAAAGCTGAAGAATAACTGGGAACTGCAATATAAAATTGCCAGTTTTCCTGCCATGTATCGATCAAGAGAGCAAGTTCAATGCGGTGGTAACAGTTCTGTTTTCTTCTCACTAAATCTCAAGTCTTTAATTTGACTGGCAAGACTGGAGTGACGTGATTATTTTCCGCACTGCTAATCATCTCTTGTTATATAACATTTTTCAAGTTATGTAATCAAATATTTATCAAATTAAAAGTGAAATTGTACGATCATTTGGGCAACCTTCGTGATCAAGTCCTTGTGAAAGGATCCACAATGGCACGCTCTAAGGGTTTCTCTAATCGACCAGAAATTCAGATGCTTGCAATGCTGGAGGAAAAAAGAAATGTCACAAACAAAAATTTGCAATATTATTCTAGACCCGTGACCAATTATTACTCCAATTTTCAAACCCCAAATGACATCTGATTGGATAAGAACTTGGAAAGGTTGAAAATTAGTAACAATTTAATTAGTGACTCAAATGATATAACAATTGAGGGAGTCCAAAATAAAGATTTGGTTTCGGGCTAAAAGGATTGGACCAGGCCCAAAAGAGAAAGAAAGGGTAAAGCTTGGGCCCGAAAGCAATGTTCTAAACATCTCTAGGCGTTCTTAGGTTGGCGAGGGGGGCCTAGCGCCTAGGGGATTAATCGGGCAAACGATTTTTTATTAAAAATATTATTTTAAATAACATAATACTAACAAAATATAATATACCTTTGAAATTAACATTAATATTCCAATAAAACATGCATTCCAAAAACAAAATAAACAATATCAAACAATCAAACCCAAGTGAACATCCCAAAATATAGCCGGAGGGGAGAGGAGAGGAGAGGAGGAGATGGAAATCGGAGACTGAGAGGAGGAGGAGGAGGAGGAGAACGAAATTAGGTCGATTAAAAGAGGGCTAGCTAATAAACGTGGTTTTGTTTTGTTTTTTTTTAACATGAAACTACATTGTTTTGAAGGAAAAAAAAAGAGGGAAAAATCCTGCCTAGCCCGCCTAATTGGCGCCTAATCACCCCGGTGCCTAAAACATAAAGGATTAGGCCTAGGCCGGGCGGGGAGGCAAATTAACAAAAGTATGCCAATATGGTCGTTCTCGCCAATGGGGATGGGACATCTGTGTTAACCAACTTGGGAATAACAATTCGTCAAGATTGGCGTTACAGCCAGTCATAGCAAGACAGTTGTAAAGTGCAAAGTAAGTTAATTATGGATAAGAGATAATCCACATGTAAAGTGCTAGAGTTAAGTCCAAGTTTTGCCCTTTATAGTTTTTTTACTATTTACACTAATGGAGTATTGCAACTCTAATTCTATACGTATAAATAGAAATGGAAAGCTCATTAAGAGGGGGCTGGTCCAAACTTCGAGATAATATATGATAGAAAAAGAAATAGAAAAATAGCTTGTAGTTTGTATTTTTGTTCATTCACCATTATTAAGTTAATACAAAATACACACACACAAAGGAGAATGTGTTGCTAGTATGATATAAAAACCCCTGGGGGAACTTACCTATAAACAAAAATATGTTGTTTATTTCCTTCCGTTATTCATATCTATATTGATTTAGCCAAGAACATCATATTGTGGGTTAGCCTAAATTTTTTGTCTCCCACAATTGGCGTCATCTGGGGGAATCGATATTGTCTTTCAGTTTGTTTTTAGCAATTTCATATACACCATATTCTTTCTGAAAGAGAATCACCATGGTTCAGACAAGGAAGACCACTAATAGCCCTTATGCATCATTATCATAACACCAAGGCAGTGATGGGGTAATCCCAATTTTATCCAGAGTGAATGAATCAATTCCATTGACCTCCTTAAGAAGAGGAATGGTGTACAGTAGTTATAATGAAAACAACACTGCAGAGGTGGCTTAGAAAGTGAACTAACAAAGCTGAGACTCGAGAATCAAGATCTTCAAGCCCTACTTAGAGAACGCTTAAAGAAATTAAACTCATGAAATGATGAGGAAAACACATCTTCTTTGTCTACGAAGCAACAACCCCAAAACAAAACACGGGAAGCTACATAAAATCCAACACATAGCCGACTTGCCGAAAAAACAAAAGCTGTACAAATCTCTACAACGGAGGTTCTGGTCGTATCCCAAAAATAAAGTGTCTTTGAAATAATTACAGGGAAAGATCTAGGTTCAAAGGCATGGGCCAAAAATCATCTTAGGAAACTGATCAACATCACAGTGGCTGGAAAAGTTATTGCTTACACAACAAGGGATTTGGCGAGAAAGTTATTGGCGAGCATAATGGCTCCCCTTTACTCAAAGAATTTACAGAAGCAACCCCTTTCAAAAAGTTTTTCATGCAAAAGTTTAGTATATATGATGGCCGAACTAATCTCGCCAATCACGATGGTACTATTAACAAGTTATGGCATATTGGTTTTAAAATGACATCATCATGTGTAGAATGTTTGAAGAAAGTTTGGGGAACGTAGCGTTGGGGTGGTTTACTTAACTGCTGCTAGGTCAGATTGACAGCTTTAGGGAACTTGTCGAGCAGTTCATAGCAAGGTTTATAACCAATAGCCGGGTAATCAAGGGCCCAGAGGCCTTGACAAACCTATTAAAGATAAAGGATAAAACACTTCAGGAATACTTTTCTCAATACTAAGAGACGTATAAGGAAACATAGGACTGTGATTTGATATTTTCCTTAAATACTTTCAAGTATAGTCTATCGAAAAATAGCAACAAAATCTAAAACTCACTCACAAGAACCTCACCTTATATCATTGATAAATTCCTCTCAAGAGTTAATGAGTATGCCCGGGTTGAAGACCACGAAATCTCAACCAATGTTGGTGGTGAAAGGAATGAAGTAAAGGAACGACAAAAATGGAAGTGAATGATTTGATAATTCCAAAAAGAAAAATGAAGGAAGAATTAGCTAAAGTGAGCGAGGACGGATTTAGATGGGTGAACACGGTTTTCACTAAACCTATTCATAAGATTATGTTTGACATCCAGAACAATCCATTCTTTTAATGGTCTTGACTAATGGGCGGGAATCCAACAGCAAAGAATAACAAACTCATATATTTTTACCACAAGGACCATAGTTATAAGATTGAGAATTCAAAAACTTTAAAACATTTTTTAGAAAGGTTGGTGAATAAGGGACATCTTGCCGAGTATATTAAGACTAATGAGAAGGTGAACAAAAGAAATGTTAGAGGGCAGCATTGATGATGAGCCGCCGAAGAGACCGACAAATAAGGTGGTAACGAAAGTCATTCAGGCAATTCATGCCTTTACCAACTTAGATGACATAACTAAGAATTCTTCGATGTCACATATAAGAAGGGCATGGTGTGTTAAGAAAGCTTTCTGCCGAGGCAATGTCCATTCCAGCCTATAACAAAAAGAGGAAGAACAAACGGTCTTACGAGATTACATTCACAGACAAAGACGTGAGGGGAGTGGATTCACCGCACAACGATGCCTTGGTACTTATAATGAACATTAATACATTTAATGTTAAAAGGGTATTAATTGATCCCAGTAACTTGTTAAAAATTATGTACCATAGTATGTTAAAAAAACTCAAACTCCCACCATCCCTAAGTCAGAAGTATTGATTCTCTAATTTTCAATTTTAGTAGGAACTAAGGTTCCTGATCGGTTTGGACCTAAGCAAAAAATAGTTGAATTCATTATGATGGATTTAGACTCCTCATACAATGTTATACTTGGCAGAGCATGGTTAAGACAAAATGAAAGTTGTGGTACCCCCTCCAACAAAAACTCAAATTTCTTAATGACGAGGGCATAATAGTTATAAGAGGAAAGCAAAGAAGATACACATTACTACTTTCGGTTAATAGCACAAAGCGCCACAGCAATCAAATGCCCACTGAACTGGTTGAAAGCCTTCAGGCCGAGGGCAAGAAAGATGAGGCCGATTATAGTAGGAACACTGACAAATGATTGGGGAAGAGAAAAAAATGAGAGAAGCCTGGAACATCTCACTAGGGGGAGAAATGCCTCAAAAAATTGTTAGCAATCACATAATGGTAGCCCATTGATGGTAGGGCATGTGGATAGTCCGAATATAAGATCTTTGAACAATTATTTCAAGTCCTTTTAATTCAAGGAGAGATTACGGAACATATATTCTTCATAAAAATAGCACATTGGGTAAGAGAAAAAGGGAAAATTGGTTAATTTTTTTAAGACCAATGTTGATGTGTTTACATGGAAACCATATGACATGCCTAGCATTGATGCCAAGGTTATGTGCCATAGGCTTAACATTAACAAAAAAATTAAGCCAATTAAACAAAAATCAAGAAAAACCCCCGAAAAAACAAAGGCAGTTGAGGAGGATGTGCAAAAATTATTGAAAGCTGAGACCATCAGAGAAGTCCAATTTCAGAATGGATATCCAACCTAGTGGTGATAAAAAAGAAAAATGTGAAGTGTAGAGTTTAGGTTGATTTTATAAATCTGAACAAGGCCTCGTCCAAAAGACAACTTTTCATTGCCTAAAATTGACCAAACTTGTGGACTCAATTGCCGGCAGCGAAAGGTTAGAGTTTTTTGGATACTTATTCTAAGTATAATTAGATATCACTATTTAACCCCGATTAATAAAACACAACCCTTATAACCACAATAGGCCTGTATTACTACAAGGTCATGCCATTTGACCTTAGAATACATGTACCACTTTATCAAAGGCTACTGACTAAAATATTCAGGAAATAGCTTGAAAAATCTATAGAAGTTTATGTAGACGACATGTTAGTAAAATGTAAAATGAAAGTCGACCACGTATCAGACCTCGGACAAAACTTTTAAAATATTTAGGCATTACAAGATGAAGCTTAAAGTGGTTAAGTACACTTTTGGCGAGTTCATGAATTTTTTTTTGGTTTTATGGTCAACCCTAAGGGAATTGAAACAAATTCAAAAAAGATAGAAGCCTCACAGAATCTCAAACTATCGACTAGTCTCAAGGAACTTCAGATTATAAAAGGTATAATTGCTTCTTTAAACAAATTCATTTTCAAATGCTTTGATAAATGTTAACCTTTCTTTAAAGCCTTAAAAAAAATCTAAAGTGTTTATTTGGGACAAAGAATGTGATAAAGTCTTAGCTGACTTGAAAGCGTGTCTTAGACTCTTAATAGAATATCAATCCTAAACCTATATAAACAACTTTTTATATACCTTTTTTTCATCAACAAATGTAGTTAATGCCACCCAGTCAGGGAAAATGTAGGAGTTCAGAAGCCAGCCTTTTAAATTAATAAATGTTTGGTGGGTGCCGAATTACATTTTTTGTCGATAGAAAAGTTTGTGCTAGCGTTGATCACAGTCTCAGGAAAATTGCGTCACTACTTCAATGCCCACTCAATCAAAATATTGACATCCACTCCCATGAAAGCCTCCCTATGCCGATCAAATTTACTTGGCTGAATGAAAAAAATGGTTCATTAAATTAGGCAAATTTCATATAGAATATGAGCCTAGAACAACAATCAAAGGCCAGATGCTGGCCGACTTCATTACCGAATTCATAGAAAATCAAATTAACCTCATAGAAGGTAAGGGGACTTAACAATTGCGTCACTTGATAAGTCAACTGCCTAAACTGGGAGGGGCAAGAGAGTTAAAAATACCATGGATATCGATAAAGCCGAAACCCAAGGAGACTAAGATCTAGCTATTCAAAAAAAATTTAAAATAAACCTGAACTTTACTCATTTATGGGTTATTAACCAGAGAAGGACCAGGTGTTGGTATTGTGCTTAGGTCTCTAGAGGGTTCAGTAATATAACAAACAATTAGGCTAGACTTTACAGCCTAAAACAATGAATCTGAGTATGAAACATTAATAATGGGTTTGAAGAAAGTGAGAGCACTCGGTGCGTGCAGAATTTGATTAACTAACTGGAGAGTATGCTTTTATAAACCAAATAATGGAGGTTTACATGAAGCTTGCACAAAAACTGTTCAAGGATTTCAGCTCTGTATATATCGAAAGGTTAATTAATTAAGGTAACACAAAATAAATATTTTGTTACACTTGAAAGGATTGGGCCAAGCCTAAAAAAAAAAGGAAATGGGTAAAGCCTATGCCTGGAAGGTTTTGGACTTATGGTTGAATAGAATAAAGATTGCCAACTGGAGTCAAATTTACAAAAGCACTAAAAATGATGATATGGTCATTCTCACCAACAGGGACATGACATCTGTGTTAGCCGACTTGGGAATAACACTTCGCCGAGATGAGCGTTACAGCCAGTCATACCAAGACAGTTGTAAAGTGCAAAGTTAGTTAGTTATGGATAAAGGATAATCTACCTGTAAAATGCTAGAGTATAGTCAAAGTTTTGCCCTTTATAGTTTTTTTATTATTCACCATAATGGAGCATTGTTAATTATATACGTATAAATAGAAAGAAAAAGCTCGTTAGGAGGGGGTTGGTCTAAACTTTGAGATAATAAATAATAGAAAAGAGAAATAACTGATAATTTGTATATTTGTTCATACACCATTATCAAGTTAATACAAAGCACACACATAAATGAGAATGTACTGCCAGTATGATAAAAAAATACTTGGGAGAACCCACCTGTAAACAAAAATTTGTTGCCTATTTCTTAATGTTATTCATATCTATATTGATCTTGCCAAGAACAACACATTGTGAGTAAGTCTAAATGTTTAGGTGATATTTGGTTGAGATTTTGAGTTGGGTTTTAAGTTAAGTTTTTAAAATCTAGTGTTTGGTAGAATTTGGAAGTATATTGAAAAGTGAATTTAGTTTTAGTTTGAGTTTTTTTAACCAACTAAAAAATCTCATAAAAAAATTTCAAAAAATAGTCACAATGTATCTTATTTTATAGATCTTAACGAGTAGATTTCAAATATATATTTTTTTTATCTAATTTTGATTTTTGGATTTAAAGTTATGGTATTTTAAAAAAAAAGTTTTTTTTTAGAAAGAGAAAGAGAAAGTAAAATAAAATAAATTTTGGGAAGTGTAAAAATAAAGTTAATCTTAAGTTAAATTTAAAAAAAAAAAAAAAAAACACACCCACCAAACAGGGCCTTAGTCTCCCACAACAACATTAGTTGGTAGTATGACTCGCACTCTTATCATTATATGAAATGAATTACTTGGGTTGTATTTGGTTGCTCACTATTTTTTTTTCCCCAAAATTTTAAAAACTCAACTCAAAACTAACTCTACTTTTGCACTCCCAAAATTTATTTCACTATGCTTTCTCTCTCTAAATTTTTTTTAAAACATAACAATTCATTAATTGGTAGTATTTTTTGACTGCACTCTTATCAACCAAACACCAAATTTTTATTTATCTAGAAAATGAATTACTTGCATTCTAGAAACATCATTTGAGTCATTTTTTTTAATAACAACCACAAGTTCTCTAGAATTATTTTATTGTTTTTGGTAGGGTGCATGGTGGTGGGTTATTGGCGTGATACACGTTTGTGTATGATAGGGCCAAATCTAAAATTAATCAGAACTTTTTTTTTTTAAAAAAAAAAAAACTTATACTTAAAAAAAATTCAAATACAAAAACTCTCTCTAAATAAATCCATCCCTTTAACATCTTTAAGGCTGGCTAGGCAACTACAGTATAGCAGCCCAAAGGTCAAACTCAAAGGTGTCTGCGCACACCTCAGTAACCTGATGAACTGAGTAATCTTTTTCTCCTAAACATAAAAGGGTTACTAAATACAGTAATTCCAACACCAGCCTTGCTCTGTAATTTCTATTTGTTTGGCGCTAAACCCTTGTTTTACTTCACATCAGAGCAGCCCCATGAACAGTCGCTTTGTTCCTCAGTTCCGAAAAATTCAAATGACCAACCATCTCATTTGTCGTCTTGGAGGGATAGTTCCGCCATTTCCGTGGCGTAAAATCCTTTTACTACTGTACGAGGTTGAATTTGACGGCTTTCTGCTGGTTCACGTGTCAATATTACGTCTAGCGATATTTGGACACGTTTCGAACGCACTACACATCAGCTTTGCTTTTTCAATACTTCCTTTATAATTACCGCGGGAAAACTTTTATTTACCTTTTACGAAAAGTTCATCTTTTACAATAATTCATCTCACCCGCCAGCGCAATTTAGCGAAACAATTACCGCCCACTAACACGAGCCCCGTACGCTCAAATCAAGCGTATGTTAGCAAAGACCGGTTCATTAAGTAAGAAAAAAAACAAGTGCCTCTCCCTTTACTCTTTTATGGACATCCATTCCATTGTTCTTTTTTAAGAACAAAGAGTCATAAGGTATTAAAGAGAGACTTCGTAGATAGAAGCTTTCAATAATATTATTAATTAATGTATCAGTCAAGAACCCGTAAAAGGGTTAATGCAATCCGTCGTGCTCCTAATGGTAGCGCTTTTCAGAAATGGTATTCTTTCTTTTTGTTTTTTTCCTAATATTTTAGGATTCCGTTTTGCAATTGATTATTTATAATTTTATCTGTATATATGCACGTGTGTGTATGTATTTTGATTGATTATTGTTTCTAGTGGTTATTGTGGCGTTTCGGTGGCTATTGCTCTGAGTGATATGCACGAGTGCGAAGAAAAAAGGGATGTAAAGAGACTGAAAGGAGAATGTAAGTTTCAGAATAGTACAGAAGATAGATTTCAAGACCAACCCAGATCCGAGTTTCGATTCTTCATGTAAATCCTCCTTCATTTCCTTTATATTATCCCCATTTACACATATTTGTAACTTGTGTTGATGGATAGAATCGTATTTTCCATTATTCCCAAAATACTTGCATGCAATTATATATTTGTGCAATTGCATTCGAAATTAGGTAAACAGCGTGTTACAACTATTATGTGTAGCCTTGAGCAGGTGGGTTAGTTTAGTTTGTAGAGATAACCATTCTCATATGTGAGATCCCGGAGATTTTCATTCTTTTAGTTGAAGGGATAGACTTAGATTTTATTTTTTTTGAAATAAATAACTATTATGTGCAGGGTTATATATATAAACACACACTTTGATGTAGACGAATTCTTGGGTTTTTTCTTGTAGGGAAAGCTTTGTGAAGACTTGTAAGGATGAAAAACAGATTGATGTTGAATCGAAAGGTTTTGAGACGTGGAAGAACATGTCAAACGAGGTATATATATGGTTTCGTTTACAAGAATGACTTTCTTTAAATTTTGGGACTTTTATTTTTTCCTTTTCTTGCGGGAGTTAATTAATTTTTGTATATTATATATTTTTTTTTTCTCTGAGAATATCTGTATAATGATTTTAAGTTTTAATATTACTTAACTAGGTATTTTTTTCAATGTGATTCAGGAGAGGCGACCGTATGCCCTACTGGCTCAACAGGTGAATTCTGCGTATACAAAGGCATTGCTCGCCGAGGCTGATAATTTTTCAATGGTAATTCATAATTGTGATTGTTGTATGTATTCCATCCTTTTTGTGAGCTACTGCATTTTAAGATTTGTATGTACTCTGTTTGTTACCGTGGATGCCATTTATACAAAATGCATTTAGACTTTAAGCTGTTTTCTTTGGAAATTGTTAACATGTGTTGTAACGAGTACATGCAAAGAATACACTTTTGATCCGTTGTCATTAGTGTGCTGAATGAACCCTTTCCACCTTAAACTTGAAGACTCAAGGATAATAATGATGAAACAATGGATTTTAGGTAGAAGACGAGGCTGATTCAGCGGAGGTCGGGAGGTATGACAAGGTTTGTCTCTTTCCAAATCTCATCTCAAAAGTCTAATTTGTTGGTTGCTTGAAGTATAGCTTTATGGCTCTATTAGTACTCTTCTGTATTTGTAATTCCGTATATTGTTTTTCCAACTGATTCTGTTTGTCTTGATCATAGAAGTATAAAGCATATGATTACTATGATGATTCTGTTTGTGTTTATCCTTATGCAAGGTAATCATATCAAACTTTTCATTATCTAAACTTAGTTACTTTATTATCTGATTTAAGATGTAGTGCTGTTCATATACTAACATGACCGGTTTGTTACAGACCAATGCTGGATCCATTGTGGATTTCTGGGAATTCTTCTTGAATGTTTGAAGATCATTCTTGAGGGTTTGATGTGTTTGTTCAGAATCGTGGACAAATGTAACCATCATGGCAATGGGTAAAATCCAAATTTGGACAGGAAGTTTAACCATTGCCAATCTTCTCAAAGGCAAGTCATTTTGGCTATTGTAGAGTAAAACATTAGGTGTTTTAGGATCCAAGTAGGATTTGGAAGGAAACAGTTTCTTCCTCCAGTGTAATTTTTTTGGGATTATTGTGGAAGGTTTTTAGTTACTCCAAGGCTGGGTTTGAAAATTTTGTTTCTGGATGATTCTTGCATCACGTTTTATATTCATTACAGAGTATATGCACCAGCACGAGGCACCGAGTTCAAAAGAGGCCAGGGGTCATACGTAGGGGTGTTGTATGGTATGACACTACAGTGCATTACCCGGTTGGTACATGTAATCAGCAAAACTAGAATTTCCATATGAAGAGGCAAACAGACATTTTGTTTTGAAAAAGTTGTGCGTCTTTTAGGCCACTGTGACTTGTATGGGATAATTTGAATGCTGAGATTGAACAAATGTTTATGATCCAGTTTGTAGCATAAACAATAAAAAGCCTTCCACTGCCATTTTTCTACCCTCAATTAAACTATGAAAGTTTCTCTACAATCACAAATATGAAAGACCAAATCACAAGCTTATGGTAATAATGAGCAGTTCCAGAAAAAGTACTAAACACAGCCTGATTACAAAACTGTCAATGATCTGGGCTGAAGCCTATGGTAAATTTTTGGACCCTTAGATTCTTTATTGTCTAATGTTACTTCTTTAGGCTACATGTTTGATGTGTATGATAAGAGGATGAGATAGGATAAAGTTATCATATTTCATGTTTGGCGTTTTTAAGGATTGGATATCGGGACAAAATATTTAGCCCACTAAAGCTACTTAATTTATCGAGAGATGGATTAACGAATTTCACTTAGGGAGTGCGATTGTTTTATCTTGTTCGAATACGGTTAAATAATCATATTTGATTCTTTAATTTATCGCGTCAAACACTCCCTTAAGGTTTCTCATTTACTAGTATGTTCCCCCAGCTGATATGATGAATTGCAACAAATTTAGGGCTCACAACATTCATTACAAACACGCCAGCACTTGATTGTTTGAAATAAAATTATTATAGGATTTATCACCACAACTTTCCAACCTGGCACATAAACTTATCTGTATTATCCTTTGCCCCTTTTAAAAAAGAAACAAACTTTATCCTGGATTTTGGGTGAAACCCCACAAAAGGTGGTTTACCAACCAACCTTTTAAGATGTGTAGAGTAGAGGGATGAACCCAACCTGTCAAGGCCATTAATGGTGTTTTGTCGTTCTTGGTCTGACGAGAAGCGGAGATTAGGAGAAGGTGGTCTCAGAATTTGACCCGTAATGTTACCACATACCCTTACAACCAGCTGGAGTGACAATCAAATCTGCTGTATCTGAAAATTAGTGGGTCTGACCCACGTATAATATTTTTTTTTTCCCCCGCAAACAGGCAAAATGTGTCCAGCTCAATTGCATACGCCTCTTTCTTTCCCATTTAAAAATGGAAGGTTTGGATTGGTGTACAATATTATGATTTCAATTTTAAAGGCCAAAAGTCTAATAATGATTAATTATACATTTTAGTAGTCCAAAGATGCTGTTGCTCATGTATAGATGCTTTTCCTTTTCTCTTTTTTTGGTTCAAGATACCTGCAATAAATTATAGATGCTCATGGTGTGATTAAATGTATGCTAGTATCATGGTTTGCTTTTAAAAATTTAGAAGAAGAAGAAGAAGAAGAAGAAGAAGAAGAGCAGCTCCTCCCCTCCTCCTCCTATGTAGGGAATGGAATTCGGGAATCTCAGAGGACACATGTCAAACTTAGACCCCTCCAATAATACACAACACCAGATGAAACCTCAAGCCTGTGGTCCTTGATTTTAGTAGGCAGATGGATCCCCTCAAGGTGCATGACGTCAATTTTCTCAACATGTAGCACCTGATTTTCAGTTAATTACAGATACGCTTTACAACTACTGTGTATGGTCCACATAAGCAAGTTTTAACGGTCCACGTAATTTTTTTTTGGCTATTCGTGTAATGGTGGGAGATGGGATTAAAATTTAAAAACAATCCTTAGAACATGAATTCAAATTTTAGCAGAATGTTGAAGGTAAATTAATCTTATATTAACCTTTTTCATCTTAGATGAGAACCATATTATACAAAAATTTGTAAGGAAAGCGCTTAATAAATATAATAGAAAGAGGCGCTACAGCCTTGCCTACTCATAATTATATTAGTTTTTTCTTGTAATGGACGTGTGTACACTTATTATTGTGGTTGTTTGAGAAATTATAAATTGTATTAGAAAAAAAATTAAGTTGTGTCGTGGATTCATTTCTTGTATAATAATAATAACAACAAAAAAAAGACAATGCCATATCAAATCTTGTCAATAATCAAGATAAATGATAGTTGTTGCCAATAATTTTGTGGCCCCTAAGCATATTTCTTAAAATAAATTTCACAACCCCCACCTTTAGGAATAAGGGGCTGTTTGTTTTGATCCCAAGTCTCAATGTATGGTCCATTTCAATTTAAGAGAATTTTATTTTGTTTGGTTGGTTTAAAAATTTAGATTTGAACATTCATTTTGCTTCTTAAAAAATAAGAGGCAAGGCTGTTTCTTAAGTTTGAAATCTCAAATTTTAAAGAGATAAAATACTTATCCTTTTAACTATAGTTATTTTTATACAATAAGTCGATAAAGGCAAATTTGTCAAAAAAAAATAAAAAATTATTCCAGCATTCATATGTGATATATTCAAACAAACGTTGTCTCTTTAGATATGACATTCAGAAATAAAAAAACAGATTTTTCAATTTTCGGACCAAGTCTACAGCCTTCAAATTTAAGCAACGAAACCCTAGGTTTTATTATTGTTGGTATAGAAGAAAAAAAGCTTGCTCAAAATAAAATTCATTTCTTTGAGAAATTATATTGTATATTTCTATTGTTATTCATTATTTTGACAATAACAAGAATTTCTTTTGCGATATTACGTCTCTATAAATTTAGGGATAATGGGAGAAAAAAAAATCTCTAATATGATCATATTTCTACGAAAAGTCTATGATAAGATATTTTTAATACGATAAGGATACATTTTATTATTATAAATAATACCAAGCACAAAATTAGAATTAATTGAATGAGATTTGACCTATGTACCCACATAATATCACACACACACACACACATATATATATATATATATTTTTCAAATTGAGCGATGCGCAGACAATTCATAATTATCATAATAAAATATAATTGATATGTATATATATATTCATATTCATAATCTTCTCATGAATTATATACTTTATACTTTAGCATTTAAAGGTAGAACGAAACTCTCAACTAATAGTCAACGATTATATATGTAGATGATTTTATAAGAATTAATCATACTATGGAAATATCGTTCAAATTATGATATGTTATATTTGAACCTTTAATCTATTCAAAATATCCTTCATGTGGAACACCATAGTTTTACTATGTATAGTTTTAATGTAAGAATTAGTAAGTTAGCTTTAAATCAAGTATTTTGAGATTATACATTTAAAAATATTTTCATAGAAAATAAAGTTGTTATATAGGATCGAATTATATTGTGTGATAAAAGAATCCCAAATATAAATCTATAAGTAACTATGAAAGTCTACTAATTCATATTCTTTACTCTAAAATTAGTTTATGACAACAATTGAAATAAAATAGGGACATACTATCTTAAAAGTCAAGTTTTATGTCCGACACATTCTTAATATTTGTGAACACAAAATAAAATTAATATTACTAATAATCAAAATCAAAACTTTAAAAAATTGAAAGGGAGGGGAAAATCAAAGCCAATTATCTTGGAATGGCGAGTTCAAAGAGAAAGTAACAATATCAATCTAAAGATTTTGCACAATAAACATTATTGAACATTCAAAAATACAAATTAAGGAAAAGTTTACCAATTCAATTATAGATCTTTATACTACAAAAATAAAGTACGGATGAAGATATCTTAATTAAAAGTACAAAAACATTATAGAGAGAGATGGGATTTTTCTTACTAACTTACAGCACACATGCAATATAGTGATTGAAACCCAATTGGTGACAATCTAATTCATTTTATACATGCAATAGCAACATAATTAATGTTAAATTTAAAAGAGAGTAATGGAGGGAGGTGAGCATTATTTTGGGAGTTACAAAATCAATATATTAAGGAGAAAATAAAGAGGTGGGCAATAAATTGATGGGTAAGAGTCAAGCGTAACATATTGGATAAATTAGATAAATTAAAATTAGTTGAAATGTTATAGAAATAAAGGAACTTGATAAGACGTTTTAAAAAAATATTATTTTTAAAAAATAAAAAAAATTATTTAGGGACTTAATATTTTCTCAAAAAATACTAATCAAAATGTAACTAATAATAATAATTTGAAATTACTGACAATTTGAATTAGGGACAACGGAATCATTTCAAATTAATTTTTTCCCTTTTTGATACCCAAAGAGCCACTTTAATAGTAAATCCACTTGGGATTAATAAAAAAAAATTCAAATGGCAACTTGTATTAAAACGACAATTGTTGGCTAAGAAAAAAATGAAATGGAATGTAACGGATTGGAAAAGAAAATAATGAGTAAGAATTAAGGAACAATTGATGTCAAATCCACTTTTCAAAAAAGAAATAACAAAAAATTAAATTAAGGTAACGAATTGCAACAATGATGAGGGATTAAAGAGCAATTAATGTAAAATTCACTTTTTAAAAATAAAAAATAAAAAATAAGGGAAACTGAATGAAATAATAAATATTGGTACATGGCGTTATCCGGTTAAAAGATAGTGTTTTACTTATATATTATTAGATATTTTTGAAAATAGTTATGTTATTTATAGGTATGAAATTAATATTAGGTATATGATTTTAAATAGTATTTTACTTGTTTCCTAATTGCATTTTTATTTATCTTGATTAAATTCATTGGGTAACAGCAAATTTCTTTACAAAATTATGTTTTTGAAAATTTGGTTACAAAACTTTAATTAAAGTTTACAAGTTTCACTACAAACTTGAAATGAAATTTACAAGTTTCACTTGCAAAATTTGACGTGAAATTTACAATTTTCACTATAGATTTGCAAGAATTTTTTTCAAAATTTACAACTTGCAATAAAAGGAAAAAATGTCAAAATTTGAAAGTTCACTATAAGTTCTTCAAAAATGTTATCGTGAAATTTATAAATTTAATGGCAAAAATATGGATTGCAATGAGAATTATGAGTTTAACTGTAAAATATGAATATATGAAAAATAGTGTAGTTAATTGTTTCCTAATTTGTATTTCTATATTTCTTAATTTCGAATTTATAAATTTTCAACTATTCTAAAACATAATTGTTTGTAGTATTGTAGGTAAGTTTTTTTTTTTAATTAAATAAGAGTGTAATACCTTATTGAATTTCAAAATTTGAAAATAATTCTAAATGAGTATTTCTATCTATAATAATATAAATTTGTCGAAAAAGGAGTTTTAGTAGAAAATATTTATATCACGCATTCTCGTCTAAATCTATACATGCCAGGTGACTTGGCACCCCTCTATTACATATTTTATTCAATTTTGTTCATTATAGTTTAGTTGAAAGTTTAAATGGAAGAATTTCTTCACGAATCTTAGTGGATATGATTTATGTAATGATCAGATCATCTTTACAAAAATTTACACAAAAAGTAGAATAATAAAATTTTAATACATATATTTAGTTTTTACTATTAAAATTTTGAAAGTTCGTATATCCACTTTTATTTGAAAATTAAATAAAAAGTGTAATGGAAGGAAATCCCATACTAGGACACATAAATTTACTATCGCCACAATTGCTTGAATGGAATATTCTGTTGTCGATATATATATATATATATGTATTAATGGTAGTTTGCATTGAACAGTATGATACTATGCTATGTTTGAAACAGAGTCCTCGTAGTAGTGTATCTTTGTTTTCACCTATATAGCCAGCCATATATAGACGTATACATACATATATATATATACACACACATTTTCCCAAATTCTCGTTCTCTCTGTCCAAGGCTTTGGATCTGTGCGGGGCTGTCTCCAAGGCTTTGGATCTGCCCCAGGCTCTTTCTCTTCACAGAGGTAAATTCTTCAACCATTTCCGGTTCTCCGTTTTCGTCCTTTTCTTTGTTATCTTAAGTTTTTTGTTTTTACGAATCTTCAAATATTGACATTGATTCTTTTGGTTCTTCCAGATTTGAAAATTTGATCTTGTAATGTGTTGGGTTTCTGAATTCATATATATATATATATATTTTGGTTGAATTATCGTGTAAATTTGATGGTTGGCGATTTGATCTGAAAACCATGTTTTGTGCCCCAAATTCGTTTGTTAATGGCTCATATGTCTGAATTTTTGTTCGAAATTACTATCTTTCAAATGTTGAATATCAATTGGATCTTTTTTGTCCAAAGAATAGGCTGAACTAGGAAAATATTTAAACTTAATCAATAACCTGAATAACTTGTTAAAATACATAAATATGCAGACGAATCCCGTGTTTATATCATTTTATGTTCTTGTATCTGAATTCTCTTTGTATCATATCTCTATATATGTACCTGCCAATTTAGTGATTATTGTGATAATAAAAGGACAGCTTTGAACTGTAATTGGGCATTTTCTAATTTCATTTGTGTTATTTGTTATTACAAGAACATGATTAAAACTGCTCTTTTGTATTCGAGCATGAACAGTTTGACATTTTTATATTAGGAGATATCAGCCGAGTTTCTGGATATTGAATTATTTCTTACAGATCTTGACATGTTTTTTTTTTTTTGTTTTTTTTGTTAGTGGCCTCCAGAGTCTTCTCACATATTATTGACAACTAAATACCTGGGAATGCGGGAACGATGAGCTTGAACGCTGCTACTAATTCCTTCTATGAAGAAAGCAGTGAGATCATATGCCCTTCCGAACTTCATCTTTACATCATTGGTGCTGTTGATGTTGATCACAGCGTCCACAAGCTTCTAAAAAAAATGTATAGCAAAGCCACAATTTACACATTTCCAGTTGCGCTGAAGCACGACCTTAGTGCAGGCGGTTGAATTCTTCCGGTTTAAGTTCTCCTGCATGTGAAATACCTTATATAATAATATCAGGGGAACAAAATTAATTGTAGGTTTAATTTGTGATTCGTAATGGAGAAAAAGGGGAATGTATTGATGGAAAGGTATGATTTTGGAAAAAAACTAGGACAAGGAAACTTTGGTAAGGTTTTCTATGGGAGGAATCTCAAATCTGGTGAGAGCGTAGCCATTAAGGTAATTGACAAAGAGAAGATTTTGAAAGTCGGGTTGATTAATCAGACCAAACGAGAGATATCTGTTATGGGACTGGTTAAACACCCTAATGTAGTGCAGCTTTTCGAGGTAATGGCCACCAAGACCAAGATTTACTTTGTCATGGAGTTCGCCAAAGGCGGTGAGCTGTTTAACAAGGTGGCAAAGGGTAGGCTTAGGGAGGATATTGCAAGGAGTTATTTCCAACAGTTGATCTGTGCCGTTGATTTTTGCCACAGCAGAGGTGTGTATCATCGTGATTTGAAACCTGAGAACCTCCTACTAGATGAGAAAGGAATTCTAAAAGTTACAGATTTCGGCTTGAGTACGCTTGCTGAATGTAAAAATCACGACGGGTTACTACATACAACTTGCGGAACCCCAGCCTATGTTGCCCCTGAAGTGATATCCAGACGAGGGTATGATGGGGCCAAAGCTGACATTTGGTCTTGTGGGGTGATCTTGTTTGTTCTACTGGCGGGTTTTCTCCCCTTTCATGATACTAATCTTATGGAGATGTACAGGAAGATAAGCAAGGCTAAGTACAAATGCCCCAATTGGTTTCCAAATGAAGTACGCAGGTTGCTATCGAGGATCCTTGACCCAAACCCAAGCACTAGGATTTCCATGGCAGAAATCATGGAAAACCCCTGGTTCATGAAAAACCAAATGGAAAACAAGAAACTGACTCCACCACTAAGTTCTGATGTAGTTTTTGGTCCTTGTGAAAATAGCAGTGCTGCCATCGAGGCAAAGCCGGAGTTGGCTAAGCCTTCTAATTTGAATGCCTTCGATATCATCTCTCTGTCAACAGGGTTTGACTTGTCCGGTTTGTTTGTGGAAAATTTCCAAAAAGAGGAAGTACAATTTACATCCACAAAGCCTTCCTCGGCTATCATATCCAATCTAGAGGAGATTGCAGAACAACTGAATCTTGAAGTAATGAAGAAGGAAGAAGGGTTGTTCAAATTCAAGGGATCTAATGAAGGGCGGAATGGGCCATTGTCCATTGATGTGGAAATATTTGTGATTGCTCCGCTTTTTCATTTGGTGGTGTTGAAAAAGTGTAGCGGTGACACATTGGAGTATCAGAAAGCTACTGAAAGAGGAGATAAGACCAGCTCTTAAGGAAGTTGTTTGGGCTTGGCAAGGTGAGCAGCAGCCACAATAACTATAATTCCAACTGCAGCTTCTCCCTTTCGAACTGGGCAGGCTTTGTGAGTTATTTCGTACTGTGTATAAGTTTGTTTTACGATCATTTCTTAGCATGTGTGTTGTGTTTATCTTTGTGATTCATGTGATTAATATACGCGAGGTTGAGCTTGTTTGGGCATGTATCTTGAAGACTTGATTTTGTTGCACGAAATTGTTAGCTAAAAGGTTATCTAGTATCTGTTGGCCCCCCAAGATTCAAAATGCAGCAATCTTGCTCCCAACATAACAACCTTTGGACTTGGGTGTGAGGTTTTGGGTGCTAATTAGTGGATCATCCACTCATCTTATGGTTTGTCGGATTAACAAAATTTTTAGCTTTTGCTTGCCTCCAGTTAAACAAACAGGAAAAATAAATAAATTGGGTTTAGTAATTGTAGTTATATAAAATTTTGATTGCCTCCTGTTTAACAACGGATAAGACTGTGTGATCCTTAATGCAGACCCACGGACCACCTTGACTTATGATTCCTCGAACCGAAACTCCCAACTAGAGATGGAATTCAAGAACCTAAACAACTCAACAATATCGGATGAGACATGTGGTCCAAGCTGAGGGACAAACTCAAACCCATGAATGGGAAAATCAAATGGAGCACCTAACAATTTTCTTCACAGACCAAGAACTACAAGATCACCCCTTACCTAGAGGCTAGAGCTTGTGAGTATTGAGTAATTCATAAGTATTAAGTATCTTCAGACGAGTTAGCCATTAGCAAATCTTTAAACTACGGCTTCTTCGCCTCTTAATTCCCAAACTTAGAGTAACTGCCTAGTATACCATTAACATTTCCTTAGCTTTCGAAAGGATTGTATACGAAGCACAAAAACATCTGTCATATATATACTCTTATTTTCTCTGGAAAAAAATGCTTTCAAATTTTTTGATGGTCTTCATATTGGGTACTAGAAATAGAAATTTAAGAAATTTCTTTTGTACAATTCAAAATTTACACACTATAAATCGTGTAGGCAACTTGTATTGAATTGCAACTCCCTCCCCTCCCTTAATTGAACGCCTGGATCTACCCATGCCCATTGCATGTATCAAAAAGAGGGGGAGGGGGGGCTGGGTTCATTCCTCAGAGAAATAGGAATTATCTTAAATTTCATTTCGTGTCAGTATTAGTCCTCATTCTTAAAAGTTAACAGTCTCGGCCCTTTATCGCTTGTAATTGAAAGAGATTGATAGTCTTGATCAAGGAAGATAAATAATATGCTTTATGCACAAATAGAGCACCATACATTGAGGATATTGAAAATACCAGAGCTATTGGAATGAGAGTGGCATTGGTGAGAACTTTACTCGCCTATTAGATTACGAGATATACTTGCAGTGGGAAATGTGTAGCTGGTGAGGACTGAAGCTGCTTTCATTCCATTGTCAAATCCGCAAAATCTTCTGTGGATTATGCATCCGTAGTTGAGTGAATGGATGATGAGTCGAAAATCTGAAGTAACAATTTGATTTGATGTAGAAAGAGATAATTAATTATTATGTTTATATGTTTCATTAATTTTAGAGTTTAAAGAGAGAGAAAGAAGTCTAATAAGAGAAAGGGAGGGGAAGGAAGAAGATTCAGGGAGAAAAGGGATGGCATTTTGGTCCATATGCACAAAAATTACTCTGATGGTGCCAAGAAACTGATGACAGTATGGCACAAATATCTTCACCAAATTCTCAAACCATAACTCAACTACAGTTCAAACGAAGCCCCATTCCTTTCCTCCTGTCTTAATCCCAGTTCAGCGTTGGCTCATCCAATCAGCAGAAGCACCAAAATTGACCAAAACAAACAGTACTTCTGGGGTGGGTTCTGCACCCCCATCCTTCTACCCCCTCCCACGGACTCCTCGCTTCATTCTGCATCCCACCAATCCTGGTACATACTACTTAATCAACCTCTTTTTCTCTCTTACTACATATTTATGTGTGTGATTGTGTTTGTCCATTGGCTTTTTTTTTTGGGTAAAATTCAAAACTTTTATGGCACAAACAATAGATACAAATTTCGAGGGTCATGCCCCAGGAACTACAATATTATTCTTTCATCAATCAAAACCCCAGTATTGACAAATAGCCCAATTAATAAAAGTTCTACTAATTTAGCTCTCATATAGCTCTCAATATCCTTTAAAACTGCTGCCTCAGTCCTAGATATCCCTTGGAAAATCCTCTGGTTTCTTTCTTGGCAGATGCAAACAACCACTGCCAGAGACGGCCTCCCTATTCTTGTTTGAAAACTGCTCCCAGTAGCCCATTTTAACATAGCAGTCTCCATTCCCAGCTATTACAGACATAACTTTGCCCATTTTGATAAAAATACATTGAAAATAGAGATGGTCCCCTAGATTCTTCCTGCATGCTAGCAACTGTTCCCCACCTTAGGAGTCTATCCAAAGTTCTCATCTTGTATTTACAAACTAACCAAAGCATAAAACTGCAACTAGGGATTTCATCCTTGTGCCAAAAAAGTTTGTACCAACTCACTACTTGCCCTGTATCTCTAGAAGCATTCCAAGCTGACTTCACAGTGGAACTGCCTACCATTTGCTCTTTTTATTGATTATGCCAACCATGGGAACTAACGCAATTTGTTTCATGGTTTTCATTTCCTTCATATGTATGTATTAGATTGTAAACAGTGCCAAAGGCACTATCACCCTTGAAAAAGCATCACTCAATCTTAGCCACACAATCTTTTATTCCTTATACATTTTTAGGATTCAGAAAACATTGCCCATGCTATATAGATGTATGTATTGATTTAGTTTTCTTTACAACGAATCATGCCCTGTAATTTTGTATTGTAAAAGTTTATTATAAATTTTTCCAAGTATAGTTTATTCGTAATTGATTGTAATATGTATTCCTACGAGGCTACGACTATGAGAACTCAAGTTGTGAGCGAGTGGACTATCTTAGTTGGTAAGACACCGCCACCTGAATTTAGGAGAAGTCCTGAGTCCGAGTCTCATTTCAGGGTGGGGGGATTTTTGTTATTATAATAGTAAAGGGAAAAGACTTAGACCTTCCCCTTTAAAAAAAAGAAATTTTTTAACCTTGCAGATGCAAAGTCCTGTGACCATTGTATTCAGTGCTTGACTATTCCTACCTTTTTAATTTTTGCTGCTGGTCTTCCTGTCTTCGCTGTTTTTGGAACGCAATTCATGCTTTACTTTGCACCTCCAAGTCTTTCCCCTTCTCCCCCCCGGGGAAAAGACACATGGGAGTCTATGATCTCCCTTTCATGTTGACATTCTGGTTCGTTTCTAAGTTCTGATCATGCCCCACCTCGTCGTTCCAGGTTTGCATCTTGGCATTCTCGATGCTTTGGCTCATCCTGTGTTAGATATTTCTTTAAAGCATGGTTACATTCCTCTCACACCATGACCATGTACACTTTTTACCCTCGCATGGTTGATCATTAGCGATAATATGTAATTGTTTGGGCCAGAGACAGTATAATTGCATTTATGATTATATACTAGAGATGCGTTTAATATATATACACATACTTATAGATATTAGAGATGCATATATGTAGATTATCTAATATCTATATGCATTTGAAATATGTCCAACCATATATGCATCCTAATATCTATAAGTATGTGTATATATATTATACGCATCTCTAGTATATAATCATAAATGCAAGTGTATTGGCTCTGGCATAAACAACTATATATTATTGCTAACCATCAACCGTGCAAGGTAAAAGGTGTACGCAGTTATGAGTGTGAGAGGAACATAACCGTGCTTAAAAGAAATATCTAATTCAACATGAGCTAGAGCATTGGGAATGCCGATGTGCATACCCCGCATAAGGAGGCGGCACACGATCAGAGCGTAGAGAGAAAAGAACCAAAATGTCATTATGAGGGAGAGATAAGACATCCCCTTGTGTCCTTTCCCTCAGGAGGGATAGGAGGAGAAGGACTATTAGGAGCAGAGTATGTTAAAAGATTATTCCCCTTTCTATGTTCTTTATTTCCTTTATGAGATTATTCCCCTTTTCTATGTTCTTTATTTCCTTTATTACTTTTCCTGTAATTTAGCATGTTATTTTCTCTTTGTCTCCTTAGTTTTAGGCTTTCCCTTTTTCTATGTTCTTCTATATATAGGAGCTCTATTCTTATAAAGCAATATACAACACATACAGATTATATATTCTTTTTCTAGATTTATCATGGTATCAGAGGAAGGTTTCTAAGCCATCTTCCTTTGTCATCCGTCCTGCCATAGCCAACCCACTGCTTCTTTTCAATCCATCTTGCCAAACCCTTTCAACAATACATAAGTAATCTTCTCTCTCTCTTGGAAAACCATTCAAACCAGTGCCAAATCCTCATATCTCTCCATCATTACCTTCATCTTGAAGAGACGAGTTCAACGCCGATAAAATCATCGGAAAATACCTACGGACGCGCCCTCACGCGCCAGCGCGTGTTCCGTTACGCCAAGTCCACGCGCAGGATCCACACGCAAACCCCACTCTCTACACACTCCACGCGCGCGTGAGTTACACGCGCCAACGCGTATCCTTGCCCAGATCATGCACTCCAGCTGTCAAAGCGCGTTGCCCTTACGCGCTGCCACGCGCACACGCTCCTCCACACGCGCCGTTAGTTCTCACGTTGACTGTTTAACGTCGTTAACTTGCCATTAAAAAAAAACCATTGTTGCCAAGGTTTTTCAGCATTCCAGACTCAACCGCGGCCTCCGTTTTTGCCAAATCCATCTCCAAAATATCGGTTTCAGGTTCCATCTCTGTTAATCGTTCATTTTATTTATTTCACCATGTCTTCCAATTCTGAAATTCCTATCACCATTAAACTAGATGGGAACAATTATAGTCATTGGTCAATGCTATTTCGAAACTTTCTAAAAGGTAAAGGTCTTTGGAATTATGTTTCTGGCAAAGAAAAATATCCTGCTGATATTGATCCCAAGTTTGCAGAATGTGATATTAACAATAACAAGATCTTGACTTGGATTGCCAATACTGTTATACCATCCATTAGCATACAGCTCGGGAAATGTGATACTGCACAGAAAGCTTGGGATTTTTTGGCAAATCGATATGTTCAAACTAATTTTGCCAAAAAGTACAAAGCTTGAACAGGATATACGGGCCCTACAGCAACAAGCAGGGCAATCTTTTTATGATTTTCACTCTAGTATGTCTCTTATCTGAGATCAGTTGGAACTTATGGAACCACAGTGGACCACTGATATACAATTGTGGGAAACTTTTCGTAAGGAAACTCGCCTTGTCCAGTTTTTTATGGCTCTCAGAGAAGAGTTTGAACCACTACGAGCTGCCATGCTCCACTGTAAACCTGTGCTTACCGTTGAAGTGGCTTTAACTGAATTAGTTACTGAAGAAACTCGCCGAGGTATCCCTTCAACTCTGTCTTCAGTATTCATTGCGACCCTTCGCCGAGAAATTATATTAATGAGCTACAAGAATCCCAAATGAGTTACATTGCTATTACAATCTTAAGTTTACAATACAATACAATACAATACAAAACTAACTAATATATACTATTACAAAGGAAATAGACTAATTATGACAATGGGAGAAAAAGAAATAAATATAGAAGATGAAAGAAGGGATCCAAGAGAAGAAGGAATCCAATGGTAGAATCCAAAGGTAGTATTCAAGGTATCCTAATAGTATTTTAGGAATTCTAACACCCCCCTCAAACTCAAGGTGGTATGAAAAGACCAACTCGAGTTTGAAGAGAGATAATGGAAAGATAAAGAAGAATAAGCTACCCAAACAGCTATTGAGAAACTGAACGGTATGATATTGAATGATAGACGTGGAGGTGGAGGGGTGAAAAAAAAAGGTCAAAAATTCTGACGATCATCAGTACTAAAATTCAAGATAGCACTGAGGTCAAAAGAAGAATAATCAAAATAATTATATCCTAAAACTGTCCAGTTAGGATTCGATGATCCGGCAACCTCCGCAATAGAACCCATTAAAGAAGATCCCCCTGAAAATCCTTCCAAAAGAGCTTAGTAATCTGACATATTCGGATATGTCGGAGAAGTCCTGTGTTATGAAAGATTCATGGTAGTCGGAAGGATATTAGATGCAGCATTTTCTGTCGACATGAGGAGCCTTAATAAGCTTCCGGAGCATGGATATCCCAACAGATCTCCATTGATCGGAAGAACCCCAGGTTGTGGAAGATTCACGGTAGTCGGAACAACCTCAGGTACAATATTATCTGCCGACGATAGGAATCTTGAGGAACTTCCAAGGGGAGCTAAGGAAAGGGATGGGTTCGCGCTAGAATACCCTCATCCTAATCGAGCTTCTAATGCTGTTACCCGTGACTGTAAAGCTTCTAATTTTGTTAAAGAGAAGTTATGAGAGTAGTACAGCCACCAATAGGATTATCGATTCTCGCTCGAGCTTCAAAAAGAAACGACCTAAGAGTTTCAAGATGTTTGTTGTCGGGAACATGTTTCAAAATACTTGCAACATTCTTTACCCCAAAAACAGAGAAGATTGTGTAATAATCTTGACGATTAATCACACGTGGAAAAAATCTAGCCGATTCACAAAATGGAGGACATGGAGATCTACGGATAGTGTTTGACATAATTTTGATAAGCGATTTCTAGGGGATGAAAGAAAAAAAATGAGCACATCCAGGGAGTATTTTCTTTTGATAAGGAGACTGAGATTTTCAGGGTGATGAGAGAGATTGGGTTGGAGAATTATAGCCCTGGACAAATTTTGAATTCTGAAAAACTTTCGAGGTTTGACAGAAACTTTTTAGGATTTTTTCAAAGATGACTTCCGGCTAGATTTGGACTTGACAGGACTTCAAGTAGAAGTGCCACGCGTGGCTGATTTTGGATAAACTTTCTGGGTTAAAACACAAGTCACAGAAACTTTAGGGGGTTAAATTGAGAATAACCGAAACCTTTGACACTTTCTGACTAAAACCTAATAATCGAAACTTTTGAACGGTGAACCCGTTGTGACCTTAAAGAACTTATTTTGATAATTACAATAAGTTAATAAAGGTATTTAACTCTTTCCAATGATGAAGTCATTTTAAGATATACTTTGATCAAATGTAATTCAAACCGAAGCAAATTCACACAGCTTTACAAACGCTTATACTCACAAGAAATGAACTCAATGATATACATGTGCTTACAAAGCCAAGAAAAGATCTGATCATCAAGCAAGTGAGATTGCACAAGAATGATTTTCACATGTTCTACAAGTTATCAAAACCAATAAAGGATCAAAAACATCAAACAATAAAGATACCCAAGAAAATCAAGCATCACGAAAACACAAATTACATTAAATGGAGTGAGTGCTTAATTTTTTAAAGATACTTTATTGATCAAATCCCTATGCTCAAAAATTCTTGCATCCTTTAAAGATTGATTCAAACTAGCTTGAAATTGAATTTATTTGAAAAACATCATTTTACAAAAATCGAGTTTCAAAATAAATTTATATTAATTTTAAAGATCATATTTTAAGCTATAATAAAAATATGTCTCTTAGAAAAACTTTGAGGTTCAAAAATCATTAGAATTTTATTTGAAACTAAATTGTTAAATTGAAAAAATATTTTTATTTTACATTTAAAATTCGCTCAATTTTTGCCCGTTTTGATCTAACGGTGAAATGGAGGCCTTTCGGACTCCGATCATTTTGAAATTTTTACACTAGTTGACAAGATCTCCTGGCAATTTGACTAAAATTTGAGCATGATCCAATGGTCTAATTGGGAGAAATTAACAAAATAATTTTGAATTTTTTTGCCACACTTGGAGTGCCATAGAGCGCGTGTTTTAATACATCTTGAATCATTCTAATACTCTATTATTTATATATTCAAATATACAAAGATTCAAGAACACATTTTGATCAATCTTTCATTTTTGAGCTAATGCTTTGATCAATTTTGACATTCTTAGTGGGCTTATTTGTATTTTTTTTAACACAAGAAGATATTTTCATTGGTGTTAGCCACCAAAACTTATTCAAATCATATTTGTGGAGGTGTATCTCATAGAATAGTAAGGGATTTCTTTGAGAGTATAAGGTGTTTCAATACTTGTAAGAGTGTGTGAGAAGAAACCTTGTAGATGTTTGATCTTCACCCGGAAGGAGACGGTTATAGTGGAAATTTCGGGAACTAACCGAGCGCGGAGTAGGGGAACAAACCGACGTGTGAACAAAAAATCTTCGACTTCAATCGGTTCAATCTTTCTATCTCTTGCTCTATTATATTGTGCCATTTATTCATTGTGTTTGGAATTAACTTTGTTCTTGATTGCTTGATAAATATAGACATCAAATATTTTTAAATCATTTTTAAAAATCCGATTAAGTTTTAAAAACCCTATTCACCCCCCTCTAGGGTATTTTCCGACCTACACCCGTGACAGCCGTTTCTTTGAACGGTGAACCCGATGAAGACGCCGAAATGTATCCTACCCGGATCCGAATACCCAGTGCCGAAGGTGTCATTGCCGTCGTAGAAGGTGGCGTGTGCTGTCTCCCAAGGACAACCGGTGAAGACGCCGGGGATTCTAGCACTAACGTAAGTTAAGAAATAGAGTAGAGTATCAAAAACAGAGCAGCAGCAACCTATTTAGACCCCTTTTTCACACTCGTGTGAGAGAGAGAGAGATTGGAGCGGTGCTTGAAGAGATTTCTTCCATGGTTCTCATTAAAATGCGTGAGATTGCTGAGGCCTTCCTTGGTTCCACCGTTAAGAACGCTTTCGTCACTATCCCTGCTTACTTTAATGATTCTCAGCGTCAAGCCACCAAGGATGCTGGTGTAATTGCCGATATCAATGTTTTGCTTATCATCAATGAGCCCACTGTTGCTGCCATTACTTACGGTCTTGACAAGAAGGCTACAAGTGTTGGTGAAAAGAATGTATTGATCTTTGATCTTGGAGGTGAAGGCAAACACAGCTGGTGGTTCTGTAGATGAAGAGATTGCTAGATAGGAGATTGCTATCTCCACCGTTGATTGTTTACAACCTCCAGATCTCGAAAGGATTTGAGAGGAATAATTGGTTATCGAAATTGTTGAATTTTTGTTCGGAGGAGCAATGATCAATGGCTCTGCGTGCCGGAGAAGCCACTCGATGGTTGACCGGGCGGGCAGCAAAAAAAAAGGCCAGTCGGAAAAGGTAGAACCCAAAAAATTTTAGGTGAGAAAATCGAATTCCTCTGATACCAAGTTAAATTATACAACATAAAAATAGAGAAATTATATTAATGAGCTACAAGAATCCTAAATGAGTTACATTGCTATTACAATCTTAAGTTTACAATACAAAACTAACTAATATATACTATTACAAAGGAAATAGACTAATTATGACAATGGGAGAAAAAGAAATAAATATAGAAGATGAAAGAAGGGATCTAAGAAAAGAAGGAATCCAATGGTAGTATTCAAGGTATCCTAATAGTATTCTAGGTATTCTAACATAATCTGTATGTGTTGTATATTGCTTTACAAAAATAGAGTTCCTATATATAGAAGAACATAAAAAAAGGGAAAGCCTAAAACTAAGGAGACAAAGAGAAAATAACATGCTAAATTACAAGAAAAGTAATAAAGGAAATAAAGAACATAGAAAGGGGAATAATCTCATAAAGGAAATAAAGAATATAGAAAGGGGAATAATCTTTTAACACCCCCCCTCAAGCTCAGGATGACTTGGAAAGCATGCGGAGCTTGGACACCAAAAATTGGAAGCGAGCAGTCACATGTGATTTGGTGAAGATATCAGTCGGTTGAAGAACAAAAGAGATGTGTGGTAACTGAATGTGTCCTTGGGACAGATGATGACGAGTAAAATGACAGTCCACTTCAATATGCTTGGTGCATTCATAAAAAACATCGTTATGAGCTATTTGAATAATACTTCGATTGTCACAAAAGAGGGGTGTGGGATCCGGAATAGAGATACCCATATCTTGGAGGAGCCAGCGAAGCCAAATAATTTATGTGGTAGTATGAGCGAGAGCACAATATTCAGCCTCAGCACTAGATCGAGCAACAACAGTTTGCTTCTTGCTTTTCCACGAAATAAGAGAGTTGCCCAGAAAAATACAGAAGCCAGTGGTGGATCGCCGATCAGTAATATCACCTGCACAGTCAGAATCAGAGTACCCTTGTAGCGTAAGACTAGAGGCTGACGAGAAATGTAGGCCTTAGTATATGGTCCATTTTATGTAGCGTATGATATGAAGAACAGCAGCAAAATGGACAGAGCGAGGTGCAGACATGAACTGACTCACAATGTGGACAGCATAGCTGATATCCGGCCTGGTGATGGTGAGATAGTTGAGACTACCCACAAGCTGTCGGTATAATGTAGGATTAGCCAGAAGAGTACCATCGGAAGGAGAAAATTTGACATTCACTTCAAGTGGAGTATCTGCAACCTTGTTATCTGTCAGGTCAGCACGGTCAACAATATGAGAAGCATATTTCACCTGAGAAAGGAAGTATACGGTAGAGGAATGATCAACCTCAATGCTCAAGAAGTAGCGAAGAGTACCCAGATCTTTCATTTCAAAACATGAACACAGATATTTTTGGAGTCGAGATATACCGTCCAAATCATCCCTAGTAATAATCATATCAACATATATCAAAAGAACAACAATGCCCAGTTATGATAAAGAGGTGAACATAGCCGAATCATGTGTACTCTGAGAAAATCCATGGTCAGGGATAGTAGTAGAGAATTTTTCAAACCAGGTTCGGGGTGCCTGTTTGAGATCATAGAGAGCACGCCGTAGTTTGCATACTTTCCCGGGGGAATGAGGAAGGCCGGGAGGAGGTTGCATATAAACCACTTCAGAGAGATCACCATGAAGAAAAGCATTCTTGACATCCATGTGATGAATCGTCCATTGGCGGATAGAGGCAACTGAAATTAGAGTGCGAACAGTACTCATACGAGCGACATGAGCAAAAGTTTTCTCATAATCAATGCCATATTCTTGAGTAAAGCCCTTGGCAACTAGACGTGCTTTATATTGATGAACCCACCTCCTACCGCACTGCTTTTAATTTTGTCCGATCCATTTACAACCAACAATAGAGTGACCGGCAGCTAAGGTGGTAAGATCCCAAAGAGGATCAGAAGAAGCAGTGCGGTAGGAGGTGGGTTCAAGGAAAGACAGCATGGCAGAGAGAAAACAATGATAATCTGATAGCTTGTATGACTACTGTTTGCACTCTAATTTCAGTTGCCTCTATCCGTCAATGGACGATTCATCAAATGGATGTCAATAACACTTTTCTTCATGGTAATCTCTCTGAAGTGGTTTATATGCAACCTCCTCCCGGCTTTCCTTATTCCCCCGGGCAAGTATGCAAACTACGGCGTACTCTCTATGATCTCAAACAGGCACCCCGAGCCTGGTTTGAAAAATTCTCTACTGCTATCCTTGACCATGGACTCTCTCAGAGTATACATGATTCGGCTATGTTCACATCTTCATCATTACTGGGCATTGTTGTTCTTCTGATATATGTTGATGATATGATTATTACTAGGGATGATTTGGACGGTATATCTCGATTCCAAAAATATCTGTGTTCATGTTTTGAAATGAAAGATCTGGGTACTCTTCGCTACTTCTTAGGCATTGAGGTTGATCATTCTTCTACCGGATACTTTCTTTCTCAGGTGAAATATGCTTTTGATAGTGTTGACCGTGCTGGCCTGACAGATAACAAGGTTGTAAATACTCCGCTTAGAGTGAATGTCAAGTTTTCTCCTTCCGATGGTACTCCTCTGGCTAATCCTACATTATACCGACAGCTTATGGGTAGTCTCAACTATCTCACCATCACCAGGCCGGATATCAACTATGCTGTCCATATTGTGAGTCAGTTCATGTCTGCACCTCGCTCTGTCCACTTTGCTGCTGTTCTTCGTATCATACGTTACATAAAATGGACCATATACCAAGGCCTACATTTCTCGTCAGCCTCTAGTCTTATATGCTACAAGAGTACTCTGATTCTGACTGGGCAGGTGATATTACTGATCGGCGATCCACTACCACTGGCTTCTGTATTTTTCTGGGCAATTCTCTTATTTCGTGAAAAAGCAAGAAGCAAACTGTTGTTGCTCGATCTAGTGCTAAGGCTGAATATCGTGCTCTCGCTCATACTACCACGAAAATTGTTTGGCTTTCGCTGGCTCCTCCAAGAGATGGGTATCTCTATTCTGGATCCCTACACCCTTCTTTTGTGACAATCGAAGTGCTATTCAAATAGCTCATAACGATGTTTTTCATGAGCGCACCAAGCATATTGAAGTGGAACTGTTCACTTTACTCGTCATCATCTATCCCAAGGACACATTCAGTTATCACACATCTCTTCCGTTCTTCAACCGGTTGATCTCTTCACCTAAATCACATGTGACTGCTCGCTTTCAATTTCTGGTGTCCAAGCTCCGCATGCTTTCCAAGTCATCCTGAGCTTGAGGGGGGTGTTAAAAGATTATTCCCCTTTCTATGTTCTTTATTTCCTTTATGAGATTATTCCCCTTTCTATGTTCTTTATTTCCTTTATTACTTTTCCTGTAATTTAGCATGTTATTTTCTCTTTGTCTCCTTAGTTTTAGGCTTTCCCTTTTTCTATGTTCTTCTATATATAGGAGCTCTATTCTTGTAAAAGCAATATACAACACATAGAGATTATATATTCTTTCCCTCTTTCTCTAAGATTTATCAGAGTAAAGCATGAATGGCCTTCCAAAAACAAGCGAAGACAAGGAAGCCAACAGCAAACACAAAAGGCAAGGATAGTCGGGCACTAATAAATGCAGTCAGAAGGAGAAGCCCTTAGGAAGGGTGCATAGTGAAGGAAGTATTAACAAAATCAGAGCTTGGGAGAGTCCAAAACAAAGCTCGCCCGGTCTGGTAAGGGAGGGATTGCGCTATATTGGCCACTGAACGCAAAGCTTGTGTTAAGGACTGAAAGCCAATGAACAAAGCAAGATGAGTTGCAGAAGTAGAACAAGAGTCAGCATTCTTTTTTTTTGGTACAAATCGAGGCCAAAATAAAGCTACATAGAAGCTTCGACATTACTAGCTCCGACACTTCCTCGAAGGAGCATCAAGACATCAGATCAAAATTTTCTTGAACAAGACTATGTCCTTGCTTAGAAGATTATCAGCACAAGAATTATAGCAACGAGGAACAAAGTACACGGACAGTATATTTTAATCTCCCTTCTAATAAGTTATACACAACATATTTTTCTTCAAGTCTTTTTTATTGGACCATTTGAATATGACTAGTATTAGCAACTATAATCCTTTGGATCCACGTATGTATATATGTGTTTGTATATATATATCCATCAATTCTATTTGATTTGTTTTAATTTTAGCATGTTTAATATCAAGCAAATGCAATATTAGGAATAATGGTTGAATATAGACATGTTCACACACAGTCTGACTAATCCAAAATTTGGCTACATAAATCATATTTAGTAGGTCGTATTAACTATTGTATTAATAAATCTGTGTATATGCACATAAAGCCCCTGTTTGGTGTATATCTATTTTTTTTTCTCCAAATTTTTAAAACTTAACTCAAAATCAACTTTACTTTTTCACTTCCCAAAAAAACCTTAACTTTATGTTCTCTCTCTATATTTTTTTTAAAACACCATAACTTTAAATTCAAAAATCAAAATTAAATAAAAAACATATATTTAAAACATGCTCGTCGAGATCTATAAAATAAAATCAATTTTGACTATTTTTTGAAATTTTTAATTGGTTAAAAAAAACTCAAAAAAAAAACCAAATCCACTTTTCAACATACTTCTAAATTCTACCGAACACGATATTTTAAAAACTCAACTTAAAAACTTAACTCAAAACATCTACCAAACAGGCCCAAAATCTTTGAGTGGCGAATATTCATATTTTTAATTTCCATTGATTTTATTGACATGTATTTCGTTTTAATTTGATTTAGACATTTGGTACATATTATGTGCAATTGCGAGTATCTAGCTAGGGTTTTTCTGAATTACATAATACTTATTTTAAAGTTATATTATTTTTCATTGCAAAAAATTGAAATAGGCATTAATGTATTATCGTGAAGTTTGACAAAATTCTCAAAGTTTTATTTTGGTTTTTCATAAAATGTTTAAATTGAATTATAGCAAATGATTTTTACGTTTTAGTTCTTCATAGATTTTTTTTTTGAAATGAGCAAACTGTAATAAATCAATTCAAATCCGCATACAAGAAATTAGAAATAAAATTGGGAGGTGACAAGTTCCACCATCCCCCACCAGACATGGAAAATGCAGCTTGAGCTAGCTCGTGAGCCACACTATTTGCTGATCTACAAACGAAACACACACTACATTGGAGTATACCATTCATGTAGAATTTGCAATCACTAATAATGAGACCCAAAGAGGATAAATCATCAGCATCATTATTCAAGGCTAGAACAAAAGACTTCGAATCGGACTTGACCACAACTCGTTCAATATCCTGTTCTTTGATCCATGATAGAGCTTCTCGAACGGCCATCGCTTCAGCCATGAAAGGGTAGAAAGACCCGTTAATGCAGCCATTAATTGCAGACAAAAATATAGAAGATTTGCGTAGAGTTTGCTATAATCACCGAAATTAAAACCCTTTTCATTTGTATTTATGTCACATCGTGTTCAATTTCGATCCTTTGAATATATTCTAGATTTCTGCGATTAATAATTGATTGGCTAACATCGCGTGTATTAGCTATTTTTTAAGTAGCAGCAATAGTATTTTGACAGAAACAAGAACACGCACGTACCGCAAGAATTCAAATGGGTTCCTCTTCCTCCTCAGTCGCCGTTGTTTCTCCGGGGGAATGTTGACTTCCGTGTTGTACTTAAATATACTTGATAATGGGGCCACTGTTGCTTGATACGCTCTTACTTCTCACTTACTTGTCGTTCTTACATAGTAACTTTTATAATCTATACAATCTTCAGAGGTACGATGATGCCTTTGTGCGTTTTGTCCTCTCTTCAAGTCACAATTTTACAGTCATAATTTTTACCATGTTGGGTCCAGTCCGGATATGGCGTATAAGTTGGATGCTGATGAACACTCAAGTGGTTTGATGAACTCGGTGGCAATAAATTTATCAGAATTATATTATACGCCATGGGAAGAATATTGGGATTGAATGAGAGTCGTTTTTTCGATATTGCTGGCGTAATAACAATAATGCTGCTATCGCTGTATATTCTCTTAATGATCCAACTAATATCTCCGCGTATGGTATCCTCTATTATTCTACCTGATTTCTTTGCAGTTATGGGGCTTTATATGTCTTTGGTTCTTCGTGAACATCGCGAAGCATCAGCAGCAGGAGGAGCAGCAGGAGGAGGGGGGTTGTATAAATCTGTATTGTTCCAATTTGTCATTCTCTACAATATCATCTTCTGCGTGTTAAAGTATGATAGCGAATCCACTGTCCACCGCCCAGCTTTTCTCTATTCTTTATGTAATTAACAATTTGAATTGCCTCAACTTCGATATGTATATCATCTACCACTATATACTAATTATTATTATGAGTTGTATTGATGGCAACCCCAGCCACTTAATTCGTTTTTAAAAGATTAGCTGCTTAATTGGTTATAACGATTAAGGCCTGCTTGTATTCTTGGATTTAAGATCCTGCACTATTTCCAAGCTGTGACAACTTATGTGGCTTAGCTTCTTTGTATGTATCGTTTGATTTCTAGTAGTTATGATTGATTCAACAGAAAAAAATAAAATAAAAAATAATAGTGAGCTTTAGGACTATTATGGTTACAACCACCGGGGTTTCGGTCATCAGCTTCCATCATTATGTTCACCAACTTCCTTGATTGACCTTCCGCAAAAAGAGTGGTATTTGCTAGCAATAAGATAATTGAGGCAATCACTCAATCTAGATTGATTCGAAATCTTCATTTTAGTACTCCTAGCATTATAATGTTTGTTACAAAGATCTGATTATGAGTTATTAAACTGGAAAATAATTAAAAAAATTCAATTGAAAGGGCTGTTTCTAAAGGGCCCAACGAATTTATTTGAGGATCTTTTTTAATTAATTTAATTCTCACTATTTATTAGATTAATTAGCCTAATTCAATTCATTAGGATTTTCATCAACATTATTTTTCACCAAGAACGTTTTTATAGACTTTTTAACCGCTAAATTTGTAGTATTCTACTTTTACGCAATTTAAAGAGTATTTTTTTTTTCCTATTTTAAATACTTTGTACAATTCCCAATAAATTATTGGGGGTTCTTTTAATGGTTTTAATACCCGCTGGATTTTTAATAATTTTGCTGAGGGATCAATCCCCTTTTTTCACCTTGAATTGATCAAAATATGCAGAGTTTTTTACTTTTCATTGAGGAATAGATCTAATAACCGGAGGTCTATAGCTGATGGATTTGAATCAATGACTTAAGCCTTACCATGATGTTACTCTTCTACTGATGAGTAAAAGGGGCCTGTTTGATTCAATTTCTGATTGAGTTAAATAGATCTATGTGCATATATAATTATATACATAAGTATGCATATTTGACTTGTATTTAGATTTTACATTTTCAAATTTTAAGCTGATGAATAGTCATTGTAGCCCATCCTACTAGATTACTGTATCCTTTGATATATGTGCCATAGTCGTGTCAAATTATTATTTATACACATGTACTAATTAACTAACCAAAATGACAATTTAAATGATGCGCAAGAAAATACATTAAATATTAATATACAGAGATTGCTAAAATTATTCACCAATGCAACTTTTTAATATATCACTTGAATAATTATTTAAATTGATACATATATCATTCTTCATGCCAAACTAATAGTTATCCTTATTTTCTTTGATTACAATTATATTTGACTTTGACAATATTTTTATAATACAATAATTCAGCAATATTATTCTTGGCAAAAAGAAAAATTACTTCACAATTATTTAGCCAATATGCTTATCAACACAATTATTAGCTAGAAAAAGCTTGTCTGATGTTTGAAATTGTAGAAATATGAATTCGGTCGATGATTCTTCTATATTGAATTCAATAAATGACCTACAAGAAAAACCCTAAATATATAGGACCGGATGCAATGACCTACAAGAGAAACTCTAGATATATAGGACTGGATACAAGATAAATAAATAAATGAAGGGAGAAGAAATCCTAGTCAAGCCTAAAAATTTGATACAAGTCAATTAACTATATATATCAATAAGGAAACTATATATATATATATATATAAATATATGACACATATACAATCCAATAATAATACATAAAAACTAAATATACATGCTAATATCCATCCTCGTGGGTCATTTTATTTTGACCCAGAAAATACTAACTTCTTAACCCACTTATTTTTATTATTTAGTTATAATCGATCTATTTTTGTTTTGACCATTAAACGATTTTAAAATTAAAAAAAAAACAAACCTATCCGGCTATCCCTATCTTCTTAATCCTTTTTTTATCTTTAAACAAACCAGCCCCGAGAGGCTAATTCCCACTGGCATCACTAGCAGGACCTCCCTCCTGCAACAACTACGACAAGAACTTCACTTTTGATCCTCGGCGACACTTCTCTTATATACTTCCGTTGAAAGTCCATCCATTTTCTCTTTCCATTTAGCCTTAGGAACTACCATAATTTTTAAAATTAAGTTTAGCTACTACTTTTTCGAAAATTAAACTTGTTAATTTTTTGGTTAGACTACATTAAAAGTTACCTTTTACACGTGAAAAAGAAAGAAATAATAAAAAAAAAGAAAAATGCAAAATAATTGTAATTGTCAAACCTTGAATCGTATTGCGAATCGAAAACCTACGAATCATGGATCACGAATTGTATTGTAAGATTCAGTGCAAAACCCTTAAAAAGATTTAAATAACTAATTAGTGTATATAAAACTCTTTTGAATAAGTATCAAACCTAATTAGAAATTAAAACTAAGTTTTGGATATCATTACACATAGTCTAAATAGTATGACATTTGCCTTCATGTATCTCTTAGGTTCCTATCCACAAAACATGTTCATATTTCATGCTAGATGTACCCAAAAAAAAAGTCTATTCAAAAGGTTACCGTTAGTTTTAGTACAATGTTGCCATGTTTTTCTTTCTCAAAACCATTTTTTCCAAGAGATAATAGACAAGAAAATAAAAACTACAAACGCACTGTGTGGAATGGAATTGAAAATAAGACAGTGAGATACTTCAAAAGGAAAACAACTTATCCTATTTGAGCGCCAAAAGAAAATTGAGAAAGCAACCAACCAGAGGACCCACTGTACTGGCCACTATGTAGTTTTTGATCGCCTGAAAGGTGAAGAGACTCATAGAGGTAAAGGTGCTTGAATGGTGAACAGAGGAAAAGCTTTTGAAAGTTGGCTGAAGATGATTTTGAACATGAGCTTATGAGCGATTGAGCGGTGATCATTTGAAAGGTGAAGAGGCTTATCATTTTTGGGTGTTTTTTTTGTGTGTGTGTGTGCGTGTGTGTGTTTTTGATAATTGTTTGGAGTCCCATAAAAGTTTTACAGGGAAACGTTTAAAAAAGAAAAGGTTTTAAAAGCCTTTTTTTGTCACTGGGTCAAACAGAACCAACCCAAACGCTAGGTTTTGTGAATCGTGACTGAATCTCAATCCAAGCGATTCACCGATTCGGATTCACGATTCAAGCGATTCTTTATGATTCATGGACAAAAACAATTCCACCCACGATTTTGTATCTTTTTTCCCAAGAATTGAACAGAATCATACAATTCGTATCGCAAATCGCACGATTCTAACAACTATGATCAAATATAAAATAAAATAATACAAGAACAAAGAAGGAAAATAGTCCGTTGTCTTAAATTGTCTGCCTGGTTGACTAGGTATAATATGTGTACATGAAAAATTAGTTCAATATATTTTTCGACAACCACCACTAGAGCTCCGACAAGGTTTCCAGTGACTAACGGTGGTCTAGCAATGGGAAATGGTTGCTGACAGAGATTAGCAGAGACGACCCTAGGTTATGCGGGGCCCTAGGAAAATTTTTAAAATGGGCCATCTTTATTTTTAAATAGATATGTGTTTTGTGCAAAATAAATCTATACATGCACGTATCAAATAGGAAGATTGTATCTAAACATACTCTTAATTAATGTAAAAAAATGTTTTTATCAACTAAAAAGATTTTTTTCTAAATAAATGAATTAATTAATATCATATTAAACGTTAATAATCTATAAATTATTTTGATATGTTTCATACGTGGTTAGAAAAACAAAAGTAAATGAAAATTTTAATGTTCCTTTTAATCCTACAAAAGAATATATCTTAGTTTATTATATTTTTAATAAAGTTTTATAAAATGCAAAATTATTACTCCCTAGAGCTTGCTTGTTAATTTTTAATATTTAAATTTTAGTAAAACAATGTAATTTTGACAAAGATAGTGTACTTGGTTCTTTTTTTTTCTTTTTTTTTTAATTTGTGATAATGTTATTAAGTAATTAAAAATGTTTTAAAAGAGGTGAAACGGCTAGGGGGGCATTGTTATGATAGAGTTCAGATAAAGAAACTCAGTTGTGGGCCTTAAACAAAAAACCTACTAATTTAATTTATCCATTATTGCTTTCAACGTTAGTTTACCCTTCACGAACTCTAACCCCCACATTACACTTAAATGATGGGGCCCTTCCAGTATGTGGGGCCTTAGGCAACAACCTAGGTTGCCTCACATATCGGCCGGCCGTGGCAATTAGATATATTCTCTTTTTCAAAAATAGTGTGTTTTATGGAGATTATTTGTTGTATTCATTTTGTTAGCATAGCTATATATACTACTAAAACATTACGGTAATTATTTTCATAAAAGGAATAATTGTTGATTATGATATTCACTAAACAAATGAGAAGCTACAAAATAAGGGAGTCAAGGGGGGAAGGGGAACAACCAATCCAATCCCCAAACAGATTCTCTTTACGCCCCAAAGAGACGATACAGTAAGCAATAGCATTATCCTCTCTCCTACCAAAAAGAAAACAAAATATTGCAATGATTAGTTCTACATCTAATATCCGCATTAATAGCATTTAAATTCGACAGGATGGTAAATGTACTGTCACTGCATATGCAAACATTAGAGAGACCTTCAGCCAACACAAAAATAAATGCTTCTAGCTTGCACTGCCATAGCTTCACAAATAGGATTAGAAGAAACACGTACTTTCTTTCCAAAGCCGTGAACAACGCGACCATTAGTCCAATGGCCGCATCTTTGGATTCCTTAACAATTAAAAGATCCATCACACCATATAATTTCCATTTGAGTTGTATAGATGATATTACATGTGCACGAAAAATTAATTGTATAGAGATGAAGTTAAAGCAAGAGGCAATCCAATGTCTATTGAAACTCTTTCACATCATATAATTTCCATTTTATCTTGTAGGGAGTTTGTTTCTGGTTTTCTTGAAGAATTGATACATAATGAGGAAATCCTTATTTAATTGGTTGCACAAATATCAGACACACCTCGACTATTGGTTCCTCCTTTGGAGTTTGGACCTACCTTCTTGAAGACTTGAACTATAAATTATCTTTCAATCAAGAATGCATTAACGTTTAGTTAGAATTTTGAAACCAAATTTAGGATTGCTAGGAAGCAGAATTTCCTCACATTTATTCTCATATTCAATGAGGAGAAAGTTGGAAGATATTTGGGAATAATCCATTACTATTTTCTTTTGTTAATGACAAAATCCGTTTTTTCTAACAAATAAACAAACATTTTAATTTCTTTTGAACTAGAATAAAGTAATATGTTTCTTGAGTGGCGACTAAAAAATAATATTTAATAATATATCTATTTCTAATAATTGAATGCATGTTCATAGGCAAAATTAACAATTATTATGTACATAAAAATAATACATTAGTATGCCTTAAAAATAGTTTTAGACTTTTAGGGGGTACGTTCGAAGTAAACAAATAATTTAGGTACACCATAATGTTCAGACTGTGAATATCTCAATTCACGACTCTCGTGTGAATCTAGTTTTATGCAAAACGAGTATTTTGCATCAAGTCTTGAATCATCATGCATATGGAAGTCTATTAGGGAATCCTTGCTATTATGATCTAAGCTTTAACGTCCCTGAATTCGTTGAGAACCTACCACGACCAATGTTGCCACTTTGCTTACTATGAATCAGTCTCCGTGGTAAAAACGCCTCCTAGCCGCAGATCCCAACCGCAGGCCCTAGTCGTATGTCCCAACCACAGTTCCTAGCGACATCCCCTAGCCTCAGGTCCCAACTGCAGGTCCTAGCCACAGGTGCCAACCACACCCCCTAGCCGTAGGCCCTGCGATTAGCCCCTTTTGGAGTGTTTTTCAGCGAAATTTTCTTTATAAATAGGACATTTGGGGTCTCATTTGGGATCATGAACACTCAAGAGAGTTTAGAGAGAGAAAGTTCTGTCAATATTATTAGAAAGGGTTTTTGAGAGAAAAAGTTGGAGAGAGAAAACTTTAGAAAGAGAAAGAAGTAAGCAAGGAAGAAACAATTAAGCAAGCAACCTTTATTCATTTTCAAGTGCTATCATGTACGCTTTTCTATAAATTTTATGAATTTCATTTCTACAATTAAATACAAGTTTTTAATATAGAAAACTAGATAATTTGTAAGCAAGTTCACTGCTTTCAAAACAAGTCTTTTCTTAGTTTTACAAAAAAAAATAAAACATTGCTTTTTTCAAAATAAAACCCCCACAAAAATACCAAACAAATGGAACTACGATACTCTGATTTTATTTTATGAATGAATACGTAGGCGCTTACAAGCTCGAGTCTAATTTCATAAATACAATTTTAAACTAAATTTATCCAAAAGGACTATTTTGAAAATTATTCAAACTACTTGCAAAATTTCTAAAATATGAATTGAATACATGATCCATTAAGAGACCGAAAGGGTGGATTGGGTGCCTAAACCCTTTTCAATTCATAACGTAGTTCCCAAACCTTAGCAAAAAATAAGTTATCACATAAATTTCTGGTTCCAAACGTATGAAAGATAGTTCATTTTTTATTTTTCTTTTATACGATCTTTTGTTTGTTTTCAGCTTGCAAAACAAACTGGCGACTCTAAAAACAGGTTTTTCCTGCAAACTAACAAATTTAAAATAAACGACTGAAATTGAGAAGGAAAGTCGGAGGCCCATATTCTCACACAAACTACCACTCTTTTTTGTAAGTCACCAGACCATCTCTCTCGATTTTCAACTCCACTTGCCGCCCTCACGTTATCTCAAACAAATGCAACAATTATCAAATCAATTTTTAATGCTAAAGATCGAGTTGCAAAGAGCATATTTTGGTGCCGTATAATCTTTTCTTATATGAAAGGATTTATACAATTGCTGAACCAATTAAGCATATATTTTGAGATTGTCATATTTTAACTACATTATTATCTTATGTTAATTTTGTTGGTAATTGCAGGCAGGAAATTAATAGTGATATATATATACTCGATCGACCATTAACCAAGAGGATATATATACTATATACACCATCCCTTCCAATTTAAGGCTCTGATTGAGATTCAAATGAGTTTTGATTTTGGTTATTAATACCAAATACAATTTTTACTTGAGACATCCGGTTTGATTTTTCAAATCAACTTTGCCCCTTGTTCATATGCCATTACAGACTTATCCCATGCTTATTTCATTAACATTTGTACTTTAAATTTAGTATTCATATTCAGATATAAAAACAAACGTTTATCTTAATGTTGAATTCTAATCAAGTTCATGCATCACTAGGGGTGTGTTTGATTGCCAAAGTTTTTTATGAAAAACTTGGTAAAATATGGAAAATGTATACTTTTCCATCTTTTATAGTATTTGATTACTTAATTTTCTAGGTTATACAAGTTTCACTTAGTTGCTTGGTACAAGTGGATAATGCATAAAAGTAGGATTTATTTTTTTTTTTAGCCTACCCCAAAGTATTATCCCAAAGAAAATAAGTTGTAGGTAAGGTGAAAAATTAGTCAAAGACCAAAAAGTCAAATTTTATGTAAAAAGTACGCAATCAAACACCAAAAGTTAGAAAATATGTCATCATTACAAAGAAAAAAGTACATATTTTTCACTTAAAAAATAAATCCAATCAAACACCTTTAAATGCTTTTTCCTATAATTAAATTGCCTAAAATATAAACATTTTCTACTATAATTTCATACTTGCAATCAAACACACCCTAAGAGGTGAAAAAAACATTATTTATTCTTCTTAAATAGGTAAAAACAATTCCCACATAATTTAAGTAACTGAGTATGATAATAAAAATCGATTAAGCAGTTAATCCTAAAACGTACAAAGATCTGTGCTAAGCCTATGATTGCAATTTATATCACTTTAATTTTACATATATAAAAAGAAAAACGATCATATAATTTGTAGTGCTTTATATTAGATATTGAAGCCGCGACAATATAATTCTCATTGTTAATAACAATATCACAAAAAGAGACCAGGCTTGCCGCGAACGGTCGATTTGCTACAATATTTTAACAAGGACAAGATGAAACGGTAAAGAGATATATGCATACAAATCCTTATAATACCTCCTTATTGGTGCTTTTTAAGAACCAAAGACATATAAAGCCCAATATCTACAAAGAAATCCGATAGAATAAAAAAGGATACCATACTCGGAAAGATCAACCGAATCATTAAATAACTATATAGCGATATCAAGATTATTTTTATTAATTAGCCATGAATATCAAAAGAACAACTTTCATTTAATCCAAATATTCCTTCTCCTATGCAGTATAATAGAGTCTTTGAAGCATTCATTGTTAGCTAATTTATCATCGCCTTCAACAGTTTATCACGAACAAACTTTATACACCATATCTGGATTGGACCCAAGCATATAAAATCGTTATTTAGTAAGAGGGTAAACGCATAAAAACACCATCATACTTTTGAAGATTGTAACAATTGTAAAAATTACTACGTATGAAAGACATGTAGGTACTAACTACTAGGGCATCCATCATTGGTGACCCCATTGTCATATATTCAACCAAAACATAGAAGGGAACATTCCAGGGAGCAACAGATGAGAATGAGGAAACCATTTGTAATGTTTCTCACTGTTTATGCTTGTTTTTGTCATAATAATACAGTTGCACCAACACTTAATAGTAAAGAATATCGCATGTATGTGATACTAGCCAATCAAATCTACTATTTATTCAAAAGAAATTAACTTCATATTAATGCCCAGAGGCGGATGCACGTTGGGACAAGAGGGGTTGAACGACCACCTGGAAAGTAGGGCCAGTTTTAAAAAAAATAGAACATAGTATCACTTCGACTCTGCACAGCACCTCCAAACCCTTCATTCAAAATTTCACAGCTCTTCTTCCCACCCTTTCAAACCCTAACCTCTCCCAACCTTTGACAACCTCCATCAACTCTTCGCTAGTGGCTTAGTGATGATCACCACCACATTCTGCTGCCATCCGTCGCCCTTTTTTTCAATTACAAGTCTACAAGTAAGCATGGCAAAATTTATATTAATAATTATAGTGATAATATATATTGTTAATAATTTGATATTGATATTTTGTTTATGTAATTAAATTTATGGATATGAATCATAGTGATAGTCATATTAATATAGATTGATTGAGTTTATGCTTAATTGATAATATGAATTGATTGAGTATATTGAATATTGATTGCTATTTTATATGATAATTTGGTATATTAAATATTGATTGATGTGGGTTTAGGGAGTATATTGAATATTGAGAGTGGGTTATTGATATTTTCATATATATTTACATGATAAATTGGTTAAAAATTAATGATCGATTGAATTAATTGATTTGTAGATTTATGGAACGATTCTTTAAAAGAAAATTATCTACGGATAGTCATTTTTCGTCTAATTTAGGCAGTTCAAATACAAGACCAATTGAAGTAGATGAGATATTAGATAATCTTCAGGTAGACCCTGGACTAAAAACTCGAATGGCGAATTATAGTCCTAATATTCAGGATGAGATCCGAAGAGCATATCTACAAAAGGGTCCTTGTCAACTTAGAAGTTATAAATTCCCACAAACTAATCAATCAAGAATTAATAGACGCTTCATTGTTCAATGGTTTGATGAGCATGATTGGTTGGAATATAGTATTGCTGAAGGTACGGCGTTTTGTCTTCATTATTATCTCTTCAAATTTAATTTTGATCAAGTGGGTGGCGATGCATTCACTAGGGTAGGCTTCAATAATTGGAAGAAGGCAAAAAAAGATTTAACCTTCATGTTTGACTAATTAGTAGTCTTCACAACCAAGCTAGAGAAGTTGCTTATAGTTTGATGCATCAAACTACACGTATTAAAACAATTGTGATCAAGCAAACAAGCCAAGCTCGCGCAGCTTATCGCACTTACTTGAATATATCACTTAAGTGCATTATGTAACATCCGTTATTTATATTAATATTAATTATGTTGTATGAACTCCTTTATACACATGTGAATGATCTTTTGGTGATTTGGGTGGTTCGAATCGATTTCGGTTGGTAAATAGAAAGTTTTGGTTCTTTGCGATTCGTTAATGTTAGTTAACTTTGAGCTATCATAATTTCTTCGTTACTTATCCGATTAAGGTGCCGTTCGCTTGTGTGTCTAGGATTTGTACCATTCTACAATTTTCCTGTTTTGACCAAAAGCTAATTTGCACTCCTCCTGGGTCAAAATAGGGCACAAAGTAGGTCCATCGCTAAATTATGTTTGTTCGGTAGCGCTTCGGCAGAGCGCTATTTTCGGAGAATTTATGAGAATTATCCGTCCAGAATTTGGAAAAACTTCCTTCTAGGAAGTTGTAAATCATTGAATTACCTTTTTGTGGACATAAAGATTACCTTAATAGGAGTCCCAAGCAAAAAGTTATGTCCAAAATACGAATAGTGTTCCAGATCCAAAATGCCTGTGTTGGCAATGGACTCCATGATCGATCATAGGGGAAACCATGATCGATCATGGTACAATTGTAAGTCGATTTTCACCACTTTTATGCCATTTTATACCTTCTCCTCCCCCATTTTTGAGCCACAACCTCAGAGGGAGTTGAAGAGAGATGAGAGCTCGTTTTTAAGGGTTTTTGGAGAGATTTTTACACATCTTTCATCCTCAATCCAAGATTAGAGCTCGAAATCTTTTAAACTCTCATCTTATCCATTAATTCACTATTCATCATCATATTCGTTGGGATTTCTTTAGACAATGCTTGAATCTTCATCTTTTCTTCTTCCTTCTCGTTAATAACTTGAGATAGGGTTTTTTTTGTTTATAAAACTTGATAAAATGGTTTTATTTCTCGATAATTTTTGTATTAAATTTATGTTTGATTAAGAACTTGGGTATAAGAAAGTTCCATGTTGATTTATGATTTGTGAATCTATGAATGCTCTATTTAAGACAAGATATGCCATATGTACTTGATACAAAGTGTTGTTTGAACTAAATGAAATATCTCTTGGTGGTGTGTATGATCATTATTGATGAAAGTGGCTTGTTGATAAATTGTTCACACCAAGGGATATGTGGTGGAACTTTTAGAGTATATATGGCATATATTTCTTCATATGTACATTAATATCATGTTGTGCACGATAAATATTATTATTGTGTCAACTGACGGCTCGAAAATCTTATGGCAAGATTTTGAACAGACTCGTGGCTTATGATTTGACTGGCTATCTCATGAAAGGCCTTTATCATTTATCATTGGTTGGAAGAACTTGTGTCTTTCAGGAATAGATTCTTGTTATGCTTGTATAGTGCTTGCCGGGATGGGAAAACAGGCACGGCTTGGTGCCTTTGGGTTGAAAAGCCCTAAACCCTTGGGGGAGTAATGTTTGGGCGCCTATAAGTCACCGGTGTGAAGCCCGGGAACCTAGGCAAATTGGCAAGACATTATGATTTTGTGGTTATCTGTGTTTATATGGGATCAGGGTGATTGGTTCTAGAGCTATTGGTCTTTATATTCGTATGGGACCGGGACAATTGATCCCAAGGTATCGGCTTGATGATTTGACATTTTGGTGGCAATGGAATATACTCACAGCTTAGGCTTTTTATTATATGGTAATCGGTTGACACGGGAGGTAACTTGCATTAACATGTTCATGCATAGTCACTTAATGAATCTAGTTTTTGTTGATATTATCGAATTAAACATGGTCTGAAAGACATGTTTGTATACCTGTTTCTGAGCACATGCCCTGTACCCCCTACTGAGCAAATGGCTCACTCCGATTTTTCTTAAATTATTTCAGGTACTCACGAATCCCACGAGAACAAGGATACGACAGGGTCATGGACGATATAGAGGCTCTGATACAACTAGTATTTTGTTTTTTTATGTATATATGTTTTTTCGGGAAGCCACGGCTAGCCCGAAGATTGTATATATTTTGAGAATTCATGTGTTTTGGGTGTTATATAGATATATATATATATACGATGCATGCTTAGAATACTTAATATACATGTTACTGTTTATTTATTTCTCCTTATACTTATACACCTATCTTAGTCCTACTAAGATGGGTTAGTAACGCTCCAGGTCTTAATTACAGGTGTTATCCTATAAGATTAAAGTGGGGGTGTTACATATTATGTATTTGTTACGACAAGGTCTTTCTTTTCGTGATCATGATAAAAGTGCACAATCAAGTAATAAAGAAAATTATTTAAAGCTCTTGCAATTTCTTTCGGATCATGATGAAAAAGGTTAAGGTCGTTGTATTGGAGAATGCTTCAAAAAATTTAAAGTTAATAGCTCATTCAATTCAAAAAGATCTTGTCAATTCTTATGCTAAAGAAACCATTGATCTTATCTTGAGTGATGCAAAAGATAAATATTTTTTAATAATGGTGGATGAAGCACGTGATGTTTTAATAAAAGAGCAAATGGCGATGGTGCTGTGTTATGTGAACGACAAATGACAAATAATTAAAAGGTTTATGGGGGTTCAACATGTAACCGACACTACGTTAAGTGCACTAAAGAAAGTCATTGATAAATTCTTTTCTTCCGTGAATTTGAGCTTTTCCAAGCTACGAGGACAAGGATATGATGGAGTTAGTAATACAAAAGGTGAGTTCAACGGCCTTAATACAAAGATTTTTAGAGAACAACTTTATGCATTTTATATTCATTGCTTTGCTTATCAACTTCAACTAGCTCTTGTTGTGGTAGTAAAGAAAAACAATGATATTAACTCTTTTTTCACAGCAATTAATAGTTTAGTTAATGTTGTTGGAGCATGTTGTAAGTATCGCGATTCACTTAGAGCACAATTTCAAGAAGAGCTTGTGAGAGCTTTTAAAAATGATTGTCTTATAACGAGGCGGGGCTTAAATAAAAAAAACTAGTCTCAAATGTGCCACCGATATACGATAGAACTCACATATGGTATATTGATTAGTATCATTTCTATGTTCCTATTTGTGCTGAATGTGCTTCAAATGGTTGTTAATGATAATCCTAATGATAGTTCAAGTGAAGCCTATAAGTTATGGAGAGAAATACAATATTTTGAGTTTGTGTTTCACTTATTTTTAATGAAAGATATATTAGGAATAATAAATACTTTGTCTCTAACATTGCAAAAGAAAGATCAAGATATTGTGAATGCAATGATTTTAGTGAAAAAATGCAAGGAAAACCTGCAGTTGAAAATGGATAATGAGTTTGAAGAATTAGTTGAGCAGGCATCTTCGTTTTGTTACAAACATGATATTACAGTTCTTACCTTGGGTGAGGAATATGTAATTCTAGGAGATCACAACGTAATGCTCTAATGAAGACAAATTATCATCGTTATCATGTGGAGATCTTTATTCATGTAATTGATGGGCAACTTGGGGAATTAAATGATCGCTTCAACGAGGTAAGTACTGAGCTATTTACTTGTTTAGCATGCTTGAGTTCGAAAAATAACTTTGTAACTTTTGACAAACGAAAGCTAGTTCGTCTTACTAATTTTATCTTTATGATTTTTTAGATAGAGACTTATTGATGCTTGAAGATCAACTTGGTGTTTATATTCATCATATATGTTCGAGTAGTGGTTTTTCTCAATTGAAAGAGATTAGTAATCTTGCGAGAAAAATGGTGGAGAAATGAATGCATGAAATATTTTTTTATGTGTATTTGCTTCTTACACTGGCTTTGATTTTACTGGTTGCAACTGCTTCAGTGGAGAGGGCATTTTTTGCCATGAATATGATTAAAAATCCACTTTACAACAGAATGGGAGATCAGTGGTTGAATGACAGCTTAATTGTTTACATTAAAAGGGATATTTTTGCTTGTATTGATAATGAAACTATAATGCAACGTTTTCAGAATATGAAAACTCGCCGTAGACAATTTTAACTTATATTATTGGTATTGCTATAAATTATGAATGAAAATACTATCTTTCTATCTTTTTAGCATTATTTTTTTTGTAGAAATTTTTTGAAACTTTTACATTAAGCCCTCTTGGTCAAATAATCCTGGATCTACCACTGTCAATGCCTCAGCATAAATCCAAAACGAAAAGGGCCTTAATTTTGGTAATTATAACAAACAATGCAAAATCTTCTGTATATTTAATTCATTAAAACATTCAAAACATTTCAAAATTCATAAAATTAAAACCTTTTGTGAAATGCCAATATCATGTAAACAAAATGCCTAACCTAGGTATGACCTATGCTATAGGCCTATACGAACTTTTTATGTGCCTGTGCGCTTTTTGTAACTATAAGAATTATTAAAGTAAAAATTATTTATTATAATCCCTTTATACATTTCCCAAAAACGCATAGTATAACTTTGAAAATCTTTTGTGAAATGCCAATATCATGTAAACAAAATGCCTAACCTAGGTATGACCTATGCTATAGGTCTATACGAACTTTTTATGTGCCTATGCACTTTTTGTAACTATAAGAATTATTAAAGTAAAAATTATTTATTATAATCCATTTATACATTTCCCGAAAATGCATAGTATAACTTTGAAAATGTTGCCAAACTTTGTGATACTATAGTGACTGTTTCAATTTCAAACATAGATGTCATTATACGTAGAAGTACTGGTAGACACAGGGGCAGACTTATGAAGGTTGAGGGGGTAGTTGCCCACCCTAAAAAAATTGGATTTCTTTTATGTATATCATTGTAACAAATTAATCGCATATGTAATGTGTTTACTGTTAGGATATATAATTTAAGGAGAAAAAGTTAACAATATTTAAAGATGTTTTGATAGTTAAGTAAGGAGTAGTTTTGTCGGGTTTCAAATCCTACTACAAGTAATTCTTTTACTCATGTCTTTTAAACCTCCATTGAAATCTTAAGTACGCCATTGGGTTTGCATTTTTTTCTTAAGGGTATTTTTGTTTAGGAAAATAACAACTTAATACGGTTAGATTCAGAGGAATCTCCTAAGGTTTGTAAAAATTGATGTGCAAATCTTATGTTTCAGTTAACTCTTACTCAAAAATTCAAGTCTTAAAAAAAACTCCAATTATAATGTGTAAACTCTTGTGTAAAATTTGAAAGAATCAATAAGATACCAACCCATGTTAAAAGTTGTTTTGTTTAATTTTCATAGTGTTATATATATATAATTACAATTAATCTTGTTTTATATGGCTTGGTTACCAATATTTTGTATTTATATCTTTTAATAAAGTTCATATTTTGTATTAAAAGTTATTACAGTTTAAAGTTCCATAAAATAGTTAAAGTAAAAGAAATATACTATGTCAATGTAAATTGAATGTATTACACATCACTTTTACACAAATCTTACCTATATAAATATATTTATAAAATATTGTTGAAGATCAAAACTTTTACAAATCATATCAATTTTACTCAAAATAAAATATGCAAAAATATAAAATAGCATGGGAGATGCTATCATCTGTATTTATATATTTATAAAGATTACACATATTGTCAAACTAATTATATTTTTATCAAAGCATGTCATTATTTTAAAAAATTATACTTTATACTTTTATGTATATTCGTTATTATGGCAATAAATATAATTATTTTGTTCATATCCCAACTTTTTACAAAAAGTAATTATGTATATTTGTACTTAGCCTTGAAAACTGAAAAAAACCATTTGAAAGATCAACGGGTATTTTGGTCATTTCCCAGGCAAAATAAAATCAGCCTCTCTAGTCTCTATACAAAAAATCTGACAACTAAAAAGGATATTTACGCACGGCGGGGCACAGGCCAAACAGAAAGAGAAGAAAGACAAAAAAATGGGAGCGGTGAGTGTAGGCAATACTTCTTTTTCATCGGTGATACTATCTCCGCTTCAGAACGATAATGCGTTTTTATCTTGTACGAAAAATAACAAGAAACCTCTGCACAATTTATACACGGTTTCTAGGTGTAGACTCCTCAAATTTGGCAAAGTTTCTTGTACAGTAACTGAGCGTGGGATTAAAGAAAATCCGACAAGCAAAGGAGAGGGGAGCAAAAAGATGGAAGATTACAACACAGCCATGAAGAGGATGATGAGGAACCCTTATGAATATCACCACGATCTTGGTCAGTTTCCATTATTTTCCTACCTACCAATTTTTGTTTTACTGGTTCATATTTTCAGGTTTATTTCAATTTTATTTATATATACTATTGGGTATATATGTTTATATTTGGATTTGAACTTGAATAAATGGTTTCATTTTCGCATTCGAACTGATATATATATATTTTTTAATCCATGTGAATTTCTTTGGTAGCGCTTTCAGATTCGTTTGATATTTTTCTGATTGGATTTGCATTGCAACGGGGTAATGTAATCCTGTTATTGTTGATTACTATAGCATCTTTGAGATTGATTTCTGGGGTTAGAAAAATGAATGCATGCTTTTAATCTTTTGTATCTTCTGATTCTAGTTGCTTTTGTTGTTTTACTTTTCTTGAACCAGCTTAGTACTGTAGACTTTTGCAAATTGGATTTCTCTTTGCTCAGTAGTTTTTTTAAATAAATTATAAGTGGTATTATAAGATCCATCGGATCTGGGTCAATCTTCCATACTTTTTGCATTCGAATCACTTGAGCTAGGTGGCGTAAGTTTAAAATTCTAATTCAATTAAGATATGGGAAAGCAATGTAGAACTTTCTGATGCACCTTTCTGCTTGACTTAAACCATTTATTTAACTGAATGCCCCCTTTATTAAAAATTAAAGGGATATTATACTATTTTTATATTATTGTTCAATGCATTTGCATCCCATTACTTTAAATGCTTGTTTGGTTCGAGTCTATCTTTGTTCTTGAAATTCAAAATGGTAATTTCAAATGGAAAGTTTGAGCCCGATCAATTTATGATTCAACCTCTTGACGTGAACTACAAGAGATTCTAGTGTGAATTTACCAATTTAAGATTTAGGAAACAAACCAATTCTTGAGCCAAACGAACATTAAGAAGTACCCGTGCTTCATATATTTCCTGAACCTTTATTTTTTTGCATTTAATACATGTATATGAACCCATGATTGTAGGCTTGTAGCTAAGTATGCCACTTCTTGTAGAGAAGATAATTTTTAAGGATTTAACAATTTATATCGTGGGGTGCAGGCATGAACTACACATTGATAACTGAAAATCTGATCGTGGGGTCCCAGCCTCAGAAAGCTGAAGACATAAATCATCTTAAAGAGGAAGAGAATGTTGCCTACATTCTTAATTTACAGCAGGACGAAGACATTGAATATTGGGGAATCGATTTGCAGTCTATTGTGAAAAGATGTCAACAACTTGAAATCCGTCATATGAGAAGGCCTGTAAGCAAATCATTCTAGACTTCTAGTGTACTTATTCCAATCTTTAACTCAAGGGCTCTGTTTGTTAGCTTTAAGGATTCCAATTACCGATTTTATTTCATGTGTTTGCAGGCAAGAGATTTTGATCCAGATTCCCTGAGAAATGGATTGCCAAAAGCTGTTTCGTCATTAGAATGGGCAATTTCAGAGGGAAAGGGAAGAGCATATGTACACTGTACTGCTGGACTGGGGAGGGCCCCTGCTGTCGCCATTGCGTATTTGTTCTGGTTTTGTGGCATGGATGTAAATACTCGCTTCTTCATCATTTTATCGGCTCTGTCTATAAATCACACATACTGAAAAATGCATCACTTTCGGTAGTTCCAGTAAAAATAGGAATTATTTGTTATCATCTTTTAATTTTTTTGGCGTAGGGAGGTGTGGTGTTGTGCTGTGATTTATTGTTTTTTTGATGGAACAGCTGAACACGGCATATAGCACACTTACTGAAAAAAGACCTTGTGGACCCAACAAAAGGGCAATACGCGGAGCTACTTATGATTTAGCTAAAAATGACCCGTGGAAGAAGCCTTTTGAGAGTCTTCCCGATCATGCTTTTGAGAATATAGCAGATTGGGAGAGGAAGCTGATTCAGGATCGTGTCCATTCCCTCCGCGGAACTTGAGGATTTTGAGGTATACTTTTCCATCCAAAATTTATTCAAGATTGCTGATTCTACAAAAAGGCTATAAAATTACTCTCTCTCTCTCTCTATATATATATATATATATTTAAATGAAGTATAATTACAGAAGTTCATAATATTTCGAAATAAGTTTTCAAACAAGGACTCTTAATTTGAGGCAGAGGGAGCATCTTGTTGGGCAATGTGAACTCTTAGTTCATGGAATTGTTCTACTTCTCAAGTGAGCGGTAGGGGAATTGATGACCACCTTTACTGTTCTGGATTCTTCTCAAAGAAGTTGCTTCTTGGATTGTATGTTTGACGGCTGGGTTGGGGGGTTAAGACTTAAGGGGGAGAGAAGTGGTGAAAATTGAACCTACATCTGTGAGATTGAGGTTATAGCCACAGTGAATGTGCAAAAACAAAAGAAAAAGAAGGGAACTAAAGGACAAAGAAAATCCCAAAATGAAAAGACTTTATATTATACGATCATATTTCTCTGTATTCTGAAAGTGTGATGGCGATAGACTCGAGGCTCAACTATCAACTCTTACCAGAGACCCTTTTTTCCTTTAATATCTCCTTTTCACTGTTTGAAATGATGAAAAAATATGTTTTACGTTTCGGTAGTTAATTAGAACACTAGGAAATATTTCTTTTTCTTAGATTTCAAAATAACTTCTTTGCTGATGTAATTTTTCATGTCCACAGAGAGATAGAGGTTCATGGTAGAATGGAGCAGAGGCCTTAGAAATCAGTTACATAAAGCTTGGTGGCCAGGTAAGGGATGATATCATAGTCATACTTGTATTGATATTCATTTCAACGGTTGTAAGTTACATATAATATCAATAAGCATTTCTCAGCAGTTTCAACCGATGGCATGCCAGATAAAGTTAACGAGAAATTAGAAATGTGTGTCAATTTTGACAAACAAGTAGCTAGCTCGTGAGCTCAAACGAGCCAAATAATCCCAGGTCTCACTGAAAAATTGGGCAAAGTCAAGATTTTGTTGGAAGTGTTTGGATTCATTGGGGTATTTGGTAATAGATTCAAATTAGATTGCAATTATCGACAGTCTTGAGCATTGTGTTGGACGAATTTGATTTTTTCATATACCAACAATTAAATAGGGTATATTAATTAAAATGAACTCTGCATTAGTAATCCAGCATTCCATAAAGTTCTGCTGAAGCATGTGTTATTCAAGTGCATTTAGGGATGATGTTCTATTACATTTGAGGATGCTTGTACGAATATAAAATATGTTCAATTACATGGTTAGAGATGAAGGCTGTGAAGTCCTTCGCTTGGTGCATTTATATGGAGTATTATCCCCTATTTCTTTTTAGGTATTATGAATTAACAAATGCAATCCTTATATTTAAAAGGGAATAAATACTGCAGTATTATTCTAAAAGAAGAAAACATCTTGGATAATCAACTCATCAAGGGCACAATACAAAATCTCAAATGCGAAGGAATGGAAAATAAGAGGGTAAAAATTATGTTTTAATCATTCAGCCATTGAGCTCAAGTAATACGTATAATGTTATTAGCTACAAGAAGAAGAAGAAGAAGATGAAGAATGATCGATGGAGGGGGAGCGTTCCATTTGATAAGAGTAATTTGGAATTCATCAACCAGAGAAGAGCCTGGTAAAGAAGTTTCCAGAAGGCTTCTTGTCTAAACAAGCCACATGAACGTATCTCCCAAGCTTGTCCACTTGCCTTGCTTCTCCCCTTGTATCTTTCTTGCACACTTTGCACGTTTTGTCAATCCACCCCTCTTCTACGTATTCCCCATCCACTGTTTTTCATTCATGCACAAAAATCAAAACCATCCATTCCTCAGAATATATAAAGCTTAATCAGATAAAAATTTATTTACCATCAACGTAGGATTTGAAGAAATCTTTGTATGTCCCTCCAATCTTCCTCCGAAGAGCACCATACTGTCACAATAGCAATTTTATTTCCCCAGTAATTCAAAAAACTAGGTAGCCATGTTGATTAGCAAAATTCGTGTATGGGGGTTCAAAACACACACGGTAAATTATTATTAACACTCGCAGGCAACAGACTTGTTAGAAAATGACAATGGTTGTACGAGGGTTACCTGCTCTCTAGTCATCCTTTCTCCTGATTGTGTTGCATCCCGAGCTTTGTCGATGAGCTGGGCATCCTCTGCAGATCTAACCTGTGCAAAATCAAGGGCCTCTGTTACACTCTCGAACAGATTTTGTTTTCGCCTTTTTGGTTTTTCATCCTTGTTATCCTCCTCCTCCTCCTCTGCCCTGGCTGAAACTACTCTCAGTTTAAAGTTTTTGTTGTAATTGAGACTGTGTTTGTACAAGTTTTGTGCAACACCTAAACTAGGAACGAATCCAGTTTGTGAAGGTGACAACGGAAGAGACCTCAATCCCATCTTTAATTTTAATTTGATTCCCTTATTCTAAATGACCAAGTTAGGAGATTCAGTGCCCTCTGAATCTTTTTTTATATCTATTGGGATAAATTGAGAAGGACCTGTAGAATAGTGCCACATAATAGTTACAAGTGTATTGCTACCACTTAAAGTGAATGGTGGTTTACGGGAGAATACGTGGCCGTTGGCTGACTATGCAAATTGAGAGGAGTTTAGTAGGTGTTCAGTTCTTTAAACTTAAATGTTGTTACCCCGCTTTCAATTAACAGTCATATTTTAATTATTTTAATTTTATTTTTTTTGTGTGAAAAATACTAATTTTACCATTGAGTGAGTACTACTTTGACGTTTGCTTTTTTCAAAGAAAAACACTAGTTTTATCATAATTAATGGTGAAAAATAATTTTTTTAATTAGAGACATTCAAACAAAAAAATAAAAATAAAGTGTGGAGCTGTTAATTTGAGATGGAAGCTGTATTATTTTCTAAAATTTTCTCGGTTTGTCGTTAAAATTTCATTTAAAGATCAAAACTGCTTGACTTCAACCTTCATTATTGAGTTAAAGGTTTGAACTTGAATTTGAGTAAATAACACTAGAAGCCCTTAAACTATACACTGAATTTCAATTGAACCCGTAAACTCAATTTTGGGTCAATTAAGCCATTAAACTATCCAATTTAAACATCACAAACCCTTTTGTCATGTTTAGCCGTCAACACTAACGGAATCATTTTCACGTGCACTTCACTTGGAGTATTTTTGTCTATTTACTAATATGTTTCTCTTCCCTCTTCTCCATTAACATACTCATTCTCACGTGCTACGTTATTGTTATATTAGACTCGGTTATTCATATACGCTTATTCAATTACAGGATCGGATGATGAATATGTAGCAGTGCATATGGAGGATGGAGCATGTGTAGTAGCCAATTTTTTTTTTTTGTTAAGCGTATTGGGTGTGCATATGGTATATGGATCTGGTAGTCCTGTTTTGGTAATGATTCTTGCCAATGGAAATAATAGATGGATATTGTATAAGACAGTCTTTTGTATGGAAGTTTGAATGTTTTTGTAATGGTATATATTTATATAAATATCTGTCTTTGTATATAAGGAATGCCTTGAGCTTAATGCTCTGTTTAAAAAAAATAAATTTAAAAAGAGGTCTAAGTTTCATATTTTTTTATAACAAATAACAAAGAACCCTTTGTATTTTGAAATCAATTATGAACGATGTATTTTGAAACCATTACGAAAACATTCAAACTTCCATACAAAAGACTGTCGTATAGCATATCTATATTCATCTATTATATTCATTGGCATGAACCATTACTAAATAACAAATGGACCACCATATCCATATACCATAATCACCCAATATGCTTAACTGCTACACATGCTCCATCCTCCATATGCACTGCTTCATATTCATCATCCTAACATGTAATTGAATACGTGTATATGAATAACTTAGTCTAATACAACAATAACACAGCATGTGAGAATGATTTTGTTAATAGAGAAGGGGGAAGAGAAATATATTAGTAAATAGACAAAAATACCTTAAGTGAAGTGCACGTGAGAATGATTTGTTAGTGTTGATAGCTAAACATGATGGAAGGGTTTGTGGTGTTCAAATTGGATAATTTAATGACTTAACTGACTCAAAATTGAGTTTAAGGGTTCAATTGAAACTTAGTGTATACTTTAGGGGGTTCTAGTGTCATGTACTCGTTGAACTTTAACAGATTGCCGAACAACTTATATTTAGCTTAATCCTTTACATATATATATATATATATATATATATATACCACACATACAATATAAATATATAACATTCATAGCTTACACTACTAAATAAACCATGCCAACCGTTAGGAGAGATGCTGGAAGCATGAACCTTCCCTCTAACATGCGAATGCCCCAGTACGTATGCAGGGAAAACACTGGCGGTGTCAGATAACAAGCCAATACAATTATCTGTTACAATATGAGCGAGCAGCTTCAGAGAAAGAAGTGATGCGTATATAGAAATAAGTATGTATGCAGATTGGCTTTTAGTGATGTATGCAGATGCATTCTTGTGGCTAAAAGTAAGCCCGCATGATTAGTGGCCAATTCCTGGGCTTGGAACGTTTTCATGCTTTCTGTAGAAATCATAATCATATTCACCCGCTTCGTCGCTATCCCTGACGCTATTAAAATCTTCAACTGAGCCAGCATGAAAGTGATTGCTCGATCCAATACCTCCGATATTATTACTATCGTAAGCTTCGGTAAAATAAACGTTATTCTTACCACCAGCCACTAATTTCCTTTGAACCATGGGAGATAACATCAAGGCAACCATAATTACCAGAAAACCCACCCTTTCTCCTCTTTTTGCCATCTCTTTGTTTAGATTAATTGTCTTTGATGAGTTAAAGATGATTCTATATATAGAGTATCCTTTATTGTTTTGATCATTTACAAAAAATAAATAAATTGTTTATGTATCACGCGTGACCCTGTTAAGAAAGAGTAATTATTACTTGTTTCATATTACTAATAAGGCCCTCAATGGTTCCATATAATGTTAGTTAGTTAATAAAACAGAAACAAAATATTTTAATGCAAAAGATCACTTTTCTCTAACCTACGTTTTTTGCAATCAATAAAACTTATTATGCATGTACAAGCATTTTATATTGACTTTCTTGCACCAAATAGTTTTGGTGTCGGAAATATGCCGTATCGAAAATTAAGGGGGTAGAGGTTTCTTTTTCAATGAGCAAGATAATAAAATTTGGACTGTGAAAAGAAAATTACAGAGCAAGCATATAGGAAAACATAATGATTTATAGATTAAATAATAATAATATATTCTTTTGAAAAATTCTATGACTAATAATAGATAAGATTAGAGCGGAACGCGTTATGATGTTGTTAGTGGAGGTTGAAGGACGATATGATCACTATATGTCTTCTTGTCCCAAGTGTATTAAGTCCTCCCAATGCACTTTTACTGATATGCGGCATAATGGTACTACTTACATCTTAATCCTTTCCTTTTCAAATTAAAAATCTCTTTTTTTTTAATATCTTTAATAGCTTTAGACATAACTAATGTACCACTAAATCTCAAATTGTATGAGAACCTGTAATATAAAGAGTTTTTACACCTAGGTATGGGAAATGACAAAGCATCTAAATTTGATTTGAGAATGTTCGGTGAAAGTTCTTTCCATATTTTTTGTGGAATAAATGAACCAAACTTAAAACATATTTTAAATCTCACTTTGTTATTATAAGTTTACTTGAAAAGCTTCTTTAACACACTAAAATAATGTAAAATTTTTGTTTACATGAACTTGGCTCAATTTAAAACTTGTTTAAACTCGAAAACCATACGAGGCAAACTTTGAACAAAATTTAAACTCGACATTTTACACCCTTAACTATATACATATATAGGTTGGAGTATCTTGATTTTTGATCATACATTTTATACTATTATACCAGTCTCGGTTTCCCCTTCTTTCACATGCAAATTAGGGACGGAATCAGGAATCGGCCTTTAGGAGGGTGAAAATATATATTACTCATATTACTAAAAAAATTGAATTTTTGTAGTAATATTTTGCTCAAATAAATGTTTTTGGGCATTTTTTTTTTGCTCACACGTTGTCATTAAAGAGGTTTTTATAACATAATATATTCGATGGTGAAAAATATTCATTTCTATTATTTTGTAATAATCGCATTCAGGTATCCGTTTGTTTCTAAAGATTTTACTATTAAATGTGACTTATAATAGTAAATATCGATTTTTTTTCTTAAATATATAGTTCATTTAAAGATATTTTCTTATTGGATCATACATATTTAATTCATTTTTTCTCCCTTTTTTTGCGAGAAATATTTCTTCTTTTTCAAAAAAAAGTTAAAATGACGAATTTCTGTAAATTTAAAATATTCTTAACTAAATATTAATATACTACTAAATTTTTTTTAAATTAAGAGGAGCCCTATATCCATCCTTATGCAAAAAATTGTCGAATTGGAATTGACTTCAAGATCAAGAAGCAATGACGTCAACACGGTCCAATCTCAATGTCATACATAATATATATAATAGTTTATCGCAAGAGGAGTAGTTGGCAAGTTTTGGTCGGTTACCTTCTTGATTGCTCCCTCTTTACTGGACCCTCTCATCGTTATTTCTTTCTCTCTATTTTTCTTTTTTTATATTTTCAGAACAAGTAAAAACATATAATAAGAAATTACATATATGAAGACTAAAAGTACAAAATACATTAAACCATATTATAAATTTTTATGTAAGATCTAAAATATTAATTTTTTATAACATATTTAAAATATATCATTAAAATGCATGTTAACACTAAACTTTCAGAATTACAGTTTAAATTACTAGTATGGACTTTAATCAGGGAGTAGTTAAATGTTCCTTTCCTTTATGACTTCGGCCTGACGTCATCGACATTTACTAAGGTAGTAGCTAAATGTTCCCCACGTTTTGAGACCGGAGGCCTCTTTAGACTATCTCTGTTTGAAAGGGAAATTGGTATGTTTAAAATAGTAAATTAAGCATATTAATTTGTCGGAGACTGCACCAGAAAGGAAGAGGAGAAGGAGAAAAATATAATATCATAGCCGATCTTTTTATTATTAGCCATGGATTTTAGCTCTCCCCCCACCATTTAAACCCCACTATTTCTTCATTTCTCTCACTTCGCACCACTTTTAATATTGATTCATCAAAAAAATAAAATAAAAAAATAGAAAATTTAAGTTGGAAGATTGCTATTTGGAGACTGCAATGCAATAGAGAAAGGTACAATTTGTATTTCATAAATTTTGTATTGAATATGAAATTTAGTTTAGTATAAATTTGTTTCAATTTTATATGAATGTTTGTTATTTGTTATATATCTACATTTTGTTTTTTTGGTAATTTAGCGTAGTATAAATTTGTTTCAATTTTATATGAATGTTTGTTATTTTTTTATATATCTACAATTTTTTTTTGTAAAGTATAGTATAAATTTGTTTTACATTTAAAGTACTTGTTTATTTAAAAAAATGTGCAGAAGAAATTAATAAAATGATATAATTTGATTAATCCAATTGTTTTTTCATTTATTTTTACATGGAAAAACTGATTTTTTTAATTAAACAACCAACTGTTTTTTTAATTTAAAAACCAAAATTTTTTAGTTAAAATATTATTTTTAAACATCAAATGTTTGTTTAAAAAAATTAGTTTTCAAATTTGTATATTTACTAATTTGCAAATTCGAGATTCCAAATAATATTTTTTTTTTTAAATAGTAATTTTGTAAATCATTTAAGTATAAAAAATGTCACTTTATATTTAGAAAAGGTAAATAAATAACCCATTCTTTTTTTACACTACTAATCATTTGGTATGTATGTTAATTTTTATCGTACACCGACCATAATCATTCTTTTTATTATACATTTAGAGTAATTAGATTTACTAAAATTACCCAATTAATTTCATTTGTTCCGCTTTCGTATTTTTTATTGCATGTGGCAACTTAGCCACAAGAGTAACAATTATAGAACTAATGTATTGATACTGCGACTGAAGAGATGATGCCGTTCTTGCAACTAGAACACCAAAGTTTTTAGTAATATATGGCGGATATGGCTTCCCACAATCTGTTACCCGTTTGATTTGCACCGATTATCAAATTGACGCTAATTTGCATATAGGATTGACAAAGTGTTTCGTCCTCTACTGATGTCATATTTGATCAACGATTTTTAGACATAATTTACTAATAAAAACAAAACTAATGTTTTATTTCAAAAGTTAACAATAGAACAATTAATTTATCAAATACAAAGCAAATTTAAAATTTTATAAATGAGAGAAAAAAAACTTGAAAAATAAAAATGAGAAGTGAAAATAAAGTTATTGGTTGAAATTTATATAGAGAGAGAGTTAAAAATAGCCGTTTGATAATCGGTTATTTTTTGAAATGGGGAGAATGGCATGGACGATCCATTAAATATCGGCTCGGGTATTTTCCTTGGCTAATGCAATGAATATCCGCTCTGGACAATTTTTTTTAAAAAAAAACCTCAGGCTATCTTGAGAACATCGGCCGTAGTTAAATGATTTTCACAGCATCAATTATGGTAAATGCTTGTCGCATGCAATCTTTACCATTCAACTACCATTCCATTCCTCGTTTCCCCATTTTAGAGCCACAGTTGCAAGCATGATATGGGAAAGTTTACACCATCTCCATACCAATGGAGATGGTCTTATGGGCGGAGCTCAATATCCCTTAAAAATAGTTTCACTTTCTATTCAATTCTTGACAATCGAATAAGGTTTTTCTTACTGGTTGTGAGAGATTGAGTATAAATTTGACAATGCCTTACTCGGTTGTCAAAGACCGAATATATAAGTTTACACTCGGCCCTCAAAAATTGAGAAATAGACACTTTACTCAGTTGTGAAGGATCGAATAAAAGTTGGGGTGTTACTAAGTGTTTTTGGAGTGCTAATATCTCCATTCCTCTTTATTAATTAACAAAAATCATAAATAACATTCTTATCACTTGAGACGAAAAAGTTATTGCGCTGGGGTTTGTTCTACCACCCCAATTTCGCCCTTATTTGCTCTGTTAATTTTTTATGGAGTATTTTATCATTATTCTTATACATAAATTTATTATTTTCAATTAAGCACTAATTGGTGATTAAAAACAATAATGATTGTTACTATTTACGTTTTAGTCCTGGTTATAGGAAAATGTGAGTATTTAATTATTTTGTGTTGGTAGGCTTGATTAAATCAAAAATAATTTAATTAAACCCATATGTAATTTTGGAGCATGAACTCTTCAATTATCCCCTGAACATATTTAAGTATAATTTACCAATATATCACCCAAATAAAATTAAACGAGGCCTTAAAGTCATGGTATTAATTCAAATCCTTATTACCGAGGTGTGAGTTGGAGGTAGAAAGCACTTGCCATGCCTTGTGAAAATGTGAAGCTGTGAAAGATGTGTGGCAGAACAGCCCATTTGGGATTTGTTGGGATAAAATTTCATCTCTCTTTCTTTGATGCTATGTTCCCCCCCCCCCCCCCCCCCCCCCCCCTTTTTATTATTTATTTATAGAGTTTGACTGAGGTTCTTTGCTTCGCTTTTTTGCAGTACGTTCTTTCTTTGAATTCAGTGTTATATATCAACACACTCATTTTTGACAAACTTTCGAGTTCAATGTCAAAATTGTTGCCGGAATCTTCGGGTCTTATTGACGCATTTGATTTGGCTCACTCTTAGGAAGATGGTTGGTTATTCCTTGAAATGGGCTCAAATGGGATGTGCCTTTGAATGGTTAGGTTAAGCTGAATTCTGAAACTGCTGTGGTGCGCTCTATCGAAAAGAGGACGGACTGGGCTTCCTAGTTAAGGATTCAATTGCGAAAGTGTAAGTGTTGTTGGCATCCGTTGCTTTTGAACCTTCTTATGCGGACGTGGAGTTGGACGAGGCTTGGCATTCGGTTTGGCTCAAGTCATCGCGGAGGGTTTTTCTAAAGTCAAAGTCGAATGTGATTCTCTAAATGTGGTAGTAACGATTAACTCGGGGGAGTAGTTTCTCTCCGACATTGGTGAATTTGTTGATGGTATTAAACTTCTCGGTTCAAAGATCTTGTTTGTGAGCCATGTCCCTCGAGAGGCCAACAAACTTGCTCATGAGATAGCGACTTTTGCTTTAACCTGGCGTATCTTGGTTCAATGTAGGCTCCGTTTGATTGAAAGGTGGAAAAGGCTAGATGTGATATCCTCTTGGCGTAAAAATTTTCATTGAAGGATGGAGGGTAGTGCAATCAAACGGAACCGTAGTGTAGAAATTCTTGCTTGGATCTCTGATATTGCTTTTTTGGATATATCTTAGTAGTGTCTTTTTTTTTTTTTTCTATAGAACTTGTCAAAAAAATAAAAAATCAACTACATAAACCACTAAATATATTCCCATAATCTATTTAAGGATATAAATAACATTCTATAATAATAATTATCTTGTATCCCCCGTATAAAAAAAATATATTAAACACTGGAGTCTTGTGGGAGACTGTAAAGACCGCGTTTGCCACCACATCAAACCGCTGACCTTTTCAAAGTAGTCGCCCACAACTGTTTCTTTCTCCCCAAGTTCACATTCGTCCCCCGCATACACATATATACCTCGCCATTTTTCATTTTTATAAACCATCTCCAACCTCCCCCTATACTATACTCTCTCTCTCTCTTGCACTTTCTTTCTTTTATACCCAAAATCCTACAAATCAAAAGCTTAAATTTTGCTTCGAGTTTAGATCTGTAATGGCCAAAAATATCATCATCAACCTCCATCATCTCATAGCAACAGTACTCTTCATTTTCCTCACCATGTTCCAGTCTTCACTATCCAGACCATTACTGATCAGTGATGGGTTGGACCCAAACAACCACGCCGCCACTCAACCGGAGTTGAACCTAGTCCTTCCGGCAGACGACAAAGTGATTAGCGGTTCACCACCGACAAAGAAAAATTTCGCCTCCTCCGATCAAAATGTTGTGGCGTGTGATTATCTCATGAATTCAAAGAAGAACTTGGACATGGAAAGTAAAGGGGAGTTAAAGAAGCAGCTTGAAAGGAAATACGGACCTTTGATTCTTAACTCTCTTCCCAAGGGGGTGCCAATTCCGCCTTCTGGGCCAAGCAAAAGAATCAACAGTATGGGCATGAACTAGCGACCCTTCAAGCTGAAGGTGGGAAGTACTTCAAGATGCATTGATCGATCTCCATTCATTTTATATATATATATATATATATATTTTTTTTTTCTCATAGTTGAAATATTTGTTCTTTAATATTAAATGTAAATAATTAGGGACATAGGAAGTTTGATTTACTCTGATGATTCTTCTATCAACGCAGTAGCTAGAATCTTATAAATTACTCTGATGATTCAATCATAGTCATAGGTGTAGTTTTATTTTCTTGTTATATTTTACACATGCACTTCTTTGTGTAAATCTTATGTTACACGGTAATCTGATAATAAGGGAGAGTTTTTTTCTTTTTTCTAACAGATGATAATAAGTGACAGTTGTATTTATTGTTCTTGGCACCAGGGTATTTTTCAATTTTCATATAACTAAAAATTCCACTTTTGAACGTTTGAACTTTACAATATTTATTGCACGTGGCGCGTTGCTTCTGTCCAGTTGTATTTTGCTGTACGTGAGAAATGACGGTGGTATCTTCCTCAAGGAAGAAATGGAGGGGAAAAAAAAGATAAAAAATCTTCTTAATTAATTAATTAATTTTAGTGTAACAAAAACAGCTGTGAAAGCTAGCGTTTCTCTGCAGTGGTTGTCTACGAATGTCGTGATTCAATTAACGACGGTGCCTGGTGGAACATTGGTCAACGGAGCTAGATTTGTGGGGGTTACAGTTGCAATTAATTAATATGCGAAATGTTATATAAAAAGGGATAAATTAGTAATTTGAGATTTTCTTTATTATATTTATTTTTGAAAGATAAAAATTAAACCAGCTAGGTAAGCATGTCATATACTCATATATACGGTCCAACCTTCTCCCACCTTGCGTATAAAATTAACTGTTTTATTTTAACCTCACTCGTGATATTTTGATCACCATGTTGTTGGTTTAAAGTAAGATTATAATTGCCGCTGTTAATTGGTTTAAAACAATTATTGTCCTCAGTCAAAGTCATGTTAAGAAGTGGGTTTATAAAATTAAAGAATTACAATTGAACTTTGACCCATGTAAAACATGCACATTAGTAACTTAGTATATAATGATAATTAATTATATAGTGACATGTGTCTTTTTTAAGAGGGATTGAATTTGATTAATTTGACATTGGTTACGCCAATGTGAAACCAAATTGATCGAATGTTTAATCGATTTTTCTAAAAGACAATCAATTCAATCCAATAGATTTATTAAATTTAATCAAAATTAGATTGGATCGATTGGTTTGAGCGGTTTGAATTTGATTATGTACGTACACCCCTAACAAAAATGGAGAAAAAAATAAAAAAATTATCTTTATTAATTAATTGTTCCGCCTCAAGGCCAACCTTAAAGCCTGTGCGGGGGTGGGCAACAAATAGTGTCTAGCCTTTATAAAATTAGGGGTCAGGTTCTATCCCTGACTTTTATTTGTTGATAATGAAAGAGTCCAAATTTAAAGTTAGAATTATTAGGACTCAACTAATATAAGATGTGAAGTTCTGCATTGGCCAAACTTTTATTTATATGTCTATTATTTTTTTAATCTTAAAAAAGTGATTTAAATTTTTTTAATATTATTATTTATACAATTAAACAAAAAAATGTATAATTTCAAATTTTTGCATAGGATTCTTTAAATTATAAGATCCGGCCCTAATTGACCTCAATTAAAGTCATATGTTAAGAACTGAATTATATTTATAAAATTGAAGAACTAGATTTGATATGACTTTCTATATCATGTTGCTAGTATGTATATATATATATATATATATATATATCCGGCCAATTAATTAGTGAGTTTAGGAATTCTGTAATATGTTTAATGCTTACTAGTATCACAAAAGTCGTGATATAGGCAGAGTCCACGAAAGCAAAAGCTCAACTGTATATAATATTTGTTTAGAAAAGGTCAAGTATTCAGACTTTTCCCAACTACTCTATGTGGGTGTGTTGAAACACGCATCAACCCCATAAGAAAATTTTATTTTCTTAGAATTGAATTGATTTTTAATATGGAATGAAAATGCTATGTACTGCCGCCAGCCTTGACCAAATATTAATAAACGTTCTCCCTCCTTTCTAATTAAATTCATATTTACCTTTCGCATTTTAATACATCGAATATATAAAAAAAATTATAATTTTGATTTTAGACATTACCATAATAATAATAATAACAATAAACACTTAATTTTATAATCTGTAATGTTTGCCTTTTGTTTCTGTAATAGTAATGGTGATAGAAGTATGTTTCCATGTTATTCTGATTTTTATTATTTTTCAAGCATGTATTAAATATTTATAGAATATTTATTTTTGTGTGACTAACAACTCAATTGATTGAAGGCATATGTAAATCCTAATTTATTGACTTAGAACCGAATCGCCCGTCACTTGAACATTGCAATTAACTTCACCCCGCGATGACAGACCGTTTAAACATATGAGCAGTGGACCCTAGAATTATGTTTCAACTAGGAAAGACTGCAAGGCCGTTTGTTTACCAGAAATAGGAACAAAAATAAGTCTAGGATTTGGAATTTAATTTCTATTCTCACTCCTTGATATTTGTCTTCATTTTAAATTCCGAAAAGAAAACATATAATAAAAATTGATTGAAATCAAATCGACTTTATGGTAATTGTATTATTAAAAACAAGTTGACTTCCCATTATATATATATTGCATCTTGCTTTTTCATGTTCGATCTACAAACAACATATATATATATATATTTATTTTTTTGCTTCTAAATAAAAGATTTTGTTATCTTTTTGGTTCATTGAATCTAAGAACATTTTGTTTTTGCTTCTAGAAAAGTGAATTTTTCAAAAAACTTTGGATATGGATGGTGATAGCCCATAATATAATATCCATATTTCTTGTTTAATTTGAATATACGATATAGCTGCTTCTTTTTTTTGGTCGAAAAAAAAATTTAGGTGAGGGAAGGTAGGGCCGGTACTTCAGGTTCGTGTGTCGTGTCAACACACAAGTATTACAATATTAGTGTCAACCCAAACACGACACGTTTAATTAATCGAGTCATTTATATTAACTCAAATACGACCTGTTTATTTTACATGTTACACGACATGACCCAACTAACCCGTTTAATATTTAGATCATGTTAAACCTGCAACTCTACACAACACGATTAACATTTTAAGATTATAATGACAATTAAGTTTCATGTGAAAATAATTAACTTGTTTTATAATATTTTTAAATTTTTAATAAGTAATAATAAGTATCACCCAATACGAAAATTCAATATTTAATCAAAATAATATGATAATAAAATCTATAATCAAAATAGATAGCAGTCCATCACCGAATCAAAAACATAAAAAAAATACTATTTTATCCATCATCAAAAACATAATTAGCTATCCTCTACTGCCAATACTTCAAAATAAGAATATAATTGTCCGAGCAAGATGGTAAACTAAAAAATATATATGTCTGCAAAAAATAAAAAAAATAATCGTGTTAATTGTGGGTCAATTTCAAGTTAGCGGGTTAACTTAAACACGACCCGTTTAGTTTGCGGGTTAATGTGGCTAACCTCGAAATTGACTCGAACCCGTTTATGCTTGACTCAAACTCGCTAACTTCGTGTTAAGTTCATGTCGGGTAAGCTTATCGTGTCAAATATTGCTAGCCCTAAGAGAAGGCTACCTTAATCTAAGGGCCGGGCATGCCACAAGGCTAAACGAGGTGATCTTTACAAATTGCCCACCAAGATGATTTTTGACTATACTGCAAATTTTTAACATTATAATTGCTATGTTGGAGTTTGTTTTTTCTCGTATCATAACTAATCGGTCATTAAAAGAGAAAAAGCGTATTAATGGAAAATTATTAAAATTTTATTTTTATTCTGTTAGTAACCAAACACTAGAATATGAATATAAAGCTATTCCTAACCTCTATTATAATATGTTTTTCTTTTTTTTCAAATGCTAGAAAGGAATTATAAAAATCGTTCCATTTTGAGATGGAAAGTTAAATGAATTACATTCCAACCAACCAAATAAGACTTTGAGTAACTGGCCATTTAGATTGAGGGAATGGGAAGGGTAGGAAAGTAAAAGAGGAAGGGTGATTGCAAATTACTTATTTTGATAGATGAGAGATAATTGAAAGAAATGAAGAAAATTGGAGGAAATGGCAATCATTTCTCTATTTTGTTTCCTTTAAATATTTGGTAGTTTGGAGTAGAAAGAAAACATTTATAATGAATAGTTTTTTAGGTTCTCCGTTGATAAATCCTAGTATGTATGGATTTAGACGAAAAGGATATGATACAAACATTTTCAATCAAAACTGCTTTGTTGCCAAATCTACATTATTATGGACAAAAATACACATTATTTTCAATTTTCAAAATTTGAAATCCAATAACGTAATATTTATTATACCATTATTTAATAGAAAAAAACTTATCTAGAATACTACGATCAATCTTCTTTAGAATACTTGTAAATTTACAATTAATATATATAGAAATAAAAATTAATAAACAATTGACTGTATTATTTCTCATATATTTATATTTTTTGCAATTAAACTCATAATTCTCATTGCAATTCATATTTTTGAACTTAAATTTTTAAGTTTCAATGCAATATTTTTGGAAAACGTGTAGTGAACTTTTAAATTTTGACATTATTTTTTTTTCTCTTTTTGCAAGTTGTAAATTTTTATGAACTTGTAAATTTTGTATTTTTTCTTCTAAATTTTGCAGTAAAATTTGTAAATTTCATTTCAAATTTTGCAATAAAACTTGTAAATTTCACTTCAAGTTCATAGTGAAAACTTGTAAACTTTAATTAAAGTTTGTAAATAAATTTGGTGTTACCTGATGAATGTAATAAAGATAAGAAAAGATGTATTCAGCAAATCAGTAAACAAGTCATGGTAGGAAATAATTTATATCTGCAAGATATTTATGTTATAAAATATATTGATATGGGTATATTTGTTAAATTTAATGCAATTATTTCTAATTTTATACTTGTTATTATTTATGATAGTAAAATGTGTCCATATTGCATTAAAATATCTTATCTTGAATTTTTCATAAAAGTACTGTCAAATAAGGGATTTATCCTATTTATTATATTTCGAATTTAACCCTAATTTACTAAAAATATTTTAAATTAATTTTTTTTCCTTTTATCTATCCAAATAACAATTGTTTCCATTACTTTCTTTCATATCCCTAATTATCCAAATAAAAATAAAATAAAATTGATTTCTTAGTATTTCATTCATCTCCTTCTTAATAGACCATTTTTTTCTAATTTTCTTTCCTCAATTCAAATATACTGTAAACAAATAGTGGAGTCAATTTGTGAGATAATCAAAAGAAAAAATTGAAAAAAAATAAAACGTTTAAAATGAATAAAGGAAAATGAGTAAAGAAAGACATACACCGGTCAAAGTTATCTCCCCAACGACTTCCGCGCCATGTTATCTCTATCCCCTAAAACCCTATCCTCTTACCCCTTCCTTCCCGAAACCCTAACCCCCAAACCCCAAAACCCTAGCCCCCAAAATGCTCGCCCAAAATGGGCCATTTACTGCAAATCCGAACACCGCACTGAACGGAACCTCGAATTCGACATCGGAGACACCTTTTTCCGGCATGAAAGCGCCACCGGCCGCGACCTCGCCGTTCTCGCCGCATCAATTTACAAGACTTCCAAAGGAAATCTACGAGTTCTCGACGCAATGTGCGGTTGCGGAGTTCGATCCCTTCGGTACTTGGTGGAGTCCGAGGCCAATTTCGTTTTGGCTAATGATGCAAATGAGAATTACTGCGGGGTTATAATGTCGAATTTGTCACAGGTACCTAGGGTTTCAGGGGAGGAGAGGAGGTGGTTGGTAACCCACTCGGATGCGAATCGGATTATGACGGAGTATTATCTTCAGAAGGATTTCTTTGATTTGATTGATGTCGATTCGTTTGGGAGTGATTCAACTTACTTGAGGTCTGCTTTTAATGCTTTGAAATTGGGTGGGTTGATTTATATTACTTCAACTGATGGTTATACCTCCGGTGGTCATCGGCCTCAGCAGTAAGTTTCTTACGCTATTCTTTCAATTCTGGGTTCAAACTTTTATAGGATGTCTTTACATTTCTTTGACTTTGATTCTAAATTTCAACTGTTTACCTTGTTGCCTTGTATAATGTTTCGAAATTACCCAACTTAGATCAGTTTGTAGTAAATATTTGATCATTTTAAGTAAGGTGCATTTCATTTTCATTTATTGAGGATTTTTTAATAGTTTAACCCAGTTGATTTAATTAACATGTATTGTTGGAAGATTTAATAGCTCTTTTCATTTAGAGCTAATGTTACAACTATATAATGTTGTTGATTTATAGAATGTCTTCAGAAAAAATAGAGAGCAGCTATACTACAAATACGTGCAAGGAGTATTGTGAATCATTTTTTTTTTTTTTTTTTGCTTCATTTATCAAGGATTTTTAGTAGAAGTTGTTGCATTATGTAGCTTTGTTGGTTTCTAGAATCATTAGCAAAGAGGTTTAAGCTAAACTTTTAACTTTATCTTTGTTATTTTTTAGTTGTTTAGATTCTTATGGAGCATATATTCGCCCCATGCCATATTCAAATGAGATTGGCTTGCGAATGGTCATAAGTGGGGCTGTGCGGGAAGCCTCTGTGCTGGGGTATCATGTTGTACCTCTATTCTCTTACTATTCCTACCATGGGCCCGTGTTTAGAATTATGCTCCGGGTTAACCGAGGGAAGCATCCTAGTGGCAGGTAATATTTGGTTATCTTTCTGTTTCAATCACATGGATTAGGGATACGGTGATCATATGTTTGACTCTGCCTTTTGTAGCGGCAATTATGGTTTTATCTGCTATTGCGTTCAGTGTGGGCACTCTCAAACAATTCCATGGAGCAAGCTTGGTCGTATACACTGTCCTTGCAACTCAAATGTATGGCGTCATCCTTTTGTGGTCATCTTTTTCATAAGCGAATTCCATTTTTGTTGATGTCTTTAGTTGCTTAACATCTCACTGCCAACTCGTTCAGGACTCGTGCTTCTTCCAGTATGTTTGGCCCATTTATTGAAAATTCGATTCTGTAATTTTAGAATAATGAAATCGCTAATTATAAATTTAATGTTCATTGTCATGTTTATCAAATTGTTGATACATCCATCCACGCCAGTGGTTGTACTTGCTTGGATACGAGTCTCTTTTTTCCTTTCTTTTTTTAAAAAAAGGAGGTCTAAGTCTTTCTCTTTAACTACAAACAAAGAATACCCCACCCCAATCGTGAGACTCGAACCTGGGTTTTTCTCCCAGGTCCTAGTGGGTGCCTTCATTTCTAAAAGATATTGTAGGTTGTTGTTTGTCTTTGCAGATTCCTGGTTCACTTGTTGTTTCAGGCCCCCTTTGGACGGGACCACTTCACAGCGCACCCTATCTTACCGAAATGCTAAATTTGGCTCAAGTGTGGGGATGGACGGGCAATGACATGGGAAAGGATCTTGAAAAGCTATTGCGACAGATGATTGACGAAAGTGACCCCAAATTACCATTTGGGTACATCAAGCTGGATGAGGTTCTTTGTGGAATTGGATTTTTCATGTTTTGTCTTCTTAATTTCAATGTTTTTTTTTCTCGCTCATTTTTAACAAATGGGGGTTTACTATCATGAAACATCTGGCAATTCCTCCTTGGTGCTGTTACTGGCTTCTCTTCTGATTTTTCTCTTGTTTTCTGTCAGATATCAGGTCGGGGAAAATTTAATACTCCTCCTCTCAGTACTATAATGAGCGCCATGCACAAGGTACCCTTCTGAGACTAAGGCATCTTCATTAAGAGCAAAACATTACCATACATGGACCACCTGGTCATAGTGCAAGTTCAATTGAAGAGCTGGTCTAACCTATAATTCTTCCGAGAGCATGATATCATAGCTGCAACATGTTTTCCTAATCTATTATGTAGATTAAGAAGAAGCATTCTCATTCTGTATACTGAAGCTAAGGATTCCATCCTCATGGAGGCTAAAGCTGGTTTTAGGAACTGAGAGTTGTGGTATGTTTGCAGGAGGGATATGCTGCAAGCAGATCGCACATTGCCTCCAATGCAATCAAGACAAACTGTCCCATGGCCGGTTGCATTAGGATTGCTAAGGAACTCCAACAATGCTGAACAGTTTTATGGTTTGAAACAGCATTCCAGTCGTCCTACTATGAATGTGACCAAACGGGCCTAAAATTTTCATTTAGACTTGTGTCGCATCTACACTCCTCCTAAGAAGAAAATAGCGAAGAGGGTGAAACTTTTCTCGTTAGAGATTTAGACGAAAAGCCAACATATGCAAGCTCACAACGTCCGTTTAATTCTCTTAAATTGCGAATGCGGCAATTTAAAATTAGCTTGTTTAGAAGTTTCTTGCTGGTGTTTGATGTAAGAATGATTTTTTTCAAAAAACTAAATTATTTAATTAAGTTTAATAGTAAAGAGCTTAAAAAGGATTTTTTTTTTTTTAACTTGATTATTGAACGGTAAAGATTGTATCCTGCGCACTTGACTATCTAGCTAGCTGGGTCCTTTAGGGCCTAAGGATTATTTTCAAAAGTTCCACGATAATTGAGCTCGTGGAACGGGTTTTTAGGTACTGTAAGTATGATTAACTACTGGTTTTTACTCCATGAACAACTTGAGAAGCAACTGGTTGCAATTTATATTTTATAAGAGAATCTAGTGGAGGCATTTAGGAAGCTCTAGCTTACTCAACACTTCTCAAAGGTCTGTTCATTTATAATTTTACAACTAATATGGAGGCACCTCATTTGTTATAGGTTTCGATGCTAAGTATTAGTTTGGTTGAGATTTTAAAACATGTTTTTTAGATAAGTTTTTGAGAAGTGTCAAAGTAGGTTGAAAAATGAATTCAATTTTTGTTGAAGTTTTTTTCAACCAATTTTAAAAAGCTCATAAAAAATTCAAAAAATAGTTACAATGAATCTTATTTTATAAATTTCGATGAATATGTTTCAAATATATTTGTTTTATCTAATTCCGATTTTTGGCGTTCTAAAAATTTTATGAGAGAGAAAGTAAAGTGAAATGAATTTTGAAAAGTGTGAAGTAAAATAGGCTTTTTGGTAAAACTTTTAAAAAGTTGATTTTAAAATCTCAACCAAATACCACCCTTTAGGCTTTTCGATTATGGAGCTTGAACTTAATGCTCAAACAGTTGCTTGCAAATAAAAGTGGAGAGATGAAATTAAACATCTATCCTAGTTGGAAAAAAAAGGTGGAAAGCAAGCTTCAAGAAGTCGAAATATATGAAACATCTGTAACAATGTAACGACAATTTCAGTTACCTTGTGTTTGGATGGGGAAAATAAAATTTGGGATTTGAGCAAAAGTTCGAATTTGGAGTGCGAAAAAGTGAAAGTCCATCGTTTGGTAAAATTAGCGAAGGATTTGAAATTTTACATGCAGTAAATTTGTTATATTTGTAAACATTGTCTAGGAACAAAACAAAGTGCACCTACAAAGACGTCATAAATCATAATGTTAGAATGTTATGAAACGCAATATACTTCACACTTGGCCTTTTCAACAATAAACAAAGCCGCTTGTTAGGCAGGCTTACTCTAGATTTTGGGATGTATAGAACCCCAGAAATCCCATTCATGCAGTTCAATCGAAAAATGGTTTCACAAGGTATGTGTTTTCAAAAGCAAAATTCTGATGACACCCTAGCGGTTTCTAGTTTTCAGGTTAGAAGTGCTGGCTAATCAATTGGTTAAAGCACGTAAATTGCAATAATAAAAGCAATTTATGAACAAAGAATAACTCTTTGAAGTAATTTCGACAGAGACGACCAAACTTTTGGAAGCTTCGGTAGGAAGTGGAAGCAGCGGTTGGGAACCCAAAACTAAACTGTCAATGTTCTTACTCTTTTGTCCCAAGTAATACGAGCAGGTCTCATCCAGAGAGAGTGGAGTGCACCATTCAAAACTTTGTTTGCTTCTGATGCAATTTTGGAAGATACAAAATTTCAGACTGAACCTTCAAAGTTGATCCTTCCTCCTTTAGGTCACTCCAATATGGAATGGAGACTCCACTACACTAAAACTCGCTAACTGGCACGGTTCTACTCCGTGCTTGACCACCTTTGGCACGGTTCAGAGCCGTGCCAAATACGGCCTTACCAATTTATTTAACACACGGCTTCACACCGTGCTTAATTCGTACATTTTTTTGGTCAAAGGGTACCAATCTCACCAAATTTGATACCACTATAGCACGGCTACCTACCGTGCCAATGTTATGACATGTGTCATTTCGATGACTTTCCACGTGTCATGATAGCAATGATATAATGATATCATTGGTGGCACTACATAGGCACCCTTTTGAAACGATTTTGGCACTGCGTAGGCACCCTTTTGAAACGATTTTGGCACTGCGTAGGCACCCTTTTGGAACAATTTTGGCACTACAAAGGCACCCTTTGACATAGTTATGGCACTGCCAAAAATCTATACACTAAAAACGGTCTTGGCACGGTTCTTAGCTTTGCCAAAATGACCACTATTGCGCTGCCAATGCCTTTTTTTTTTGTTTCCATTTTTTCCCTATTGTATTTGCTTTTCATTTTTTTTCCCTGTTGCATAGCGTTCAAACATCGAACAAAAAACTGTAAAAAATACAATTGTATAACAATAAATACAATCATACCCAATTAAACTCAAAAAAAAACCATTATAACTAAGCAAGCAAGAATATTATATCAACTTCACAAAACAAAGTCATTTGATGAGATTATGTCTTCCAAAACTACAAGTTTGTACTACATTGCATAATATTTAAGTTCACATTTGATTACAAGCTAAGGACCAAAAAAAACTAAACATTAGTTTAAAACAAAAAAACCTCCAAATCCTTTTCCACCATTAGTTAGCAACCTCCCCCTGCTACCTAGTATATGGAAGTCGATATCCCAAAAAATATATATTAGCACCCTGAAACTTTAGTTGAAGGCAAAAAGAACCCTAAAGTTTTGAGTACTCCAAGCTTCCACCATTAGTTAGCAATCACCTTTTGCTACTTTAATATATATACACCTGTAGTACAAGGTAATATAATGAAAAAACAATATATTTAGAATGCTAAAACTACTTTATAGGAAATTAGAATTTTAATGAAAGCAATATTGAGATAAGCTAAACTAAATTTACATTAAGTAAACATAAATAAATCACATTAGTTAAGAGTACTTACTAAGGAGTAAGTTTGTAATTAATAAGTGTCTTTAGTAGTTTGTCTCAAGTGAAAGCCCCTTGTAACTTCTTTTTTTAACTTAATATCACACACTTTATTAATTTCTCTCTACTCCTTTGACTAAGCTTTTATTTTTATTTTTCCTTTTTTAAGAAAAAAACAATAGTTTATTAACATACATTATAAACAGATCATGTCATGCATGCTAACACGACAAACTCAAATATATATAGTATTTGTATTGCTTATGTATATAGGCCTCACCAAAGCACTAATTGGATCATTCATTTATCCATGCCTTTGCATGGTCAAAAATTCATTTTTAATTTGAAATTTAATGTGATGACTTAAGTTTTGGGTATATGATGTGTGTTTTTATATGATTGTAGTAGGTGTTGAATGAGTTTGTACATGTGCTAAACTAATGTACTATATATTGGTGGTTTCTTATCATCCTTTCCTAATAAGATATATATTTTTTAAAAAAATTAAAGCAAAAACTTAAAGGTGAGAGAATTGGAACTAAACTAGACAATATTTTCTTTGAAATTAGAACCTAAAACCAAGGGTTCTTTTTATATGCTTGTTAGGACATAAGAAAAATACACATATAGTATATACAAACATACGGATACTAGCAACAAATATAAACACATGAGAAAAGCACTCTAAATTTTCCAGTGTTATATGCTAATAATATTGATAGCTGTGAGAGAACATATATAAACTAAGGCTCTTTAAGTTTATAGTACTTTCTCAACCTCAAATTAAAGTTCTCCTTCCTTTTTCATGGCAAATATAAATATAATCAATGTATGGTACAAATGGTGAAGAATTCTCACATGAACCTTGAGTTCTTATATTCAAGTCTCAATAGGTATAAGTGCACAACTTTAATCCCCAGCTCCTCTCCAATGGAATCATGGATCCACTCGCATATGCCACGTAACGTTGAAACAAATAGATTTTGGAGCCAAAAAATAATACCATAGACCCTTTGACATGCAAATGTCCATATTATAAATAGCTTTGGAGCCATAAAAACTATTCACCGAGGTACGTAAATGGGGATTTGGGTGATCATCGGTCAGTTAAATTGTACAGTTTCATTACTGAGCAATTACTCCTTTGGTAGTAATTAAGCCAAGTTAATTTTCTACTTTGTAAAATTATTGTATGGAAAAGCAGAATGTAGTAAACACTTTCACTGCCAAAGGAGATTTACTTGGCAATTCATCTAAGGGAAAAGTTAAGAAAGCTAAGTACTCGGACGATAAAAATGGAAAATGATAACCTATTTGCAAGTTTAAAATTGTTCTAATTTTATTTCTTTCCCTAGTGTAAAATTCAAACTAATTAAATTTAATAAGTGGACCAGTAAACAACTTTAAAATTATTGGGCTGATTATAAACAGGTACCATTAGCTTTGCTCAATAATTAAATTTTCTTCTTCTTATCTCCTCTTATACCCAAGAAGTAATGCTAATTACACATAATAAATAATAATAATAATAAAAAAGTCATTCAACGAACTAATATAACAATAATAATGCATTAGTAATTTAAGTACAAAACCATAACCACTAATATAATTTCTTTTTTTTCAAAAAATTTGATTACATTTCCAGTTTGTGTTCACCGGATTAAGTCCTTGTTTTAGTCAAAAGTAATATAAAGTAGCTAGCATTCTTGCATTGTAGTTTTCTAGCATGTGTTTTGGGGATTTGCAGTTGATATTAGGTAGAAAGAATTAGAATTCAACTATTGCCTATAAACACTTGATTTTACGTAACCAGATGAATTGCGTTATGTTAACCAATTAGGAAACTTTATCTTAGTGCTCGTATTGAGAGGAACTTGGTTTTCAATATTACTTTTTACCTTTTTATTTATGACAGCAAATTGGTTCAAAATGAAGAGAAGAACAAATAAACAATAACCCATTTGGTGACGTCTAGAATAATGATGGAATTAGTGATGTTGCAAGTGACATACATGCATTTAGTGGATCACAACATTTCCCTTAAGGGCTTTTGAGAGAGTAAACGGATGAAATTTTTGATGAAATTTGGAGTAAATGATTTACATGATAATTAGATCATCTCCACCTTTCTATGCATATATATATATCATTAAATTTTTAGTTAACTCACTTTTCAGTTGATCGAAAATTTTGGTAAAATTTGGTGTAAATACATTTGTTTATGCCTCAAAATCCCCAATCCATACGTAATGGTTTTTAAACTTGATCCTTATGGGAAATTTTTGTTCCAGTGGATATCTATACTATATTATATATAACAAAGTTAAAACAGTTTTCAACCAACAATATATGCTAATTTTACTTTTTCGGGGAAAAAAAAGGCTTTGTTCTTTTAACATATATACAAAATACATCTATCTAGAAGACTAGAATCTTAGGAGAGGGGAAAATTAAGTACTTGGAATAGTTTTAAATATTCTGATATATATGTTTTTGTTCTAGGTTTAGTAAAATAATAATACAACCGCCTAAAATTTGGAACCCATACATATGCATCTGAAGAAATTAGGTCTTGACTTATTCCCTCTCTAATAACAAAATATAGGTAGCTAGGAAACTACAATCTCAACAAAATTGAATCAACTATTGTCAGATTCTCTATCTAAGGAAATATAGGTAGATGTATAAGCTCAACAACTTAATTATTTAAGTTCAACAAGTTGTAGTTGTTACTAGGTATGAGTATTTATACACGTTTTCTAAATATAGCTAGGACTAATCTTTGAGTTAGCCTTTTGCCATTAGTGTTCTGTGTAATGGTAATGTAGTTTACCAAACATGGCCTGAGACTAGGAGCACCCTATTACTTATTATGAGTCCCTATCCTATATGGATTACTATTCATGGACCATCCGTACGGATTGGTCCGTTTGGCACGCTTCCCGATGGAATTTTTTTATGAAATTTTGTGGGGATGTTCTTCATCGTGTGTAGAACATCTCCACCAAATTTCATCAAAAATTTCAATCGGTAAGTAGGTTAACTAGATGATTGAAAAAAACTGGTCCAGAAATAGATATATAAAATCCAATATTTTTCAATCATGTAGTTAACCTACTTTCCAGTTGAATTTTTTTATGAAATTTGGTGGAGATGTTCTACACACGATGAAGAACATCCCCACAAAATTTCATCAAAAAATTTCATCGGGAAGCGTGCCAAACGGACCAATCCGTACGGATGGTCCGTGAACAGTAATCCGCACCTGAAAATTCCCCTACTTATTATATATATATATATATATATATATATTTCTTGGTATTTGCAAGTGGGAAAATTCTATCCCAATGGACAGAACCATGTTTGCTCTTTAATTTTATAAATTCTCTCCATTTATGAAACTCGGATTCACGTTTTTCAAACTAACTAATTTGTGACCAAACAAAATACTAGCAACATCAATCATTTAATTGGTCATTTACATCACCATAAAAATAATACTAGATCTGAGAAAACTGCACATATAACCCTTAATTTCGCACTATAAAGCCTTAATTTCGCACCCATAAATTTCTTTAATACTAGATCCTGAGCAAACTTAAGTTAGGGTTTAGAGTGAAAATAGAGTGAGGTAAGGATTTGAAATGAAAATCTTACATTCAAGTTCGGCGAAGGAAGTCCAGTGTTGTTTGTTCGTTGGTGAAGAGTGATGAAGGAAGAGGAGAGATGAACGACAGATGACCTACAGCGCGGCGGCCAGTGGCGGACCCAGGAATTTAACCAACTGGGGGCGAAATTTAAAATAAACAAAAATATATTTAAAGCACATCAATCACCGAGGAGAACAAATTTAACCACAAACATAATCGCATTAATAATAATACTTGATACAACTAAAAGTCTTAAAACACTTAATACCTACAAATTACAATAAAATTCTAAGGGATTTCATATTTTGAAAGTATTGTAGCATGTCCTCCTTATTAATATTATTGAAAATGTCTTGTTCAATGTACACTTAAGTGGGTGGGGTTTGATAAATTTTTTTTTATTATACTTAGGTACCCTCAAGTATAAATTTATGCACATAAATTCTTATATTTTTTTTTTTAAAATATCCGATATCTATTTAAAAAATTCAAAAGCCAACTGGGGGCAATTGCCCCCACTTGCCCCTGTGTAGGCCCGCCCCTGGCGGCGGCAATGGAGGATGCCGACAGAGGCTGGCAACAAAGGCCGGCGAAAAGGGGCTGCGAGGAGTTAGGGGCGGCAAGGAGTTAGGGTTTTCAATTAGTGTGAGTGAGTGAGAGTAAGAGTGAGAATGAGGAAAGAAAGAGAAAGAAATATCCTATAGGTATAAAGGAAATTTGGCTAAAGTAAATATTAAAATAAAAAATGAAAATAGCTAATTTGTTTAATTTAAGGGATTAGAAGTAGGATTAGATTAATTAATTTTATTCGGTATTTGTTATCAGAAATGATAAAATAAATAAATTATATCATGTGTTTGGCACAAGAATAGATAAGATATTTTAATCATATCTCACGTTTGGTGCAACATAGCATTGAATTGCATTTAGGATTAGTTATCATTTTATCCATTTAGAACTGGATAAATATATATCAGCCCTTAGGTGGTATTATTTTATCCCATAGTTGTCGGATAACAAAATAAATATACAAATTAATTTTTTTATTTTGATATTTTTCTTTACGCCTTTTATATTATCAAATTTATTAATGAAAATTTTCAGTCACCCAAAATCACAGTAACTCAACTAATAAAATTGATTTCTTCTATAATATGGTATTTTTATTTATTTTTTATTAAATAAAGATATTTATAGGAAACTTTAATTTTAAAAAAATGGGTGACATTATAATTTGAAACTATAGTTAATGCCTAATTGGTAAATATTGTATGTAATATAGAAATTTTCTCTTGAACGAGTTTTTTGCGAAACTTATTTATAAATAGGATAATCACATTAGTTAAAAAAAATTGTCAACAATAATAAAAATTGCATATATATTTAAGAGAAAGTCAAGTTGTATTATATAATATGTGGAGATCTTGCTTAATCTTTATCCGACTGATTCCTTTCTTACCATATGCCACATAATTTCTATCCGACTAATTCTGATTATTATCATATCCAACCTTTATCTTATCCTATCATATCCTAACTCTTTATCCGGTGCACTAAACGCACCATGAGTGTTTTCGGTCTCAATTAGATTAAAAAATATTTTCGAGTCATATACGCAATAATTTGGTTTGGTTTGGTTTGATTATGTTCGGTTTTGCAATGTCACATCTCAAACCCGAACCAAACATATTTGATTTCGGTTCGGTTTCTTTGAGACAGACCGGGTCAAAAAATAAAATTTTGATACTAGTAATTTAGTTTATTATTTTTCATACACTATATAACGTAAATATTTACATATAATAATATATATTTATATATGTAACTATTCAATATATGTTTGTAAGTAATTTTACACGTTATTTAATATGGTTCAAAAAATAATATAGTGGGTGTAACTTTTTTTTTCCTTCCAAATTAATGAAATGTAATTTTGTAATTTCAACTTGCTATTAAATTGTAATCGACATCTTTTCCTAGTGTGCAAGTCCTAGCAACACTCGATGTTTGTGCATTATTAGACATGTAAACCATTCTTAAGGTCTCAAGTTTAATACTAGTTGTATGTAATTATACGTGCGTGCAATAGAATATTTTGTAATTTTTTACAATAAAAATATATAGTTTCAAATCATGAATATCGTAAGTTAAAATTCTACCCTTAGCATTGTTTTATAGCAATTTTAGCGCGATATTTGATAATTTTGTGCAGTGTGTACATGCCAAAAATCCTAGACATTTTATTATATAATAAGTATATATACTAGTCTAGTGACACACTCTATATACATGTAATATAATTCTTAGCAATTACTTACATTAAGAAGATGCATTTGGTACAATGGTTAATGAATGTGTTATTCATATCCCTCAATTAACATCATTTTGTAACAATTTTCGATGCTAGATTAACAATATAAAATATTTCCAAGGGTACATCATGTGCTGCTATTAAGATTATAATTCTGTATTTTTTCGCTAAAAGATATACAATTATTTTATTTTAGTTGCATTGGTGACTCTATGTGACTAAGTACTACTATTTTGCTATAAATTAAAGATACATGCAAGACATAATTGCTTTACTTATCTATTAGAATTGTACAGGCTAAAAAGTTTTCGTGTTGTAGTATAACTAATGTTAAATTTAATTTTAGTATAATAATGAGTATTATAAAATAGCATTTATGAAAAACCATAACTACAAATTTAAAAAATATCCATTATACACTTTATTCCTAAAAAAATAAAGAGTAAATTACTAAAAAATACAATGTACTTTACCCGTTTTTACAATTTGGATAATATACAATTTTCTCGACATTAAAAACATTGTACTTTATTTATTTTTTCATTTTGGATAATAATAACCCCCAAAATATTACCCAAAATGAAAAAAATAAATAAAGTACAATGTTTTTAATGTCGAGAAAATTGTATATTACCCAAATTGTAAAAACGGGTAAAGTACATTGTATTTTTTGGTAATTTACCCAAAAATAAATTAATAATATAATCATTAAGTTATTGAATATTAGTTATCAAAAGGTTTAATTGTACATGTTTCCAAAATGAAAATAGTATATTTAAAATATAATATAACATATAAAATTTTCAAAATAATAATTCATAAGAGTCAAAATAGAATTATTTCGAGAAAAATGGGATCCAGGTACTACACGTTATTTTCATTCAAATTTTAATTTTTTTCATAAAAATTTAAAAAATAAAAAATAATTTATATCATTATGATTTTTCATTTTTCAAAAAATTGGATTTAATTTTAATTTTTTTTTCAAAAAGTTTACAAAACTATGGCGGGAAGTTTAAAATAATTCAAAATTCACTTTTCAAGTGGGTGGGAGATTTGGTCAAAGGGTTGAAGAGAGAAGATGCAGATAGGTACGGTTTTGCCACTGTAATGAGTAGTACCAAATAAGTACGGCCTTAATCTGTGCCAAAAGTGTTGCAAGACTTATCAAAATTTGGCACTGTAAACAACCGTACCAAATTAGTGTGCCAGTTGACGAAATCCAGGCCTTGCACCTTGTATGGATAGAGAAAGCAACACCTCTTAGGATGATGGATTTTCCACCCTGGGATCAAATTATCTAGAACCTTCTGCTCGGACAAAAGCGGCAGAGTCCTCCTGTAAAGGACTGTGGTTGATGCTGATGATACAAGTTATGAAGTTGAACATAGTAAGCGTGTGGATTCAGGATTGAATCTTCAAAATTCTAATGAAAACAAAACAGAATAGGACTTGTCTTGTTATACATCTAATTCAGATAGAGAAAGCCGGCCTTTGGAAGCTTCTATTGAGGGTGATGCAAAAAAAAAAGGCTTGATGACGAGACGAAGGAACCTTCAACCAACCCAATAATTTTCTCTCTTCTACTTCGACAATGAGACTAATACTAATAATAATCATGAGAAAAGTACATATAATATATTTTTGCCAGAGAATCATGAGAAAAGTATATTTCATCTATTTTTTATTAGTTAATTTTGAACACTTGTAACATGGTTTAAATGACGACCAAAATAACAAGTCACATAATAAGTAGCTATCAAGCTTGGAGATGAAAACCGCAACCTTGGAACAAATTTTGAGGGAGATAGCAATGAGTGTGTTATGTTCTGCCATTGGGTTGTGCGATCAAGAGACAGAGAAATAACATATAGGGCAATAGTGTTTTTAGAAGGTTGTGGGGGCAAGATTTCAGTAGTGGAAGGCTACATAATTCATGAGTTTGCACACTAGTAAACATAATTTGAGAGGGTCTGGCGGGCGATAACATATGTCACCCGCCGGCAAAAGTGAAAGTATTGTTAAAAACAAAGTAAAATATGATCTTATTCTTACCATGTCAGAAAATTTATAAAGAGAATAAGAGAAAATTGTGTTGCTTTTCTTGAAATAACCAAGATTACAAGATAATATAATAGTGCAAGGTGAGAGACCTAATTTAGTAGGGATCCTTGATTAATTTTGTTAAACATGGAGGAGGAGAAGAAGAGGTAACTTTTATATTATGTTCAAAAATTTCATTATAATACAAGTAGCCTAAGTATATATATATATATATATGAAAGAGAAAGAGTGTGTTGACAATTTTGCTCCTACGTACTGAAAAAAAGAAGAGCCTGGGGCACGCGCGGAAGCGAATTAAGCAAATTAATCCTAGGTTTGTTATTAGGCTAATATATTATTAAAAACTAATTTTAATCGAATCAAAAAGTAAACCCTAATAGTCTATGTATTTTAATTCTGAAAAACCTGTTTAATCTTTTCTAATACGCGACAATTAATAAAATAATTAAACAGATAAACAAACACTAGAATTAACAAGGTATCCATGTAGTGCATGACTAATCCTCAACAATCACAAATCACACAAACTTACAAAAGTTGAATCGCATAAGTCGCCTGTAAAAGTCTCCACCTTCTGTGCTTACAGTCCTCCTATCCAAATTGCACGAACAGGTTCACAACGAATCAATCGCCATTGTATCGCACTGTTCTTTAACTCCGTTTGTGAATTATACGCACTTTGGGATCTGATTTGTTCTTTATAAAAAAAACGTTTGCTTTTGCATTAATAAAAAGCCCTAAGGTAGTTTTATGTTTTAAGGTTTTAATCTCTCTCTAAGGTATAAAATTCTCTCTCAAAACATGAAAAAAATTGTGCCAAAAAGTGTGCAAAGTTCTTTGTCATATGTGTCTATTTATGTAAAAATATAAAGATCAACTTGCTTTAAAAAACGGTTAAAAATAATTAAAAACAAAATTTTTACAATAAAAATACACCTTCAATAAATAAAGCCAAACCGATTCAAGTCAAAAGAGTGTACCGGTCCAAAATTGGGATTTCAATTCCGCACACAAAATTTGTGCCTGATCGGTTCAAGTCTCGATAACTTACACCGGTCCAGATCACTTTCCAAATAAAATCCACCATGGAAAGAGTGACATGTGGCATGAATGAATTGTTTTGAAAAGAAAGAGCCGCATATTTAAAAACAAGCTCACGTGAGTTCTAATAAAGTGGGGGCCACTTGGACTTTTTGACTTTTAATTTTTTTTCTAAATTAAGTCTTTCTTTCTTTATTTATTAATAAAATCTTTTCTTTTTAATTGATTCTTTTTTTGTTTTTTTCGCGTATTCAATTCATTTGAGATTCAATTTGACTCAAATTTTTGGAGCAACTCTAGGAATATATTAGAAATATAATCCAAGGTTTTCTCACAAATTCGGTTGGCCAAAGTATTACGAACGTAGGAAAAACATTAACAAAAATAATAAAAAGAATTAATTTGACCTAAAAGGTTTTTTTAAAAATACCACCTAGGAAATTATATTCAAATGCCAATGCTCACCATATCTTTCTCAATATAATTCTTCAATGCATCACTTCAGTAGCTTGGTTTGCTTGTGGTTCTTCAAAATTAATCTCAAACAACTCAAATAATTTACAAGCAAACGTGTTTTTATTGAAAGAATAAAGCCAACTAAAATATAGACTTTACACGTACATGTGCATGTGTTGACAATTTTGCTCATTGCATGTTCATGTTGGCAGACACTTCATCTAGAAAAATGGTGTTTATATTTTCTAATGCCCCCCTCAAACTCAAGGAGGCAAATTGAAAACCATCTTGAGTTTGGAAAGTAAATCTTGAAATCGTTTAGGTTAATGGGCTTTAGTGAATATGTTAGCTGATTGATATTCGGAGGAGATGGAGACAAGACTGATATAATTGCTAGATACATGTTGATGAACAAAGTGACAGTCGAGTTCGATTTGTTTTGTCCGCTCATGAAAGTCATCATTGTGAACAATCTGAATAGCACTTCGATTATCATATCCGATGGAGGTTGGAAGATATTGAGGAACTCCTATATCTGAAAGAAACTATCGTAACCAGATGAGTTCCTGAGTGGTGTCAGCAAAAGCACAGTATTCCACTTCAGTTCTTGAGAGAGAAAGAAGCGATTGTTTCTTACTTTGTCAAGATATGAGTAAGTCTCCCAAGAAAATACAGTATTCGGTAGTCGATCATCAATTAGTAGAGTCATCAGCCTAGTCGAAATCAAAGTATGCGCGAATTTCAAGAGAGGACATGGATGAAAAATGGAGACCATGGAACATTATTCCTTTTATGTAGTGAAGGATACGATGAACGACAACATAATGGCCATATCGTGGAGCTGACATAAATTGACTGATAATGTGGATAGCATATGTAATATCTGGATAAGTGACGGTGAGATAAACCAAACTACCAACAATTTGTCGATATAGAGTAGCATTACTAAGAAGAGTATCATCAAGAAGAATGAGACGCAGATTGATTTCCAGTGGAGTTACAGTAGTTTTATAGTCGGTGAGACCAGTACGGGCAAGGATATCATAATCATATTTCGTCTGAGAGAGACAATAACCACTGAAATCAGATAGAACTTCTAGCCCTAAGAAGTAATTCAAACGACCAAGATCCTTCATCTCAAAATGACTACTGAGGGAAAGCTTTAGGTCAGAGATCATCATGTCATCCACATAAAGAATTAACACTGTGATGCTTGTCTCTATTTTTCTAATGAAAAACCCGTAGTCATATGAGCTGGAAGTGAAATTAAGTTGGTGAATGGTGTAGATGAACTCCTCAGACTAGGCACGGGGAGCTTGTTTAAGGCCATAGAGAGCTCGACAAAGTTTGCAAACTTGAGATGTGGAATGTGGAACCTCTAAAGGAAGTTTCATGTAAACTTCTTCGAACAGATCCCCATTTAAGAAGGCATTTTTAACATCCATCTGAAAAAGTTTCCATTGACGAACGGCAGCAATTGCAATAAGGTTTCTAACAGATGTTAAACGGGCAACTGCCGTCTTCCCAGGAGGAAGAGTGACTAATTCCCAAGTTTGGGCTTTTTCTAAGGCATGTAATTCTTCAGACATAGCTTATTGTCATAAAGGATTGTAACTAAATTTTTTATAAGAAGATGGTTCGTGATATGAGAATATGGTAGAATAACAATGATAATCATGAAGATGCTGAGGTAGTTGCCTTACCCTAATGGACTGATGAGGAAGAAGCATTTAGTTGACAAGATCGTTGGGCGAGTCAGCATCATCAGGATAATCTGTCGTTAGTACAGGGGATGGATCACTAGATTGATTGGTGGTGGTGGGTGAATGACTAATCACTGTGAAAGGATGTTCACTAGATGGGCTGTCAGTTATTAATTCATGGATTTCAAGGGTGGCGAAAAATTGATAGAGATTTGTATTAAAGCTGGTGAAGAATAGAAGGGATTTATCAGTGGTGACCTGGAATTTAGAGACTAATGAGAACATTTTGTGTTCCCAAAATATGACATGGCGAGACACACGAAGTTGTTTTGAAATAGGATTCCAATAACGATATCATTTATGCTCTATCCCATACCCCAAAAAGCATCATATACGGGAACAATGTTCAAGTTTGGAATGTTCATTAGGCTGAAGCAGAACAAAACAAACACACTCAAATACTTTCAAAAGATTTTAGTTGGGTGGACTGCCATACAACCAGTTATAGGGGGATTGATTTTATAAGGCATGAAGAAGATGACGGTTGATGGTGTAAACTGCGGTAAGAGTTGTTTCCTCTTAGAAACGTTCAGGACACCGGCTAAAAATGAGAAGGGTCCGGACAGTGTCTAATATATGACGATGTTTACGTTCAGCACAACCATTTTATTGAGATGTGCCAGGACATTAGTACTGATAAATAGTTCCTTGTTTTCGTAAAAAGTTAAGAAAATTTGATTCTTTGTATTCCATTGCATTATCAGCCCGAAAATTTTTAATTAACCGAGAAAATTGGGTTTGAATTATTTGAGCAAAGTTGTAATATATATGTGGTAGTTCAGAATGATTTTTCATAAGATATATATCCAAGTAAAACGAGTATAGTCATCTATGAAAATAACAAAATATTTAGACCCCCCATAGTGTTATAAGGAGAATACCCTCATATATCAGAACGAATCAGATCAAATGGTACAGAAGAAAGATAATCACTTTTATTAAAAGATAATGTAGGTTGTTTCCCAAGTTGACATGATAAGAAAGAAATACTTTCTGTTTTGACTGTTCTTAATCTACCAGTATAGATAAGACGTCTAAGTCAATCAATAGAAACATGACCTAAACGGGCGTGCCACAATTCTAGAGACGATGTTAAGAGAGCAGGGGCAGTAGTGAGTGTGGAATTGGTGATATTTTATGGTGTGAAGAGATGAACAAGCTCGAACAAACGACTGACTTTACGGCCTATCCTAATAACCTGCTTCATCTGTGGATCCTGTACCTGACAACCAGAGGAAGAGAAAACAACATTGAGACCAAGGTCATAAAGTTGACCAATAGATATAAGATTAATGGTTAACTTGGGTATATAAAAAGTAGATGGAAGAGATATATTGGAAGTGGATACGAATCCAATATAGGTGACATGAAGCTGAGATCCATCAGCAGTTTTAATGGGAGATGTATGTGAGGTAGTATTTTTGGAGACAAAAATTGTCGAGTCAGAAGTCATGTGGTTGCAATAACTAGAGTAAAAATACCAAAAGTTACCTGAAGTGGTAGAAAATGCATTATAAGGGCCAGATAGAACCTATTTTAACATTTCTGCAAGGTCATTATTAGTGATAGGTAGAGATGGATTGGATAATTTTTGAGTGGCAGCAGCAGCAGTGTTAGGTTTACTATTGGTTTGTCTAGCAGGATTCTTATAACAATTAGAACAATAATGTTTAGGACCGCGCTTGCGACAGAATTTGCAAACTCTCTTGGGACAATAGAGCAATGTATGACTAGTTTCATGGCAGTATATACACTTATTTGATGGCTTCTCGAATTTAAAATGGGTGATAGTAAGAACTCCATTTGAAGCTTGAGGGTTTGCACCAAGTCTGGATGGTAGTGAGGAGAGAAGCTCAAACAGGTTCAAACCGATCATGAAGAGCCATAAGAATGGTCATTACTTTCTGTTAGTTTTTGTATATTTTAAATTTGGTAGCATCAGTGGGGCAGTGCCAGAGAGGTTCTGAGAGAGTCAGTTGATCCCATAGGACTTGCATTTCGGATAAGAACTCATCGATGGACTGATCAAATTGTTGCCTTTTGGAGTGAAGAACGGTCAATAATTGATATTGGTGGGCTAGATCTTTGGTGGTGTACCGCGACTTGAGAAAATCCCATACTTTTTTACCAGTGGAATACCTGCCAAATTGTTGACTAACGGTAGGGATAGACGTATTACGGCACGAGGTGATAATATTGCTACTTTTTCCTAACCATTCGTCTTGGCGATTCGCAAATTCTTCGTCGGATTCATCTCTCTTTTCTATCAGGGCTGTTATTTCTCCGGTGATAATGAGCCAAACTTGTCGAGCCTGAAGAAAGCCAATCATTGCCTGGGCCTAATGAACATAGTTTGGCCCATTAAGAGTGATGGAGATGGGTTTGGTAATTTTGGCGTTATCCATAATGCACACACAAATGAAAGTGTAACTTCGGAGTGGATTCTGGAAAAACAAATACTGTGGCTGCATTCGGAATGGTTGAAAACCTAAAGAACCAGTTTGGGTTGTCAAAAAATTGGGCTAAAATTGCACAAAACCAGTTGATTAAAGAAGGTTATTTTTTTAACAGATGTTAACAACGACTGTAACCCTAATAATAACGGCTAACGCTGTTAGGGTTAATTGTATGTGGTTGACAACGCGTGGGGACAGAGCTAGAAACACGCGCTCGGCGCGTGAGAGTGCGTGCGTAGGTATTTTAGGCTGACTCTGGCGGCGTTAGAATCATCCAGACAAAACGAAGCAAATGGTGGTTTTTATTTTGATATTGGAATACTAGATGATGGCACCTGTTTTAAGGAAGATGGAAAAGAAAAGGGAGAAGGAAAATTTAAAGAGGAAAAAGAAACTGACAATAATGCTAATGATGCAGATTCTAAGAGTACTTGTTGAAAATTATTGACTGTAGAAGTGGTTGCTGGTATAGTAGTCGCAGGTGGTTTACGTAGAGGAGAAGATGGGTGTCCAAGTTCTATTTTTAAATAACAGCTGAAAATAATAATACTAAACCACAAACTTCACTTTTTCAACTTGCTTTTCCTGTGAGCTTTGATACCATGTTAAACTTGGAGGAGGAGAATTTATGTTCAAAAATTGCATTCTAATACAAATAGCCTAAGTCTATATATATACATGAAAGAGAAAGAGTGTGCTGACAATTTTTCTCCTACATACATGTGCATATGTTGACAATTTTGCTCATACTTACATGTTCATGTTGACAAACACTTCATCCAAAAGTGGTGGTGTTTATATTCTCTAACATATTTGATTGCCTTAATAAAAAGGATTACTTTGATCAAGAATATTTTGTTTCATGCATAAAAAAATAAATAATCAGATAAATGGAAATTATGCCCACAATTTTGACAAATAGAAAGGTTGTTTTTTAGTGGTGTAATTTCCATTTGTATGACATACCATTTGTATACTTTTTTTTACTTGGCTACCCAGGTTGAAGAAGAAATTCAACAACTGAAAAAAAGATTTAATGCTTTGGAATCTGGACCTTTCACTCGAATTGATCATGTGGAGGTAGAGTATAAACAAAACCACTGCGTGGATCTGATTTAAACATTGACAAGTTTAAGACTGTTTGATGGTTCTTCGTGGTTGAGCCATAGGTCCCTATCCTCTTTCACATGATCAAACAAAATATGTTAGCCTTATGACCTCTGTATGTCAATATACTTTGGCTAGCAAGTCAAACGGCAAACTTTATATTTTTTGTGGTATATTTGGTGATTACTGTTGTGACACATATTAAATGCAAGTTGAGATATTTTATTCTGCATTTAAGACAGTTTTAGCATAAGTCATATGACTAATAATATAGTACAAAAGCCAATATTACGTCAGCAAAAGTCGTAGGCGCTAAGTTAAACTACTTAGCAATGAAAAACTTGTCCTTGCCCTAATTACTTCTTTCTTACTTTTAGTTGGAGCATATATAAAGTGGAACTAGTGTTAGAATATATTAGGTTTCCTTATTAATTAGGTTTTCTTATTGTATTATATCTCTTATGCATAACCCTATAAATAGGGCTCTCCTGTTTCAATTCATTATTCTAATTCAATACAATTCATTTTCTCTCTAGAATGTTTAACTTGGTATCAGAGGGACATAGATCCCCATTGTTAGGATTCATCTATCGTCGTTCAAAAACAACCATCTTCGAACTCATCTTTGTATCCCGCAACCTTCTGTCATTTCGTTTAAGCCACAAACGTTCTCCAAACACAACAAAACCAATGCCAAACGATTCCTGTCTTTGAGATGATCAATTCAAAATTTGAATCATCTTGATTGGATCTTCCACGCGCTCTCGTACGCCGCCGCCGCAATCATCATATTTTCGATTATTCAGAACTATAGCAATAGAAGCCTAAACCTTAAAAAAATTTCACCAGCCTCTTCGTCTAGTCTAGACAATCCTAACGCCGTCAGCTGCGTCTCCAAAAACCCCCTCTTGCACTGTCACACACGGCCTAAACTTTCTGGCGTCCGTCGTCACGCACCATTATTGTCCTGTTAACTTTAACGGCGTCAACTTTCAGTGTTAGGCGTTAGCGTTATAGTTAACGACATTATCCATTACAATTAGTTTTAACGGCGTTAGTCCAATATTTATGGTTAATTATAGTTTAATCCCAGAAATTTTGGTTAATTGCAGTTTGACCCCCCGAAGTTTTGATTATTTGCAGTTTGACCAAAAAGTTTTGGCCATTTTCATTTTGATCCATAAAGTTTCAAAAATGTTTAGATTATTTACAGTTTAACCCCCGAAGTTTCTATGACTTGTGTTTTGACCCAAAAAGTTTCTGTCCATTTCAATTTTACCCAAAAGTTTCTATTTAGCCCTAAAACCTCTAGTTTTCAGCAGATTAAGTCCCAAACTTTTGAGTCAACTCACAGTTAATCCCGCTGCATATCATTATGGGGGATGTAAGTGAATTATAGATCCAGAAGGTTGAGGTGTCTGTTTGAAGTTCATGAAGAAGGTTGGGTTATAGACAAAGTAATTCAGATCATACCTTGTTTATCAAGCACCAATAAGGGAAGGTAACAGCTTTGATTATTTACGTTGATAATATGGTGATCACTGGTGATGATACTGTTGAGATTGAGAAATTGCAGAGACAGTTGGCCTTTGAAATTGTGATGAATGACTTTGGTGAACTTTAAGTATTTTTTAGGGATTGGAGTAGCAAGGGGGAATGAAGGATCTACCTGTGCCAAAGAAAGTACATTCTCAACTTGTTTGGTAGAAACTGGTATGTTGGATTGTAAACCTGTTAACACTCTTATTGAACAGAATCATTGCTTGGCAGAGTATCCAGACCAAATACCTACTGATCGAGCTCGCTGTTAAAGATTGGTTGGGCAGTTAATTTATTTGGCCCATACTAGGCCAGATGTAGTATATGATGTTAGTGTGGTAAGTCAGTTCATGCACACTCCGAGTGAGAGTCATATGGATGCTGTAGTCAGAATTTTGAGATACTTGAAGTCATCTCCAGGCAGAGGAGTGATGTTTTCTAAACATAACAATTGTCTCGAAGTTTGTAATTTTTCAGATGCGGATTGGGTCGGGAATATCACTAATAGAAAGTCAACATCAGGGTACTTTACCTTGGTATGAGGTAATCTTGTTACATGAAAGAGCAAGAAACAGAAAGTTGTCGCTCGATCTAGTGCTGAGGTTGAGTATAGAGGGATAGTTCATGGAGTATATGAATTGCTGTGGCTAAGAAATTTGATGTGTGATTTAGGTTTCGAACTTAAAAATGTTATGTAGTTGTATTATGACAACAATGCAGTTATTGATATATCGCAGAATCTAGTACAACATGATCGTATTAAACATATGGAGGTTGATCGTCATTTTATAAAAGAAAAGTTAGATGCCAGCCTTGTTAGTTTTCCTTTCGTCTCCATTAAAGAGCAACTTACAAATATCCTCACAAAAAGAGTTTATAGAAAAGTGTTTTATGACTCACTAAGCAAGTTGGACATGTTCAATAACTATGCACCAACTTAAGGGTGGAGTGTTAGAATATATTAGGTTTCCTTATTATATATGTTTTCTTATTAATTACGCTTCTTTATTGTATTATATCTCTTATGCATAACCCTATAAATATGGCTCTCCTCAATCAATTTATTATTTTAATTCAATACAATTCATTCTTTCTCTAGAATGTTTGACTACCAGTAATCAATGGGGTTACTTGCTTTGTCTAAACCAGCATAAAGGGAGATCGACAGGATTGGGGTTCTCTGAATGACAAACTTTTTTCTATTGGTGGTGGCAATGAGCATGACTTTTTTCCGAGGTTGAAATGTTTGATCCACAGTGAAGGCAACAAGAGGTATGTAGATTACTTTTTCGCTTGTTTTTTTTTTTAATTTTTTAATACTTCTTGCACTGCTCATGCTTAAAAGACCATAGGATAGGGTTTATTAAATTAAAGAAAAAAAGTGGCCTGATTGATATAAGAAAATGCATACTTTTTTGTAAATTTGAATTTGAGTTGTTGCTGACTTGCCTCTTTTGTGGTTCCAGCGATGGCGCCGCTCCGCGTGGTGGTGGATATAATGGAATAAATTACTTGAGGTGGGAAAACATTTTTTCCCCTGCTACTCTCTTGTTTTTTGAATATGTTCTGGATTACTTATTCATGAGCAAGCTGGTTTTGTTTTGGGCCTCAATAAACATGATTGAGCTGTATGTATGTATGTATGTATGTATGTATGTATGTATGTATGTATGTATGTATGTATTAAGTATATTATTTATGCATATGCATGTGCATTTGTATGCTAGCAGGACATATACATCAAGTACAATACAATCATAAAGTAATCGTTTATATTTTCAAGTAGATGATCAAAAAAAAAATATTTTTCAAGTCAGGTGTAGCCCTTTAGTTATAGGTAATAATTTTTTTATTTTTTTTCAAAACGGGGCCAATGGGCCCAGACTAAGCATAAGTTTCATTCAAACTAACCTCCATGACAAGGGTGGAATTATATCAGTCCATTAATAAACAATATAGTTTTTAGGAACATAATTAACATTAAACTGTCAAATCTTAGCACTAAGTCGTTTACATTTATATTATAAGACATTTTGTTAATATTTTTTTTATTATATTTTTCAACTCAATCAATGGTTTAGATTTATTTATGACTATGTATTACTCGTGCCGAACGGTACGGTGAAATGTTTAAAAACAGACAATTTTTTTAATAATTGACGATAAAAAGCTGACAGTTAAAAAAAGATTGTTACTCTTAAAGATAAACAATTATTTACAAATAATAAGATCGGTATCATAGTCTAAATGGTATAAAATGGTAATTCAAATAGGTAGCTAAGGTTCCATCCCCGCTCCCTCTCTCTCCGAAAAGAACCACCTGGATGTTCCTTTAGCTTATACTTGAAAATAAGAATTTGTATTTTGAGGAAATTTTTTATTTTTTATTTGGAGTTTAATTTTGAAATTGCAAAACTTGTGATGCACCTAGTTAGTGTGTTATTGAAACCTTTTTATTTTTAATAGAATCAATGCCTTTAAAAAATAAAACTTTTAAATTTAGATCTCCCATAACAAAATTAGGATGAAAAATAAAGGAATTATTGTTCAAATGAATATTGATGGGGTTAAATACTAATTTTACCATTGACTTACAAAGATAATTCAACACTTTTACCTCCAGTAAAATCCCATTTTTACCTCCAGTAAAATCCCATTTTTACCTATGTGACCTAAGCATACACATCATCTATATTACATGTGACCTAAGCATACACATCATATACATTACATAAAAATTATCTTTTTGCCCTTCATTTTTACCTATAAATACCTCCTCATGCATCCATCCAAAGAGACGCCAAAAAAACATATCTTCTTTCTCTCTCAATATCCATCCATCTCTTCTAAGAGATATAAAGCCATTGGCAATATAAATACAAGCCAATTTTCGAGGGTCTTATACTCTCTCTTTTCATACCCCAAAAAATATCAATCCTTATACGCTATCTCTCCTACACAGTTTATTATTTATTCTGTTGAAATATTTGTAATCCTAATTCTATACTTATAAATAGAATTAAGGAAATTATAAAAAGAAAGAGAGAGATTGGTAACTTGTATTATCATCCAAATTGATTGCCTTTGAGCTAATACAAAGCAAGCACACACAAAAGGAGAACGTACTGTCGGACTAGCATAAGCGCTACCGGGGGAATCTACCTTAATAAAAAATGTCTCGTGTTCATATTCATTTTTAGTCAATTTATGTCAGTACTGTTCACATATACGGTGGTACTGTTCACAGTCATTGTTCATATAAACGGTAGTACTGTTCACAATCACTGTTCACATATACGGTGGTACTGTTCACAATCACTGTTCACAGTTACAATCCGTTATTAAACCTCTAATCCACCATTATTCATTGATTGATCGGTCGTTAACTATTTGTTCTAGATTTTGACACCATCAAATATCAATCCCAATTGTGGTATAATTCTTTCCTTTAATTTAAAACTAAAATTAATTTCTTTTTATCTTTTTTTTAAAAATAAATTGCAAATTATTTTTGTAAATAATGTTAATACTAATGGTACCAAAGATTTACAAATAAGAGCAACAATTTACTAATAAGAAAGTTTGAAAAAACGAATTAAACATATGTCAAACATATTGCAAACTAAAAAAGAATCTCACAAATATAATTATAGTAAGAAATTTCTCATTATTTTCTCTCTCACATTATTTCTTTTTTGTTCTTGTCACTTTCTCTTTTGAAATGGTTAACGAATAAAACACACACACACACACAGGTTCAGAGACTCAACACGTTCCTTACTAAAACCGGTAATTTTAGTAAGGCACGAAATCGGATATAAACCCACACACACACTCATCCACAATCGATGTGGGATCCCGAAGGACCAATCCACGATCCACATCCGCATTGGGCCACACCCGAGGAAGACACACACACCGCACCCCGTGGGGTTTCAATAAGGAACGTGTTGGGTCTCTGAACATATATGCATGTGTGCGCGTTTGTTCATTAACCATTTGTCACTTTCTCTTAAACCAACTAATATTCAATCCCACTCTTCACTCTACTTTTTTTACTTTCACCATCAATCCATCCTCCACCGGATCCTCCCCTTCTCTTTCTATCTTTTTCCATCACACAAAACACCAAGCCATTTAGAGAAGAGAGCTAAGTATAAAAGGAGAATTAAAACTAAATTCCAAAATGCATTAGGTAACTCTTCAAGAGAGAGACACATCAAATTAGTTTGAATTGGGACTCTTCCATCACACGATACTAAACTCCATGTGGTTTGTCGGATTAATTGGTTGCTCCACTAAAACACCAATCATAATGCATCTCGACCCATATATGTGGAAATAATAACTTGAACATACATCAATAAAATTCATATACATGTGAATTGTGAATAGAAAGACATCAACAAATTCCAATAACAATCCCTAAAAGGCATGGAAAAATAAATAAAAATATATATATTGAAACCCGCATACATACAATTTTTTGGGAGGAGTAGTTCTTTTGGCGCAAAATGCATAAGAGGACAAATGAGGGGCTTAGTGGGTGTTTAGAAAAAGAGAGAATAAAAGAGATAGAAGATTTAGTTTGAGAGAGAGAGAGTGTGGGGGGGCGACAATTTAGAGAATAATTTTCTTGGGCAAATAATAGAAGGAGAGAGTGTATACTTCTGAAAAAATAAAAAAAAAAATTCAAATTTGAATTTCAAATCTCCTACGCCCCCAGGAGATAAAAGAAAGTTGAGAAAATAAATAAATTTGTATATAAATTGATTTGACATTTAATGATTTGACATTCTAAAAATATATCTAAGGGTTGAAATTATTTTTATTAATTATAAATAAATCTGAACCATTGATTGAGTTGAATTATTTAATAAAAAAAAAATATATTGACAAAGTATGTCTTATAATATAGAAATCATAAACCTTTATTAAATGGGCGTAAAACTTGCTATATATTAAACTGCTAATGTAAGTATATAATCTATGCTTTTTCTATCTAAAAGGGATGTTTAGCTACTATGACACGCGTTCCATGCTCGAACAAATGGTATAGAAAACAAGACTTGAATTTGACGTTTATGGCAGAAAAAAGAGATGTTGGTAAAAAATAATTGTGGAAAAATCTAAAATATGTAGGATTGAAATTTAAATGAAGTCTCAAAGTTGGGTGCAAGGGATTAGGTGCAAATTTAGTGAAGGGTCCTCGTAAATGAAAATTTACTACAGAATGGTACATAAATAATTCTATACCCTTTTTAAGATCTCAGTCTAAAATATTAATTCTCGATGGTAAAAGAATGATATGTTCTTAATTCCAACACGGATTTGGAGCAGCTCAACCCTTTCTTATACACATTTTTAACGATAAAAAGTCACGTCCCTTGCATTCTGCAGTTTCTAAATTTGCTTTGATCTTTTTAAATTACTCAAAACATCCAGGTCAGAAAAATAGAAAAGAAGTGGGGTTTATGTACCAACTCCAACCGAAACATCACTAGAAGTTGAAATTTCAGAAACTGTTAATCTAAGCAAACATGTTACTGTAGTTATCCTGGAAAAAAAAATGAACATATAGGATAGGGCTTACACATCCTCAACTTTCTAATTCATACACAAATTGTTCAGGATCTATAATCAATTTTAACTATTGAACATGTTCCCATGAACTATCACACGAAGATGGTAACCTTATTGCTCCTCCAACAAAGGTGATGAAAAATCTAGCGCTGAGAAAAGACTTTGATTTCACTGGATCCCATTACCACGGCAAGATGGCAAGACGGCAATGACAGGATAACCATAATCAATAGCTTCTGTAAATCAGAAAAAGTATATTCAAACAAACAATTAAGGAGATTCTTTGTATCCAAACCAGTTAACAAAAACCATAAAATAAAACTCCCACAATTGGATAAACATATTGATTTCATGTGAAGCAAACACTTCAGGTTAAAATTTACAATTTACAATGGGTTGAAAACAGTAATCCGAAAATTGAAAATGAACATCATACCTCCTTCGTCAACGAGGATCTTTAAGACTTCTCCAGAGACATTTGACTGCGCAATCATTTACACCCAAATAAGAAAAAAGAACCCAAACACACAGTATCAGAAACATTATAACTCAAGGCTGACCTTCATAGGAAGCTCGGTTCCAAGCTGGTCGACAAAACCTATCGTTTGCCCTTCTTCAATTAGATGACCCTATTTATTTCCAAAATACCAATTATGATGTTATGCAATTGGGTACTAGTCTAACAACAGAACCATGCCAATTCACAATTATAATTAGTTGATACAATATCAGTATACCTCCTCACTAGTAGCTCTCTCATATTTGTACAAAAACTCTCGTAACTTAAGATATCCAACATGCTCGTGTCTCTTTGCGTGAGCCGGATCATCCACCACAAGCGCGCATACTGCGCAAAGGGGATTGCTGACTGATTGTTGCTTCTGGAGTTTTTCATCAGCAATAGAAATCTGCAAATTGCTTGCATTTTAGGAAAACACTAATTTCAATATAATCAATGTCAATTATATTTTAGAAGATTCATCAATGACCGAGATCAAAACTAGCCCAAATAAAATGAAACTTTGTTCCTTGATTTTTTAATTGGGAGAAACGGGGCTTCAATTATATGTTGATTAATCACTCTACATATATTCACAAGGATAAGGAGAACCAGCCAAAAGATTGAGCTAGTCAGTTAAGAAGTTCTATATTCATGGCAAGTGAAGACAAATTTATACACCATACATATATATATATATATATAACTGAATAGGGAACATGATTTTTCTGCATCAATCTCTCCACATAGATATACATAAAAATCAATTTCATGTTCTAACTTTAAAAATAAAACGATTCCTCTGTGCATTTTGTTTAATATGAAAGTATTTCTAAAGTTGACTTAGAAGACTTTCTAAAACTCTACCTTTTTATGTATCTATTCTGTGGAGATGTATAATAGTACGTTGGATTAGTCAGCATGTGCTATTACAAGATAATAATTGTTGGACTTCTTTGAACTTCCATTGAGATTTTCTTTCTTCTATGATGTGGATATTGGAGGATCCTAGCTAGTAGAGCCTAGAATAACTGTGTCTTGGCACTTTCACACTAATTATTAGTTCTCCTTCTTCGTTTGTCAACTATCTCCTGTCCTGCTACTGCTTTCAAAACTCTTTAGTCATTTCCTTTCAAATTAAGAGTTCTTGTTTGACTTTTTCACTTGTTAAGAAAAACACTAATCAGTAATGAAGACTAATATACTTATAGCTGATAAAAGAAAAAAAGCTTGAATGAAAATTTACAGAAAAAGACAAGTACACATACTTCACTTTCATATTTCAACCACTGTTTTTGACTCACTTTTAGGAGAAACAAGTAAGAGGATATGTATAGAACAAAACCATACTCTCTTTTGAGGGTTCGAGGATAATACTTCCAAATTTACATCTCTATTTTTCAAATCTCCTCTCTATTTTCATTTTCTAATAGTCCAACTTCCACTATTATTTTTGTATTCAATTGCCTATGTAAAACTCAACTCACAAATGTTTCCCCACCCATCTGAGCCATTTTGCTGTCTAAAACACAATCTAGTACTAATCTCTCTATCACAAGCTATTACTATATATACATGTCTCTCTTGTTTGCTCTTATTTAGTACTAATCTCTCTATCACACTTTTAAAACAATAATCATGTATATGGAAATGCTCCCATAAGGGAATCCCTTACTTTAAGAACAATAAGGACCATCTGTTTCGAGAGATAAACGGACCAATTGTTTCTTCAAAATTAAGTGGAGATGATCTATTCATTATAGAGATCGTCTCCACAAAGTTCCATGAAAAATTAATTCATTTACCTCTCGAAAAAAGGGTCCTTATTGTTCTTAAAGTAAGGAATTCTCTTACAAGTTCGTTTTTGATCATCTATAGCTAATTTACACCTGCAGTCATTACGTTCTATGAGATTAAGAGTTAGATTACCTTTCCAAGCGGCTAAAGGGGAAAAGACGATATAATACTTTTAAAACTTAAACCAAAAAGTGGCAGTAAAGTAATGTATTTACATTACTTTGACTAAGCTTCACCCTGGTTTTAAGTGATCCTCAACATTATCTGATGACCCTCCCCTTATTGTCTTTGCACAATACAAAAGAAAAAAACACCTGATTTTTCAACTTGTTACAAAAATCAATTATTTTTATTACCATTTTCCATCTTGTTATCAAATGGGGCCCTAATTTTTATTTTTACTTTGGAAAGAAAAAGAATGAGCAAGATATGTTAGAATATGTCTAAAACGTACCAGCTTCTCGCACTGTCATGCCAATTCGTCTTTAAACTTCGGAGCATATTCACTGTATCTGGGAGACTGCCTAAAGCTAAAGAAAGGGGGAAAAAAAGAAGAAGAAGTTTGAGCACGAATGTTTTCCGTGAAAGGACAAATAGTGTTGTGTACAAACATGTGAAAAAACAAATGGAGTTAAAGTCTTAAATCATATTCCCTCCATCTTGAAACAATAGTCCGATTTTGACTTTTTGGTACTTTTTAAGTAAACAACTACTTTCAATCAATTCAATTGGCAAGAATATAACTCATCTAATGTTGAGATGTAAATTGATTATGTCTCTAAAAAGGAATGGGACCTCTAATTTGATTCGGAGTATCTGTTTTAGACAGAGGGAGTAGTACTTACTTTGCACTTTGTCCCATATAAATCAAACAACTAACCTTCGTTGTAGCGCAAAATTGTGAACCTTCGAGCATTCTCCTGCTGTGAAACAGAAAAATAAGAAAACAAGGGTCAGTATGCACAAGACAAACCACTAATTGTAGTGCTAAAATTTTTTGACCGAAAATCAACTAGCAACAGATTTTTACTGAACTGGACAGTCGGACACAAAAAAATTAAAAATAAAAAGCAGAACCAACTGAACCAAATAATTTTGGTTACCAAAAAGTCGGTGACCGAAAAGATCAGTTACAGGTCACAGTTATTCATTCCATAAAACCGGAAACCGATAATTTTTTTAAAAAAGAAATAATACACATCCCCTTCGTCTTTTACAGGTTTGCAACTGTGCAAATTTCTCGCTTTCTCCACCCTCCAATTCTCTCTAGGTTTGCACTTCCAACTGTGCCAATTTTTAGTTTTTACCAATTTTGCTATGTTATATTGTCGTTTTATGTTCTACTCTAAGGTTCACATTTTTAGTTTTTACCCGTTTTTGCCATGTGATTTGCACCTCCCCCGTCTCTTTTTATGTTAAATTTAGTTTCTGTTAATGTTGAATTGAACTGTTGTATATAATGGTCGTTTGTTCCTGCTGTATATGAGATCATACTGCTGCTGTATATACATAGTTACATACGTACATGAAAGGGGGGTTGAATCAATTGCACGTATTTTGCTGCATTTTAGTCCCTATTGCTGGTGAATTGTGACTGTTTTGGGATTGTTTTAAGGCCATTTTTTGCTACAAATTTCAGGGGCTACTTCGCTGTGTTTTAATGCTTATCTAGGGGGTTTTGTTCACTGTGTGATTCTTTTGAGTGCTAATTGGCTGAACAGGGGTAGTTGTTTGTTTTAGGTGCTCAATCTGGTCTGAAACGGTGAGTATTTGTGTTCCATTTGGACTGAATCTGCTCTATTTTTTTGGTAATTGACCTGTGTTTGGGCTGTGCTGATACTACAGGTAGAATTTTCTATTACACTGAAAAATAACCAAACTGACCCATTTTTGGGTAACCAAAAAATCCGGTTAACGGAATTTAATTTGGTTCAGTAACGGTTATAGTTTTGGACAAACCAAAATTCTCGGTTCGGTTTTCAGTTATACAGAACCGTAACTAATTGATCTACTGGCACAAATGCTATAAGATAATAAACAATTTAATGAAATTCACTCACCTACACGCACAGATGTGCTTTGAAATAGTTGGGCAGGACACGGTCCCACAAGAAAGTTACGACATACACCGTGATCTTCCCAAGTGATAGTGTCACGATCAATCCATCCACGCCGTTTTCCTAAATTCAAGACAGACAGACATTGTCATATAATAAATTGCAGGTTTGGACCTAATAGAAAAGAACGAAGAAAAGAAGAGAAATTACCAATTCCAGGAAACCAATCGTAGCCAGGAAAATCCTCTGCAGCGTCATCGTACAAATCCGATTCGAAAATTCCTTCTATTGTATAAAAGCATAAATTGACAATTTAAATATTAAAACCTATAAAAAAAAAGGGAAAAAAAAAAAAGAACAGTATATAAACCAGGACTTTCTTGGTAAAAGATTAGTACCATAGGGAGGGGGCAAGTAAGATGGCCGACGAAGCTTTGTCTCGGGCCTTTCTGGGGATATCGAGGTCCTTGCAAGCTCTATCCTATTTCTTCGTTCGACGGCTTCTGATTCCTCTTCTTGACTAAAGTAGGATATATATACTCTTTCGTCATCAACTTCTTCTTTCTTTTCTTCCGACTGCACCAATTTCTTCGGAGGTTGTTTGCATTTAACAGAAAAGGATAGTGGTGATTTTTTATAGTTATGGCTCCTTATTGATTTTCTGCTTAAGAGAATTAGAATTAAGAAGACGAGGAGATAAAAGAATTAGAGAGAAGAAGAAGATAATTCGAATTTAGAGAGAGGGAAATCTATTTCATTGCAAATAGCAGAGTTACAATCGAGAATATATACGAAGAGAGAGATACGCTGTGAACCAATCAGCAGCCAGCACTACTAACAACTTCACCACGCGAACGACGTCACTTATCCCATAAAACGACACACGACGTTAATAAAGAAAAGGACAAAACTAAAAATAGAAAATAACAAAATTAGAACATCTCTAATAATAATGTAAAAATTAAAGTATGAATCATATGTGTTAATCAACTTTTATACATAATATGAAACTCAGAAAAAAATTCTTCAATAGTACTTCTGTAACTTGTTGTGTAAATTTTGAAATAATCAATAAAATATCAACCTTTGTTAGACGTTATTTTATACAATTATATATTTTTTTTTCTTTAAATTTTTTTAAACATAATCTCATAGTCATAGTCGATATAACTCTTGATGTGTAGATTTTAAATATATAATTTTTATTAAAATATAAATTTTGAATTAAAATGAATTACATTTTAAAGTTTTAGTAAAAAAAATAGAAAAATAAAAAGTTGACGTAACAGTGTAAAGTGAAAGTGTATTTTATACATTCAATTTACACAAAACTCATTTTTAAAAGACAACAAAATTTTTTACAAGTTTTATAGATTTTACACAAAATATAAATATATAAGATTATTGGAGAAGCTCATCGAAATTAACACAAAACCCTATTCCAAATCTTGACAATGCCCCTTTCTTCAAGGATGGAAGTGTGGAAAACGAAGGAAGAGGAACCATAGTCTTCCCAAGTGGCTTAAGTTAGTAGCATGTTCTCCCACTGCACCAAGAGCTGAACTGTTGCTTGGTTGTTGTTTTTTTACCATGCAGCGATTTAAAATTGCGGCTAGCTATACTATGAATCGACCAATATCATCGACGGGGATAAGTGAATAAGATGAGTGACCTGATCCCCCACCTTGTTTTTGAGCAAGGAGATATGGAAAATGCTATGTCCGAATGTAAATTGAGTTTTCCCTATTAGACCAATTCTCTCAATCACCTTATATGGGCTATAGAATTTAGGTGCGAATTTCAGGTTCCTCCTCATAGCGAGAGATGACTGTCGATATGGTTGCAACCGAAGAAACACCCAGTTCCCCACATTGAATTCTTGCTCAGACCTATTTTTATCTGAGAAGAATTTTCATCCTTTATTGAGAAAGCATCAAGCCATCTTTAATTAGCTGGAGTTACTTTCTTTTATCCTGTAAAAATTAATTGACCTCCAGTTCACTAGTTCTGGCCACTTGTGGAATACCCAACTGAGGTAGCTTATAGCTATACAAAGCTTAAAATGGAGTCAATTGCAAAGAAGTATGAAAGCTAGGGTTATACCACCATTCGGCCATTAACAGCCATTTCATCCATTGCTTAGGTTGATCTGCAGTCATTCACCTTAAATAATTCTCTAAGCATTGGTCCAGTCTCTCAGTCCGACCACTAGTCTGAGGGTGATAAGAAGTTGAGTGTGCTAGTTTTCTACCCACCAATTTGAACTGTTTGCTCCAAAAGAACTAAAAAATATGGCATCTTTGTCATTTACGATAGTGTTTGGCAACCCATGTAACTGATAGATTTGGTCAAAAAAATGAATAGCAATGGTGTTGGCAGTGTACGGATGACTGATAGCAATGAAGTGGCCATATTTTGTAAACCTGTCAATCACCACCAGAACAGTACTTTTACGATTATAAATGGGCAGACCTTCAACAAAGTCCATGAAAATGTCAGACCAAGAAAGGTCAAGTACAGGTAAGGGTAGAAGAAGACTAGGATAGGCACGTATTCAAATTCACTACTTTGACAAGTGATACAAGATTTGACAGCTTCCACCACATCGTTTTGAAGTGAAGGCCAAAAGAAAAATTGATCATTCTCTTTATAGTCCCCCCTCTTACCAGAGGGCCCACCAATTCTGTTGTGACGTAATTCAGAAATAATTTTGTTTCACAAGTCACCATTTGCCCCAATATACAGTTTGACTTTATACTTTAACATCCCATTATGATAGGTGTAATCCCCTGCATCTACTGAACCAGCACTTAGTTTTGCAATCAACTGTTGTATTAACACATCCCCTTCCCAGCTTTCTTGGATTTCAGAAGTCCGAGAAGTTTGCAAAATAGATAGTGCTGCATTGGTGGCCCCTTCCTCAAATTGCATAGAGAGAACATCAACAACCTTATTGTCTACATCTTTCGTGTAAGTAATGACATAGTAAAAACCCCATGAGTCTAGTACGCCATTTTTGTTGCAAAAGTGTTGTCACTCTCTGTTCTAGCAAGAACTTGAGGGATTGATTATCAATTTTAATAACAAAATGATTAAAAAGCAAATAGGTTCTCCACTTGTCCACTGCATAGACTAGGGCCCAAAGTTCCTTCTCATATGTAGAGAATCCTACCTTTCTAAGTGGCAGTGCCTTATTGAGAAAGGCAATTGGCATATTGAATTGCATTAAAACTGCTCCAATTCCAGTTTGACTGGCATATATTTTAAAAATAAACGGCTTAGTGAAATTAGGAAAAGCTAGCACTATAGTCTTACTAATAACTGCTTTAAGGCTTTCAAATGCTGCTATAGCTTCATGTTGCCACTGGAATTGGTTTCGTTTCAGCATATTAGTAAACGGTTGAGCAATTTCAAGCCTTTAATAAATTTTCGATAATAACTTGTGAGACCCAAAAAATTCTCAATGATTTAATGTTTTTAGGTTGGGGCCAATTAATCATAACCTTTATTTTGGAACTGTATGCTGATACACTACTTTTGATAGTTATGTGGCCCAAGTACTCGATCTGATGTTGGCCTAAAGAGCATTTTAGAGTTTGGCATATAGCTGATGATGTTTGTTGGTGCTAAAAACTATAAAGGGTATTTATTAACAGCAGCAGTAGTAGCAGTAAGGAGAGTGAGAATGAGAAAAAGAAAAAGGAGGAGGAGGAGGAGCAGAAGGAGGCAGAAGGAGCAGGAGCAGGAGAAAGAGGAGGAGGAGAGGAGAAGGAGAAGGTGAAGAAGGAAAATAAAAATGAGGAGAGTAGGAGTAGTAGTAGTAGTAGTAGTAGTAGTAGCAGTAGTAAGGAAAGTGAGAATGAGAAAAAGAAAAATAAGGAGGGCAGCAGCAGCAGCAGAAGGAGCAGGAGCAGGAGAAAGAGGAAGAGGAGAGGAGAAGGAGAAGGAGAAGGAAAATAAAAATGAGGAGAAGGAGAAGTAGTAGTAGTAGTAGTAGTAGGGAAAGTGAGAATGAGAAAAAGAAAAAGAAAAAGAAGGAGGGCAGCAGCAGCAAGGAGAATGAGAATGAGAAAAAGAAAAATGAGCAGGAGCAGGAGAAAGAGGAGGAGGAGAAGGAGAAGTTGAAGAAGGAAGAAGAAAAATGAGGAGAAGAAGAAGAAGAAGAAGAATGAAAAGAAAGAGGAGAATGAGAAGAAGAAGAAGACAAAGATGAGGAAGATTGAGGAGGATGTGGAGGAGGATGAAGAAGAACAAGGAGGAGAATAATAATAATAATAATATGATGATGATGATGATGATGATGATGATGATGATGATGAGGATGAGGAGGAGGAGGAGGAAGGGAAGAAGAAGAAGAAGAGGTGAAGAGGAGGAGGAGGAGTTGAAGGAGAAAAAGAAGAGGAGGTGAAGGAGAAGGATAAGAAAAAGGAGAAAGGGACTAAAAGGGACTAAGCAGAAGACGTAGAAGAATGAGGAAAAAAATGAGGACAAGAATGAGCAGAAAAAGATGGTAAAGGAGGAGGAGGGTAGTGATTAAGTAAATGTTAGTTAATGTGTTTTGTAAAAGGGTGGTGGGTGGCATGTTTGTGACAAAAAAGTTAAAAATAAAAAGGCGTGTGACATTGAAAGTGTTAGTGTCAAAAAATTGGGGGTGCAAAAATCTGCCCCCAAGATCGCTGTTGCTGGGCCTCTAGTTTTCTAGTTTATTGCGTGCGTTCCTAGGAGTGTTTTCGGTTTCAGTCGGGATAGAAACTAAGGTACCCCAAACTCAAACCAAATATAAAAATTATGTTTCAGTTCGGTTCGGTTCGGTTTCTAAATCTTCGAAATCCAAACTCAAACCAAACTTTTCGGTTCGGTTTTATTCGGTTTTGACATATGTTTTTTTTTTAAATCAATTTAACATAAAAATGTAATACTAATAGTATTGTAAGAATGATTCATATTTAAATTAAAGTCATGACTTTTTAGAAACAATGAACAACATATAAATACCATGTTTTCTATTTAATTAGAATTTTATTTGTACATTATAAGAATGAAACACATTAAATAAAATGATGAATTATCTTTTTATCATGTATGTGATAAAAAAATCTTAGCATTGTTTAGTTAATTAAATAATAAGGGCACGCGTAAATGACTATTTTTTTAAAGATTATCATAATATGCAATTAGTAAGAAATATATTCTTATAAAATGTCATCTTTTTTGTATTATAATATAATTAACGTGTGCCCTTAGAGTATATATTAACATTTTTTTTATTATACATAATTCGGTTCGGTTCAGTTTAGTTCAGTTTTAGACTAGCTTGCCCCAAACCCGAACCAAACTTTTTGGTTTCGGTTCGGTTTTCTTATTTTCGGTTTCGGTTTTTTTTTTATTCAGAGTTTTACGGATCGGTTTGGTTAGTTCGGTTGGTTTTCGGATTGACTTTAACACCCTTAATGGGTTGTTTTAGACATATATCTTTATAGATACACTAGGTAAGGTGCAGGAAAGTTTTTAAATTGTAGAGCTTTCGTTCAAGTTGGTTCTGGGTAGGGGTGGCATTTTCAAACCGAAAACCAACCGACCGACCATATTTTGGTTGGTAACCTACCACTCGGTTACCGACCTATCTCAGTAGTGGTTGATGTTTACAATATGCATGTTATCGGTTTTTACCGATCGACCGACTAAAAATAAATTACAGCCGTTTTTAGTAATAGTCTTAGAGTTGGGGGTTTAAAATTATAAATAACTAAATATTAATCTCTTATTCTCTTTATTCTCTTTATTCTCACTCTCAGCTCTTTCCTCTCACTGTCAACTCTCAGTTTCTCTCACCCTCACTCCCTCCGACACTCGTCACTCTCTCTCTCTCAGTTGGAGAAACTTTCTCCCTCAATCCCACACTCCGGCAACTCCACCGTTCCACACTTCCACTCCCGCCCTCCCATAGTCCCACAGTCCAAGCCCAAGGCCCTGCCCCTCTCACTCATCGCCGTATAAGTTCTCTCTAGCTCTTCTCCTTTTTTTCATAAGTTTTCAATTTTCTTTATCTCTCATCATTAGTCTTTGTTATTTACTTGTTTTACACTTTCACATAGGGCTTTATCTATTGCTCATTTAGGGTTTAAAATTTCAAATTAGGGGTTTCTCTATTGCTCATGAACTGTTTGATAATATACTTGTGTGAAGGTTGATTTGGTGAGCTCTTGATCTCTTGTTCAATTTTTGCTGCACAATTCACTGCTGCTGCTATTTGTTGACTTTGTTCATTGCTTCATTTAGTCAGTTTTTACCGTATTATTACCTAACCGACAGACCAAATCAGTAAAACCAATGGTCGATTTACCGACCTTATCAGTTCGGAAGCGGTTTCATATATGCATATACCGACATTGGTCGGTTCGGTATAAAACCAACCATTTCGGTTCGATAACTAGCCCTAGTTCTGGGTACCACTGATTTTCTAAGTTTCTCTTTGTATTTATAATGTAATATAATAATATTTGGTTAGGGCTTCGAATCCCCCGTGACCAATTTGTTTTTAAGTCTCTTTCTAATTAGTTGAGGTTTGAAAATTTAATATATATTTACTCATTATAAATATTTATATTAGTGGGATTTTATATTTTTTGTTTATATTTTTAGGTGGTAATATAATTAAGGTTTGTGTTATTTCTATCTTTTTTGTTGCAAATATTTTGATATGCATATATGTTTGATTGGATCTAACAAGGAATTTTCTCCACCAAAACATTAAAAAATGTTTCTAATGAGAATCACTTTACCATAGGTTTTAGCAAATAAACCTAATTTAGATTTATTAGTACCTCCCCAACAGGGGCGACTATAATTGTTTTGTTAAGATTATAGAGAAGAGAAAAATATTATTGAATAGATTGTATTAAATTGATTATATTGAATTAATTGAATTACATAAAAGGAGGGCTTTATTTATAAAGTGAAATAACTAAACCAACCAGGAAAAGGAAACTAATATAATTTCACAAGGAAAATGAAACTAATCTAATTTAACAAGGAAAAGGAAAAGGAAATAACTAAATAAATAATAAGAAATAATAAAATATAATCTAACCCCCCCCCCCCCTTCAAACTCAAGAATGCTTGGAAAGCGTTCTGAGTTTGGAAAAGGACAAGCCGGGTAGACAAACTACCATGTAGGCAAACGAGGCGGGAGAGCCGATGAGGATGACTGAGTCTTCAAGAATTTCGACAAGAAAAAATGGAATATAAAACTGAAAAACTGGAACAGAAAAATCTTAGAAAATTTTGAAAAACTGGAACAGGAATAGAAAACTGAAACAAGAATAAAAAATTTGGTCTGAGTATAAAAACTAGAATAAAAAATCTAGGTAGAAAATCTGAGAAAAGAAAAACTGGATCGTGTGAATAAAAGAAAAAATTGGATTGTCTGAGTAAAAAACTAAAATCTGAGTAAAAACTGGAATTTGAGTTAAAAAAAAAAACTTAGTAGAACTGGAAAAACTGGATCTGAATACGAATAGAATATAAATATTTGGGTTTACTGAGAGAGGAGATTAACGGTATCTTTGGATTTGAAATTGGAATATTGAAATTTAGACAGTGTGCGGTGCGGCTAATGGATTTTAGATGAGTATGCATCGTTTAGGTTTGGTTGGATTTTAGACAAGATTGATTAACAACAATGGTGTTTGGGTTACGACGATGGTCAGTGTGCGATGTGGCTAATGGATTTTAGATGAGTATGCATCGTTTAGGTTTGGTTGGAATTTCTGACAAGATTGATTAACAACAATGGTGTTTGGGTTACGACGATGGTCAGTGTGCGGTGTGGCTAATGGATTTTGGATGAGCGGGCATCGTTTAGGTTTGGTTGGATTTCTGACAAGATTGATTAATAGCAATGGTTTTGGGCTACAACAATGGTGAGTGACAAGTAGAGGGCTAGATGATGTAATGCGTGACAGCGGAGTTTGCAGGTCCGGCGGACGACGATATACATCGCTCGCCGGTGAACAAAAAAGCGTGAGAATCTTACACCTCTAATACCATATTAAGATTATAGAGAAGAGAAAAATATTATTGAATAGATTGTATTAAATTGATTGTATTGAATTGAATTAATTGAATTACATAAAAGGAGTGCTCTATTTATAGAACGAAATAACTAAATCAACAAGGAAAATAAAACTAATATAATCCAACAAAGAAAATGAAACTAATCTAATTTAATAAGAAAAAGGAAATAATTAAATAAAAAATAAGAAAATATAATTTAACATAATTTATCTCTTTCAAAACTTGGATGCCTTGAGGCTGATTTTGGAAAGTTTTACCATAAGCAACAAAATTTAGTAAATCTTCCGGACGATGTTAGTGACAAAATCTTTTTCAAAAAAGTATAATTGATAAGTTACATAAGCAATATATTACTTTTCGATTGGAGCCCCTCAAAACTCAGGCTAGCTCTAACTAGCAACCTGGAAAAACTGTTTACTCTTAGCATTGAACTGGTAACTCAAATTGCCAGTTGAACCAACTTAATCAATGGAAATTATTCTTAACCATAACTCAGGCCAGCCTTTTACTCTTTCTGTAACTCTCGTTTGTTGTTGCCATACATAGCATCTCCATATTCGCCAATGGTATGTGTATATGCTACTTGGGTATATTTGTGTATATATATATACTAAGATCTTGTTTGATTCGGGTATTAAAAAGTGAGATGGAATTGTTAATACCACTTTTTTTATAATATCTTGTTTGATTCGCACAAATGTGCTGGGATTACTAATACCGGGACTAACTTAATACCACTCTTTGTGGTATAATTTAATACCAAGGGTGTGGTACTGTTTATCCGGGATTAAAAAAAAGGGAACCATATATTTTCAAAAATGTCACTACTACTATATTATTATTATTATTATTATTATTATTATTATTATTATTATTTATTATTATTATATTTTAATTTTTATTTTTATTTGTTTCAATTTTTTTTTTTCATTTTTTTTGTTATTCCAAAATATAATCACATATACGAGTTACATGAGTTACAGAACCAACTATGGTATTAACATAAGCATGGGATATCCCAGTATTAATACTGCATGAATCAAATATGATATTGGTATTAAATTAATACTAGAATTAATAGCCCAGTATTATTAATACTGTTATTATTAATCTCACTAACCCTAATACCTGAATCAAACGAGGCCTAATAATATCTGTATATATGATACATTTGTCTATATATAAAAACTAGATATGCTTATGTCTATGACGCTACTTAATTGAAATTTTACCAGATTTTTGTTGTGACATTTTCATCATTTACATTCCTATTCACATTTTCAATATCAACATTTGCATTCTCATCTAAAATATTCACATATTCATCATTCACAACCATATCCACATTCACATTACTCATTTGAAAGTGAAGGAGTAGGGCATACTATCCATGGAACAATAGATTGTATAACCAATGAATTTTTCTCTTTTTCCCGAAATACTTGCCCGACAGTAAAACTAATCAAAGAAAAAATTAACAATCAATCTGGATAAATACACCTAATATTATACAAGCAAAATAAATAATAATATTGGCAAAACTAGCAACTAGTTACTAGATTTGAACCAACAAACAATATTATGCTAATCAAGAAATATGGCATCAATATCATACTAATTGCTAAATAATTAAAAATCATCTTTTGTTTTGAAAGAGCATCTGAACACTCGTGAATTGTGCGAAAATTTGATATGCATGCCCCCTCAACTTTATTTCCTTACAGCCACACTTAAGTTGCCCAACCTTGACCCACACCACATAACATTATAATTATATTATATGGTATTATAAGAGTAGTTAAAGAAAAATTATTATATTAATGTCAAATCAAGACAAATGGGTTAAATTTATGTGAATTTGAACCCAACCCCAAACTTAAGCCGGAGTTTTGTCATGGAACTCATACCTGACTTAATATTTTGCGACTCAACAGAAAGATTCTAGTATGTAGAATATCTATAGTAAAATTAATGTGCATGAGCTGATGATTAAAAAAATTGACCCAAATAGTAGTGTAAGTTTTGTTTTGAAAAACTTATACCCGCATATTTTATTACATATATAAGTGAACTTGATCTGTCTCACATCACATCGACCCATCCGAAGCATTGTGATTTTATTATGGGTGGCGCTATTACCACCCTCCAAACCTTTCTGTAACACTCCTTTAATAAAATGATTTTTTTTCCTATTGTGACACACCACCCTTTTTTATTTATTCCAATCATTAATAATTATTAACAATTAAAACTAAGTTTACTAGTTGCCTGTTAACCAAGAGTTTCAATTAATTTGCAAGGGAGATGAGATTATGTGCAAAATGCATCGAATAAGCCTTCCATGAGAGAATTCTGACAGAGTAATAAACAAAATCAAAAACAAAAGAGAGATAGAAAAGGAACAGAAAAGTAGAGCAAATCTAGAGAGAGAAAGTGAAGTTAGATTTATTATGATTTTCTCCTCTGGTGAACGTAAATTTAAGACATAAATTCCGGTGAATTAAGTAATAGCTTAAGAGATTCACCAGGTTCGATAGCTCCGAACTTCTTTAGATCTATTAATTCATGCTGTAATTAATACCCATTTTAATTTAAAGACAAAACCATATTCGGCTTAACGTAACCGAGTATTGTGCAAGAGCTCGGTTCTGCATAGCCGAGCAAATTTTCATGGGTGTTCTTAAAGATAAATATTTGCTCAGTGGTGTAAGCTCATAGAAGATGACTTTATTCGGTCTTAAAGGGTCGAGTTTGGCTAAATCATTCGGTTGGTATCAACCGAGCAAGCATTGTTCCTTGAAAATCTCACTGGTCTAAAAGAAAACAAGTTAAATTCGGTTATTCAAAGCCGAGCAATTGTGCAACACTCGTTTCTATGAAACCGAGGCAGGGACATGGATTCGGTTAATCAGAGCCGAGGGGAGATTCGTAATTCAAAAAAAAGTATAGTGATGGACTGAGCTTCATACCACCGAGTGCTTCATATTAACCCGGTTACGTTAAGCGGAGCAAGCATTCAATAGTGATAAAAATATCTTACTTAGATTCTTGGCTGGATTTGGAACTGTGGTGGATGAAGATAATGGGAAAGAAAACAAAATAAAGGATGAGAGAAGAAATGGAGGAAGAATAATGGATCGATGCAGAAGAAATGGAGGAAGACAGAGATTGAGGATTGTCGTAAAGGAGCTAAGTTGTTGTTGTTGTTGTTATTATTATTATTATTATTATTATTATTAAGTGGGGTGGGTGCTCATTAGATATTAGGGGCTGGAACGAAGAAAAGCAATGTACTAAAAGAGTGTTATAGAGAGCGGGAGTGTTACAGAATAATCAGGGGTGTGGCAATATATAGCGCCACCCTTTTATTATAGGACATTTAAAGAAAAATTATTATATAGCTGTACAGGATAAACAACACTGGGAAAGGCACTACACAACTTTATTTAATTAGTTCCACTTAGAGCATTTCTAACTCTTGTGTAAAATTTTTTTATATAAATTATGTGTCAAGAAATTTATTCACAAAACTTGAAATATAAAAAAGATATGCTCTAATTGTACATTTTTAAACTTTTGAATAAATTCTAAGTAAATCAATAAGATAATTATACATATTAGATATCAGTATATGCAATTTTTAATTATTTTTTCTTGAATTTTGATATACATAGTATTATAACAATAATTGATCTTGATTTGTTGATCTTGGTGAGTAAATTTTAGATATTTAATTTTTATTAAAATATATGATCACTATTAGAAGTTATTACATTTTAAAATTTTATAAAATAATTGAGAACAGAAAAGACTGACGTGGCAGTGTAAACTTGAAGTGTATTTTACACATTTATTTTACACGAAAACTAAATTTAAAAGACCGGTGGAGTTCAAAAAGTTTATAAGTTTTGTATATTTTACACAAAACCTAAACACTGTTCTTACATTCTAGAATAGCACTACACAAGCTAAAGTGCCTAATGCCCTGTGAAAGGCCATCATCCTACTTTGAGGAAAAATTAGAAAATGATCCAGCTACGGGGTTGCAACCCAGTACATCCATACATATTCATGTAATCATGTCAACATACTTTCTTTCACACGTTCTACAAAAAACACCTCCTAAACATAAATACGAAACCATATCAAATGAACAGATTAACTTGTAACGCTCACACGCACTACAAAAAACACCTACAAAAAACAACATACATATTCATGTAACGCTCACAATGCTTCCGAGCCTCTAATTCGCATAGGTTTGTGCTTTTGTGGTGATGTGAGAAAGGGACGTGAGAGCATCAAAGAGACACAGGGTCCATTTCTTTTTGCTTTCCTCTCTTCATACAAGGAAAAAAAGAACCTGAAACCATAAATCGAATATAAATGAGAAGAGATTAAAGTTACTAAATTGCTGGTCTAAATATTTATATCAATTCATATGACAACAAAGCTATATATTCAGGGTAGAACAATAAATCGATGACAAAAGGCAATAATGTTAATAATGCATTTGAACTTGATGTACCTGCCACGTAATAGCAGCAGAACATGTACTCATAATTCTTAGTCTTTATTTGCAAAACAGAAGGTTTACCTTAGAAGATATCCTCGCTGAGGTTGACCACTTACGAAGCTTTGCTTATGCCATCCCTTGTTATGTGAAAGATGCTGTCAAAGATATTAGGATGACCATAATGGAACCATAACCTGTGAAATAGGACAGAAATAACATAGAGAAATCATCATATGTACAATTGCATCTAGTAACAATCTTACCAACTTGAATAGTTTACTTCTACTCTGAAGGGGATAAGCATCAGTCATATTTACACAATGATGGATGGTTACAAATGTCATTTTTCAAAAGCAATTAAATTTGAGACAACAAGAGGGCACATTCACGTATTTTTATTAGCTTTTCAGGTTGTCCAACGTTTCTGCTCTCTCTTCTCATGAACATTTCTCCCAGGTTGTCCAACATTCTGTCCCACTAAGCAAAAATGGTCTTAATCCAATCTATAAGAGCATATGATTGTTAAAGTGGAGCATATTCCAATCTGTGTAACCTGATCTGTAATCCAAATAATTTGAACTTAATTAAGATAAATTAGCATCTGAGAATAATGGTGCTTTAGATCACCATGTAGCCATATATATTTAGGAATAAGATATCTCAGATTGGCTGGAATTTAAAACATCTTCAGACCGTCTTCAATCATCAGAGTTGGATAAGTAAAAACTCGTTTTAGGATTTGAATTTCTTAGTCTAAACTTTAATCTAGTCTAATGACTCATTTATCTAAACATGGCCGTAAGTAGGACACTTGCACCATTTCTTTGAAATTAGAATCACACTCTATTTTACTGGATTTCCTAAATCTCTCAAAGTGAAAGTGCAACCTAAAAGATTAGCTAGGTTAACAACACAGTATTCCACAGAAAGACTGATTAATAGATTGACGGGATTTTTAAGTATGAAATAAAAAAAGAACTGCTCCTTATTGGTGGCATGATAATGAAACATATTGGAAATGCCAATGTACCAATAGGCACTGGAAGGAATAAAATCTACTGGTTTTAAGTAAGAAACGTATAAACAAAAATTAACAAAGCAACAGAACTCAAATATACTCCCTCCATAACAAATTAGTCCGTGTTCGACTTTTACATTCTTATTTTTAAGGATACGCTAATTTCGAACATCATCAATTATAAAAGATAAAACTTACTAAAAAAAGATTAGTAGACTCTTAATTTGGGACATGAAGGCTCCGTTTTATAACAATATAGAAAATGATAAGAAAAACACTTTGTGTAAGAAGTTGAAAAATAAGTTGAGGCATGTGATGAGATGCTCTCCATCTCATACTCACTCTCATGAGTAGATGTCCTCCATTCTTCATTATTTTTTGTGGAAAATTTTTCTTCCTCAACCACTGAAGAAAAAATTTTCCCGGAAAAAGCCACAAAGTAAAAAGACAATCACCACATGTCTCAACTTATTTTCCAACTTCTCCCAAAAATCAACTTTTTTATTTTCCTTTTCCATGTTGTTATCAAATGGATCCAAAAACTACTATTAATAAAAAAATAAATTTAAGAAAGAAACAATATGTCATGGTAAATACATATTCTTGAGCATGCTGCTAGTTAAAACTATTAATAGAGCTTACACTCTGAAGTTGCAAGACTTTGCACCCCAATATAATTTTAATCTATAGAGCGTGAAGTTAGTCTGACAACGTCCTCAAATTCTAACCATTCAGCGCAAGAATCTTAAGGAACTTTGGAGTGCCTTCTTTATACATGATTTTCACATGCATAATTAGATTTTAAACTTGTCGACTAGCATTTTCCATAATAAAATAACTACGTATTAATGAACATGACTTTACCTGAACTCGCAAGGAAAAGAGAGTCAAAAGTTTCACGTGTTTTCACTGCCACAGCATTCCAAACTTCTGCAAAGATGGTAACTGACTAAGCATTACAAATGAAGTTCCCTAAGTGTCATAAATTGAAAAAAAATATATTGGAGGCAAAAGAAATGAAACTCCTGATTTGAGACGTCCCAAAAGAAAAGTGACTCTCAATTTAACAGGAGTGTATTGTTTGGGTCTGTAACTGATAATTTTACATACATGTTCGCTACGCACCCTTGAAATTAGAATGTACACTTGGAGCTTCACAGCTAGAAACTTCCTTTCTTCTGTTTTTCAAACCCAAAATCCAGGATTTGCTAGTCATTAGATGTAGAATATCCATTCATTAGAGAGAAGAAAATAGACAAGAAACGCCAATAGAAGAGAAAAATTAGCTGCCGTTAACAAATAGATAAAATCTTCAAATCTGATACCTAATATATTCTTTCACAAAAGCACTAAAAATATTAATTTCAAAACAATCCCAAAACATGAGAAGCCCTAAGCAAAGCTAATGTAAAAAGAGTTGAGAAAGAAAAATAAATCCGAACTCACCAACTACAACACCACCAATCTCATGAACCAAAATTTAATCTTTATACTCCCCCGTCAAACCATCTCAAAATGAAGACCCTTATTTTGAATCTTGCAATGTTTAGGGAAACACCTAATTAATGGTAAAGAACAAATCGTAGAAATAATAACATAACATACTTGTTCGCTTAGGACCTTAAGCTTGTTACAATCAGTAAACAATTGGTATTTACTTGATGCCTGCAGCCAAAAACCAAGTCCTTTGGAATATCAGAAAAACTGAGCAAACTTTTTCAATTTGTCGCAAATAAAATACAACACAGAGATTAATAATAAGCCTCAATCTCCCCATACTTCCTCTCCATCCATTATGCAATAGATTGGTAAGTCTTACCCTTAACGCTTTGAAAATTACAATAAAAGGAATTCTTAAACAGGGGCATGAACCTACCCTAAGCCTTAAGAACACGTGTTACTACCACTTGAGCAAATACCATTTGATTTGTTGCATATTTTGTTCTAAAAATCTACACACAATGTGAGAACATCCCGCATGTTACCGACTCTAGTGATAATAACATGTGTAGGTCCTGTAGGATAAAAAAATAATGAAGAAAACAAATGCCCCATTAAGATGGACTTCCATGAAAGCTGAATTCCTTGTTATTTTTGTATGTTATAGATACGTTGTGATTTCACATCTTAGACACAGACACAGACAAGAGTTTACTTAAACAACTGTCCTAGCAGCAGCGTTGGACCACTCTAAAACAATAATACCATCCCATTTGCCTCCATTCTACAAGAAGCCAAAAAGATTTGCTTCAAATATATAAAGAAACGTCACATCCTGTGATGCTTATGGCAAACATGATATGGTTTTAGTGTTCCAGTAATTGAAGTGGTCAGCTGCGAGCTTTCACATTTACTTTGACATTTCACGTGTGCCACTCAAGAGTGTTTATACACTATACAAGCGATAAAAATACAAGCAATCAAAAAATACTAGAGGAAAAACATCAAAACTTGAGTCAATCCTTCTGCGCATTTTAATAAAAAAGAGTGAAACCATAACATAGGTCGAGAACAAGTAAACAACACAATACTTTATAAGTCTTTGTTTTTATAAAAGGCAGATACATCATAGGATAGACCCAGTGCTCAAGCTAAAGGGGGAAGGGAAAGAGAGGGCTCAAACTTGGGATGGAGCACTTATTAAACGAACTCCCAAGTTTAATAATTTACAAGTCTTGTGTCAAAAATAAGTTTTTTGTACTCAAAGAAACTAAAATGTGATCTACAGAGAAAGCGCCAAAACATTGGACCAATCTGCTGGATCCCAAAACCTTGGCCGGGGGGAAGACCTGACCTCATTCTTCTTTATCCATCCAAATTTAATCCGGTTATGCCGTAGGCACCAATCTGGTTTCTTGGCATCCCCTGCTGCTGCCTCTGCTTCTTGAAATGTAGGAACAACCCAAATAGGTGGGGGGTTATGAGTAGCTGCCCAGCTATGAAAAAAATTATAACTTATGTGAAAACGTTCAATTGGGAGGCCACTTTGAAGGTTAAAACAGCCCATATCATTAGGCCCCTCAAGCCCTGAATGATGAGGGTAGGGCAATGAGAAGTAGATGCAACCAGGATGGCATCCGGGGAAATCGGCCGCCTTAACAGAGATAGAAGAAGACCTTTCGCCCAAAAACAACACTTGATCATCCCCGAGACTTTTCAGCTCAACCCAATATGGAATCGGGCTAGTACTCAAATTCACTTTGTAAGCTTTGAAATCGTAAGTGGAATATTGTTGCGTATAACGTAAAACCTGCAACAGATCTCCACTAGCTGTTTCTACTATATACCTATATTGACAAGGGGGTCCAGGCATCAGGCTGGGTGGAAAACGGTAGACTGCATTGGAGTAAGTGTCAATTATGAACACTTGACCATCATGGTGGAGAGCGTAAAAGGCAGCACAAGATTTAGAGTATATAACATCACAGAATCCACACAGCCGATTGTAGCGAACCCATCGTTTGTGTTGCATCTTGTCAGCACCGGGTCTAATAAAGGACCAGGGTTTTGCGTTCCCCAAAAATTACCATGACAACAAATTCATTTGGCTGAGAGGATGGGTCAGCAGATAATATAGCCTTCAAAAAAAGGGACTCTTTATACACAAGACCATCCTCGGTCAGCCTCATAATATCAGCTTTTGTAAGGCATACGACTGGTGGAAGTCGGATCTTAGCCCCAGAGAAGGGATTAAACAATGTAATTACGAGTTCAGTGTCAACGGATATCAGCCAACCGAAAGAGGAACCGATGAATTGCCTCCTGTACAGGAATGATTAGGTCAAAATCGAGAACCTTTTTGCTGGTGACTGAATAAAAGCGGGCCCTTTTCTCGTCATCCCACTGCGGTAGCATGAGCATAGGAAGTTGACGATCCAAAAATGTTTCGGCGGCACTGCTCCTTTTCTTCCTGTAATTGTTTCCGCGGTAATTCCGATCTTCGAGTGCAATTGAACGCCAAGCCTTGCAAACCGCGCCGAACCGGACATAGTCACTGAGCCCCACTAGCCGGTCCAGAATCTCATCGAAAACATTCTTCGGAAGGCATTCCCAGTCCCATTCCGAGTCCGATGAATCTGAATCCCTCGTCGTCTTGGTGGTCATTCTCATCTTCTTATTCTTCCTAGCTTGAGCCATCGCTCCGAATTTTTAAGGATCACAACAAAAAAATAAAAATAAAATTCAATGGCAACAGAACCAAAGCTAAGAGATTAACCAATCTAACGGTATTACTGATTAAAAATCAAAACCAAAACATCAATAAATTAATTAACTAATTGGTTACAAATCAAAATCGAAACAACAATTTAACGAAAGGGTCGGACTTTTCAGGGTCTAAAAGTAGAAAAATCGCTGCGCAAACCACAAAATAGAAGCCTTGGAACTGGGTAGTGAGCACTGAATGCACAAAAAAAAAATAACAATTGATATATAAAAGAGGTAAGAAGCAAAGAATTTTATAGACAGAAACCTCAATTGCTGCAAATCCTAGTGGAAGTGGATTGTCTAACACCATCCGCAAGTCACCGACAGACCTCTGCCCCAAGCTCCTTTTGTTGATTAGGATTTTGTTTTGTGTTCTATGGCTACTTTAGATTTAGAATACAAAACCGTGTGGATATAAGGATGTCCTGATTTGAATCGTTTCATCCGCCCCATAAATTGGGCCGTCTAGCCCCAAGTCAATCTGCTAAAATTTGGTGCAAATTTTAATTAGGTTTGATATGAGACCAATGTAAGTAAAATTTTAAATCTGAATAAGCCCATCCGTTTAAGTATATGAAAAAGTACCCTCAAATATTTCTGTAACACTCTTTTAAAATAAATACAAAAAATTATTATTGTCACATCACCACATTTTTTTTAACTAAAATAATCAATAATTATTAATTAATTAAGAGTGTTCTTAAATGCATTCACAAAATCAATCTTTTCATCCCAATAAGAACACTTTTTTCTTACTCCATTAAATCTTTAAAAAATCTTACATTTCACTACAGCAGTGTAGTGAGTTTATTAAAGCAATATAAGGACGATAAAATTTCGTTGCTAAAAGTAAAAATATTAAATAATATTAAATTTTTCATTAAGATAAAACATAATAAGTAAAATTTACATCATTCTTAATAAATCTTATTAAAAATTTCATCAAAATAGTACCTCCAAGATACAAAATGTTAATTGTCATAAATAAGTTTTAGTAATTATATGATATTTTATATAATCTTTTCTTAAATAGCTATTATTCATATTTCAAATTTATTTACAAATTTAATTTGTATCTTTATCAAATAAGTAAATATAATACTTAATTCACTACTCAAAAAATATTAAAAGATCAATTTGTTTTATGTAAATATATGTTACCTTTTGTGAAAAGGGAAAAAACGAATTGAAAAAATATAATAGTTTTCATAAAAATAAATCATTTATTAACATATTTTGTTGCTTTTGACTTCTCTGATATTTAATTTTTTGGAGATTCAAGAAAAAGATTTCCTTACAAAATATTAAAATGATAGAGATTTTCTCACCAAACAATTTCCTTTTTCAATATTTTTTACGAGTAATTTTAAAAAATTAAATATTGAAACAATAAAAACACAACATGCAATATATCTTTTTATATATAAATATTTATGACATATTAAAAACACAATAACACTACCTTTCTTTAACTTTAACATTAGATAACTTATCATGAGTCTTATTGAACTTTGCATACTTGCACAAATAAAAAGATTGAATAAATTAATAAAAAGATCATTAAAAATGTTATTGTGCCGTTGCAAGTAAAAATAAAAATCTAGTACTCTTTATAAAATTATGAGAGTACTTATTATAAGCATACATTTAAGAGATATATATAATTAAGTGAAAATAGTATATGCTTGTTTGTTGGAAAGAATGAAATTTTTTAATTAAATTTTATTTTTTAAAACTTTAAATGGATGAGAAAATAAATTAGTGACGATTTTTTCAATGTATAGAAAACGGGGTGAGAAGAAAAAAATTTACGCTATTTTTAAGATTAAAATTAACGTAACTTTGACTTTTTGTGGATTAAGAAGACGGATTATGTGGGTGCATTTAAAAACACCCTTAATTAATTACTCTCATCATCAATATCATTATCTCTCTCTAAAATTCATCCTGAACAACATTTCCAAAATTCCCATTACAACACATCTCCGTCGTTTTTAAGAAAAGAAAAAAAAACACATTTAAATATTTATTTCTTGACAATTTGATAATTTTACAAAAAAAAAAAGAGGCTCGCAAAACCATCAAATACTCCTTTACAAAAAAACAAAGCATGTTTAAATACTTCTTTACAAACCCAAATTACAAACCATCAAGTTCACTTATATCACTAAAAGAAGCAAACCTTGAAAAAAAGAAAAAGAGCAATTGGGCAGATTAATTTTCGGTTTGCAACCAAAAAAACAGAGCACGTTTTTAATTATATTCAACCATACGTAATTGAGTAGGAGTGAACAAACTCAATTGTTTATAGCCGAGCATACATTCTTGGCTTATAGTTTTATATAAATAAAAAATGTTTGCTTAGTTCATAATGGCCAAACTTTGTGCAACTTACTCGGTTGGGTTTTAGTTGATTAAGGATTGAATTTGGCTTAACTTGGTGGATTTGAACCAATCCCTCTCTTAGCATTCTCAATTATTTTAAGCCAAGCAACATGCCTTCACACTCGGTGGATTACCGTGGAGTATGTTTGAATGAAAATCTTGCTAGGCTCGCCTTATCTGCACTAAGTCCTTTGCTATTTAATTGGTTGCATTAAGTCAAGTATAGTTTCATATTAAGTTTCAGAGGTCGTTAATGGCGAAAAGGTGTTAATGGGAAACGAAGCTTAAATAATGATAGAAATAAAGTCAATAGTTGATTTACACCGGTAATTATGCGATGGGTCTTTTGATAGTAGCTATTGTTATTGTAAGTTAAAGTAAAGGAGAACAAAAAGAGGAAAATAAGACACAAGAAAAGGACGAAGAAGAAGAACGAAAGGAGTGGGTATATTAGGTTAATATTATTATTATTAGGATTAATTATTATTATTATTATTATTATTACTACTACTACTACTACTACTGCTATTAATTAGGGAGTGGGTGCTCCTTGAATATTGAGGATGGAAGAAAGAAAAAGTAATATACTAAAGGAGTGTTTTAGAGAGGGAGAGCGTTATACAGAGATTTAGGGCGTGGCAATAGTGCCACTCAAAAGTAATTATATTTTGGGTACGTACTTACTAAAATAAATTGCTTGTAGTCCAAATGACAAAAAAATACTGTAAAATATTCAACTGTGTTTTAAAAAAATTGTCAAAAGTAACAAAATTAACCTATTGATGTGGTCAGAAGTCTCAATCCTAATAAAAAGTAAATCTTCTCATTCTATATCATTGAACTTGGGCCAGTGACTACAATAAAATATGAAATGAGTTTATATCGGCTTGACGCTGAAACTAACTCAAAATAATTTGAATTGAATTTGAACAACCTAAAACCCGACTTAGCTTGATAGATATACTTAGTTTTATCGCAAATTGCCATTGGCTTCACTTGATCCACTCAAGCCTTATGACAAACATTATGTATAGATATCCAAAATTGTTTTTTGTGTGCTTATGTTAAACTCTCAATTACATATAATAACGATTCCAACATCCCAACGATAAGTACTTGTACAACCTTACGGATAAAAAAAATGACAAAGCACCTAAAAGCAATACAAGGGTTAAAAAGGTGTATCCTACGTCTCTGGACAATTTAAAAACAAAACAGAGTAATGAAATTTTAGTTTAAATAAATAAATAAATAAATATGCATCATCGCAAACAATTGGGTTTACACTAAATTTGAAAATTTTGGGCTCGACTAAATTGAAGCTTAAGTTACCGGACTAAAGAAGATATTCTAATACAAAATTAATAAGAATTATTTTATCAAATTGAACGAACCGGAGAAGTTTTGTTAAAAAAATGTTGATTAGGTTATCATTGGAATAACTTTGGGCCAATTTGTTGTTTTTAAAATCCATTTTTAGTATTGTCTAGTATTGTCTAAATAATGCTTGGCTTACATTAACCAAACATCGCAAACGATAATTAATCGAAGTAAGTAAAAGCTGGTGAGGAATCTCGTACACCATGTGAGATAATGTTTGGACCTAAAAATACAATGTCTATTAGAGCATCTTCAATGCAACCATAAATTTGATGAAAATAAAATTTTACATAGGATTGATGGACATTGGGCTAAAAAAATGTATTCCAATACAATCATCCATAATGAACATGAAGACATGAAAAAAATGAAAATAAACATTGTGAGGATCATCCTTTACCTTTAGATAGTCGCTTAGGCAATGTTTTAATGCCACATTATCATTTTTGTCTATATATTTTTCCTTTTTAAGTTTTCAAATATTTTAATTATAATTTTGTAATTTATTTATTAATAAAAATTACATATTAAAAAATTATGAATTAAGGCTTATCAAATAAGACCCATTCTCTTGAGTAATTTTATTAGAGATCATTTTTGTAAAATTTACCCATTATTTTTTATTTTTTTTTATATCACATAAAAAATATACTTATATATCTATGATATTCAATTAAGTTTTACGTCGAAGATTCTTAATATAGCAGAATCTCTAACCAGTCTGTGTCAGATAGGTGTAGGTTAACCGTCTCAACCACGTCGCACCATGGTTCAAAGTATTGGCCGAAACTGATCCGAGATGGCCGATACCGAGTTAGAATAGGGGGTGCTGAACTGCTATTATGACCCGACATGGTTCAAAGTATCGGCCGAAACCAATCCGAGATGGCCGATACCGAGTTAGAATAGGGGGTGCCGAACCGAAACCAATCCGAGATTACCGAGTTAGAATAGGGGGTGCCGAACCGCTATTATACGATTAAAATCGCGGTATTTTAAATATCATCAATATTTTACCGAAATCACGCCGAGTTGCCGATATTTCACCGATATTTCGCCGATATTTCACTGATATTGAATAATTGAATAAAGTGACTAAAGTTTGAAAAAAAAAGGGTTACTCCATGTTTGAAAAAAAAATGCTGATATTGTTCCAAAATAATTTGTTAATCTTTATTTAATTAAATTGATAACTATTAAAAAAATGTTAATTTGTTCAATTGTTCCAAAGTAATTTATTAATTTTTATTTAATTAAATTGGCTTAATGACCTTAATCCTAAAAAAGAAAAGATGATAAGAAGGAAAAAAAGAACCAAGAAAAATAAACGGAAAATAAAAAAAAAAAAAAAAAGAAGAAAGAAAAGAAAAAAATCAAAAGAATGAAGAAAAGACACCAAAAGCCTGCCATGGTTGTGAAAGAAATTGGAGCACGTGGTCAATAATCCATGCAAAACTTCGTAATTGATTAGCAATGACAAAGTTGTATAAACTAGTGTATGTGCACTATAATATGTGCATTAAAGTTAGAAATTTAATATACACGAGTAATGCCGACGATTATTATAACCAGTCGACCTAAAAAATATATTTGATGATGGTGATATATTGGATGAGTGGGTAAAGGAGAATGAGGTAGGGGTTTTAGAATCTGATGATTTAGCATGGTTTGATGAAGGTATTGAAAAGAGCGAAGAAAAGATAGAGGGTGGTCTCCGTCGTAAGCAACTTAAAAAATTTACCGTTTTCTCAAGTGATGACGATGATGACGACAGAGGGGAGGATGATGATGATGCTAATAATGATGGTGGAGGTGGGCTAGGTAGTGGTGCTATACGAGGTACTAATAGTGGTAGTATAGGCGGTGCTTACAATCCTGATACTGATAACCAACATGATAGTGGTATGTCATGGCGTGGAGATGATAATTATTATGCCACACAAGACACAGATCACGGATATCGACCTGGAATAAGTGAGCAGCGTAGGCATCTAGCAGATTTAACTAGGTTCCCTAGTTATGATGAGTATTCTAGTAGCTATGATCCTCATTCACAAAGCTATCATCGCATCGATGATCAACTATAGAGCTTGAACTTAGGCCAACACTATTACGGTGGACATGGATACGACTATGATTATGACAGTCGTAGACAAAGCATATCCGTAGGTGGAATATCTAGTTATGGTTTTGGCACTGCTTATGGAGGTTCTGCACAAGATTATGGTAGTAATGGGGGATCAAATAATACTATTGCTGCTCGTGGTGGTTATTATAGAGTGGTCGTGGAACGTATCATGATGGATCTTCAAGTAGCAAAGATTATCGGGGATTTGGGTACTATTATCATGACGGTCAACCAAATTTTCCTGATTATGGATCATCTAGCCATTCATCTCATCCCTATGGGTCATCTAGCCATTCATCTTATCCTTACCCCACAAGTGCTAATTCCCAACCTCTTTTATATCCTCATTCCTCATCACTAGAGTGCTTGATTAATGATAATAATTATAATTTATATCATTATTCTAGGCCTAATTGAACTTATATTTAAGATATTTGTCCTTTATAAGATTGTATTATGATGTAATACTATATTATCAAATGTGATAGATGATGGTATTTTGATATAAGATATGTAATTTGTATTAAATAATGTTATTATGTTTATCTAATTGATCCATCTTATTAATCTTATACTTTAATTTTTTTTTTATAATTTTTTGTAATTATTTGGGCTTTTTAAATAATAAATCGGTCAATATCGCCGAAATCGAAACCGATACCGATATCCGAGTTGAAAATTGAGTGCCCGAGTTGCGCACCGAAACCGCGACTTTGAACCATGTGACCCGATATGATTAAAATCGCGGTATTTCGAAATATCATCGATATTTTACTGAAATCACACCGAGTTGCCGATATTTCATCGATATTTCACTCCGTATTGAATAATTGAATAAATTGACTAAAGTTAAAAAAAAAAAAAAAAAAGTTACTCCATGTTGGACTTTGGAGACTTGAATTGTAAATTAGTATTTATTGAAAAAAAAAAGTTTGATTTGTTCCAAAATAATTTGTTAATCTTTATTTAATTAAATTAACAACTACTAAAAAAAATATTTATTTGTTCAATTGTTCCAAAGTAATTTATTAATTTTTACTTAATTAAATTGGTTTAATCCTAAAAAATAGAAGACTAGATGAAGGAAGAAAAGAAAGAAGAAAAAGAAATGGAAAATAAGTAAGAAAAAAATAAAGCAAAAGAAGCGTAGGCATCTAGCAGATCTAACTAGGTTCCCCCAGTTATGATGAGTATTCTAGTGATTATGATCATCATTTACAAAGTTATCGGCGCATTGATGATCAATTGTAGAGTTTAAACTTAGGCCAACATTATTACGGTGGACATGAACACGACTATGATTATGATAGTTATAGACATAGAATTTTCGGAGGCGGAATATTTAGTTATGGTTTTAGCACTCGTTATGTAGGTTATGCACAAAATTATGCTTGTAGTGGGGGATCAAATAATAGTATTGCTGCTCGTGGTGGTTATTATAGAAGTGGTGAAACGTATCATGATAGATCTTCAAGTAGCAGCGATTATCGGGAATTTGGATACTATCATCTAGGCATGGGACTGGTCCGGTTATTTAAAAAAATTTGAGAACCATTAACTGAACCGGTTCTATGTTAACGGTTCGATTCTACCTATAAAAAAGTGAATAACCAGTTTAAGAACCGAAACCAGTTCTAATGGTTCGGTTCTTCCGGTTTATCGGTTAACCGTTAACAAGATAAAAACCAGTTCCTTAACGGTTATTGAAAAGAACCGATTTATTGGAAAAGAACCACTCATTAACAAGAAAAAGAAAATCGAAAAATCGAAAAAAATAAAATATTAATGGTTATTGGAAAGAAATAACGGTTCCTTAACGGTTCTAACGGTTCGGTTCCTAAGCAATTTAGAAAGAAAATCTAATAACGGTTCCTTAACGGTTATTAGAAAGAAATTATGTCAAGAACCGTTAACCGAACCGTTAACAACCTCGAAGAGACCGAAGTCCGTAACGAAAGAAGTTTCCATTTCAAGAACCGAACCGAATCGGTTCTCCAGTTCCCGGTTCTAAATTCCCAGCTTTATATCATCACCTTGGCAACTAAATTTTCTCGATTATAGGTCATCTAGTCATTTCTCTCAACCTTATCCCACAAGTGTCAATTCTCAATCTCCTTTATATTTTTATTCCTCATAACTGAAGTTCTTGAGTAATGATGATAATTATAATCTATATCATTATTCTAGGCTTAATTGAACTTATATTTAAGGTATTTATACTTTAGAAGATTATATTGTTATATGTTTATTAAATTATGATGTAATATTTTATTACCAAGTGTAACAGATGATTGTATTTTGATGTAGGATATATAATTTGTATTAAATAATGTTATTATGCTTATTTAATTGATCAATCTTATTAATTTTATACTTTAAAAATGTTTTATATTTTTTTTATAATTTTTTAAACCTTTTAAATAATAAATCAATTCATATTGGTAAAACAAAAACTAAAATCAATACCAATATTCAAATTAAAAATTAAATATCTAAATTAATCCTTAAAACCGCGACTTTAAACCATGCGTCGCAACGTGTCCTTCTCGTCACTCCCGCACTATTCTCGGTCGAATAAACGAAATGAAAATTTTGCACTTTACTCCGGGAAAAGTCAACAAAACGGCCGCTACAATTGTAGGGTCTTTACGTTGCAAAATTGGGGCACAATTTCTGAAAGCTCTCCCTAATCGCACAAACCCTAGAAATTTTCTAGAATACTACTACACGTCGAAGGGTGCACGCTAACAATACTCTTTTCCAGTTTGTACTAGAATGGAGGGATCGACCGGTGCTAGGGTTTCGACAATGTCAAACGGAGGAGAAGAGGGCTACTTCCGGTTGTCTCCTTCAAGTGCGATGAAGATTCAGAAAGGAGATATCACTCAGTGGTTCGTCGATGGCTGTTCTGACGCTATTGTAAGGCTCTCTTCTTTCTTCTTTCTTTAGGATATGTGGCTCGATCAACTTTGATATTAGCTAATTGATCTGACTTCTATGACCAACAAATATGTTATTCTTCGTGGAGAAGAAGTTAGATATGTTAGGTTACAACTCTCCATCTGATACAAAAAAAAAAAGCGTTGTAAAGTTGTTCTCGGAGTGCTACAAAGCATTCCCCTGGTCTCGGGGAAAAAACTCTATTATGGTTATTTTTTTTCAAGTAATTGGGAAGCATTAATGGAATGGTGCGTTTCCAAACGAACATAGTAATTGATTTGATTGTGGCCTTTTTTGCATGTTCCTTTGCTAAGTCTTCCATTACAGAAGATGGTGTAGCCATTTATAAGCATGATGAGAATACGAAGTTGTAGCATTTCTTTTTAGCTATGAAGCTGATTTACTTCATTAACTGTGGTGGTTCCCATTTTTTTAATAGCATCTTTAGGACGATGGCTTTGTACTGCTAAACGTGTGTCATTCAATTTCTGGAGGACTGCTAAATGCAGCCTGAGTAGATAATGAACTTAGTTAATCCCACTGTATGGGATGATGCAAGTTGTCCGTTCTGAAAATACATTAGGAGAGCAGGAGTTGGATTTTGAACTTCCACAATCTTGTAGGATGGAGAGGACAAGACCTTCCTTTGCTTCATATCTTCTGCAAACCAAGCCAGCATTGAGCATTTTCTTTTCTCCTTTTTATGTGTTTTGATTCCGTGATAAGGGGTCGGTGATGATATTCAAACCCCTGTTGCTCTGGTTGATTTGGATTTATGACACATTGACACCCCCCAAATCTAAAAAATTTACGCTACCTTTGTGTTGACTTTAACTGTTTAAATACTCCCAAATTTTGATGTGTGTTTTTTATTAGGTAAACCCGGCAAACGAGCGAATGCTTGGAGGTGGTGGTGCTGATGGAGGTAATTCTCTTCCAATTTTATGCCACTGCCCTTTTGATTTGAACTCTGCCTTAGATATACGTCTTTGTTGTCAGCCATTCATAGAGCTGCGGGTCCAGAACTCCGATCAGCATGCTATAATGTCCCAGAAGTTAGGCCCGGGGTGCGCTGCCCCACAGGAGAAGCAAGGATTACCCCGTATGTTCTCCTGCTTCAATTTTTGTGATATTAGTAGTCGTCATCTGTCATCTCTTATATTGCATAGCTGGCACAACTAACATTCTGAATATATGCAGTGGTTTTAGATTGCCTGCATCTCATGTAATTCACACTGTTGGGCCCATATATGATGCTCATAGAAACCCAGAAGCCTATTTGAGAAGTGCATACAGGTGTTTTTTTTTTAAAAAAATTAAAATTTCATGTGTGTTACTAATTGTTAGCATGCTACAAGCGTGTGTTCTCATCTAAGCGAGATTGCTTTTACCTAAATTTGTTGCAGAAACAGTTTGCGTGTTGCCAGAGACAACAACATTCAATATGTTGCATTTCCTGCCGTATCATGTGGTGTCTATGGGTGAGTCAGTACGAAGAAAGTCGGAAACCATAATTGATATACTTCAATTGAAAAAAGTAAACCTTATAGGACTCGTTTATCTTGCCTTTCTAACACTTGGTGTGTTTAAGATAGAAAAGTAATTCCATTGGTCATGCTGGGATGAGTTGTAGACCACCCTCACCTTGACTGAGAATGAAATGAACTGATGGCTAAGCCTTGGTGAGATTGACAACTGAGTACATATAAAAGTAGGGGGAATAATTTTTTTGTTTTTGCTATTTTATGGAGAGCTTGTTAGCACTAAATCTTGTACCCCATTTTCATATTTCTTTCCAGGTATCCTTACGAAGAAGCTGCCACTGTCGCTATATCTGCTATTAGGGAGTTTGCGAATGACTTCAAAGAGGTATTCTGTGTTCATAAACTGCTTCTTGTAGTTGCAATTTATGTGCTTCAGTTAAGTGAAAAGCCAGAACTTGTAACCCAAAAACTAGAAACTACTAGATTGTCGTCAGAATTTTGCTTTGTGGGTTTTCTTTTTGTGTGAAAACCATTCTCTATTTGACTTCGTGAATGGCATATTCAGGGTTCTGTGTGTACCAAAATCTAGAGCAAGTTGGCCTTGCGAGCATAAATATTTATTGTTGGAAATAGGGGTGTGCACGGTCCAGTTGACCGGACCAAACAACGGTGGACCGGACCGGACCAGACCGGTCTAGTTTCGGTCTGTCCATTGGGTCTGGGATTTTTTTTGGCCCATTTTTTTGGGCTTTTTTATAATATGTTATGTGCTTATTTCCATGTTAGTTAATAAAATTACAAAGTCCATACTTTACAGATCTATACTCCATACTCAAGTAAATGTCAAAAACTTTAAAAAGTTCACGAAAAGCATAGTATATAATACTGGTTTAGGGTTTAATTTTAATATTAATATTATATATTATTAATATATATTTAAATATATATATAATATAATACCGGTTCGGTCCGGTCCGACCGAAGCTTTAAAAATCTAAGACCGAAGACCGGACCGAATTCAAACGGTCCGGTCCAAATTGGTCCATTTTTCGGTCAGGTTCATTCGGTATGGCGGTCCGGATCAGTTTCTGAACACCCCTAGTTGGAAAGGCCAAGTTGAAGTATGTTACATTTGGCTGTTAACTAACGTTGTGATGTGTTTTCAGGTGCACTTTGTTCTGTTCCTAGATGATATTTACAATGTTTGGCTGAAGAAAGCAGATGAATTGCTCCAAAATTAGAAATCACAAGTTTCCACGCTATGATCTGCAGAGGTTGCATCTTATTGTCTAGTGTTAACTGTAGAAGAGAAATGCAATTTGCAAGTTGATCTCCTTCCCCCCCCCCCCACGTTTGAAATTGGTAACAAGCTAGTAAAACTTGTGCAAAAGTTTCTCTCTTCAATGCAAAATGTGCCTAGTATTGGACTGCCACCTGTATTCCAAAACTGAGTTTGTGAGTCACAATGTTAAAGATGTTTCATATATTTTGCGTTCTTGAAGCTTGCTTTCTCTTCTCCCCAAACTGATGATAAAATTTGCCATCGTATGTAGAAGTGGAAAGTAGGTATACTGTATATTTTAGGATCTGACTCTGCTTTGGATACTTAAAAATCTTGCAGTTTGGCATTTGACTTCCATCTTTACATCTTTTATTTGCAGGGAGTTGTTTGAGCATTAAGTTGGGCGGGAGTATTTGCAAGGAGTTATTTGAGGATTAATGCGGGCGGGAGAGTTAGTGGGCTGGCCTAATTGGTAATAAGGCACCCACGTGAACTTAGGATCCTAACTTTGAGTCTCATCCGAGGTGGAGGGATTTTCATTATTATTGTAGTAAAATGAAGAAACTTAGACCATCTCTTTTTAAAAAAAGAATACATGAAGTTGGGCAGGATCCATTACTCCCTACCATATTACTGGGTGAAATTATAAATAACAGAGCTTTGAGAAAAGCCTGAGTGAGAGTTTGCAATTGCTACCTTCAATTCTGCCGTTAAGATTCTGTTAAAAAATATAAATGTGCAGTTGCTTCTTGAGTGCCTTGGCACTTTAAATTACCCTTCGTTCCCTTCAAAAAATATATTTTGAGGGTTACACATGTCATTTTTTCATGAAATGTGGTGGAGATGATTTATGTGATGGATCATTTCGACAAAATTTTATCAAGAAACTCAAACCGAAAGTGGACATAGTAAAAATTTGATACATATGTTCATTTTCGATCATTAATTTTTTAGACAATTATTTTACGCACTTCTATATTGAAACATTTGATAAAATTTTGTAGAGATTGTTAACTTATTATATAAAAAATTTATCCACAAAATTTTATAAAATAATTTATTCGTTTAACTCTCGAATTACACACTATTGAACGGATTTTAACCGAATAAATAATGGAAAGGAGTAAAATCCCTTCTTGTGAAGTTTACGCACTTACACAATTTTTAATCACGTTTAACATGCTTTAAAAATATCTTTTTCAGAGAGTTCAATTATGTGTAAATTAAGGATTCAGGAAACACAAGTTCGTAGTTTTAAAAGACATTCTTTTTCCTTGCCAACTATTTTACTTAATAAATTTTGAAAGGAACTGTAATTCAAAAACAGCGTCAATTTAGCAAAATTGAAATTTATGGTACTACATTTATCGGGGACGGAATGGTAACGTTATCGTCCCATGGTCCCTGAGCGGCCAAATTTAAAAAGTAGAATTTAAATGGTTGCAAGCTTGACAATTTAGTTAAAATATTGAGAGCTAAATTTTTATTTATACGACGATTGAGTCATCCTGCCTCGTTTTCTGTAACCAAAGAAACACTCAGTGACAAACAAATAAGACAAGAAAAATTGATGGCATTGTGTTTGTGGATTTATGTTATGTCATGTCATGTCATGTCATGAAGTGGCAGCGATTCAAGTACACCTCATCACTTCGATGGATAGGTGTCAACTCTATGTCTTCTACCGGTTCAACTCTTGTAATATAATCATCATCATATCATTTATTTATATATATATAACCTTTCACTTATCTACGATACATGAGAGAAGAGAGAAGGCTTTTCCGAATTTACAAAAAGAAATATTAGTGAAATGGCTCTTCTTGGTCGGACTAGGCTTTTAGTACTGCTACTGCTACTGCTACTGCTACGAGGGAGTAGTCTTAGGACAGGAACAGGAGGATTTCAACAGCGCCGGGCATTACCGACGGCTACTCTGCCGGATATACCATACGACTATGGGGATTTGGAGCCTTTTAATTTATTGATGCGGAGACTATGAAGCTGCATCACCAGAAGCACCACCAGACTTACATAACTAACTACAACAGAGCTCTCGAGCACCTCGATGATGCCATGTCCAGGGGTGATGCCCCCACTATATATCTCTCAATCGTTATTTAAAATTATTATATTTTTCTTTCTTTGTATTTACTTCCCATCTCAAATTAATTTAATTGTCATTGTCATTGTCATATATATATGCTTCTAATTTATCTTTCGGGGGTATCACAAATTATTAATCACATTTCTCTTTCTGTACGTTCTAGAACATACTCATTATAATATCAAATATTGCTGGTATAATCTATCTACCTACTACTTTATATTAATTAATTAATTAAGTTTAAATTAGCTAGCGTAGTCTTAAAAATTACTGAAGTGAGTAGTAGTAGTAGTACTATGAATTTGAGAATATGCAAGAGAGTATCATACTTGCCATAATGCTTGTTCTTTAATTTCCTTATTATTATTTTATCGCCTCCGTGGATCAATATGGCAGTGGCTTGGTGTGGACAGAGATTTTAAAAGGCTTGTGGTTGAAACGACTGCAAATCAGGTAACGTAATATGTATATATATATGCACGAATTATCATCAGATGCTCGCTTCTTCCTTCCAACCCACTTCCGCTCTTATTCAAAGTATTTTGACATATATATATAAACAAGTCATTGTTATATGAAATAATTAATGGGGGTGGGGGGTGCAGGACCCGTTGGTTACCAAAGGGCTCCATTTGGTTCCTCTGCTTGGTATTGACGTTTGGGAACATGCTTACTACTTACAGGTAAAAGATACAATGAATTAAATTAACCTTTTATCTGATTAGCTCTCGATCCATTTGTGTCTCTTCTGCGAACGTACTCCAATCCATCAAAAGAAATTAAAGCATCGATCAATTAATTAGCTTTTAGTACGTTGGTACTTTGGGAAAAGGGACTGTTTGCTCGGTATTAAAAGTTGACGGGTTTTGATTATATATATATATGCAGTACAAAAATGTAAGAGCACAATATCTGCAGAACATATGGAAAGTCATGAACTGGAAATACGCAGGTGAAGTTTACGAGAAAGAATGCCTTTGATGGATGATATAATAACTTAGATCGATCCGTATATGAAAATCTCTAGGATTATCCTTCCTCTCGATCCTTTTTTCAACTTTGTGTTTGTGTATATATATATAATAACGTTCGTCCTGAGTTTATATATTATATATATGCATGGTGGTACAGGACTTCAGGTCGATCCCTTGATTTAGGTTTTGGTTTATTACTTCTTTTAGCTCCGTGAATCATATATATAAAGATAGTATCTCCGATAAGCCACGACAGGGCTTCAGAGTTTTATGTCTGTACGTCTAACTTGAATTCATACGGGAGGAAGTGCGCAAGCGCGAGCGTGATACCCAGGTAAATAAGTTATTTTAAAAAATTCCAACAGCGTTAGGACCTTCCTATAGTAACAAAATTGGATCCGTCCTAACATTATTATTATTATTATTATTATTATTATTATTATTATTATTATTATTGTAGTTAAAGGTGAAACGTGCGATCTCTAGTTAAAAAAAAAAAGTAATAAAAACTATGTAACATTGGAAAAAATTGAATTGTTTTGCCTAAATATATAACGGACAAGTTCTAATTCGATCATTCTCTCTTATAAGCAATAATTTAACACCAAACACACTGGTAAATCTTTACTATATATGAGCACAATTTACACAAAAAAATATCACATTATCAATGGGTGATTTTATTTCTATTTGTGGATTTTTGCAGTTTATCTATTCTTGATTTATGTTAAACCATTTTGATTAGGATTGAGAAATATATCTATTAATTAATAATTTTTTAAATATATTTACTTTTAAAATTAGTTTTTTAATTAAAATATACATTCTTAATAATCTACTTTGTTTAATTGTAAAAAGGTTTATTGAGACTAATTAATCTTATAAATTTATTATTGATAAAAAAATATATAACATTATAAAACTGGGTGGAATTCATTTATATTAGTATATCATAATAATGAACAATTTTTTTTTTCACTACATGAGTTTACAACTTGTTTTTTTTAATACAATGAGGGCTCTGAAAAAATGAAGCCGCGGCGTAAAGTTATGAAAATAATTAAAAATTTGTAAAGGCAACAAGCATCGTTTTTTTTAATCTTAATCCTTTCACGGGTTAAAGCAAAAATATTTACTTGTGGTATATGTTTTGTATTTTTGTTTGCTATCATGAATATGTAATTAAAGTTATAATTTTAATTCGCTTTCAGGGTAGGAACTAATTTTTAGATATACTACAAATGTTTCAAACTATACTTGTTGTTTAATATACTATTCCAAGACTAATGTCAACTTTTGTATAATCTCAATTTTGGAAACAAATGTAAACTGTAGACTTATAATTTAATATCAAATATGGAAAGAGGATATAATTGATTATTATTGCAGCTTATGTTTACTTTTTGACATATTATATGATGGTGGATAAAAGTAAAAATTCGGTGGATAATTTATAACTGAATTATAATTATTTTATAAAAAATTATATGTCAATACTTTTTTTTGTAAGTTTATTCAACAACGTGGTTAAATTTAGTTTAATGGGTAATAGGGATTAATTTAGCAAGATCCAAAAAAAGGGATAGACTGACAAATTTTGAGGATATAAATAAAATCACCTATTATCAAATCAATAATACATATTTGCTCATAATAAATTAGATTAATTTTAACTATTAGGACTAATTTAGTAGTTAAAACTCATCTTCAACTAACGGGAAGTTTTGAGTTCAAATATCGCATCAAAAAAGAACACTAGATCATTCTAGACCTTTAGATGAATATTAAATCGTAAAAGTCAACAATTCTTTTATCTTTTATTCCACTCAATCTTCTCTTCGTCACTTTTCTTACTCATCAACTTTTTTTAAAAAAAATAAAAATAAAAATTGAATACATTAACTTTAAATACAATTAGTTAGAATTTACAAAAAAAAATAAAATTGCTAATAGAATTTACAAAAATTTATATATATTTAAAACTTAGATTCTTTTTTAGTTTACTCTTAGATAGTACCTATAATTTAACTCATCCTTCTGTATCCTGTTTAACGGGGTTAGCTTTCTATTGATTTTTTGTGCTGACTAATGGTTTAACAAGGTTAGATTTATGTTGCTTTTTTTGTGGAGACTGATTTGCCGTTGAGGGTAATTGAAATTATGGCCATTATCTAGGGAGTACCTTAGCCTTAACCTTAACCTTAAAAGAAAAGTCTCTTAACTTTTTTATTGTAATTCTAACCATAACCATAATTTCATTTATTTTATCTAAATACAAAATTTAACAACTTTCTCTCTCTAAACACAAAATATCCAATTACTTTATCTCCACTCACATACCTAAATTACATTTCTCTGTAGATATATATACACATACTTAATTTTCGTATACACACGTACTTAAATTTTATTTTCTTTATCTGGTAGGGCATATACATAGCATTCAGGGAGCATAGATCCTCAAACTTTTTTGCAAATGTGTATATGGTGTATACATACCTCTCGATGGAACTTAAAAATCAATAAATTAAATCCCAAAATTAATCCACATTAAACAATTATCAACAAAACAAAAACCCTTGATGAAGTTGATATTATTTGACCTTTTAATAAGGAAGTCATTGATGCAGTGAGTGTTTTTTATGTACGTTGATATTGAAGTAGATTTTTCTCTCTTATCTCAAATTATTCTCAAAGTGATCACTCCTTCTTGAGTCATTTGGTCTAAAATCATAATATGATTATTTGATTTGCTCCAGTACTAAGGAAATGGAGTTACTAGTTTCTTAGAATATTTGGGTTGTAAAACTGAAACAAAATTATGTTTTTCTTTAAGGAATTTCGGCCCTGATGGTGCAAATTAGTGACCTAATTAGCCCCGCCAATCACTTGCTGACACGTGGTTGTCCACATCAATGACCAAACCTATCAATAGTGGGAGGAGCTCGTATGAGCTATGTTTGAGTACTATAGGAAAATTGGAGCTCTCTATGGCATGGTATTTGGTCCAAGAATTGATTTCGCACAATAAATAACGGAGCTCGAATGCTAAAGCTCTTTCAACGAGCTCCGGGGCTCTCTTGCATAATTACTCTGCCATAATGGTTGACAGAGGCATGGGCGACTACTGTCAACTCCGTCAGATGCCGCAAAACCTCCCTCAACTTCATTAAATGCATACCAACTTTATTTAATACACCAAAATTCATGGAGAAAAGAAGTCAGAGTTGGTAATGGTCAAGGCATGGTTCTAGACATACTCTGAGAGCTCTCCAACACGTTTTCACTGAGTCATATATTTAGAAGAATCATTTACTTTTCTTAACAACAAAAAATTCAACCAAGAACAATTTAACAACTGAACAGTGACCAAGAACTAACCAATAACCAAGAGAATTCAGCATTCAAGTAGCCTACAGTGAGCAACCAAAAGGGATATAGAAAAATAGAATTATAGAGCACACACAAGAGCTCCTAATGTAGAGAAGTTAGAACTCGTGTAGTTCAAATATACTCTTATTGTAATCTGGTGAGGATAGAACAACTAGAAAGATTTTGTGAGTTTGCAACGATCACTCAGTTATATCAATAAAAAATAAACCGAGCTCCTAGCTTTATTCCACAAAGGATGACTAACCTATATTTTTATATGAGGTCAACATCATCTATACATCTTTGACTCTTTTAGCTTATTGCATTTATTACGTTAATTATTTGATCCAATTATTTGACTGTGTAGTCCAAACTACCCTTTTAGTTTTACGAACCAACTCGCCCTAAGCCCCTATGGTTTTAAAAGAATTTGTGAGGATTGATCGATAAGACTGCTCTGCCCAACATTCTTTGTAAAAGGTTTTAATTTTCTTTCGAATATTAATAAAGTTCTTGGGGTTCCCCTTGATTTAAAAGAGATTTAAAAGAAGAAAAAAAACCTATAATAAAAGACAGATAGAGTATATCATAACAGAACATACCGAAATCACTCCATATTATGTGTATATAAAGAGAGAAAATGAAATTTAGGTATGTGTGTGTATATATATATGAAGAGGAATGAAATATGGGTATGTGAGTGGAAATGAAACAGTTGTTGAACTTTGTGTTTAGAGAGAGAAAGTTGTTGAATTTTGTTTTTAGAGAGAATAAATAAAATCAGGGTGAAGGTTACAATAAAAAAGCTAAGAAAAATTTCCTTTGAGGCTAAGTTTAGAGTTACACCTAGAAAATAGGCATAATTTAGGTTGCCCCATGGGGAAAATTGGTCATATTGCACACACAAAATTAATTGAAAGCTAACTCCATTAAACGAAACCGAAGAAGGGTGAGGACTCAAAGGATTATCAAAATAGGGTTAGAGGGTAACTCAAATTATGAATATTATTTAGAAGGCAAACTTAAAAAGACCCTAAAATTTGCTCATTGTGATTTATAAAATAAGATCCATTAAGATCTATTGTAACCATAGTTTTTCTCAAATTTAACTTACATTGCAATCACTTTACTTAGTAATTATTTGATTTAAATTAATTAGGTGTCAAACCCATTTATGGCCCACTTCAGCTGGGTCGAATATATTTTTAGGTGGGTCAAGTTTGGGTTTGGCAAACCACCCCAAGCCAAACTAATTTCCATCCCTATCTGTGATATCTTATTTGTGTGAATTCAATATAACCCATAGATAATAATCTTTGATTCAATATTTGACTATTTTATAGTGATTTTTTCCATATGCAGTTTCCTTAATATATATGGTTTATAGCTATTTAGGTGATTGAGCCCAGAAATTGCATTTCTAATCCCTTAAACAAGGTTCAATTAATTTCTAGTTACCGTCTAAAACTAAAAATTGCATGTAAATTCAGTTTAAGCATGAAAAAAGGAACTTCATTGTATCTATGTATTACTAAGCCATTTTATAGGCCTAAAGTGGTTAAGCAATTGAGGTTATATGCAAGAATGAACGTTGAAAGCGGAAAAGTGCAAGAGGAATGCTTGAAGAAAAAGTCGATATCCATTTCGATGCTCGAGGCGAGGAAAACTCTGCAAACCACCCCCAAAGCGCTAGTAAGAAGATAATAGTAAGTCCCTGAGCATGAATGAAGTGAATTCAAGTGTTCAAGAATGATCCCAAGAGGAAAGAAGCTCAATTGAATCAATTCCGGAAGTTTCCGAGCAAAATCGAGAACTGCTGTAAAAAGTCCAAAGTTGTGGCTGATCAAAGTTTTTTTACACTGAAAATTTCAAAAACTAAAATTTGTATAACTTGGAATTACCTACATGTAGGCGAACATGGTGAGTCAATTGGAGTTCGGAGCAAAAAGTTATGGGCAAAAGAAGAAAAAAATTCACTATAATCGGTCCCCACTTCAAATTTTAGTTCGTTTTCGATTTTTAGCTATTTTCGGCCCGTTTATTCAAGGATTATTTAACACATGACCAAAAACACTTGTGCATCATATAAATGGTCATATATCTCATATTTTTAGGATACGCACAATTTAGAATCGATTAACAGAGAGGCAGAAAGCACTATAACTTTCTTGAGAGCTTTTGCGCTTGTCTGACGATTGAACTTTGAGTGATTTCTTTTTTCTTTCTTCAAAACAATTATTAGATTAGTTTATTTATGATATTTAGAGGCTGGAACATCAGTGTATTCAACATTAATTCATCGATCAATTCAGTTTCAATCGCGTGCCAAGTAAACCCTAATTTTTCGTTTTATTTTAATTTAATTGCTTTCAATTATTCGTTTGCTTTGCTATTCATAAACTAATTGTTTGAAATCATATATTGTAATGACCCGGTCCCACCTCAGTACGATATTGTCTGCTCTGGGTAGCGTCCTAGCCAGGCCTCAGCCCCAGGACATCTACCCTCACGGCTTTGTTTTTGGGAGCTCACGACCAGCTTTCCAGGGGGTCACCCATCATGTGATTGCTCTGATCGACTACTCGCTTAACTTCGGAGTTCTTATGGGATTCGAAGCCAGTGAGCTACCCAAAAGGCCTCGTACTTAATTAGCGACCATTTCTTACTTATATGGGTCTCCAAGGATCCCCTAACTTCCGGTATAGGATGCCCCTTTGAGCTACCATTCCTCCACACAAGGGAGTACTCATCACTCGAGCTACCATTCCTCCACACAAGGGAGTACTCATCACTCAGGGCGTCACATATATATTCTAGAATCAACCTGGACCCTCGTTTTAGGGGCTGGTTTTAAAATTTATAGATCTGTTTTGTCGGTTTTTCGATTTTTCGTCGATCTATGTTTGATTCTCGCTTTATATTCAAATAGTTTGTATTTATTCTATGTTATTCATGTGCGATTCATTTTTCATCATTAAAAATTTTATTTTACATAATTTTTATGGTTTAAGTTGAATTTGTTCAGTTTTTGTCAGTTTTGAATTTGTTTACTGTTTTAGCCGTAAAATTTTCGTTTTAAATTGGAATTGAGAAATCCTAAAGTCAAAAGTTTTTAAATATGTAAGGGTTCGGCACTTATGTGAATAAATACCAAAGCATGCGTTAAAAACATGTTTCCATAAGCTAGCTCAAAATTTTCATTTGATTAAGAACCATAAAACGTTGATTCACGGATATTTGCACCAAAATTCTAACGTGGCTAATTTGAGGATGGTATTTTTAGTCTAATTAGTTGGGTTAGTTTCTTAAGTGAATTGGCTGATTTGACGTTGTTTTGGTATTTATTCACATAAGTGCTGAAAAAGTGTCCGTTTTGACTTTCATCATTCTTTTTATAACGGATTTGCTTTGAATCACGTTCAAACATATTCAAACCTAATAAGAGTGTTAAGTTACTAATTTTTGAGAAGTTTAATCTACTTGAATTATTTTTTTCACGCACTAGCAATATTAGGTTTTAAATTACACTTTTTCAAAATCAAAAAGTTTCACTATCGAATTATATTGCTCAAAGCTAATTTATATAGTCTTTATCACGTATGGGCTATCATATACTTGTAGTAGCAATATAATTGGATGGTTGGAGATTTGAGGAGCTGAACTTTAGAGAAATTTGTTGTTTAAACTTAGATTTAGTTTACCCGATTGGATTAATTTCGTTATTTCTAACTACGGATACCCCTAACGTTTATTTCTAGTTGATTTAAGTTCATTTAATATTCTGATTTATTTAGTTTGTGAACTATTTTATTTAGTTTATTTTTTTTAGTTTGATTATATGTTCCCTTAGTGCATTTAGAAAGCTCTTTATGTAAATAACTTGCGTTTATGAATTCCCTTTACTTTTGCACCATAGGATTAGAATTGCCTTTAGTTTTAGTTTAACTAGTTAGTAGCTTTAATTTAGTTTCATTTTCTTTCTTATTCTCCGTTTCAATCATCTTTTCTTTTCTTTTCTTTTCTTTTCTTTTCTTTTCTCTTCTCTTCTTCCCTCTGAGAGAGATACCTAGAAGGAATAGATTTCTTACCTTCCCTGTGGTTCGACCTTGGATTTTTTCAAGTATACTATAACTTAACCGCCTGCACTTGGGTGTATTATTTCGCACTTTTTGCGCATTGTCATTAGGCATTAGGTTATTTTTTCGAGCTCGGTATTTTCTAACTATTAATATCCTTATTTCGCTGTTCCATTTAGCATGAGCAGTATTTACTATAATTATAAAATTTTAAGTGTCAGTTATTTGATAATGAGGCCGAAATATCTACCAAAACTCCAAAAACTTCGATCCTGGAAAAATAACAGTTTAAAAGAAAAAAGGAAAGGTGGTGATTGGAGTTCCACCCACACCAAACATTGTGGCTGGAAGTGGTGAACGCCCAAAACTCCCACACTGCACACATCGTGGCTAGAGCGTCCCCACACACAATGTGTGGCTTATAGTATGAAATTTAGTTGAATTTTTTTACCCTACCTAGTTCAAGTATTGTAGACTCTCATAAAAGTAAATATATGCGTACCTATACTACAAAGCTTAATCATTAGGGCTGTTCAAAAAGACATGAAGATTCTAGCGATAGAGCTTTTTTAGAAACTATTAGTGAGTAAGATCTCTAAAAGCTTCTAGAAATATTCTAGAAAGATGAGGTATTGCAATTCTTAACAATAGCCATGTCTATTATTCCTAAAGCCTTTTAGTACTAATGGAATATCGTATTCAATTTTTGTGATCATATTTCTTGACTTTTATTTGTCAAAATCTGCATAATTCAACAACAAATTGAAATATGAAAAGTTGAAGTTGCCGGGTTAAACATATTCCTTCATTTTTTTTCCATCATAATGTAGGTGATGTATTAGGCCAATTGCAAGTTTCTCACTCTGATATGTTAATTATATAAAAAGTGGTTGGTTCAAATTATTGGTCCTATATAGTAAAATTGTAGAACTCAACAAAGGTTGATTAGTAGAGTAATGTCAGCATATAATAACGAGACATTTGAAGATAAAGCTCCACACATGTGGCTAAAGGTGTTAACTTCTAAACAATATCGTTACTATGTGCGCAACTAATGGGCCCAACCTGCTCCCAAACAAATAAAGGGCCCGGCCCAGGTACTGTGAATACAACAACTAGTATCAGAACCGATGGTAAATCCGCAAATTAGAGTAGTACATATAGCTGGACACAGGTGAGTCAAGGACGACTAGATAAGAACATAAGGTTTGTGTTACTACAAAAATCTTCGAGTGGAAGCATACAGAGGAGTTAAACTTAGACAATGGAAGAATAAGACTCGAAGGACCAAAGGTGGAGTCGCTACATAAACCCTATGACCAATGTTAAGTTCACATGGAAATTATTTGATCAAGCATACATGAGCACATGAATTGTTATGAAATTTTAACTTAAATTTCATAAACAAATTAAACCTCACATATCATTTACAGAGAACATATTACATTATACATTTTAGAAATAGAAGTAAACAAATTAACCCTTATAGATCTAAAGCTATTTTTGATCTAAGAACACCATCATATAATTTCATAAACAAAAACTAAAACCAATTAAGGGGACAAGAGAAACGAAAAGAAATTAAAAGAGGCATGTGCATTTTATAACTTAATGCTTGACCATGCTAAACAACATCGTTTTAAATGTATATACAAAATTTAGTTTGGTTCTAGATTGGCCAGCCCCGAACTGAACTAAACTATTTAGTTTCGGTTCGGTTTTTTCGTTTTCAGTATTGCTTTTTTTTTAGTTCTGGATTTTATGAATCAGTTCAGATTGGTTCGGTCCGATTAGTCGATTTTTGAATTGGCTTTAACACCCTTACTTGCCACAAGATTTGAAAATTTCTAAGAGCATCTCCAATGGAATAATCAAAATTGAATTTTGATTATCCATTTAATAATTTGTTAAAATTAACAATGTGGCCCTTTCCAATGGTTATTTTTTTATCAATAACCAATTTGTTGGGTTCATTACATTGATTGTCCACAAATTAATCAATTTGAATTTATTTTGTTTAAAAAAAGAAAAGATGACAAAAAGTTATCTAAATTTGAAAGTATTCTCTTTTAACCAATAGAATTAGTGAATATCTTATTTTAGTTATTGAAAAAGATTGTTAACTTGGATTATAAAAAGAGTATTTGGTTATTGGCTAAAAGGATACTAAAATTTGATTTTGCCATTCGGGTAGTGTAGTAATGTTTTTAGTCAACAATATTATTAAAATTAATTATAATTGATGTTTTGATTAGACTATTAGATATACCCGTAAGTCATAGCCTTATCTTTTTAAGTCATTTCTCACTCACTAAAAGGAGACAAACTCATTAGTAGACTATTTGAAAAGAACTTCCCCCCAAAATATTTCAATATTATTAAAGTGGACCAGTGATTCTCAAACACATCGTAATTTAGAAAACAAAAATATATTCCTTGCTCTTGTTCTATAACGAGCGAGGTAATAATCAATCTACAAACTTTATGCAATATTAAAATCTCCTTCAATCCAATACTAAGGAGGCTGCAAAATATCCAGGTTCAAGGTAAAAAGACTAAAACCCAAAACAGTTTGCTGCTATATATATATATAGGTGTATGTATATATAGGCCTAAGCGGGTGCTAACTAGCCACCACAGCAATAGAGCCCCATATCCCATGAGCCTCTTCCCAAACCTAGCTCACCCTTATAATCCAATCCAACCATATACAAATTTGTCCCTCCAACTCAAAATTGACCCCCTTGGAATGTTTGGCCAAACTGCCAACCAGCCGGTGCAACGTTGTAACTTGTCACAGTTCTTCCGTCACTGGTGGTTACTTGAAAGGAGAGAGTCTGTCCATTGAGATAAGAATTACTCTGCCAGTTTTGGCCCCAGTTCCTTGACAGGGGTTGCCAGCTTGAACTTTTGGACCCCTTGATTGATACCGAATGGACATCCCCTGCACCACCAACATTGGTGATCAAAACCAAGTTGAAGTAGGAGTGACCGTTGATTGTGAACCTTATTCCACCTTTCTTCACACAAGATACCCTATAATAAAGAACACAAAAGCCCCATATAAGGAAATGCGTTTAACAATACAAGAATTAATTAAACTAACACGGGATGAAACAGATGTCAATACGAACATATTTTGTATACCTTTGGAAAGCTACTGGAACAATTCCAGCTCGGTATTGGGCAATTTGCAAGAAAGCTGGCTCTGCCAAATCAAAGTGGCTAAGGGGAGGATTGCACCACCCGCCGTTGTCATTGGACAAACCAGGGTTAGGTGGGCAGAAGTTTGTGGCCGTGACCATAATTGTACCAGGAAGGCACCATTTTGGGTCAGCATTGCACTTGATCTCATAGCATGACCCGCAGCTCAAGCCATTGTTGAATAGTGCAGTACTAAGTGCTGCAGTGTTGGTACCATACCCTTGACTATACAAATTCCCATAGCCGCAAGCACCCCCTGTAAAAACAACATTATGTCCGATTCAGTAACATTTCTGGACACTTTCCAATACAATTTGAAGTCTATAAAAATAGTAGATGTAAATGGAATAATTTTTTATTTTTTTTAGTTTTTGTACATACCCATTGTACCAGAGGCATCACCGCCACCATAGAAAGTAGCATGAGCACTTTCCCACCCTCCATACGTAACGCGAAGGCATAATGCGAACAAAAAGAAAAGAGGAGAGACAACGCTGAGTGCTGAAAAAGCCATTGAATTGAAAGAGAACAAGAGAGAAAAAAGGAGGTGATCTGTGATAGAAGAGAGAAAGAGATGAGAGCTTAGTAGAAATGGACGGAATGGGCTTCACTTATATAGGAAATGGAGGCACAGGGACAATGGGCACTGGTACTAGACATAGAAAGTGACAATTAAGTTGGCAAAGGACAGGGCCAAATACACACAAAAAAAAATAACTGAATCAAATTACAAAAGGATCAAAGTGCACATGCACTTGTTCCAATTGAACTACCAACTGCAAACCTCACTGGCCCCACCTGCACATGCATTTCTCTGCCATTTTCTTCCACCCCTTGATTTCCTCTGCTGCTATTTTCAATGTTTTATATCCCTCGAATTGCGCGGTCGATCGAGTACGTATATATATATATATATATCAACATTAATATAAATGTGAGTGTGAAAGGTATTGATGTAATCTCTCAACCGGAGAATACGACTCTTCAGTTCTCTAATGAATATAAATCTGTTAAGCGCGCGATTATTATTTTTCTCATACAATCAAAGTCAAAACTAAAAACAGCATCTTCTAAGTCTAGGTCCTAAATTAACCCTTTTGCCGAACAATTAAGAGCCTTTGCTCCTGGTTCCATGTGTCCACTTGCTCAGTCAAAGCTAGCTAGTGCTTTGAGATGTGCAGTTTAAGCTCAATTTGATTACCATAGCAATGTTAAAAAGATTACATTATATACACACAGAGTACGTGTGTGTATATATATATTTGTAATTAAAATTTTAGTAATAATACATTTATTTAGCTAACCGACTTTTGCGGACCACCGAACGTGATAAACATTTATTGATTAAAATCTCACGATGATCTCACACATCAACTGATGCATGTTTCCTGTACTGACCGTGTATTTTGCAAAATTTAATCACATAAGTTGGTTTGTATATGTCTGTATCAACATATATTGATACTTAATTACTTGCCCTTTCCATACATGTCTAGTTAATTTTAGATTAGGAATCAAACAAAAAGAGAGACTGTGGATAGGTATATTGAAGATCAATCAAATGATGGTTATAATTAAGAATTCCATGAAGAAAATAGAAAATTATATATGAAGACAAAATATAAAGAATATATTAGTGGGAAATGTCAATCACATTACACGTGGTTAGGCTATAAAGCTTGTGATTATTTTTTGTTTAAAATATGATATGATGAAGAGTTAATTAAGGGTACGTGCAAGAATGATTGATTAGTCATTAGTTTAATTTTTTTAATTAAATTAACATACCTTGTCAAAAAATAAATAAATTAAATTAACATAATTAATTAGGTAGAAGTAGAGAAGGTGATAAGTTGAAAAAGTTGAGCAAAAGATTTTGATTAAGGCCGGACCTACCATGTTAGCAGCACATGGACTGGCGGATATTGCGGTCCCTTCTATCGATATAAATCATTATCACACCGTTGAGAGGTAATGTTGCCCTATTACCATATAAATATAAATTAAAATACTACATTAATTTTATCTTTATTATTATAGTAAGATTTGATACATTAATTTTGTTGTGAATTTCTTTAGAAAATTGAAATGCCTTTAAAAAAAGATATATTGAATTTTTTATGTAGATTAATTTAAATTAATTTAACTTTTTTATTCGAAAAAATAAATAGGGAAGGTTAAAAAAAAACATCCTTAGATTTTGAACCCAATACTATTTGTCTAGCCAAATCTAGGAATTCGTCTCTTCTGCGTGAGAATATTATGGAAGTGGAAATTATGAGTCACTTAGCTCCGTCAATATCTAATTAATTAATATTTATCAGATCTCTAACGTGATACCATATCTTTCCTACGATCTTGATTAGAGAAAAAGCATCTCTCTCAAATTAATTATATAAATTAAGACATACGCTAACAGTAAGAAAGAGCCGTGTGATTAGGCTACACTTGGTTTTTGTGCTAATTTAGTCAAAAATCATGGCTTATATTCATCAATTCATGGCAATTAATGTCAATGTGAAAGATCTACCCTTTAATTCTTTTTTCTAAACATTATTATATATGCATCTGCCTTTAATTCTTAGGTCATCTTAGCGCCTTGAAAGGTTACATCAAAATTCCAAAACCCAAAAAAAAAAAAAAAAAAAAGAATAGAAAAGTTGTACCTCACTTGTCAATTTTTCAAAATTGTTACTTTAACTGTGTTTTTTTTTTCAATTGACATAAGACTAATTCACTATGGTATTTTGTCAGAATCGGAGATATATTCGTGTCCTCATTAACAACATTAATCTACATATGTCTCTTTTATTTCCAATTTTAATATTTTATTTAACATTTTGCAGGATAAAAATAATATAAGCTGGTGAGACTAATTAAAGGTCAAAATTAAAAAAGCCGCACCAGACAAGGGACAGAGGTAACCAAACCTGAAACGGCAGCCACATGAGGCATGGCATGTGGATTTTAAGTATTTGTTTGTTGGGAACAAATGAAAAGTGCCCTTCACAAGGTATTGTCTGTTAGACCCACAAATAAAAGGACTAAGACCCTCCCTCGGCAACATGGAATTAATGGACTATACAAGCAGGCTCTTGACTGGTTGATTTCTCCACTGCATAATTAATTAAATGGTCACACATATAGCAGCTGCCACTAATAGACCCACCTCACTTTTCGGAGTACCGCACCCATCACATATATTATTTTATTCATAGTAAAATTTACTACTTTTAATGTAATTAATAGTTAACAATACATACATTTTTTTTTATTATAATATAATTTAATATATTGACTGCATAAGTCTTAAAAATAAAAATAAAAAAACATTTAATTTAAAATATTTCAAGAAAAATGAGGAGCCAGTCAAGAGCATGTTTTTACTACAGATGACTATATAACACTTTATGGTTGGTATTCAACGAAAACAGATAATACCATTTATGTAGGATTCCCTTTTCCCACCCAGAAAATCCAACGTACGCCATGTGCTATTTCAGCGGTTAGTTTTGGTAGTTGGTCATCCTATGGCCCCACTATGAGGATTGGGTTAGTTATTTCGAGGGCCCAACCTGTAGTTTTATGGTTTCCGTTTCTTGCATTATTTTTCTATTTTTACCGATATATATGATAAATTGATTTATATTTTTTTTTATCTTATTTTTTGATACCCAATGATTAATAATAGATCTATGTTCGAATTATGCAAAAAGATTGGTGTTTAAGCTAAGGAGAAGATAAGATGTTCGAAATATTAACCTGACAACTAAAATATTTTATTACACATCTTCATCAAAAACCTTGCAATACGTTTGTTATATTATTCGATTATAAAAGTCACCTTGATTACCTTTTTGTTTAAAATGTGTCATTCAAGAAATATAGTTAAAAGTGGGGAGTGTATCCACTTGATCATAGTGTAGGACATACAGAGCTGAACCTGAGGTGAGTCACAATAGGCTCCTGCCTTAAATCCCAATTTTTAAGGGCTCCATAATTTTTTAAAGCTTGAAGTTGGGAAAGTTCAATCAAAGAATAAGTAGCGGTCATTTATGTAGATTAATTTTATTTTATTTATGTTCTTTGAATTTGGATGCTTAGAAAAAAAAAGACTTCAAATTTTAAAGACAGAGGGCCTTATTGATAAATTTCGCTACAAACCCCCGAATTCTCAAGTCCAGCCCTAAGGACATATCATGCACGTTACAATGGTTACATGCACAAGCATGCAATTCCAAATCCATGTAAATGTAAAATGAATTTCATTAAATATAAAATTTGCTCTCTCCATATCTAAACAATTGTTCGTTTTTTTTCTCCAGATGGTTCGTATTAAAATTAGATTATAAATTATTGATTAGGTTAATTATATGACGCACCGGATGGGATCTAAGTTTAATTATGAGACAGTTATGATCATTTTTTTTTTTGGTAAATACAAGTATGTTAATGTTGGTCGTCATGTCATCTATGGGAGAAGAGGCTGAGAGATTGAAGGTATTTTTACTTGCACACTAATATCATGGTATCATAGCCGAATTTGAGGTAAGCAGTAACAAGCTCTTGCCTCAGGTTTCAAATTTTTGAGGACCCCGTAATTTTTTAAAATTTAAAGTTAGAGAAGTTCATTGATCAAAAAATCTTATATGTTATCATTGATTAAAAAAATGTAGTGATCATTTATGTAGATTAATTTAATTTTATTTATTTTTTTTAAATTTAGATGCTTAGAAAAAAGAAGACCTAAAATTTTGAGGACAAAAGGCCTCGTTAATAACTTTCACTTCAAAGATCCGAATTCTCAAGTCCGGCCTGCGCAGTGTTGACACTTGATAAGACCACTTCATGCATATAGCTGTTCTGCCCTTGCTTTTATATCTTTAACTACTTGATTTACTTGAGACAACTTTCACATCTTATTAGTCACTATTTTTTGGAATTTTTCTCTTTCCCCTGTATTAACATAGTATTGTCCCTATCAAATTATTATTTTTTATTTTAATCATAATTTTACTAGGGACTTTCAAGATTTAGTCTGCGAGAAAAAAAAAATACATTTTAAGAGAAGAAAAAAAAAATTAGATGCTTCTCTATTTATCTCTTAAAGATACTATATCAACCTTTGAAATACTTTTTGTTAAATACCTTATTTATTGGTCACAAATATAATATATATGACCAAAAAATAAAATATTTTTTAACCCAAATAAATATCTGTACGAGAGATTAAAAGTATCTGCGTGCCTCTTCCTTTAAAAAGAGGTACTACACCCTTTAAAGACAAAATTGGAGGATAGGATCCTTTAACACATTGACTTTTTCGACTAAATACCTTCAACTTTTTCAGTTTCACATAAACCCAAAATAAGGAAAAAAAATTACTTTTTATAATGTGATGGTGCAAGTTACCACCGGCAAAACAAGTATAAAGTCGGCTCTACATTACAGCCGAGTATTGAGAAAGAGAGAGAGGGAGGGTAAGGCAAAACACAAGTCTCAGATTGAGATAATTGAAAAGAAAGTACAGAAGATAGAGCTTAACGATTAACATTCAACAGAAGAATCCCTCAACAAGAAAATAGACATAAACCTATATAATGGGTAAAAGTGCTATGAAAAAGAATCATGACAAGAAAAATAATTTAATCGGGAACAAGTGAAAAAGAAAGAAAAACCATAACAACAACAACAACAATGAATGTCATAAGATCTGTCAAAGCTATTGATAACCTACGACCCCAATCAGATATAAACGAATAAAATAAAAGATTGAACGAAATTGTGGGTTGTGGACGCTAACAAGATGTCAGTGTATGAACAATCTAACGAGACGAGAGAATCTGAATGATCAAAATGTACTGCTGCTTTCACTGGCCGAAGCAGAAGGTCCTTCGGACTTGACAGGGTGAGAGCCTCTGCTACTGATATCCAGCCCCTGAAAACGACCAAGGGGATCCTGTGCATGTGCACCTGCAACCATATGATGCTGGTGAGTTGCCGTGCTTGACTGGAAGGGATTGAACCGATGGATTTGTCCGTTCGGGTGATCGAAGAAGGCAGATTGGTGATAAGGAACATGGTGCATCCCCAAATCGTATGCATCTGAATGAGTTGCTAGTTCTCCGGTCTCAACTCTGAGCCTATCAACTTCTTGCTTCAGTGCTTCATTCAGGGCTGTTTTTGGGAAACAAAATCAAAATTGATGAAAAAAAAAGAGGAAGAAGATAAAACTGTTTAAAACTCCATTCTTCACATGCTTACCAAACATTCTTGTAATGGATGCATCAAAGAAGAAAGTTAAATGGCACATCACATGGTATATAGTTCTAAAGACGGTTTTGCATGAAACCTACCATCACGTAGATGAGCTTGTTGTTCCATAGCCTGTAAACGGAGTTTAAGCTCTGAGTTTTCACTTGACAGACCCGTTGTATCTCTCTGTAAAACGAAGCAAAATTCAGTAAACATTTATTTTATAAGAGTGGTACATTTCAAGTTAGTAGTCCCAATTTTGCAAATAGTAGAAAATAATATTATGTCATATGCCAAAATAAACATTTTATTGCATTGGAACTATGATGGCTAACTAACCAAATCTTAAGACCTTAATATACGAGCATATTTATGGAAGTTCCAAATGCTTCTTAAAATGTTTGATTTTCAAACTGGGGTTCTTAATTTTCACTTTTCAGATGGATGGAGTAAGAAATATGAGGACTGCTAATATGTGAAATAAAAGGTTGAAAATTTAGGTTTCAGTTCATTTTCAACCTGCAGGTAGTAGCATATGTCAGTGTAGCAAGCGATAACACTATGCCTGTTGGGTTGTATATGGAAGGAACAAAACAGGCATTTCTCTGGAAGGGTGGAGGTGCCCAAGTTATGCTTGAAACCTGTGCTATTAATTATACAATCAAGGCCTTTTCATTGAAACATTTTCCAGTTTTCATGGTACACAAACGTACAAAGGTAAACACATTTAAGTGAAAAACTTAAACACAAGTAACTTATCATATCCTTGTGTTCCCACCATTACCTGGAAGAGCGTGAGTTGTGCAGAAAGAGTGGTTGCTTCTGTTTGAAGGGTTTGAACTTTTCTCTCAAGTTCAATTATATAGCGTGCCTTTCTCTCTTTTGAACGAGCAGCAGACTGCCTATTTGCCAAAATCCTGTATATTATAGCAAAAGCCAGCTGTCAAAGTAGTTTGAAAAGCACATAGCAAATTCACAAGGGGGCATTAATTAGAATTCATTACTCTTATTTTCTAATCACGCTACAAGCACATGAAAAGGCACAAATGAGTCAAAAACCAAAGGGTTTCTGATTTCCCATACATTTTGAGAAAGAGAAGTATGTGACAAGACAATTGGAGTTTGGCAACCTATACAAGTTCACACAGCTGCTCCTCACAAAGCAACATGCTGCTGTTGAGAGGGGCATCTCAATCTGAGAGCACAACACCAATTTGCACTAACAGAAAAATACCATAGGAGCAGTTATTCAACTAACGTAGGTAACAGGTCTCCTAGATGAAATCGGACAGGAACAAAGGACCAACAAGGCTCAAATAAGTAAATCCACATTTGGAGAGTGGAGAACTTGAAGGGCATTGGTTTGGAGGCCAGAAGACGAGGATTATGCTGGAGGAAAACAGGGAGCAAAGCAGCACTACTACAAAGGGATTGCAGAGGCCACTAATTTTTCTCAAATGCCCTCATTTATAATTCATTGATACACCTTGTCAGCAACGTACATAGATCGAGAAGAAACTATAATCCGAATCCAACTCTGATAAATATGTTAACGGAAGACATTCTTTATGATCACAACTAATGGATGTCCACCTGAACAACGTCCGAGAATGGTTTAGAACTTAGAAGGATCATAAACCATTTATTCCCCCGTACCCAGTGGTGTCGCCTACCTCTTACTCCTTGATTTGGAATGCTCAATTTCTCACCCTCTTTGCTACTCCTCAAGGGCTCCACCCTGTTCATAATGAGATCCAAATCTCTCCTCTCCTCTCCTCTCCATCATAGAGACTACAACTTACACCTAATATACCTCAAAAGTCACCTTGGACTAAATACGAAACAAGAAGAAGACTTGAACAGGCTGTGGATTTAGTTTTTAATAAAGTCTATCCTTTCCATTTTGTTATGGATTTCCCATAACTGGATCAGAATTAATTTGATGGCCTAGAAACTAATAAGTTAAAATAATTCTCAGTTAATTCAGTGTATATATATAGATATATGCGGACAGAGTAGAGTAGAGTAGAGTAGTATATGTGCATGTATTAGTACCTCTTAGCGCGCTTGGGATCAAGAGTCCACAACTCAGCGAGCTTATCAGGAGCCATTGCCTTCTTAGCCTCTATACTCTCACTGCTAAACAGACTACTACTCGAACTATCCACTGAATTACTATGCCTATGCCGAGGCCTATTGCTTCTCTCTCCCTCACCACTCTCCTCGTATGCTCCTGCTCCTGCTCCTGCTCCTGCTCCTGCTCCTGCTCCTCCTCCGCTAGCATTGTCGATCCTAGAATCAAAACCGGAGTCGTTTAAGTTGTTGGATCCAAGCTTCTCCATGTCCATGTAAGTGCTGAACAGGTCGTCCTCCGATCCCATCTCTTCGAAACTCCCGGACGGCGCATCGAAGGGGTCGGACACCAGATCTAGGTCGTCCGGCAGCCGGAAGTTTACCTCCGAGTGGGCCCGCCGGTGGTGCGAGGGCCTGAATGGACTCTGGTGGTGGTTTGCGAACGAAGTCGCATTGGATCCCTTGGGATTTGATGATGGATCCTGCATCTCAGTTAATCTTCTTCTTCTTGGTCGGAGTTTTGTATGTTTAATAATAGCTAGTGTTTATCGGTCGGTCGGTCTTGGTTATACGTGGGAAATTGAAAATGGGGTCTGTGGATATTGCATCACGCACTTGTTCTTCTCTATTGATTGATTATGTGTATGTAATGTCCGTAGTAACCATCAAAAGGATTGAGTCAGTCAAACATATAGGAAGACCGATCTCTAAGTGAACCCAGCACATACATACATATACATGTAACGTGTGTGTGTGTGTTATGATATCTCCATCTTGCTTCTACACATTTTTATATTTATTTTTGTGAATCTAATATTTTTTTTTATTTTTTCTCAACTGTAAAGATGTCTCAATTAATTCTTCTCTAGTCTAGTCAAAAGCACATCGTTTACGCCATTGTTTGTGACCATCTTTCTCCGGTGGTAAATCGTTTGCGACATGATTGGAAGATTTTCAAAACATTATTTATGTCTATCATTTTTGAATTTAGTTAAGGACAAATTATTGAAATTTGAGATTTTTAAAACATTCCTTGTGGTCTAACTGTTTAGCTGTCAACGGTTGCATTTTGTTAGGTTCAAAATCACAACATATATATTATCAAACATTTATCATAACTCAATTTTACCTATTGTTTATTTTTGTCAATACTTAACATTGAATTAAACCCACCCTAAATTATAAGCGTTGAATATTTTAAAATGTGTATTCTTCTTCTGCAGAGAAAACGTAAAAAAAGAATGCGTTCAATTTTAGCAATCTTTTCTGCTCCTAAAATTTATTTCAAAATTTACCTTGGATAGCCCACGAAAACTTTAAAAATAGACCGTCATCCCATTCTTTTACGGAGTCGTCAATTCTTCATCGCCGAGTCATCAACATAACTACCGAAAAAAAGGGTTTTTATATGGCGTGCAAGCAATTCGAATATAAAAAAAAATTGAAGAGAAAATATTTAAAAATATAACATGTAGTTCAATTGTTAAGAGTAATCATACCCTTGATTTTTTTCTCTTACCGAGGGTCAAAAGTCCTGATCATGGTTAAAAGAATAATACTTTTTAAAAATAAAAGTAAGCAATAATAGATTAAGAAAATAAATAAATTAAGCATTATAATTAGGGCGAAGCCACACAGGGCAGGTGCCCCTGCTGAATTTTAATTTTTTTTTATTAAATATGGAATCTTTTTTGAAATATATATATAGGAATTTTTGTGCATAAAAATAAACCTAAAAATATCTAACTATAAGGGGCAAAATTTTAAAGGACATTTTGAAAATTCTAAACTTTACAAATTATCGCCCAACTTCTTATTTATCTTTCTATCTCAGCTTCTTCCTTTATTGAAATATATATATATATATATGGACTTTGGTGCATAAAAATAAATTTAAAGTTACCTAATTGTAAGGGATAAAACTTTAGTGTGTTTTGAATTTCGACCCCCATTACTCAAATCCATGGCTTCGCACTAGTGGCTCGTTTGGTTCAAGATTTAAACCATTACGGGAATGCTAAATTTCATTCGGAAATGATTTTCGCGTTTGGTTCAAGTTTTAAGTTCGGAATAAATAACTCCAGGAACAAATCTTTCCCACCAAGTTCTCCCATTTAAATCATAAGAAATAAACCATTACAATAAGCATCTTTTTTAATTCTTCATGTTAAGACTAAAATAACACTCTTCCTTGTGAATAAATAATTCTTTTTCCATCCGCGTATGAAAATATTGTTTGGAGCTTTTTTTTAGTTACGCTGCTGCACAAAAATGAAAAAAAATATTATTTGGAACTTTTTTCTTTTCTTTTTTCCTGTTGTAAATTTTATTTTTTTAATTACAAAAATTGTAATTTTTGTAGTATAGTTATTAGCTAGGCATGTGTAATTTTTGTAATTTATTATAGTAATTGTCTCTTTTGAAAAATTAGTAGGTGATGTCTTCTCATCTTATAAAAAGAATGATATTTTTGTAATTAATACTTTATTCCATTCCTATTCCCGATTGAATCAAACATTGGCATGGCATTCTAGATGTCAGGAAAAAAACTTTCCAAGAATCAAGTATACCCATTCCATTCCCAAAACTCGAACCAAACGAGCTCTAATTGTAATAAACAAGAGTGACACATAGGTGGGAAGAACATAAGAATTTATAAGTTCTTACTAACTAATTGCAACTAAAATGTGATCTATAGAGCCAACACGTTAGATAAATCAAACACCGTAGAATATCTCTAATGAAATAATCAAAATTGAATAATCAAAATGACTTTTAATTATTCATTTAGTAAATTGTTAAAGTTAATAATGTAGGCCTTCCCAATAACTATTTTTTCTCAATAATCAAATTTGTAGGGTCCATTTTATTAATTAGCCACAAATTATTCAATTTGAATTTTGTTTCAAGAAAAGGAGATAAATATTATCTAAACTTGAAAATATTATCTTTTAGCTGATAAAATTAGTGGGTTCCACATTTTATTTATTGAAGAGGGTTGTTAACTTTGATTATAAAGAAAATATATTTGATTATTGGTTAAAATGTTGCTAAAATTTTATTATACCACTCGAGTAGTGTTTTTAACTAACATTGTTAAAATTGATTATAATTGTTATTTTGATTATACAATTGGATATACTCTAATTAAACAAAGAAAAAAACTGTAAAAATTACTCTATACTAATTTAGATAAAATGATATAATTAGTAGTAGATCCAAACCAACAACATTAATAGTGAGTATATTTGTGGAATAACTTCTTGTATGTTTTTAGCATTTCTCTTAGAATATACAGTTTATTTAGTCATTAAACTTTCTGCTCAATACCATTTTGCCCACTAAACTTTAAAAAGAACCATTTTACCCATCCAACTTTTGACCGAGTTACAAAATGGTCACTCTGTCCAATTTGACTGTTAAGTTGGACGGAAATGAAGCCATAGCTTCATTTAAGGCTATTTTTGTCATTTTGAAACAATACTACCATTTGCCTACAACAATACTCTTCTCTCCAATAATTCACACCAAAATGACAAGAAAATAAGTGTATAAAACATAGTAGTACACCCATCAAACAAAGCCACAAATCTAAAGCATAGAGATAGGGAAAAGAGTATGGTGGATTGTTGTAGTGGCCATTCTGGTCATATTCTTCTTTATGTTCAACTCAAATAATGAAAATGAAACTAGTGCCAAAAGGTATGCAAGTGTGGAGGAGCAAAATAAGAAGTGAAATATCTTATTTTTGTGTAGTTTTTGTAACTCTGTTTTCTTCATTTTCAACTCTAATGTACTATATTTTTATTTTTTTATTGAAAGATAATGTAGTGAAATGCAAGTGTTTGATGTTTTTAACGAAATGAAATTTTGTGTATATGAACTTAAATGTTGCTCTATTTTGACCAATAATTACATCCTCAAAATCAAAAGAAATGTAAAAGAAAAATTGGCTAAAACATAGCAAAGCAACGTTCATTGAAATTAGTATAGAACACATAAGTGGGTCTGTTTTTACCACTAATTACTTCTCCAAAACATAGCCCCTAACTACAAACCATAGTTACATAAGTACCTAATTTTCAATACCCCTGTTGTTTCCCCAAAAAATATAGCCCCTTATTACATACATAAACAACATACCATTTTATTCATGTGTTTGTGATGAATTAGTCAAGCACAAAACCCCAAAACAGAGCATACATGATACAATCCTAATGCATGGATCAAAACCCCCCAAAATTCTCAAAAACTAAGCACAGTTAGTTTAATCGAAACGAAAGTCAATTAAAAACCCCCAAAATGAAAAAAAAAATGTTAGATCGAATAAACCTTAAACACTCGTGAATGAACAATTAAAACTTAAGCATAAACATCATAAACCATTCACTTCAAATTAAAGCTAACTTACAACATAAATCTTCATAGTGATCAGCAACGTAGAGCTACAATGTCCAATCCATGCCCTAATTTTTGTTGCACATCGCTCTATCGCTCTTTCTCTCTAACTACGTTACTGGTTTTGCTAATAATCAGAGTGGGAGTGTAATGTTCTCTCTCAAGGTTGGTATTATTTCAAAATGACAAAAATAACCTTAAATGAAGTCATTTCATCCAACTTAATAGTACTGAGACAAAAGTTTAATGACCAAATGAACTGTTTACTCTTTCTCTTAATTGACTATGACAAACTTTTATGGCGGTGAAACCTTGTCCTCGTGGAATTTTGATTTTTATCGGAACCTGTTTAATAAAGAATTACGTAAAAGGCCTGTTCCAGGGATTAGGCCTTAAAGGTAATTCTAATAATTGGACTTGAGCTGAATAATAATAATAAGGGCCCGCCCAATATCAAATAGACCGACCGGGCTTGCTCCCGCAACTTGGATTTAGTTTCTTCTTTTTCTTTTTTATTATTGTTATGTTTGTTTGTATCTTCCGAAATACGTACAGACCCAATGTCAACTGTATTTAGTTTCATCTTTTATTCGAATTCTGTTTGCTTCACTGCTGTCCATTGTTGTTGTCCTCTCATGACTTTTTTGGAAAGTTGTGATGAAATAAGGGGGTGTTTTTACCTTAATTACTAATGCAAAATATTAAAATTAAGGCGATATCAATATGAAATACATGAATATTATTATTTCTGTAATACCCTAAATCTCTTCGAGGGAAATTTTGAAATGCTCTCAGGCTTATAACATTATAACATTTTGAGACATTCAAATTTTGATTTTATATTTAAGATTTGGCTTCGGATTAATTCTTGATACTTCAAATTCGAGTATAAAAAGGCGCCCTTTTTTTATTGTTGGTTCTTTGACGAAATGCCTCCACACTAATTTGAATGTGAGACTTATACGGCTCATTGATTTGAGCCCGCTAATCAAAACAAATTTACACTCAGAGGGAATCAAACACCGGATGTCCCGCTACATATATCATCACCTAGATGAACTCAATTATAGAGAAGTCACTTAGCCAACTCTATGGATTAAAGAAAGACACCCTAAAAAGACGAGTATTTACACGTAACATAAATATATGATATAGAAAACTAATATATTAATGTATCAATTTTTCATTGATTATAATAAATTAAGATAAGGTTCTTCTAATTAATATATAGTGGTCACATTTAATATATCAGTTTTTATGTTAACTTTTTTTATCTACTTAAAATTATTATAAAAATACATTAAAATGTTAATGCATATCTTCTTGGAAAATACAATATAAAAGGAATTACCATGATGTATCTATATTAAAGCCTGAGGTGACTTTTGGTAGGTCTATCACGTGTTCCTTTTAGCAAAGAACAGGGGTTTCTCCATTTTCTGTACTAACAAGAAAAAAAGAAGATTTAATAAAGAATTGAATCTGGGACCATAGAGATGAAAAAAACATATTATTCACACTTAATCAAATATCATCATATATATATATATATATATATTTTACAATTTATACCTAATTAATATGAAGAATTATTTGGTATTTTATTACACACAATACTGTGTGCCAGTGATTTTAAAATATGACGACTAAAGAACTAGCTAACGGGTTGCTGCTGATATATAGTGGGAGAAGCGCTAACATATAGTGTTGATCATCATCAATGATTTAATGCAGTAAAGGACAAGCTTAATTACATGTTTATCAGAACAACTGTACGTATATAGATTCATATACGTACGTGTATAATATATATATATATATATTCTTTTTAATTAACTCTCAAGTCTCAACGTACAGTGCTCAGAAGAGATTTATACAAGTTAGCTCCGTTATTGTCACCCATTCACCCTGCAGGCTTTGAGGAATTCGATCATCTACAAGTTCACCACAACGAACTATCTTATATGTGTATATATATATGGACCAGGATTTTTACCAACAATTGTTCGTTGCCAAAAGATTAGAGAGAGATTTTTAATTAGCAGCAAAAAATCGTCACAAAAAGCTCAATCCGTACAAACTGGTCTGCACTTGAAATTTTATTTATATATATATATATTACCCGTTCATTTAGTTTATATATATTACTCCATTAATTTAAAATTGATAGTATTTTGACTTTGGCAGTTTTTAAAAAGACTAATTTTAAACATAATCAATGGCTGAAAATATAGTTTATTTTTCTATTTTGATAGAGAAAGTATTTGTTAATTTATTTATTTTTTCTTCCTATATTTGTCATTTTTGTGTATACATGCATTTTTACAATGTTTAATCAACGTGTTAAATTATCAAAACGTATAAGTACAAGTTTGTATTATTGAATTGGCAAGTAGTACGTACGTGCGCCGGTGCTAAATATTATATTTTGAAATCTGACATTATCAAAAATATAATTAAATTAGAACGAAATCTTATATTACCAGCTCTTTTGCATTGAAAACGAATAATTTAGACGATGTACAAGCAAAAATTTAACGTTGTTATGGGTATTTTTCGTTATTTCAAAAGTTTGAGTCTGAATTCGAAACTTTTGCTTGCCTTTTCGTTAGGAAAAAAAACTAAATATATATATATATATATATCTAATTAAATGATCATTTATTGCATATTAGACTCTTTTTCGAGACCTGTTGATACACCATCCAACGTGCCCAAATTGGTTTAGATTTAAACTTTAAAAAAGAAAAATAAACTAAACACCTCGTTATATTTTGGAAACATATATTATGTATATTTGGGACGTGGTAAATATATACTAAGTGAAGAACTTGAAAAGAACTCCAAAATTTTGTTTGTTGGCGCACAGGCTGGAGTTACCCTAGCTAGTTTTGAAATAAATTAAAACCACTATGTATGATGTACATTTTGTAGATTTTAGCTGGTGTAGTGTAGTTAGAAGACATATCTAACATGTACTTTTGTGCTTAATCACTTTCTATCCAATACAAATAAACACTTAAATTAAAACCTATAATTTAAGATATTAATTCTTGTACGCATCGATCCTTGGGCATTGTCAACGACACACCCACATATCACCGCCTATAAAAGAAACCCTAACTTGTACAAACCATGCACCATCACACATTGAAGTATTAAACCAACGACAATGGAGATTTCTCTTGAACCCAAATTTTCATTTCTAGCCCTTATACTTGTAACCCTACTAACCCTTTTTGTAGGATACCTAAAATCAAGAGTATCTTCTATCCCATGCAAAAAGTTTCCACCAGGGTCACTAGGGTTGCCAATTATAGGGGAGTCCATGAGTTTCTTTAAGGCACAAAAGGAAGACAAGATTGTCGAATGGGTGGCAAACCGCGTGGCCAAATACGGGCCAGTTTTCAAGACGTCACTAATGTTTTCAAAGGTGGTTGTTATAACAGGTCCGGCTGGTAATAAGTTTATACTTGGTGGTGGTGATAATGGGGTTGCAAGTAACCAACCAGCTTCTGCGTCTAAGATACTTGGAAAGAAAAGCATCTTCGAGGTCTCGGGGTTGAGGCACAAGCTTGTTAGAGGGGCTTTGATGAGCTTCTTGAAACCCGAAACACTTCAAAGATTTGTTGGTGAAATGGATTCATTAGTTAAGCAGCAATTGTTTGAGGTTCAAGTAAATTTTCTTTTAATTCCCTTGTGCTTAATTTTATTCCATCACTTTCAAGTTGGTTCTTTAATATTATAATAATCTTTTTTGAAGTAATGTAAGTATCGTACACTAGAGGTATCACTAAGTCGGACTTCCAGGTTAATGATCGATGAAGTGTCACATAAATTTCATGACATGATCACAAAATTAGAACTATCTAGATAGAGTTATCTTTATATCTATATTTGAAGTACATATATATATACTGACATATATATATATATATGGGAAATTTCAGGTGCGGATTACTGTTCACGGATGAACAGTACGGATTGGTCCATTTGGCACACTTTCCGATGGAATTTTTTGATGAAACTTTTTGGGGATGTTCTCCACCAAATTTCATCAAAAAATTCAACCGGGAAGTGGGTTAACTACGTGATTGAAAAATATTGGTCCAGAAATATATTTATAAAATCCAATATTTTTCAATCATGTAGTTAACCCACTTCCCGGTTGAATTTTTTGATGAAATTTGGTGGAGATGTTCTACACACAATGAAGAACATCCCCACAAAATTTCATAAAAAAATTCCATCGGAAAGCATTCCAAATGGACCAATCCGTACTGTTCATCCGTTAATAGTAATCCGCACCTGAAATGCTCTGTATATATATATCTATATTTGAAGTACATATATACTGACATATATATATATATATATATATAATGAGTGACCAGTGACTACAAAACCAAGATTACCTGTATAAAAATTGACGAATATTTTATTTATAGGTAAAAGTCATTAAAAAAGAAGAAGAAGAAGAAGAAGTAGAAATTAATTTTTAAATTAGATCGTGAATTAATACTTGGTAAGTCTGTTAAGTAATTAATTGCCTAATTAAAAATGTGCTTATGAACAATTATATATACCTTCTTTCAGGAACTAGAGGGTAAGGATTCTGTACAGGCAGTTATGCTAATGAAAACCATCACTTTTAAGGTGACATGCAGTCTACTGTTTGGATTAGCAGAAGGAAAAGTGAAAGATGAATTATACGACGATTTCAAAACCGCCATGAAAGGAATTTGGGCAATTCCTTTGGAATTTCCTGGTTCCACACATGCTAAAGCAATTCAAGCGCGTACAAGGATAAAGAATCAAATATCCGCTATGTTAAAAAGAAGGAAAACTGAAATGAAAGAGTCGAAAGATAATTCTCCAAACGATGCCATCACAGCTTTTCTTGTACTTAGGGATGAAAATGGCGAATATCTTCCTGAAGATGAAATTATTGATAATCTCGTTACACTTATTTTTGCAAGCCACGACACAACTACAATTCTTCTGAGCCTCCTTATACGACTCCTCGCTAGGGATCCAGAGGTTAGCAATAAAGTGTTTGAAGGTAAGATTTAATGATTACATATAAATTGTTAAATACAGAAGAATTGAGTGTATGTGTCGTGTTAAACGCGTGTCTTGTAAAAGAATTTGGGTTTCATTAGGTTTCAACGAACTTAATCATATATATTTGTATGAATTATGTTGTAGAGCAAAAAGATGTCGAAAAGGCAAGAGAACAAGGCAATGGAAGGCTTGGTTGGAGTGAGATCCAGAATATGAAGTATACGTGGAGAGTAGCACAAGAGCTCATGAGGCTAATTCCTCCAGTTTTTGGCAATTTCAAACTTGTTACAAGAGACACCTCATTCGTTGAATTTGACATCCCTAAGGGATGGCAGGTACCAAATTGATCGAATTAAAAACACATTCCACATTTAGTCACCAACTTATTATGCACACCATAATAATTAATTCTTAATTATATATATATATATATATATATGTGCACATACATTGTTTATAGTTTGATTAATTCTCGATTAATTAATGTCAAAAAAATTTTGTTGTAAATATTCGTAGGTATTTTGGGTGACGTCTCCTACACATATGGACAAGAATATTTTTGAAGAGCCAGACAAGTTTGATCCATCAAGATTTGAAAATCCCACAAAAACAATCCCTCCATTTGCCTACATTCCTTTCGGCGCGGGTCCAAGAATTTGCCCTGGGGTAGATTTTGCACGCATCGAAGTGCTATTGATAATCCATCATATGATAACGAATTATCAGTGGACAGAAATGATCCCCAACGAGCCGTTAACACGTGAGCCCTTGCCATATCCAGCCATGGGCCTCCCCATCAAACTTAGACCTAGGAAAAACATAAGAAAAACTGGCTAGCTAGGTTTCTTAATTAAATTAGCTGGTTGTGCTTTTCCATTTTATATATCTGTACGTTTTTAAAATGTACGTACGTTGTGGTGTTTCACGATTTGATAATAATTAGGCATGTCTTAGCTTCAAAATGTTATATATATATATATATATATGATAGTGCATGTGCCTTTAAATTAATATATAGTTTTGCTGTTGTTTCAGTGACATGATCGAGGTTAATTAATTATTAATTGAAGCTTGTATTGGATTCCAATTATTCCTTCACAATATTCACCATGTTTGTTGTCCTTGAAAATTACTTAATTTCAATGAGATTGTTGATATTAATTTTAAAATTAGTGGAAGCCAATTAAATGATGGCTGATTGGGTGGGTATCATCATAGATCGAGTAGTACGTAGATCGATCAAGATTATATAACTTAAATTAATTTGGTACGTATCCTCAGCTCCTCTTATAGGAAGTTATATATCTCGTTATAATTAATATTGGCATTACTGGATTTAATGATTTATGCCCCCACCAAGTATAAATCCCTGCCCTCAGCTCTTACATGAAACAAATTAACAACGTACATCGATCTCTCTAATTACATGGGCAATCAAGATCTTTGTATACTTTAAACTAGCCTGGATAGATAAGATCGATATGATTCAATTCTTTTCATGCATGATATATAATAATCATCACCATATATTTTTTCAAATAGATCGAGAATTAATGTGCGTTAAAGGAGGAGGAAATTCTTTCCCCACTTACCATAATATAGTAAATGAGGCTTATAAGCTAGTTATAATATTAAGGAAGATTATATTTACACCAGTAAACATGCAAGGACGAAACTAGTCCTACATATTGGAGAAGTACATGACCCCCTCTAATTTTTCAACTTACTTTTATCAGTTTAATTTATGTATAGCACATTTATCTTCATTTAACTAAATCTTCTATAGGGTTCCTTCCAAAATTTAATTTAAATCTCTTACTTGACAAAATAATTTAAAAAGTCAAAAAGTCTTATATCACTTAAATTATGTCAAATAAAGCATTAGCAAGAGCGATGAACTCAAGATATTATGCTCGACTAAATCTAACATATATATATATACAAATATATAATTTTATAAATTTACCACATTTTATAAGGACAATAAAGTGATGACAAAAACAATTAGTGAAAAAAAAATAACAATATATTATCACGTTCGATATTTTTTTTTCAAGTAAATTTCCGGCCCGCTACAAGATTGAATTATGATTTCGTCATAGTAACCAAAAGTATATGAAAGCACCCCAAACAAAAAAAAAGAGTACAGAAATGAACTACATGCACTACAACTTTGATAAAATAAGAAAAGTGTGAGTGTTTCGAGCAAAAAAATATAATTGGAAATGGGGCAAAAGGTTTTGTGTGACCATATTTTTCACAAATATTCAATTTTTTTTTTAAATAAAGGCTTTTTTATATAAAAAAAATCTGAAATAAGAGCTTGTTATCAATAATATTTTAAAAATAAGGGCTTTGACCAAAATTGTGTTTTGTGCAAACTTAACTTTGCAATCCAAAAATTTTAATGCAAATTTGTTTTACATGATGTTTTTATGTTCTTTAACTAATATATTTTTATATGTCACTCGGGTAAATCTAAAATAACGTTAAATAAATTCCAATACATAGTAATATTTTAAAAAATAAAGAGTGCAAACTTAACTTTGCATAACTTAAAAAAACCTATCATGTGTATTTTATTACTAAATAATTTTTATTTGTAACTTGTTAAAATAACTCTAAAACTAAGTCAATTAAACACTCAGACATAATAATCTACTAATTTGTTAAAAAATATGCAGTGCAAACTTAATTTTGCACAATACTATAAAATATTATGATTTGAAATTTACTGCAAAGTTAACATTGAACTCCTTTTGGAGTTCGATCAAAAACAGGCCCTTAATTTACAAAAATATTATTCCTTAATTCTTTTGTAGAAAACTTTTTCAAAGAAGCCCTACTTTCTAATATCCCGAAAATATAATAATTAACTTGTGGTAGAATTAAGAAGATCTTTGCTATGTACAAAGAAAGTGTAATTATATTATGTTTTAAGGCCGTTGAAGAGAAAAATATTAGAATATTTGTTCATATATTTTAGTTATTTTATTATAAATTGTTCAAAGTTGAAGGTGTAGTTGGTTTTCTTTACTCTGCCACAGTACCGAATTTGGTACAATAACTCGGGGATGAGTTTCCAAATTTAGAATGACATTTTGACATCGCCCAATGTAACACTTCGTGTTTAGTTTACTCATTAATTTTCCTTCGTAAGCTTGATTTATTCAATAATTTTGCATTGACTAGTAATTTTTAGTTCTGAGTAGAATTATGTAGTTTCGACACCTCGAGTGTATTTCAATAACTTAATTAGATATGAATGGATGATCATTTCATTACTCAGGTGATCATTATCGAATTATAAGTGTTAATCGCTTATTAGTTGTATTTTACCTTTAAATGTAGCTTTACTTAGTCAAATTTGGTTCCAGACATATTTTGGTAAACTAAAACACTTCCCACAAGTCATATTAATCATACTATACATGCGTGCATGTTTGAAATGCATTTCAGATGACTGTAGTTGAATTTGGTCGGCTAACTGTGATATTCAGTTTTTGGCTAAATAAGTTTTTGGTCAAGTTTGAAAAGCCATAATTTTCTCGTTTGTTGTCCAAATGAGTCATTGTTTGAACTATTCGATAGATTTCTTTTCCGTCTATAAGTTTTATGGTTTGACCAAAATCGAATTCTAGCTTTTTATTGGTCATAATTGAGCGCAAAGTAAGTCACTAAACTAAATATGTTTCATATCAGAATGCAGTGTTCTGGCAGAGAGCTATTTTTAATGATTTTTTAGTCTTATTCCATTCAGAATTTAGAGAAACTTTAAAAAGAAAAATTATATATCTTCGAGTCATCTTTCCATTGATATATCATCCAAATCAGAATTTTGAGTGAAAAGGTATAGTCAAAATAGGAATAGTGCACCATAATTTTTTGGTCAATTGGGTTTGACTCCACCCAACTTTTTTTGACCCCACCCAACTCTTTTTAATCTATTTTTCATCCTCACTTTTACCCAAACTCCACCCAATTTGATCATAAACAGATAGTACACATTCAAAGCTTAAAAGAGAGGTTGTGAGGGAGGTTTGTGATGATCTTATCACGTTTTCTCATGGGGATCAAGAAATTGAGATAGAGTTTACATTATTCGTCTTCTTCCTCTTTATTCTATCACTATGAGAACTTTGAGAGCTTGGATGGGAGTTATTCCAGCCACCTAAATCATCATCAATCTTCTCAAAACTTGTCTTAAAACTTCAAATAAGGTAGGAACATTAATATTCAAACTTATTTTCAAATTATTATACGTTGTATGTTTGATTTCAAACCATGATTGGGGGTTTTTAGTACAATTTCAAAATTTAGCACATGCATAGAGATTGTGTTGTTTTTCCTTGAATTTTTTAGTTGATTTGTGAATATATAACTTTAATTTGTTGATTATACAATAATCCCCCAATTAGTATTGTTAAGAATGAATTTTTTTATAAAATCCATACGGACAGATACAATAGCAGATAATAAAGAGCAATGCACATATATAGTGAATCATTAATGGGTTTAAAGCATATTTTGGCCATATCCTCACATGTATGTAATATTATTGTTATGCTTAAACTATTGGTTGGATTTTTGTGAAATTTGTTGAGAACTAACCGATCTTTAATTATGCCGAATATATTTTTCAATGTACTTTTGAATGGGGTATGGTAATAAAATAATTCATGGGATTTATTTTAAACCTGACTTCAAAAATGTATATAAATAATACAATACCCAGTTAAGTTGTTATAAAACCCACCAATTATTAATATCCAGTTAACGACCAGCTAAGTAGATATTAAGATGACAGACTTGGTGGAGTTAGCTTAAGTACAACACTAATATGATTAGGTAATGACGTATTATATATAATTTAATACATATACATGTTTTTTCGAAGATATATATATATATATATATTTGGTTTATATGCTAAACCTTGTTGGATAAATGTTGGATATGTATATATATAATTTAATGAACTTAAACCGTAGAATTTGATATGTTATAATATATTTTTATGTCTGATACATATTTGAGATAAGTATATTATATAATAGGATTATTGATACTATACGATGTGGGTATCCTATAAGATATATGGACATATTTACTTGAAACTATCATATTATTGTTGTCAATGGATTTTTTTCACTTATTTTGAGTATATAAGTGTATCTATGCATTCTTTTCTTTTGATACATATCTCATATATGTATAATTCCATATAATTAATAGTTAGCTTTGGACGTATATATACTTGTTATCTCAAATGGTTTGAGATTTATATAGTTTTATGATTTGACACTATATTGTACCATTCAGTTAGCTACTCTTATTGAGTTATTGTCTTAGCCTTAGTAGCTGCATGATATATTTGTCCTTGTGGGACATAGCATGTATATCTACATGAGTTACTTAGCCCGGGGGCTTACCACTAGGTGAACCGTAGTAGAGGATCCCCGCTATGGGAGCAGTAATACTCGAGCCATGCGGACTTTGTGCATAATAGATTTAAATCATAAATGGTTAACTACATATCCTTGGGGGACAATTTTAATTTCAGACTCTCCTGCCACATGGTTTTAACCATGGAAAGTGATATATTAGTCATATAGGAGGACATATCGTACGGAAGAAATATAAGTGCGTAGTTTATTATCTTTTAGTTGGATTTTGATACTATTTTACATATAAGTTTTACGTATATTAATTTTCTTTAGGGGGAATATTATGTGATGGGCATATTATGTACCACTAGTTTCGATATATAGCTTTACAGTAATTTAGTATAATATTACACACACACACACATATATATATATATATATGTATATGGCATACATATATGGAGTAAGTTATATGCATCTAGTGGCTTTCTATTATTTTTAATATTGCACGTGGTTGTGCTTGATTAGTTAATTTTTTATAGAAAAACTTCTATAATTTTCACTGAGCACGTGTTTGGTTCACTCCGATTTTTCAAAACAGTTTTACAAGTACACTCTCTGGGTTGGCACGTATTAGAATTTAGTTACCTATGATGACCCCAGAACCATATTAATCTCCCTTGGAGGGACAACTTAATTTTATATGTATAACTTTAAGTTGATTCCATTTGTATTAAGTAAACATTATTTAATAATTGGTTTATGTAATTGAAGAGGTGATGCAATATTAATTATGGTAAATTGTAGTCGATTGTTTACTCTTTTGATAATTACAATAATGTAGTAGACTTTATTCTTTGTTATGAAGATTGTAATTGAGTTTTATTTAAGAAATGATTTGATGTAATGTCATTTATACAGGTCTTAGATATTGATAAAATAGAGTAAACCATGCCGAATTTTTAAAAAAAATCGAAGATGCAGTGTCCTTAATTAAACTAACTGGTTTAAATTAATTTGTAAAATTTTAATATTATCTGCAGTTAGCATATGGCAACTGTGACAAACTGATCCAGGAGGTGAAAATTTCTAAACAGGATTTGGGGCGTCACAACTAATTTATACTACATTATGTTCTCATATTCGACACCTCGTCACCTATTTATTATACCAAATTTGGCATTGTGTGCCCAACTAAAAAAACGACTACACCTTCAATTGTTGAACAATTTTCAATAAAATAACCAAAAAATATGTACAGATACTTCAACATTTTACCCATGAACAATCTTAAAACATAATATAATTCATGTATTGTTTGATTTGGGGCTTAACTTTTTAATTTATTCATGAATTTGAGTGATGAGAGAAAGGAAAGAGGGAAGTTGAATTTTATTTAGTTAAAATAATTGTGGTGTATCTAGTGATATTTCAAGAATTTTAGGCTCCGTTTGATAGCAACATGAAAAATAAAAATAAAAACAACTAATTTGGATGAAAAGATGGAAAATAAGTTGACATATGACGATCTCATACTCATTTTTGTGAGTATATGTTCTCCATCCTCTAATATTTTGTGAAAAAAAAATTTCCACCATCACTCAAAGAAAATTTTGTCATGAAAAAAAGCAAAAAGTAAGAGTTAATCTCATCACATCCCTCAACTTATTTTCCATCTTCTCACCTAAATTAGTTATTTTTCTTTTCATTTTCCATGTTGCTATCAAACGGAGCCTTAATATACATTTGTGTTGGCTTGAGTATAAGAAATTTAAAGTTAAAAAAGTGGTGTAAGTAGGCTTTCTCATTATTATGTTGCGTTTGATAACAATATGAAAAATGTTAACAAAAATAGTTAATTTTTATGAGAGGATAAAAAATAAGTTGAAGTATATAATAAAATATCTTCTTATTTTTTGACTTTTTCCATAAAAAAAATTCTTTAAAGGCTGAGGGAGAAAAAAAAATTACAAAAAACAATAAATAATGGAAGACACTTTTGATCACATATTTCAATTTGTCTCACAAATCAAATATTTTTATTTTTTCTTTTATAATTATTACTAAACAGGGTTTTAATATTTTATTTTATTTTCTTATTTTTCCTCTTTTAACTGTCATCAAAAGTGTAAAAAATATGTTACGTACGATTAAAAAAAAATTAATAGCATTCATCTCTACAGACAACCATTAAATATGCAGCTAGATGTTCACGTGAAAAAGGAAAAATAGGTGGCAGCTGATTGGGCAACGTGAGACCTTTTTCTTTTGAGACCATCAACGTGACACCTTTTGACTTCAATTTTAAACGTTCCGAATTGACGGTTTTCAGAGTAGTCGCGCGCGAACCTCGTGTAAGTTCCCTTCTTGCTTGTGCGTGCCTCGTGCTGTCGTGCGCTTCTACTGATATTTTTAACAGAATATATAAATAATAATAATCTTAAAAATACTCATAATTTCTTGGCTTCACAAAATAATTTTTTTGTTCTAAATTAAATAATTAAAATCTCTACAAAAAAATTTAAAAATTGCCATCCAGTAAGAATAAAAGAAAACATAAAAAAAATAAATTAATTTCATTCACCCACACTATGAAAATTCAGAAAAAAGGAAAATCTTTCTCAGAATATAGAATTGAAACAATTCTAATGCAAAAACATTAATAGAAAATTCACTTTTATGAGAAAATAAAGATAGCAATAATTAAAGTCAATTATTTCACACGAACCAAAATTTACATCACATGCTCCACGTTATTGTTATGCTGTGAGTTGGAGTCAAGTAATTGCGTGTGGGAAACAATGGACACGACCCAGTCCTTTAATAACGGCAGGGTTTTTGGGACCAATCCCCCACCTTACCCCAACCTCCTCAATACCAAAAACATTTGCCCAATTTTGAAGCCTTTTTCCCTTCCAAAAGTCTCTCTCTCATTTATCCTTTCTTCTGTGCTCGTACGGGACCAAATCCTCGCCTACTCCGGCCAATCGCCGCTCCAAGATTTATCCGTCACCACAACAACTCACCTCCTCTCCTATTCATTCCAAATATTCGATCAATTTTCCTTTCTCTCTCTCTGATCCTCCTATTATTATTATTATTAATTAATTAACCCGGAAACAAAATACGCGTTTTCCTGGAAAATTAACTCCATACTCTCCCCATAGATTTCAGATGGCTTCTTTGGGGATTCGATGTGGAGTAAACCCTAGGTTAATTCAAAATGCTCGTTCCTCTCTCCGAACAGATCGATTCAGCCCTAATCCATCATCGATCCTAAATCAGATATCGACAAAACCACCACAACGAGTATCTTCATCGGCCGCTATATCAAACTATCCTATTTCATCACCATATCACAGCAATTTCGAGCCTCACCGTCACGGTATCGAAGACAAGGTTCACAACGAGCCGATGTTTTCGGAGAAACTGGACGAATGGATGAGAGATTCGGTGGTGGAGATCGTCAAAAACCTAAAACAAGCACCGTTGCTTGTCCAAATCTACGCCAACCACAACGACGGATTAACCAAGGTAGAAACGGAGAAGGCGATAGCGGAAAATTGGGCAAATGTGAATAGAGAATGGACCGAGGGAGATAGACCCTCACCAGATGGAATTATACTTGTGGAAGAGCTCGAAGAAGAAGAAGAAATGATGGAAGAGGAGACTAGGGCATGGGGAGTGGTTATACAGGGGAAAGTGGGGGAGAAGGAAAGAGTGCCAGCGTGTTATTTGTTGAAGACGAGTAGGGTGGGATCAGGGTTGGGTTTGTTTTGCACTCACTTTTGTTTGGTTAGGGTTAAGAGTTTCAGGGAAACTGCTGCTTCACAGTTCAAGGATTGTTGGTTGTTGCATTGAATTGATTTGACTGGACTGGATTGAATTGGATTGAATTGGATTGAAATGGAATTGTAATTAGAATTTGAGTGAGAAACTGGTGGTGTTCAATTAAATAATGATTATGGTAATGGTTTCTCGTTGTGCAAATTAAAGATATTGTTTAGACATTAATTGAAAATTGTTGAACTTCATTAATCGTTCGTTGTGCCTAAACATTAGCTTTATCGGCACAAAATCTTTATCTGGTCAAAATAGTATTTGTTGCATGTTTCAGTCGAAGAATTTCATTGCAATTGGTTATAACTTTGTTTTCCAATAATTATGAAAATTTTGTTTTCTTCAAGCTACTTTCCTTCTGTCTTATGTATTAAAGCTATGATTCCAAGACTATTAACAAATGGGTGATTTTGTTTCTATCCGCTATGTTTTACATTTAATTCTTGTTATTAAATTAATTCGTATTACATATTAAGTTAATTTGTGAGCGTGGATAAACTAAAAAAAAATATTATTAATTTAATTTTATAAATATTATTTTAATTAATAATTTAATATTAAAATATCCACTAAATTAATAATAAGTTGGGTAAAAAACATTAAATCTCATCAAACTGTCACTTTTTTGCACTAAATCCCCTATCTTCTAAAAGTGATACAAAACTTTTACAAATGACACTAAACCCCCCTAAACTATTAGATGTTATCACTTAACTCCAAAAATTATATCAATGCCCTTGTACGAAATTTGATGAAAAACACTAAACCCCCTAAAACTAGGGGTGTCCATCCGATCCGATCCGGTCATTTTAAACCATCCGCATCCGATCCGATCCGATGTTGGTTTTAGGTTTTAGCATCCAATCCAATCCAATACACTTTACCAATCCAAACCAATCCAATCCAATTAAATGTTGGATTGGATCGGTTTCGATCCGATCCGATTAGAAGTTTAAAATAAGATATATTATATTCTTGAAATATTCAATTCTAATGTACAATAAGATGTAAACTACTTGTAAATTAAATATAATCCATTACAAATAAAGTTCAAGTGTTCAACTAAATAATTTCAAGTTAAAATGTATACTGTCTAACAAAAAATACATAATTAAACCAAGTGACGAACCATACATGATTAAACTAAATATTAAATAACAAACTAAGATTAAATGATTTCAAAGTGACCCCTTGTATATATTATATTATGCACCAATGAGGGAGAGACATGTGGCAACTCTAATAATGGATTGGATTGGATTGGATCGGTTCCTAGAGCACATCAAACCGGAACTGATCCAATTTTTTTCGATTTTTAAATTTTGCATCCGATCCAATCCAATCATCCATAAAATCCAAGAAAAATGGATTGGATTGGATTGGATCGGTTCCTCGGTTTGGATTGGATTCTGAACACCCCTACCTAAAACTATATCTTTTTGGCACTAAATTCCCTAAACTATCACAACTTGACACTTTACCCCCTAATTTATAAAAGGGCATTTATTTACAAGGGCATTTATGTAATTTTAGGGGTTAAGTGATAACATTTAATAGTTTAAGGGGATTTAGTGTTACTTTTAGAAGATGGGGGGGTTTAGTGCAAAAAAGTAATAGTTTGAGGGGGTTTAGTGTTTTTTACCCTAATAAGTGCAACCACTTTCAAAATTTAGATTCTAATATTATTAAGAAGTAAATCTTAATTAACTTTGAAGGAAAAAATAACAAAAACAAAAATTAACCACTTTCCCCTTCCGGTTCAAATTTAAAGATGTTATTCTTTCCCCACCATCTTTTTTTCTTCTTCTTACTGTCCCTCTTTCCCCAGCCTTTTTCTTCTTCCCTCTTTCTCCACCATCTCCTTCCCCACTGTCTTATCCTTGTAAACCCACACCCATAATTTGGAAAATCATTTTTTTTCAATAAAAGTATCAAGACGAAAATATTAACTGCAATAGCAAAAAAGACATAAGTTTTACCTTGCGAATGAGACGGAAGGAGTTCAAATTTTCACCCTTTCTCACAAACTCAATTGGTTACTTGGTCAACTTTCTAGCCTCATATTTCCCCTTAAAGCAAAACTGCATACTTAAGATTTATTTAATAAGAAGGTGTTTGTTGTTCAATAAAATAAATAAATAAATAAAATGGTGCAAGATATTGTGGATTATTCGGTTCTCTCGTTGGCAAAATATTTTATATATATTGTTGTATGCTTCAATTACGTACTGATATTAGGGTTTGTATTTTTTATTGAATAAAATAAGTACTGATATTTTCAAATCAATCCATGCATACTTAATTCGCGTAGGGGGTTGTCAAAAATCTGAAAATCGAATGAACGAACCGAAACTGATTAATTCGGGTTAGTTCAGCTTCTAGGTTCGGGTTACCTGAAGTGGACCGAATTCACCGAAACCATAACCAACAGCTGAGTAGTTGAAGATAAGTAACATATTTAACATGGGGTATGAGTTATATGTGAGTCTAACTGTGGAGTTTTTGAATCTTACCTTGTGTATTTTTTCCTTCTTCTTCTTCCTTGTAGTTTGTTCTTTAGCTTCTGGATGTGTACTGATAGTATATTATAATTCTTCAAAAAAAATTAAATTTTTTTTTTGAAGTTCCATGTTTTTGTTGTTTACACTTTACACGATTGTGATGCATTTTGTAAAATTTAAGGGACTTGTAACATCATTCATTCATGAATTGGACCGATTATATTGTTCGATTTCTTTGCTTCCTAATTATACAAATATATATACATATATAAAGGCTTCCGCTCTTTACTTAATTGTACGAGAGGAATGTTTTAATTTTATCAAAAAATTCAACTAGATGTGAATATATCTAATCCTATGTACGTGTAGTGTTTCAAATCTTTATTATGATTTCTCATATGTAATTTGAGTTTGATACGCAGACCAATTATATTGATTGATGTAATATATATATATATATATATATGACAATTGCACTAGCTCTATATATGCTTATATACTGTGATAGAAAACCTCCTCTTAAACATGAGATTTATATAGTGTATACATCAATGTCGAAGCCAGCTCGTGAATCCCAGTGATGTAGATTTTAATTAAAGTTTTAACAATATAAAAAAAACTGAATGAGAGCAAACGGGATCAAAACCGAATAATTTAGGAATGATTTGGGTTTCATAGGTATGGAAACCAAACTGAACTACGAAATTTGGGGTACCCCAATCGAAACCGAAAACACCGCTAAATCCACGCACAGTGATTTGTGAACCCTAACCCTAAAACGTTTGAATTTTTTAGAAAGGTAAATATGAAATAAATTAAAAATGAATTATATTTGGATTAAGAATCTTAATTTTTAAAATTATAAAATAATTTTAATTGGTGGATATACTTATCAATTTTAAAAAGGGTAATATTGTAAAACTTTGTTCAAAATTTTCATAATTTATGGGTAGATTAAATGCAAAATACCGTGTATAAAAACAAAATCACCCTAACAAATAAGTATAACATTGGTTCAAATAACTACAAACATCTTAATCAAAATCTTAACCTAGCTAGGAAAACAAAGACATTAATATTGAGAACATCTTCAAACAAATAACTATTCCCTTTCCAATCTTATAGCAAATATTAACACACCACCGTAAAACAACAAAATTAAGATGTATTTTTTTATTTGGCAATCGAACCATTTTCTCTGTCCATTTAGCTTGGTGGAAATGATAAGGTTGATATAACACATAAATAATTTTTGTAACAATTATCAACATTTAATGATACTTTTTAAACTTTTCAGTACATTTAACCGTAATCGTAATACATTTGAATTTTTATTTTTGTTTTTGGTGCGAACCGAGTAGCACAGCAGTAGAAGAAGATATGATAACCCATCTGGACTTTTGGTAAATTTGTACAAAGTATTTGTGTTTTTGTGTAAGAGTAGAAAAATTAAGCCTAGTTTGTGTAATTAAAGTTGTTCAGTGGGCAAGGTGGGTGAGGGGTGTATGTGTAACGGGTTGTATAAATTCAGGGGACGGGTTCTGTGAATAAACCTAGGCACGGTGCATAATTAGAAAAACAGGTAGTTAATTATCTTTTTTGTTTATTCCTCTTTCCTCTTTCCATTTTTGTTTTTTATTTGTTCCGGCTCTTTTTTGCACTTCACACTTTGTACTCTGCACTTTGTTGTTGTTGTTGTTGTGGGTTTTTTTTTTTTTTTTTTTTTTTTTTTTTGGGTTTTTAGCCTCTTAGGTTAGATTTCTTTCTTATAATCTTATACTATATTTTTATTATTTTGAATATTAAAATTTAGGTGTTTTAATGTTAATTTGCTTCTTAGATTGTTAATATATTTGTTTATTGGTTATTATTTATTAATGTTGATTTGCTTCTTAGATTGTTAAATATTGATATTAAATTTGATTATTGAGGTTGATTTGTTTATTAGATTGTTATTTGATAAATTAATATTGAGATTAATATATGTATTTGTTGATTATAGTAGGTTGAATATTTAGTTGATAAATATATTTTAAAATATATAATTAATTTTAGTATATTATTTTAAATTTTTCAGAAACAAAATAGAAAAACATTTTAGTAAAGTAGGAGTAAATTCTACTTATCGAAATATTGGTTCAAGTTCTACTATAAATGTTGAATCAACGTTTTTAGATGTCGATTCCACTCCGTCAAATATATATTCCTTCGCTTCGAATATTGATTCTACTATTCCAAATAGTATATGCAAAAAAGTTTGTTGTTATTAGTTTGGCCCCTCCTGAACAAAATTCCTGACTCCGCCACTGACCATAACATTTTATCTTCATTGTCATATTTAAAACTATTTTTTTCCACGTGTATATATGTGTTTATCTTTATGAACATGCTATTTTTAAATTTATTATTATCCGGAAAAAAAAATCGTTTTCGCCATCCATTCTCACAGCACAAAAAGGTAAATTTATGATGTGATTTCATATGGATGTTCTCCAATTATCATTTTAATTTCATAGCGTGTAAATCGATACTTCCATAACGTCCAAATCATCCATTTGAATGTATGTATCATCGAATATCAATTCTTAACCAAGCATATTTCATCCATTTAAAAACAGTCGTCCGTATATTTTTGAGTCGGCAATCCGTTCTTGGCAAACTCATTCTTACTTATTTTTTTTTCTCTCTATCTTTGTAATTTATAGGACATTAAGTTATACTTAATTTTTTTTTATCCGGTAAGTTTTAATTAGACATAAGCTTTTTTCTTAAGTATTGATAAATACAAGGTTCATAATACAAAAATACTTTATAATAAATTATTAAATTTATGTTGGATTAGTTGACCAATTAATTTTTATCATCACCGGCCATTGTATAAGTTATGATTAGGAGTGGGCAGGAACCAATCCAAACTGACACATCTAATTCAATCCGATTTTTTTGGATTGTTTGGATCCACTTTTAAAAAATTGAAACAAATTGGACCGGTTTCGATTTTGGGGCAATCCAAACCAATCCAATTAGCTATATATATATATATATATGTTTTTCTTTCTTTTCAAGTATCACATATCTTTGTGCTATTGGTGATCATGGCAGCCTATCTATCTTGCTACTTTTCATTTGAGATTTTACTACAAGCTATTTGGTTTCATTTTGTCAATGGGTGTTCATAAAAGCACCATAAAAAATTAATTTAAACACCTCTTTTGTAGGTACCCATATATAAATTTCAATTTTGCAAGAGTACCCTTAATGGTAAAAGCACCCATTGAAAGTAAAATCTTGCAACTAAGAATAATTAAGTTCCTTCAAATTTCAATCAATATTTATTTGAATTAAAGAAAGAAAAGTAAAGTATTAAAACACCGATTGAAAAAATTGAAATAACAAATTTGTTAAGATCGAATTAAAAAGGCTTGCAACTCTCTTATTTTTTAGACTAGAGACTTACAACTCTCTATCGAGACTATATCTAACTTAATTCTATTTTAACTTGCATGTGAAAGGTTAAAGGAGGTAACAAGAATTTTCAATTAGAGTTCTTTATCTAACTTAATTCTATTTTTAACTTGCACGTGAAGGGTTAAAGGAGGTGACAAGATTTTTCAATTAGAGTTTGGCACTTTTATACAAAGTATTTTTTTTACTTATGTGTTGATTGAAATTTGATATAAAAAAAGGAATTAGTGATTTCACAAACTCAAATAATTAAATTCAATGTGTTTTACTGTAATACACTATTAAACCCAAAATAAAATGCGCAAACATGACATAAATTAAACAAATACATGACAGTAAAGTGCACAAGAATCTAACAGTGGCAATAAATCCCAAACTAGTTGACAAATAATGGAAAAAAAACATCAACTGCTAAAGGAAAACAATAGCTACAGAAACTTGGCGCCTAAAATGACGGTGGCCAATGCAAATGAAAAACATCCAAGGTTCATTAGATCACGCTCAAAATTAAGAGGATACCTTGACTTTTGCATCTGTTTTTAGTGCCTCACTCAAAATGTGGGTGGGGGTGAGAGGGGTGCAGGGTTGAGCTATAATATATACAAGGTAAACAAGTATAAAATTGAAAGAAGAATAACTAATAAAGAACATAAATAAAGACTAAAAGATTTGCCTTCAAAGTATACAATGTAAAAAAATAAATTTCTTCCTGAAAAAAAAAGGGTGTTAAAACTGATTTCTAAGGGTGTTTTTACCAGTACCCTTTGTCAATTTGTTATATTTGCCAATTTTGAAATTTTTCGATAAGAATATTACCAATTTATCATATTGTCTCATTTTTTTTCATTTATTCAATTAGATAGGATTGAAACCAATCCAATCCAACATTGGACTGGATGCCAAATTCTATAACCATTATAAAATTGAATTGGATCGGATGCCTAGCCTCAATTATGATCCGTAAAGTTGATCTTTTAGCTTTATCTAATGACTAAAGGTATTTTTTGTGTTTCAATCATCAAGACCATCCGCAAAAGCTAAACATATTATTTTAGCATAAAACTCTAGCCAGCATGCAATGCAAAAAGCTAAAAAAGTAAGGAAAACGCTAAAGCTAAGCTAAATATACCTTTCGACAAAGTTTTAGCCTATGTGATACAAAATGTGTCGCATCACCCTATTTTTCTTTTGAAAATCCAACATTACACATTAACACCCCTTCCATCTTACAAATACATCCCTCCTCCTCATTTCCAGTAGCCCATTCAAACGTTCCCCACCCTTCCAAAAAAAAAGCACTTAATCTTTTGAAAATTTTCATTTTATAGTATAATTATGTCTAGATCTCGTAGAGCTAATATGACACTATTTTATGATGAAACCCTTTGTCGAGATTATATTGAAGTAAGAGTCAATTCTATTAATGGTGCTAATCAAACGGCTAACATATTATAAGAAGTGGTTAAAATGTCGTATATTTGTAGTGGATGGGAAATAGTGTGAATGGAAGAAGGGGGTATGGGGTTAAATACCCTAAAACTAGCCATTACGGGGAAAGTGTCGTTTGGGCATGAGGCGACACAATGAAAATTGCCTCAATCATAACTGCTTAGGCGATATTTCTCGAACTATTATACTAAATACCCACTTTTACACTATATTTTTGTCGTGCAATGGGCGCGTGGCCTGATAGAACAAATTGTTTATGGCTTAGGCAGATTTTGAATCTTTTTCTATTTAATCAGGGTTTTTAAGTAGCTTGGGCAATTAAGGGAATTGAGAGTGTGGAGGAGTTAATTGCACGGCTCTAAATTTACTTTGTATAGTTTCTTAAGATGAATTACTAAACAAAATTTTAAGTTTGTATCAAGTAGGAGTAGTAGATGAAGAGAAGGGCGCGATTGCCCATTTTTTTCATTTAACATAAGCTAACATAAAACATTAATAACAAGTTACAAATAAAGAAAAAATAAATTATATAGGTGCAAACCCAAAATACCCCTCAAAATATGAGGTACAAACACACAATATCTCATTAAAAGTTTAACAATATTTGATAACCCTTTTTAACCACTATTGTGGGAGTCTTTTTATTATTAAACTAAACGTGGATATACACACGATGCATGTGCACGTCTTATTTTCATGGATGCATATATTTAATAGAAAATTTGGAAATGCCCCAGTTGGAGGCTTGGTTTTACCCAGATCCATCGCCTTACAAAATTAGTCATTGGGCCAAACTTTTGCTTTTGGCCCAATATTTTAGTATTTGGCCCTATTGAATTATTATCTTTTTAATTTGTAAACATATCAAGACATATACGTGCTTATATTTTTGTCCCCTCCTCATTTGAATTTAGCAATGTCATTTATTTACCCACAATATTACTTTTTATTTAATTTTTTATATTAGTTGTATAATTGTATTCAATAATTATCTCTATAACAATTAGGGATCTTATATTTTAATTATTTTCTAATTAAATTCTAATTGGATTTAAGTCAATTATTTATACAATTGGTAATCTCTCACCCAAAACGTCTTCTAAAAATTATGTCTTAGCAAAAAGATTGTTTTGATAACAATCTCCCAAAATTCAATTCATTCTCCAATGGTCTTTTTTTAACTTCCTTCTAATTTTAAAGAGAGAAAATTAGTGAGAACTTATAAAGCGGGGGAGAGAAAAAAGAAAATGTATTAACACAAATCATTCCATCTCACGTTTGGTTCATGAAGATATATAGCTAGTCTTGTCTTTTGCGCTTCCATCATTATCAAAAACTTTCTCGCTTTGGTTTCGATGACTTTTCAATTTGGCATTTAGGGCCACCACGCCGTTCAATATTTATTGCGGTGTGAGGAAGAATGAGGCCTAATGATCTATATATGTTACTTTGAATCATGTTGTTATTTTTAGAGATGTATGTATATATATGGAAAATGTTAACATGTCCTAAGGGCACATATTAAGGCTACTATAAATAGAAATAATGAACTCTTGTATGAAAATTTGTGCCATATTTAATACATGTCGGGAGTTAATTCTTTCTAAATATGGGTGCTTAACATGTGCCATTAGGGCATACGTTTACATAAGCTTATATATATAAGCTTAAATATACACGAGTAATTCAAACTCATTATTCTTGGAATCTAATTAAGGACGTCTAGCAGAAATATTAAACGTATTTGACATTACATAAATAATCTCATAAACCTCACTCAGTTTAATGAATAAATTACACAAGTTTCTGGTAGCACCAACTTAAGATTTTGATTATATATATTAATATTATTTTAATAAACATATTACACTATTATATAGTCCAATAAATAGTTTTAATACATCTTCCAATATAAATATTACAAGGAGCACAAATTAAACATATTCTTTTGACATAGAGACATATTATAACTTGATTAATGTATAGTTGTAGTATATCTATAATTATTTTACTAATGCCACATATATATTATGCATATAATAAATGTATAATTCCTGCCAGTCATATTACTGATTAGCTTATAGAAAATTAAAAGTCAATCATATGTCTGTCACATGTAATATGTATGTTACATTAACTTTTAGTTGTCTAATATGTCTACTTTTAAAGCATAATATGTAACACCTTGTTTTTCGTTTCTTCGTAGTTGCTTTCATTGGTTCGTAAATTTCACCTCGGGGGAAGGGGGCTAAAATCTGGATCTTTGGAGTCTCGTAGTGATATAGTGCTTTGAACTAGTTATATTAGTGTAAGTAATCATTTCATGATTCGGGTGGTCCGAATCGAGATCGGCTTGTGTATCGTGCATTTCAGTCTTACGCGAATCTTTGATTTCGGCTAATGTTGGGGTTTTGTAACTTTTTCGTTTCTTATTCGAATATGTTGCCGTTTAATTTTACTTATAGGTTTTAATCCACTTTACAACTTTTGTTCTTTGATCGAAAGCCAATTCACCTTCCTCATTGGTCAAAACAGGGTTCGAAGTAAGTCTATCTCTAAATTCTGCTCATTCACTAACGCTTCAGTAAAGCACTATCTTCGATGAATTTTTGAGAATTTTTGATCCATAATTTGGGAAAACTTCCTCTTAGGAAGTTGTATATCTTTGAATTACCTTTCCGTGGACATAAGAATCACCTCAATCGGAATCTTGAGCAAAAAGTTATGGCCAAATTACGATCAGTGCATCAGGGCCCAAAATTTACACACGGACCAGTCTATAGAAAGTGTAAAACCGGTTCGGCCTTTGCAAATGGGCGGTTTTCTGAACTATGGACCTGTCTGGTCTTTTTCTAGACCAATCCAACAACCGGCCTGGGTCGGTTTTGAAACTTTTTAAAGCGTTCTTTAAATCCCTTTTTGCCCCAACTTTGAACCAAACACACCCATACAACCATAAAGTGTTCTAGGAAGTTCTACAGAAAGAGAGAGGGATTCATACACATCTTTCATCCTCCACTAAAGATTAAAGCTCCAAATCATCTAAACCCACTTCCAAGTTACAATTTATCAATTTCTACCTTCTTCTTCCTTCATTGAAGCTTGGGCTTAAACTAGGGTTTTAGCGATTCGGCTTCTACGTATCATCAACTCTAAGATTCGGCTTCTCTAAAGTGTGAACATTAATATAAAACTTGTTTTAGACCATCTCCACCCCATAGGCTAAAAAGCCAAATTTGGGTTTTTATGTGGCCCAGCGCATAAGTTAAAAATGTAAAATAGTGGGAAAAAAAGTAAAGCGAAGGTAAAAACCCAAGCCGACAATTTTTTAGCTCGCCCGACACATGATGTGTCGTGGGAGACAATTTTGTCAAGGCACGACACATCATGTGTCATGCAAGCCTTAAAACATTCATGCTCAGCTTTTATTTTTTTGGTGGAAGAGAAATGAAGCCTTAAAGCACATGAAGACAATATAACATTCATGCATGGTTCTCTAAGATATAGAAGAAGAAAAAAAGAAAAAAAATATTTTACATGCCACGACACATGATGTGTCGTGGGGGAGAAAAACAATTACCCCGACACTTCATATATCGTGCAAGGCTAATTTACCTTTTCCCGGTGCATTTCTTTATTTATTGCTAGGTTAAATACACATTTTTACACTACACTTTTACACTACCCACTAAAGATGGTCTTACAAATATTTATTTGTTGCATTATAATTTTCAAAAAAAATTAAGGATTTTATTTAAACTTTAGATTGTTTGCATTTTATGGGGTTTGAGTGAGATAAATATTCGATTAGTGAGGGATATTGATGGGTTCTCACATCTATTACATGATTTGAACACTTAATCCATGTTTTGACTCATACACCATAAGATTCGTCAAGAACCCATCTTTTACTCACATGTTTAACCTAGAAATTGAGGGTTTTGGGTTTTGTGCATATAGAATAAGTGATTATGGGTTATTAACAATAGATATGTACGAATACACCATTAGATGTGATTGTAGAGCACAATTTATGGTATTTACCTTAAGAACCCACTAGGGTGGATTGATATGTAATAACCATTAAGTCTTGTGCTTTGTTTAGACTATAGTTAGCACTAATAATGAAAATACTACCCCGGTATACTCTAATTATGTAGTGAATGCACCATGGCAGGGCGTAGGTTGTCGTGGCCATAGATGGGTATAGTAGGTAAGCCGTATATACACCCGTTAAACTAGGAACACAAAAACCAAGGTTTAACTTATTGATATGGTGAGAACTATCATAAAACACTGACGGCTATAGTTTTACACATAAACTCATCATGAGTAGGGGTGTTCACGGTCCGGTTGACCGAACCGAATTGCCTAAGACCGGACCGGACCGGAAATTTCGGTCCCAAAAAATAGAAGACCGGACCGGACCGAAACACCTGTAAAGACCGGACCAGACCGGTTCGGTCCGGTTCCGGTCGGTCCATTCGGTCTGGGCTTTTTTTTTTGGCCCAAAAGTTGTATTATGATAAAGAAAAAAAAATTAGCACAACAATAATATATATTTATATTAATATATATTATTAATATTAGGGTTTGGTTTTAGTATTAATATTATATATTAATAATATATATTTAAATATATATATATATTAAAACCGGTCCGGTCCGACCGTAGTGTTAAAATGCAAGACCGAAGACCGGACCGAAATGATTCGGTCCTTCAAAATTTAGATCGGACCGGACCGAATTCAAATGGTCCGGTCCAAATCGATCCATTTTCCGGTTCGGTTTTTTCGATTTCTTGGTCCGGTTCGATTTTTGAACACCCCTAATCATGAGACATAATTTATCAATAACAAATTATTTGGTCATGAAATGTGGATAACCACAAATCGATAAGGCTATGGTATATAAGCGTGATGACGAAGCTTACGATGATGATAAGTGTATAATGGGCGCTTGTATGATTGTATAAATATGTGTGGAGGTTTTACCATATGTGTGATGGATGATGTAATTAATGATATTCATTGTGAAAATGAATGGATGTGATATATTCTGGTTATTGTGATCACACATATGGGCTGGATATGATGGACCAAGTATTAGGTAACTTCCGGTGATTCGAAGACGGGCCACCTCTTTGCAGTCCCAGGGTGAAAGCCCCTAAACCGTACACGGAAAAAATCAAAGGTTCCACCCGTGGTTAAAAGCCCACAAAAGAGAGCCCACTCTGTGCATCTTGCTTTCCGACCTGACTATGTGTCCCTGAGCTACAGAGTTTTCCCGATAAGCAGAGCAAGTCCCATGTGCCACTACTTACCCAAATGGTGAGTTCCCGAGAAGTAATTGGGCTACTAACGGATTTCACCCTACTAAGATGTTTCCTAGTGTAATTCTTTTCGGGCATCGTTGGAGGCTTGTATGAGTGTTATCCTCGTTAACTATTCGGATTGTTATTCTAAAAAAAATGTCTTGAGTGTTTTCTCCGAATGACTTACTTAGAAAATCAAGTCCTTGAGCCACCACCCTACCTAGAGGAGACATGGACAAGAGTCTCGGATCCTTCGGGACTCGCTAGATTCGTTGTTCTGGGATTGGTCAGACCGCGAGGTGAAACTAAGGCATTATGCAAAAGATATGATACAGATGGGTGCATTTTATTATTGTTATTGTTATTATTGACGCTGTATCATATCTGTATTGTTTTATATGTAATGCCTTGGACACGTTATGTATATCATGAAATGATTGTGAACACAGTTGGATGGATAATAATATAAATAGAAAAGTGTTTGACCATTCATAATATACTAACGGACAAAGTGGAAAGTATTATTAGCTCTTGGCCTTATAGATATAATATACGAGTTCGAAAAATGTGCGGTTCACAAGGTAAGTTGACGGATCATAATGAACATAAAGCGCTAATAATTGAAGTGGCAATTATAACTAATGTAATAGCTATAAGAGAATATTGAGGCGTGACGCTTAGGATGGACAAGTTAGTGATGAAGCTTAGTTCTCAGCCAAGTATAAAATTCATAATGTATTATAATTAAATAGGGAACAATGAATGCTTTGCCAATGGTTATATTCTTCGATAGTATTGTGGGATAGATATAAATGATGTTGACACACGCCTCATAAGGGATTCACATAGTATAACGAACCTCAGGAAACTAGTGTTACCAAAGATATAGTTTAGACTATCGATCTTTTAGTGATATGGAAGTACGTAAGATTACTTTAAAGAATGCCTTGAAATAAGTCGGTTCATCAGGTAATTAGCTTCCAGTGGCTATGATAGAAGTCCTAGTGGGATTCGGTATGCACTTGTGTGTGGATTGCATTGCATCGCATGGTTTTCAAATTACTGTATTAAAGTAAAGTATCTTCTTTTATATACAGATGCACGTGCATGCGTTTTCAATATGTATTTTCTATACAAAACCTATATAGTTCTCACGAAGCCCGGATTTGGCTCATTTCTTTCTTTCACCAGTTTTGCAAGTTGGGCTTCAAGGATTAGCGCGTGGTACTCTTTTGTAGAAAGCCTCTGATGTCTATGAACCTTTCCTAGTCCTTTTCGACAAGGACTGTATATATATATATATAATTTTGGCTTTGTAATATATAAATGGTTTTATTATGGACTTGTATAAGTGATGTTTATATGTATAGTGGATTTAAATGTCGGTGAATGGGATTTCTTTTGTAAGAAAATGCTTTGTTTATAACAGGTCGGTTTGTTAATGAAAGGAAATCCACATGCAGAAATTTTATAAAAATAAATTTTATTCGGATCATATTTTATTCTAGAAAAGTTTTTAAAAGTCGTGATTTTTGTATTATAAACCTGTCGTCGCACACGGTATCCATGACTAACCGAATCCCGGAGGTGAAAATCTCATAACGAGATTCGGGGCGTCACATAATATGCCTTCAATTATATTTTAAACTCCACTTAATATTTTAGATGACTACATAATTTCAAAATTGTTTAGTTCCTATTTTTTAGCATTTAGTTATTGAGTATTACCTGGATTTAATAAATTTTGAATTTTAAAAACTTTCAAGCCTTAAAAAACTTAAATTATGCCTTAAATGTAGTAATGCAAAAAATTTAGCAAAATAATAAATTTAAATTGAAAGTCAACGAAGGGCACAATCATAAAATCTCAAATATTAATTTTAGATATTAAAATCATTAATAATAATTAAAATCGTAATCATCCAAATGTTTAGGCTAAAACCTAACTATCCAAACATCTTGGGCTAAAAGCAAAATATTTCAAAAATCTAGGGCTAGAAACAAAAAGCCCCTAGATTTAATATAGAATAGGAAGAGTAAATTAGAAATGTATTGAAACATATTGTTACTACAATGGTAAGGCATTTCTCTTTTAGCTTAAACTTTACGAGTTCAAATTCGGTCAACTACATTTTTAAGTAATCTTAAAACTTTTTAGATAAGATTTGAAAAGGTTACAAGAATATATACTTTAGCTATTATAAGTATGAAGTTTATTTTTTCTCGCCATTTGCCATCACTATAAGTCTCTCAATTGGGTTATGTGATTCAGGCTAGGACTTGATCAAATTCAACTAGAATTTAGTTTGATCAGGTCTAAAATTGGCTTGAAATAAATGCACTTCTTATGCTCAAATTCAACCCATATTTAATTATAAGTTTCGAGGTTTTATTTAGGACAGTATAATTGACAGGATTAATTTTTGACTATGATTGAAACTTTTGACTACATGCCAGGAGGTATAAGACTTTTAACGATTATTTTTGTTTTAAAAACCTTTTAGTACTTTTTAGTCTTTGATTTTTTTTATTTGTTTTAATAATTTAGACAAAAAATTGTTATATTTTAGCATAGGCAAAGCTTGCAAGTACGTGTTGGTAGATTTTAAGTATGCCGATCATATTATACGTTGAGTCACTTGGGTGTAGTTTGGTTGAGATTTTAAAAAATATTTTGAGTGTTTTTCTTTAGGTGGTGATGTTGGCACCTCACAAAACTCTTGCTAACACTCCCACTCTTACTAATACTCCCATTTTTATACTTTTATTTTAATAACACTCCCATGTTATACCTACCATTCCCACCACTTCCACTTATTTTTGGGAATTAATCTCACACTTAATTAATTAATAACCTTATTAAGTAATTAACTATATAATAATATAAAACAAATTACCCCAAACTAGCTCCAAAATTTCTCCACCATCTCTATCATCTTTTCAAACAAGCAAAATTACATGATAACTTAATTTTGGAATAAAGAAAGGAAAGCATGTAAAAAAGAGTTAATGAAAAAAATACATACATGTTTTTATTTTGTTTTATTGTTTATATGATTTTCATAGCATACATATTAAATATATAAACAAAAAACAAAATTTTCTATTTAAAACACGAAGATGGCTTATTCGATTCTTCGTAACTGAGTTGCAGGCTTGTACACCCGGCTGCTCTCAACCGAGTATGAAATCCCATAAAATGTCATGCTCTCGGGACCTTCATTCGATTGAGAGCAACCGAGTGTTGTTATATTATGCTCGACTGTAAGTAGCCAAGTGACACTAATCACACTCGTTGTTATATTATGCTCGGCTGTGAGCAGCCAAGTGTTGTTATATTATGCTCGGCTGTGAGCAGCCAAGTGACACTAATCACACTCGGTTGCTCTCAACCGAATGAAGGTCCCGATAGCATGACATTTTATGGGATTTCATACTCGGTTGAGAGCAACCGAGTGTACGAGCCTGCAACTCGGTTATGGAGAACCGAGTAAACCTTCTTCATGCTTTAAACAGAAAATTGTGTTTTTTGTTTATATATATTGATGTGTATGCTATGAAAATAATATAAACAATGAAACAAAATAAAAACATGTATGTCTTTCTTTCATTAACTTTTTCTTACTTGTTTTCATTTCTTTATTTTAAAGTTTCTCTTTTTTTTTTCTATCATTATTCTTAACTTTTGAGTTTTACATTAATGGAGGTTTTGTTTCTTGGTTTTCTTATCTTGTTCCAAAGTTTTCTTTTTTCCTTCCATTCTTCTCAAGCTTACCCTTTTGCATCAATGATAGAGATCGAAGTTTTGTTGCCTATTTTGGTGCAACCAAAATTTGTTGCTAAACTCGATTGAAGATGGTAGAAGAGAGGAATTTTGGAAGGAAATTTAATTTGGGGATAAATGTTTGAACTTTGGAGGGAGATTCATTAACTTTTGTTTTAAATTAAAACAAGTGGGTGAAAAATTAGTTTACGGTTAATTAACTTTTTTACTAGATTAAATGAAGTGGGGTGGAAATAACAATTTACCTTTTTTTGGAGTGAAAGTGTTACCAATAGATATTGGGGGTGCCAACATCACCACCCTTTTCTTTTGTATTTTAGAAAAACTTTAGAAAATGAATAAAAAATAAAGATTATATTTCTAGTAAAATTTTAAAAATAGTGTATTGTATACAAATTAAATTAAAAAACTGTTTTAAAAACTCCACTTAAAAATAAATTTAAAATTAAATATTAAAAAATTCAACCAAACAAAAACTAAATGTTCAAGTTCATGTGTTCAACACAATTTCTAAACTTAAATTTAAAATTTTATTCACACCCAATCCTATTCAAAAACATAAACCAAAACTCATACTATTGTAGGCAGTATAGCTGTACCAATTTTTGAGGAAAGGGGAGTGATGTACAGACGCTTTGGAGGAGCGTGTAGAAGAAAGAATCTAGTTAAGCCCCGCGGGCAATGGTTCCATTAAACCCTCCGCATCCTTCCCATTTGAATTTGAAATTCGTAAACATAAACATAAACAAAAACATAAAAAGGAGACGACAACAACGTTTGTGTACTACATACATACATACATACATGTGCTGTTGCAACTTGCTACTACGAGATTTACCCAGAAAATAAATAATAAAAACACTAATTATAGGCGCGCCCTTCTCCAATTCAAAATCAAATCACACAAAAGTCTACCTCCAAATCCTCCCCCTCCCCTCCTAGAAACCCTAACCACAGTCAACACCCACTCACTCTTACCATCATTCTTCAATCCCTCTCTCTTTATTTCTCTTCCTTGCATTTTGTTCGAATTTGAATTCTCCATTCTGAATCTCAACTTTCTTGAAAAAGGGTTAGAGCCGGAAATTTTTTGTTTTCCGATTGCAATTTTAGTGTGCTGATGGAGTCTTTTCTGATACCCAGATCTGAATCCAAGGTTTGGCTTTTCTGTTCTCATTGTTTGTTTGATAAAAATTTCTTTTTTTGTTATGTTAATGGGCTATTTCTTTGTTTTGTTAGCCATTGGTGGTGGGGCAGAAGAGGGGTAGTATCGAAGGTTGGAGAAAAATCAGAAGCTGGGCATAAGAGAGTTAAAATGCGAGATCTTGAATCCGTATTTCGTTCCGAAGGTATTTCTTTATATAAAGTTATTCAATTTTATTTCCTTTGGTGCTGCTTATTGTTTAGTTAAATTTTTTTCGGTAGATGGCTAGAACTGAGCATATATTGATGTCTTTACATTACCAATTTAGTAACTTTATTTATTAGAGTATAAAATTGCTAACTTAGAACATTCATCTATTGCAATTTGGGCGCACAAATTTTGACTCACCCAATATAGGTCACTGGGTCTCTCCAAGTTTTATGGTTCAGTGCTTCGAATATAATACTCGATGCATAATCAAAACGTATGAAGCAATGATTTAGTTCACCCACATCTCGAGCGATCAAACTTGGCCTTTACATTTCCAATCTTTCACAGAAAGAACATCCCAATGCATTAAATTTTAATTTTAATTTTGGTCTCCATTTGATAACAAAATGGAAAATGATAGGAAAACACATTTGGGTGATGTTTGGTTGATATTTTGAGTTGAGTTTTTAAGTTAAGTTTTTAAAATATGGTGTTTGGTAGAATTTGGAAGTATGTTGAAAAGTGAATTTAGTTGTTTGAGTTTTTTTCAACCACTTAAAAAATCTCATAAAATTTTTTCAAAAAATAGTCTCAACGGATCTTATTTTATAGATCTCGACGAGTAGGTTTCAAATATATATTTAATTTTTTATCTAATTTTGATTTTTGGATTTAAAGTTATAGTGTTTTAAAAGTTTTTTTAGAGAGAAAAAGTAAAGTAAAATAACTTTTGGGAAGTGTAAAAGTAGAGTTGATTTTGAGTTGAGTTTTTAAAATTTGGAAAAAAAAAAACTCACCAAACAGGCCCTTGAAGTTTGAAAATAGGTTGAGTGATCCGGTGAGATATTCTCTTAGGGTCTATTTGATAACAACATGGAAAATCAAAACAAAAACGGTTGATTTTTGTGAGAAATTTGAAAATAAGTTAAGGCATGTGGTGAGATGTCTTCTTACTTTTTGGCTTTTTCCATAGAAAAAATATCTTTGGGGGTTAGGGAAGAAAAAATTTCACAAAAAATAATGAAAGATGGAAGACAGATTATAAAAATGATCATGAGATGGAGAGAATCTCATCACATGCCTCAACTTTTTTTCCAACTTATACAAATCATGTGTTTTTCTTATTATTTTCCACGTTGTTATCTAACGGAGCCCTACTTTTTGATTTTTCCATGGAAAAAATTCATTGGATGGCAAGGAAGATAATTTTACACAAAAAATAAAAAAGAATGGAGGACATCTACTCATGAAAATAAGCATGAGATGGAGAGCGTCTCACCACATTACTCAACTCATTTTCCAACTTTTTATAAAAATAAATTTTTTTTGTTATCATCTTCCAACTTGTTATTAAACGGATCCATTTTTCCTTGAATTTTAAAGAAATTGTCATATCATTGTTCCATCTTTGTCTTTTGGGTTACATTAGAGCCCTTTAAACTTGAATTAAGGATGCTTTTCTACAGGAATAGACACCCACTATCCAAAATCTTGGAAGAATAGGGATGCCATTCATCATTTGCATTCTACTGAAAAGGAGATGTCCCAAGTTACCAAGGAAAATACAACCATGAACTCAAGTATTGCTCAATCAGCAAGAATGGTTGATCGTGCTGCACTTGATCTTAATGCGAACGTATTGACCATTGATGATGGTCCCACATGCATTGAGGGGGACATCAAACTGTCCTCTCTTAAAAAGCAAGAGACTCAGTGCAGCCTTAACGTTACAAAGCCAAGAGGCATTGGCCTGGATCTCAATGCAGAAGATGTTTCAAGTTCTGTAAACGATGACCCATTTTACCCTTATAAAAATATCGAAAATGTAAAATCAAGAGATGGTTCAGAGTGTGCTAGTTCTTGTGGGGAGGAGAAAGATCCGATGGTAGTTTGGAAGCAAATGAAGCAAAATGGTTTCCTCTCGTCTTCTCATGGAGGTGTACCTATTCCGAAGCCACGGGGGAGGAAAATTAAAAATGACGGGAATATGACGAAAAAGATGGAACTTGCTAAGAAAGAACAGGTTGACCGGTTTGCAAGGATTGCTGCACCTAGTGGACTCCTCAATGGGCTGAACCCTGGGATTATAAACCATGTAAGAAACAGCAAACAAGTTCATTCAATTATAGAGGCACTAGTGAGGTCTGAAAAGCATGAAAATCGCTATGGTGGAAATAAACCGACAAATCAAACAAAGGTCGGAATTAAAGATCTAAGAGGGGAAGATGATGACTCGAGCATAGAACAGAGGAGAATGTATGGTAAAACGACTTGTCTTTCACAGTCCAACCTAGCAGGAGAGGAGGATGTATTTGCATTGAAATTTTCATCATGTACAACGATGGCATCAGAGAATACGAGTTCTCTATCCAATGAGGGGTCAGGAAACGTAACCATTGTTACCTCTCTTTCTGTTAAAGGTTGGTTTTTAATTTTCTCATTTCATATCCTTACTTGCTTTAATAGATGTTTATTACATATCATAAACTGAATGAAAATAGTCTTGAGTAGTCAAACAAAATCTTGATTCACTGAAAGTAGAGAAATATTCCTTCTGTCCCTAATAAATGTTTTGACTTTCAGATTTTTTAAGAATACACTAATTCCATCATAATAAATGGTTTAGAACAAACTTGTTTCATAGAGCTTTGGTAAGTTGATTATGTTTTGAAAAGGAAATGGTACTCTTAGTTTGGGACGGAAAGAGTAAGTTATTAGAAAAACGATAGCATCTTGCAAAAGTTGAATATGCATCTTTATGTCAATTTCATGGAGGAAAAATTATATCATGAGCTAATATGATTTATACTTGATTTTCAGCGGCTAATGTAGCTTCCCAGTGGTTGGAACTTCTTCATCAAGATATTAAAGGACGTCTTGCAGGTAACCTGCCTCTTCAAAATCATTGTTGCAAAGTTTTGATAGTAAACAAAAGCGCTCAATCAGCATGGTAATATATGTAGTCTTTCTTGCTATCTTGCAGCATTAAGACGTAGCAAGAGAAGAGTGAGGTCTGTAATCCAAATGGAACTACCTTTGTTAATGTCAAAAGAGTTCCCGTGTAATCAGGAGAACAATGATCCCTTTGCTATGAAAACAACCTCTACAGATAATGCAAGTGTTGACATGCATAGAGCCAGATGGAGTGGACTGTTTGATCAGATGGATAAAGCACTCTTTGAAGAAGAGAAACAACTGGTGAGTGTAGTGGAATCATTGTTTACATATTTCATTACTATGCCTTCATATATTTGGTTCCAAATTCTGAATGCTTGTACTTGTTCTTTTTTCTTTCTTGCAATTCTTATTATTGTTGTCATGTTCAATTTATAATTTATTTTTAGACTCTTTCACTCCCCTCTGAGAGTTTTGGACCGTTTCCTTGTCTTTTGGATATTTACAGGAAAGTTGGTTGAACCAAGTAAAGGAAATGCTGCTGCATTGTGAGCGTGGTCTCTTCCAACATAGCGGCCTACATGGTTTGCCACCTCTGGGTTCATTAAAAAATGACCAAAGGTAACAAAACGGTGTACTTTTATCAGTGATGAAAATATTCCCTTTTCCTATAAAGTTGGTATGTTACTGGCATGGGGGACATTAACAAAAATAATGGATTTAAATGGATGGAGCATTTTGCGCTAACCAATTCCTTGAAAATTTAGGGAAAACAATATTAATTAGTAATTGTAAGGTAGCCTATTAGTTTTGTTGTGCAAAACTTGAAAGGAAAAGCAAAAGAAAAGATGAATGCAACTTGTAGATTTTGGTGACCCTTTTTCTTTTCCAATTTTTGTTGGTTTCAAAGATAAAAAGTATCCAAAGAAATTAATGGAAGAGTATTCTGTATAACTAATGTTGCTGCCTTGCTGGTTCAATAGCAACACTTGAAGAGCAGTTAAAACTCTTTCAAAGTGGCTGTCAACACTAACTCGTAGAGGTAGCACTATTATGGCTGGGCAGTTTAATCGTGAGAAACAAATATCTAAATTCCAAACCTACAGACGGAAAGTATGACAACTCCATTTTCTTGCTCGTGCAGATCAGAGAAAGCTGATAATTCTGAAGGAGATCTAGCTGTTAGTGCTGCTGCGGCTTCCATTTATTCAACATGTAATTTTCTGCAGTCAATGGAAAATTTACCATGTTTCTGATCATTTTTTCGTTGTAATTTTTTTACTTTGTATCAAATTTACGTCTAATTATACTCGGTTTTAGATGATGTCTATTTCGTCTGTTAACCGGTATGTGCATTAGGGATTAGTTGCTTATTCTCTTAGTTAGAGAAAGGCCTATATGATAGTTTGTTGTCATATGTAACGGTAGAATTGAAATTGATTTGTTGTTGACAACTCTAGTTGTTTTCTGAAAAATTAATGAAAGTTCAAAATTATTGAACACCTTATTTTTTTAATGTATGTCTTCCCTTTGCTGAGTTATTTCAGTTGAAGGCTTGTTGGGCTCGGGTCACTAATGGACTTTTTGAGTCCTCCATTCTTTGACATGAAAGTTGTATGACTTTATGCAAATGCGTCTTTGGACTAGACAAAAGTGATCAAATTAGCAAGTACAATTGGTTCATAAATTATTGTTCCCATACGTGTGGACGTTGATCGGTAAGAGTTTGTGCCTATTCCATGCTCCCCCACATCTCAAATTAAAAGTGCTTTGTTTGATTCCAAACTTGTTATTGATTAAATATACTTATATTAACAAAAGGTATGTAATATTCTCCTATTTGATAATGTATTGATTCAGTCTTAATAGTGGATCTTTAATTTGCAGAGGGAGTAGTATTCCAAACTTATTCTGCCATTTCGCAATACTGCAGCCGCCATCTAAACTGTAGAGTTTACTGAAACCTTTTCGAATGAGGAAGAGAATAGTTTAGTTTAATACAATGCTGCTTCATACAAATTCGTTATATCTCAAATCTCAATCTACGTCTCCTCCTATTAGAGCAAATGAATACTCTCTCATAAATTAGTATCATTTTGATTATAGTTTTCTTTAAGATTTTTTTTTTAAATACGAAAGTGATACATTCACAACACAACTTTTTTTATACAAAAACAACTTTTTTCATATAAATTGGAACTCCAAAGCTACATCAATGAGTTCTAACTCAAATGGTATGATTGTCAACTCTTCACGGAGTGGACACAATTCAAACCTTGTCAACGAGAAATAGTGATGCAGGTATGACAAATCCAGAATGAAAGCAAATCTTCAATATCTTTGGAGGAAAGAACTCGTGGATTGTGATGTCAACACTTGTTTTAATATAATTAATGGTCAAAGAATTTTCTCAAGAGAAAAATTGTCAAAACAATGTATTTTACGTTACATGATTTATTACTTGAAAAGAAAATAAGAGTTTTGGTTATCGCAAAAATGTATGAATAATAAACTCATTAAATATGAATATTTCCTCTCCCATTTTATATTCTTTTGCCAGAAGAAAATTTGAATTTTCAAAAAGTTTTACTTTAGGAAAGAAAAAAATTATATCCTTCAAAAAAAAATCATATTGTCCGTTTTTACATTCTATTTCAGCCTTTATTTCTACTTTTAATCTGTTCGATTCATATATAATGGAAAATAAAATACTTTCTTTTGATGAGAGTATGACATGTGGCACATAATAAATGTGCTTTGATTTATCTAATTTTTTCTCAATTTTCTAATAATCTAATATCTCTTATCTAATTTCATTTATCTTATTATATAGTAAGTAAAATGAATAACTACATTATACACATGATACGCTTTCAACACGTCTTCATAATTAGCCCCGCCTAATCTCTCTCCCGACGGTTTCTTTCTCCAACCCAGTGGTTGAAAGGCTTATATAATCCTTACAATACTCAATATTTTAATCTCTACTACTACGTAGATAATATTTTTTTGGTCTATGAAATTAAAGCATGAAAAGGCAAAATTGTAAGATTAAACCTAACAGTGGTTCAATACAACCGAAATGGCTTTTAACTTTGAATAATAGTAGATTCAAAATTCATCTCTTATAATTTCATTCTAATTACTCTCTCTCTCTCCCTATCAAACGGTCTTCAATTACTTTCTTTCTCATAGTATACAAAAAGTTATTTTACATTCAAAATTTTAATAAAGATAATAAATATATTAAGCTATGAATTATAAACTTAATTGCGTATATTTATGAATAGATTTATGATAATTAATTATTTTGTAATGTAAAATTTTATGAGACTTTATGGGATAAATTATAAGATTTATGATCGTTAAATGTGCATTAGAATTTTTTTCTACTATAGAAAGAGTCTCAATGATGGAAAAAATTATCAAATAATTGTCATACTCTTGATTTTTTTTTATATATTTTCTATGTAATTATCATAAATTTTATGCATATTTTACATGTTTTTTGGGCAAAATGATTAGAGTGATTACTATTGTACGTAGTCTTCTAGAAGTGCATATATATATATAAAGGAGATGAAAGCTCAATTTTGCATTTTTTTTTTTCCCTTTATTTTCTTGCAATTTTCAGTAGCTACATCTTATGGGTCTTATGGTAGTATAGGAAGATGTTTTGATTCAAATTATTTTTTTTATTTTTGAGTTTTGAACATTCTTACATGTATAAAGTACTATTCACTTATATTTGCACGTGAATTTATAATGTATGATGGTTGCACTAAATTCACATAATTGTTAGTTGTATATTCTTACATTTTGCCTCCCAAAAGAATTCTTTTTTACAACTTTATTATTATTGGCTTGAGCAAAAGATTAATATATAAAGAAAAAATAGTGAAAGTACAATATACTTATTTGTTCCATTTGAATGAACTATCCAAAAATGTGAGTATATGAGTAATGGTAATTAGATTCTTCCATTTATTTTTTCACAAAACATATAGCAACAAAAACAGAGTTATACTTACTATTTGCATCAAGCCATCATAAATATATTCGATTTCAAAATAGCTTCTTATATATGTAAAATAGATATATAAAATTATATATATGTTACTTTCTAAAATATATATTGCATTTGTTTATAATCTAAATTGTGAGAAATTTTTTTCCGTACAAATGGTGAATAAGAATCGGGTGGTTTAAGGTGAATGAGATATGGGAACTTAAACATTGTACTTTTCAAACAAAAAATTATAAGATATTTTTTAAGGTATGAATCACATTTCTTCGTTGAAACATAATTAATGTATTAGAAAAAAATAAAAATTTTCTTAAAATAAGAATCGACTATAAACCTATTACTTTCTATTATTTTCAAAAAATTTCCTTTTGAATTTTTTCATTTAATTATTTACCATAGTTATATATATATATATAAATCGATTGCGCATCACGTAAATTACAAACTATTTTTTTTTTTTTTGTAAAACTCTATTTTTTTGGGTATTGCCATTTGTTTGCCACCGTTGCGTTGTTCCAAAGTCCAAACAGGGAACTTATAGATAGACCTGATAAATTAGTGTAACGTCTTGTGGGTTGGGCGAATTATGGACGGGCTCATCATGGCTGTAATTCTATGACCTACGACTCGGGACTAGTGGCTTTCACGTAGAGCCCACTCCTTGGCCCAATCAAAAACGCTGTTGTCAGATCCCTGTGCGGAAGCAAGCTTAACACCATGAGGTAAAGGGGTGAACCTATTTATAATATTTATATATTTTTTAATCAATTTAGATATGTGCCAACACTTAAGGTCCGATTAATAATAATATAAAAAATAAAAATAGTTGATTTTTATAAAAATTTAAAAAATAAGTTGAGGATGTGATGAGATATCTTTTTACTTTTTAATTTTTTCATAAACAAATTTTCTTTAATAGTTTAGGAGGAAATTTTTTTCACAAAAATTAATAAAAGATGAAGGACATCTATTCAATATGAAATGGAGAATATCTCATAACATACCTTAACTTATTTTTTATCTTCTCACCTAAAATAGTTATTTTCTTATTATTTTTTATGTTGCTATCAAATGAAGCCTTAGACTCCATTTGATTGCAAAGATGGAAAAGGAAAATAAATTTAGTTAGTTTAAGTGAAAAGATAAAAAATAAAGTGACAGATGTTACTCATTTTATGAGTATATATCTTCCATCTTTCAATATTTTTGGTGAAAAATTTTTACTCACCACTAAGTAAAAAAAAAATCTTAATGGAAAAACTTAAAAATCAAGAGGATATTATATTTATTACTCAACTTATTTGCCATTTTTCACCAAAACTAATTTAATTTATTTTCCTTTTCCATCTTGCAATTAAACAAAGTCTTAATGTTTAATATTATACTGTCTGTTGTCATTAGAGTTAAATTGACCCAAACCCCATCATAGCTGTCGATTTCAAAAGGGCAATTTTATTTCTATCCACCTAATTTATCCACCCTACAATTTAGGATAGTTGACCATATTTTCTTTGTTTATACCAAAAATAAACGTTTAAGTTTATTCAATTAAAAATTATTACTAATAATTTATTAAATAATGTAAAACCCTCCACTATAACCTCATCTTCTTTGTTGAATGTAATATTCTCATTGTATTATATATATATATACACATATTATATATATACACACATACGCATGCATATATTTATATAGGTAAATGATTCTTCATTGTAATGAGTTAGTTTTTTTTTTTTTTCCCTTTTTTTTTTTTTTTTTTTCATTCACATAGTTCTCCAGTATAATTTTTCTTCAACTCTTATAAATCAATTGATTTCCGATTCGTACGGCATTTCTCCGTTGACGACTTGTTATTCTCACTTTTTAGAAGGGTTTTTTTTTATGTTAATCTTAAAATTTTAAAAAAATAAAACTAACAGTTATTAAATTTTATACGTTTATCCCATGAATTGAGTAAACTAAATGAAAATTGTGAATTAACTTATATTAAAATTATCCTATTTAAAATCAAATGAATGAAATTACGTATTCAAATGGGCCAAAAAAACAAGGGTGCCGGTGAAGGTACCCTTGTATTTCATTTTTGGGACCCATTTTTTAGGTACCCTTACTTGATTTTTAATTATAAAAGAGCATATTTCTTGATAAAAGCACCCTAGCCTATAAAGTAAAAAATTGCAATTAAAAAAATATTTAAGTTCTATCAATTAATATTTTACTCTAAATAAAAGAAACTTTTTTTTTGTCTATGAAAAGAAATATGTTAAACACGTATGAATGATTGAGACATAATATACAATTCATATGCTTTAAAACTCTCTAGCTAAATTGAGTGTCAATGTTTCACCTGCATGGGTGATCTATTTTTGGGTTCATAATTTTCCTTGAAGTTGGATATGCAAAAACAAGTCAATAAGTTTATTTTGTTACTCAATTTTGATGATGTATGTTGAGACCACTTTTACCAGTTATTATATGTACTCTTTATTTGTTTCAAATTAAATAAGGTTTTTCTTTTTCTTTTTTTTTTAACAAAATGAATGAATAACATCCCACATGTAATATGTTAAATAAGTTTTGTTCCTCACCATGCATCAATTAGGTTGAAATTTGTGTTTGAATTTCTAAAAATGTAAAAGTTAAAACAAGACAGTTAATTTGAGATGGAGGAAAAATACGCCAGGTGGTTCGTTAATTGTTTATGCTAGAATTTTTTGATATAATTAACAATTTCAAGAATTTAAACTAAAAAAAAAGGGGGATAAAGTAATGCAAAAGGATTTTAATTGAAACAAATCACATATAAGTGACATACTAGTTTGTATAAGTGAAAGATTTCACGTACATTAGGAAAACAAGCTTGATGATTAGTTGTAGGAAGAAAAGTTGATTGGCTTAAATAAAGATAAAGAAATGAAAAAAGATTTTAATTGAAACAATAAGGCTCATAAAATCCATTTCACTTGGTTTTTTAATTGAGAGAATTTTTTAAGAGAATTGGTGCTTTTAAAGTTTACATACTATTAGATGTATATTACTTTTTTTTCATTAAAAGGTACTAAAATTAAAATTTATAAGTGCCAATACTAGCACTTAAAAAACGATTGCAACCAACCGATAAGTTTGGCATGAATCATGATCATGAGAATTTGACACAAAGTTAGCAGGCAAACATAACTAATTTTTTCGTCAAATTCCAGTTAGACCACTTGACATAAATTATAAGTGAATCTACTAACTGAACATTTACGTCGAACCTAATCAAACTATAGAGCGTGTGATATGTTGCGCTTCATTTTTTGTAAATAATATATTCATATTTTTTTCATTTCGATGGTGATTGTGTATGGTGTTTGATTGCAAAATCAATCTTCTACTTGTGTGTGTATACACACTGAGTCACCATGTTTCTATGACAATTTTTAGATCCTCAAATTAATAAGAGATATTTTATATTTTCACATTATATTTTGGGAGTATTTTGTAGTTGAACCACATGTTTTATTTTCTTTGCATTTACACCCCACCATTAGTAGAATTTGTTAATAGGTGTTTACTTTTACGCAAATAGACCAAAATAGTTTTGATATGAACAAGAAGCTAATATATTTTCAATGAAAATGCAATTAGAATATAATGCACTTGATATAAACAAGTTTGTTATGATCTCGTTGTAAAAATAAAATATAGAATAAGAATGGTAGAAAGAAACCTGCTTTTAGGGAGCAGAACCTCCAAATTGGTTTAATTTGAGGTAAACCAAACCTCCATTGAAAAACCAAGAAGATTTTCTGCAATTTTAATATATTTCAACATAGTCTTTTATTCATTTGAAACTAATTTAAATAAAGAGTTACACCTAACCAACTCCTATCACTCTAGCCCTTCATCCACGACACTCAATAAACCATTATCCCCTAAAAAGACTCCTAATCAAAACTCCCTACCAATATTATCCTAAAACATATAAAATACATAAATTTGAAAATCTAAAAATCTAGAATCATAACATTCCCCACCCCTTGAGAAAAACTTTGTCCTCAAGGTTTAATCCAGAAATAGACTTTCTCAAAATACTGGGATCCCACACAAAGCATCCACTTTCCCTTGATAAAAGACACTAATCAAATTGAAGTGTTAAGTCCAATGCAAGATTAGTTAAAATTGAAGATTTGGGAACAAATTCCTTTCGCTCTTGGATGAGCACTTCCCCACTGCAATGGAGGACCTATTTTCCTTGCACAACGAAATTGGCGAGCAAAACTTTGTCTTCGGTTCTTCTTGTGAAGGATTTTTTTTTTCTATTGAAAAACTCGCATCTTTTGAGGCAAATCAAAATAATGATCCAGTGGAAAAGAAGATCGGTTTGCCACCATCTTACGTAGCGGCATCATAGGACTGGGTGGCTCGACAATGGTAGGAGCTTTAAACATTTTTAGAATGTGTTGGTGTGTCTCCATGTATTTGAAAATGAGCATTTCAACATCTTACAAGTCTTTGCATAAACTCTCCATATGAAAGCTTACAAGAACCGACCTGTTCCAATACCAAATGTTACGATCTAGTTGTAAAAATAAAATATAAAATAAGAATGGTAAAAAGAAACCCGTTTCGAGGGGGACATCCAAATTGGTTTAAAATTTCTCCATTGAAAAGCCAATAAGACTTTTTGCAATTTCAATATATTTCAACGTATTTTTTTTATGCATCTAAAACTAATTTAAATAGAGAGTTACATCTAACCAACTCCTACCACTCCCTTATTCACTACACGCAACAAACCATTATTCCCTAAAAAGACTCCTACCAAAACTCCGCGCTACCAATATTATCCTAAAAAATATAAAATACATAAATTTGAAAACCTTTAAATCTAGATTCATAACAATATTATAGTTAATTTTCATTTCCACTTTCATCATGTTCAAAGTATTACATACTAAAAGGAAGACATGAACAAAGGAAAACTCCAACAAAATCAAATCATTCCGAAGAAAAAAATTCATCATTTCCATTGTACTTCTCTATATAACATTCTTTTTTGTCGATATCATCAGACCAATCAATCGAACACTACTTGAAAACGGCTCTTTTGCTCAAAAATGAAAAATCTTGAAACCTAAGGAAAATACTATAATGAAAGGACATAGACTTTGAATTATTCTATATGAATTAAAGATGGGGCAGGAAAAATGAGGAAGCCACCTTGGACCAGTTAAAAATGGATTCTATTTAGAGATAGTGAATTATCTCCCTTGTTGAAACCCTTCCTAAAAAGGAGGTTTCCTTTGAATTACGAACGGGAGGATGAAAGCGATATACTTTAGATCCAAAAAACAGATCGCCATCTCCATAATATTGACTATAGCTTATAAAAAAGAAAAGAAAAGAAAAAAGGAAGAAAAAATCACTTCATAATATTGAAAATAGTATTTAAAAAAAAGAGTCACAATCATGTAATAAAATGAACAAATTCTTCCTTTTGTTTTTGGAAACATTAATGACCAATGTCTACTGGTTTTTGGTAAAAAAAAAAAATGAACAAACTGTACCCCTAACTTATCCATAAAGGTCCAACGCTCCTACCCTTGTAATTGTGAGTCGTAAGAGTTCCTAACTTACTTTCTTCCCATAAAACTTTGTAATGAACCCTAAGATTCATAGTCAAACATTTAGTCCACACAGAAAAATATAAAGAAAAAAAAATTGCATGCATCAGCCTAAGGGTGTTGCGATGAATATGAAAGCCGAACCGATATGTTAAAAAGCAAACCAAACTCGAAATTGAATATGTTTGGGCTGGGTTTGGGGAATGCTAGTTTAAAATCGAACAAAACAAAACCGAATCATTCCATATATGGTCAGAAAATATTATAACTTTACTATCCAAATTTTAATGTTCCTAAAATTTACAAACTTTAATGAGAATCCAACTCTTTGAGCTATCACGAATATTAGAATTATATTATAAATATAAAACTTAATATTTTTTCTATCCAAAATAAGTAGAAGTAAGCATATAGTTATTATTTTTTTTGACTAAAATAAGTATTGCTTTACAATTTATTTACCTTTAAAATATATGTATATATATATGAAAACTAAACCAAAAGGTTTGGTTCGGATCTGGGTTTTGGATGATTTAGAAACTTAAACCAAACCGAAACTGAAACCGGACTTTTAATTTTGATTTTGGTTTGGGTTCTCCTAACTTTTACCCCCGGTGAAAACTGAAAACAACTCTACATCAATCTTCAAATGAAATAAAATACTAAATAAAAAATCAATTCATCTCTTGACTTTATAACTCAACTAATGTTTAAATGTGAACTTTTAGAAGACAAAAACATGTATATATTATTAAACTTGCTCATATCAATTGCATTGCATTCTAATTGTATTCATTGAAATTATATTAGCTCTTGTTCATATCAAAGGCATCTTGGTCCATTCGCGTCAAAGTTAAAACCTCCTAATAAATTTCGCTAACAGTGAGTGCAAATGCAAAGAAAATAAAATGTAGAGTGCAACTGCAAAATGCCCCTAAAATGTGTTATCCAAATACAAAATATCTCAATTAATAAACCAATTATTTCTTAAAAAGATTATTAATGTAGTCAATTTACCACATTTCAAAATACGTTAAACTTTATGCATATTTGAAAAGTGTTAAAATGGAATTGAACTTTTAATTTAGTATTAAAAAAAGTAATTTTTTTTAGAAAAGAAATGTTTAATTCTCTTGCTATGTGTCCGCTTGATAATAAGATGGAAAATGATAGAAAAATCAATTGATTTGTGCGAAAAGTTAGAAGATAAGTTGAGAGATGTGGTGAGATTATTTCCATCTCATGTTCATTTTTATGTGTAAATGTCATCTATCATCTTCGATATTTTTTGGAAAAAAAAATTCACCACCACCTAAAGAAAAAAATTCCATGAAAAAAATAAAAAGCCAAGAGTATATATTATCACACCAATCAACTTATTTTTTAACTACTCACAAAAATATATCATTTTTTTTTATTATTTTTTAACTTGTTATTAAACGAAACCTATGATAAGAAATAAATTTCCATCCCCATTCCAATTAAGATTTGAATTCAAAATTTCCTGAGCTCGAGTGAATACCTAGACTAGTCCACAAGCCTCGACTTTATACCAGCCTTTTCACGTACATAATGAATTGAAGTGGGTATTCTTTTGAAAGGAAGCGCAATAGCATCCCCACGCCTATCCAGCATATTGTTTCTCCTACAAACGCCACCCACTACTATGTGCTCTTCCCAAACATAAGTGCATGGACCATAATTTAGTCTCCCAATAAAGAAAAGAGCATAAAAATATGAAGGGGAAATTCTTGTAAGTGCAGATCGAGTATCATATATATATATAACTTTGTTCCCATGAAACTTTCTCTTCTTTCCAAACAGTGTCTTTCTTTTGATTCAGCTTTATTTTCTCTTTTTTATTTCTCCGACAAATGCTTTACCCAGCTTTTCTAACTTTTCCCCACTGCTACCGAGTCCCATTTTGTTAAATATCACTCTCTCGTTTGCTTTGCTAACTTTATTGTTTTCGTTGATCAAGATTAATGTTACTATGATAAATAATATGTTGCTACCCCGCTTTCTCTTTTAATTGTACACTATAATAATGAATTGAGCATAAAATTTGTACATACAGAAAGAAGGATAGTTATGGTTATCAAAAAAATTAAAATCTTTATTGTAGTATACAAAGGGGAAATTTAAACACGTAGAAATCCTTGCTCTAGTATATTTACAAATCCATTTTTGTATGTATCTATATATATATATATATATATGTTGTCTTCAAGTACCTATAAAGATTCGATATTAGGTTAAATTTGAAGTCTTGATTGGCTAAGGCCTCTATACCCGTCATCTGTGCAGGGCAATGTTCTACACCTTAGGATTCTGCGACACATTACTTATTGGTATTAATTAGTAATAGGACAATAGAACCCACAAAGACAAAGACATTTATTTCGAAAGGAAAATAAAATAAGCTAACAGACATTATATTGTCAACCACTATCTCAGATTTTTATAGAAAAGAAGAGGGATTTTTTTTTTATTATTATTATTTGTCGAATTTCAGTGACTTGATAGAGCTCGTATCTAAATGATATTATATATATATACATGATCTAAGTTTATAGGAAGACCCATGTGGGTTATTGACGATGAAAAATGCCAATCGAGTAGGTTCCATTGGGCCCAACAACACCTCATTTACTTAATTATGCCACCTCATTTCATTAGCTAGCTAGGGACAACTCATTTTTGGTAATCTATGCACATGCTCTCCATCTCTCTCCCTCTCTTGCGAGACTAACATCCTTGTACAAGGAGCCAAGGACAACTCTGACCATGATAAAAGAATTATTTTCCTATATTATTGCGATTGTAATTAATGAGAAGGAGAATCAATGTATACTTGTGTATGTGTACATATATAATATTACATATAGAAAGAGAAGAGAAGAAATGTCAACAAGTGGGAGAACCCATGTGAATTTTAGCAGTTTTAAACGTGATTAAGATTAATAATCCCATTTTGGGGAAAAAGGAACAAGGAAGGTGGTTAAAAGGAAGAAAACAAAAGATGCATTTAAACTTTAAAAAAGTAGATAATTAGAAACTAAAAGACATGGGGGGTCCAAACTAAAATAAAAGAGTTGATTTTCCCAACAATATGATATCCTAATATATAACCCTCTTATATTTAATAAATCTCCATTCCTTTAGCATCTTCTTTTCTTTTCTTCACCTCATCTTTTCCTTTTTCCCTTTCACTTTTGTATTGCAATATCCAGCACTTGGATTATTTATTTGCTTCAAAGTGGGTGCCAAGAATCTTCAGTCCTTTGAGGTCGAGCATCAAGTCACTTTTGACTTTCCAACTTGTATTCAATATTTAAATCACTCCATTATTGCTATCACTTGAGCATATTCATATGCTTTTGTTTAGTGGGGAAAAAGAAAAAGAGCCTCCTTCTTTTTACTCTAGCCGTACGAGAAAATGAAACATGACGTTTATACTCTTCAAGCTCCACTCCAATGAACCAGATGCAGTCAGTCTTATATGTACCATTCTTGCTTAGACAAGTATAACGGATAAAATGGCTCAATAAATCCTAGCTAGATTCAAAGTATAGCAACCAACAAGATTAATCAAATGGAACACGCAGAATAAACTGCATAAGGCACACCCAAATCACAAGACTTGGTGACTGACTTCAGCCAAAATTGACCTATGTCCATGCGCAGAATTAAGCCCTATTCTCACATTTTTTTGGTGGGTGGAAATTGGATCTAAGTTGGTGAGATAGCCACTAAACATTATATATGCCGTTTCAAATTTAATCTCAATTGCATGCAAGTAGCTAAAAACAAAGTAACAACATGAAATAAAAGATGATAAGTATCAGCAAATCGGTAATAATATCCAGAAGGTCCCAAATTGGACCCGGTGAAGAGGAATCCGGCAACCACTTACACAGAAGGAATTACAAACATAGCTTGAAAATGAATAGGTCTTGAACAAAATAACAAAAGGGGATAAAGAAGGGCAACAATCAAATCTCTACAATTAAATAACTCAACCGGATTCTTCTTCGCCGGATAAAACATTGTTCATCCATTTTTCCAAAACCTTAAAAAAAGTCGAGTTATATTCACCTCAATTCTACCTGCCCTTCCGAAGGGCACCTGATCAGCTCCAATATGTTAATCACCTCCGCCATGTCTGGCCGGTTTGAAGGCACCTGTGATGTGCAAATTAAACCTAACTTGATTACGGGGATTGCCTCCTCAGCAGGAAACTTACCATGCAGCCTTCACATCAACAGAGTCCTCCACCCTTCCCTCTTCCAATGCTCCTCTAACCATATCACAGAGTACCACCACATCATCCTCCATGTACTCAACAGGCCTCTTCCCCGTAACCACCTCCAATACCAAAACCCCAAATCCATACACATCACATTTCTCTGTTATCTTGACAGTTCGGCATGCAAATTCGGGTGCCATATAGCCTAGTGCACTCTGAATCTTGCTACTCAAAACATAACGGTCTAGCATCGGCAACAGCCTCGCTAGACCAAAATCCGCAACTTTTGGTTCACCAGAGCTGTCAAGAAGGATATTGCTTGATTTTAGGTTATAGTGGATTATGTCCATTTGGTGCAAGAGAGACATGCTTTTAGCTATCCCGAGAATAATATTGAATCGCTCATTCCATGAGAGGAAGTTTCCGCCTGATCCTTCATGAAGATGCTTGTACAAATTCCCGCCAGATACAAATTCATATATGAGAAGCTGCAGTGATGGGGTCCAGTAATACCCGTCAAGAGCAACTAGATTAGGGTGGCGGATTTTTCCCAATTTCTTAATTTCCCTTTCAAAATCTTCTTGGGACTTGACAAGACTGGAGACGGTGAGCTTCTTGATGGCAACGGGACGCCCATCTCTAAGAACTGTGCGGTACACTGCTCCAAATCCGCCTCGTCCGAGCTCACAATCTTTGTTGAGCAGTGCATGTGCTCCCGTGCTGAAATCATGGTCACCAGAAAACATGACCAGCTTGCCGGAGTTGGCGTCTGTACCGGGGGAATTGCTAAATTCATCACCACCGGATAATGTAAAACCAGCGGTGCCAGAGTGAGATGCGGAGGAAGAACGGACACGGAGATTGAGGACAGTGACGGCAATTATGCCAATGATAATCACAGCAGCCGCACCTATAGCAATTAGAGCCGAAATGCTAAGAATTATCTTCTTATGGCCAAAGGCCTGGGGAATTGAGCCCGGGGTCGAATCAGAAGAGTTGGGGTTAAGAACTATTGGCTTGGGAAGGACAGTAGGGCAGCTCTTATTGACTGCAGCACCACAAAGAGAGGGATTGCCAGAGAGGGATGATGGCGATATGGTGTTGAAAAAACCACCCGAGGGAAGCTCCCCTTGGAGTTGGTTGTGTGAAATGTTGAAGGAGATGATACGGTCAAGATTTGCCAACTGCTTTGGTAGGGTTCCAGTGAGCTTGTTAAAGGATAAATCTACAGTTTGAAGGTATGTTAGTTTTGCCATGGCTGCAGGTATATGCCCAGTTAAGTTGTTCTGAAACAGAATCCTGCAAATAGTGAAGATAACAATGTTATTTTGTTAGTATGGCAAAAAATTATGTCCCACAAACTGAAAATCACTGGAAACTAAGTAGCAATTAGTGAAAATGAATTCATAATAGCATGCCAAAGATTATGAAGAAGCACAAAACAGAAATCAAGAACTTACAATGATGTTAGTGAAGAACAATTCTGAACTGAAGTTGGAATTTCACCCGCCAAGGAGTTCTTCTCCAGTCTCAGTTCTGTCAAAGATATAGCTCCTCCAATTTCCAAAGGAATGCTTCCGTTCAACTGATTATCACTGAAATCAAGTATATCCAAGGACTTGAGTTCTCTAATACTCGCTGGAATTGCACCCATTAGTGAATTCTTTGACAAATTCAAGACTTGCAAACTGCTAAAATCCCCAACACCAGATGAAATTTCACCAGATAATGCATTATGGGATAAATCCAAAACTTGAAGCTTTCGGCATGAGTTTGCGATTGACGAAGTAATGGCATTGTCCATACTCCCACTTAGTTTATTCTTTGAAAACAGAACCTTTTGTAATCCCATTTTAAATACCCAAGAAGGAAGATAGCCGGTCAAAGAATTCTGACTAACATCTAAGGCCAAAAGGTTTTCGCAATTGACCATAGACTCGGGCAAGCTCCCAGTGAAGGCATTCGTGGAAATATTCAGTACCTTAAGCGACTGAAGCTTCCCAACTGAAATTGGAATGTGGCCAGAAAAGTTATTACAAGAAAGATCCATTCTCTCAAGGCTTGTCATTTCTCCAATCCATTCCGGGACAATACCAGTAAATGAATTTTTCTGTAAATTTAAATCATTACACAAAGTAAGCTTCTGCATTGTGTTTGGAATACTTCCAGAGAAAGAATTCTCACTGAAATCGATTGACCTCAACAGCATACAACTACCAATCTCACCCGGAAGCTGTCCCGTAAACTGATTCTTCTGCAAATTTATCCCTCTCAAGTTATACAGACCTTGAATGTCCTTTGGAATCTCACCCTCTATCAGATTATTGGACACATCAAGTGATCTAAGTCCATGCAAAGACCAGATCCCATAAGGTAATGAACCTGAAAACTGGTTAGAGGAAAAGTTAACTGCAGCAAGCGACGAACATGAGCCCAAATTGTCTGAAATATGGCCTGAAAACTTGTTATGGGCTAAAGAAATTGATCTCAAATACAAACATTGCTGAAAGAAATTGGCTGAAATCGGTCCAGAAAGACTGTTCTCACTCAAGTCAATGGACCTTAAGTTTACAAGTTGGGAAAGATTGAGGTTTATGCTTCCAGTAAGATTGTTCTTCGCGAGCGATAACTTGCGGAGAAATTGCAGTTGGAGCAGACCTCTGCCTATGCGTCCAGAAAGGCCGAAGCCATCAAGGACGAGATCGGAAACCCTATTGGACCTAGGGTTGCATTTTACCCCCACCCAGTTACAGGGACTATTGTCATCTTCATTCCAAGAAACCAATTTCCCATCAGGATCTCCGATGTCAGCCTTGAATACAATCAACCCCAGAACATCATCATTAAGAGAAGGACTGAAAGGTCTCACAGATATAGGAGCTAAGAGGAAGAACGCAAATACAATAAGCAGCCTTCTCATTTCCAGTCTCCAGCTGAAGACACGGAATGCAAAGAACATCTTATGTTTCCATCAATGGTGAATATAATAATATATATGTACACATGTAACAAACTGCATCAATTCATTCATTCATAAAATAAATAAAAGATGGTTACCTTGGCAGTGGCTTTTCTCAAAGCAGAGATGAAGACATTTTTCTTGCAACAAACTCAACAAAAAGAAACAACAAATCAACGGCCCAATAGTGCTAAAATGACTAATTGTAATTTTTGTTGGAGAGCTTTAAAATCTTCAATTAAACGATTGAAGCTTTCTCCGCTGTGTACTATGTAAAATCAAAACCTAACTTCGCTGTATCTATGATATGTCACCTTATCTCTAATGGCTAAAATTCATGAACCAAACAGCTGCCAAACAAAATGTGAAGAACAATTAGAGAAAATTAACTACACAAAAACGGCGGCATTGGCACATAAGAACCCTAGCAGTAATTTAAAAGAGGAAACAAGGCTGAAATAAGTAGAAATTTTAACAAGTGAAGTTCTTACCAAAAAAATAAAGTAAAACCTAGAAATCTCTCTGAGACGTAAAATTCAACTGTGGAGCTCATTAGTGTTCTTTGAAGCTGATGCAGCAAAGAGTTCGATCTGAAGGGGCAATGTGACTGAGAACTCCAAGTATCGCCGGGAAAGCAGCCGGAAAACTAAAGAAAAGAGAATCCACAGAGTTTCCGGGTAAGGAAAGTTAAAGATATTCAGAAACGAATTACCGGATAAGCCGCCGGAAAAAGCGGAGGTGAAGCTTCCGGCCGCCGTGAGTAATAATAATAAGATTAAGACCTATTTCTCTCTGTCTGTCTCTATGTCTGAGCAGAGTCCAGAGAGACATAAATGTAAAGAATTTTAATTACGTCAATAGAAACTAAAATTAAATTAAACAGAAAAGGAAAGGAGAGGTGTGTGCTGTGGGCTCTTTATTATGAGTGACACGTGTTGATATCTGGCCGGTGGAAGGTGGTCTGACTTGGCATACACGTCGTCATTATCAGAGGACACTTTTTGACGTGGCTGTCACATGTGCTGCAGTAATCGACAGAATAACTGTTATGCCACCAAATTTTTATTTTTATTTTTCAACCTTTTTGTTTATTTATTTGAAAAAAAGGGTAAAAAAATCTTGTTCATTCTAGAGGTGTTTTTAATTTTGGACGGGGATAAAAATTAAAGTACTCCAAATTTAAACCAAATATAAAATTTTTGTTTTGGAGTTTAAATCTTCAAAACCTAAACTCGAATCAAACTTTTTGTTAGGTTTTATTCGGTTTTGACATTTTTTTTTCCTTAGACAATTTAACATAACAATGTAATACTAACAATAATGTAAGATTGGTTCGTATTCAGATTGGTTCTTATTTAAATTAAAGTAATGATTTTTTATAAACAATGAGCAAGTATATAAATACCATATTTTTTATATAGTTATTATTTTATTTGTACACTTACAAGAATAAAATACATTAAATAAAATGATAAATTATATTTTCATCATGTATGTGATAAAAAAAATCTTAACATTGTGTAGTTTATTCAAGGGCATGCGTCAATGACTTTTTTTTAAACTGATTACAATATGTAATTAATAAGAAATATATTCTTCTAAAATGCCATCTTTTTATATTATAGTATAATTAATGTGTGCCCTTAAGCATATGTATTAACAATGTTTTATTTTCTTATACATAATTCGGTTTGGTTCGGTTCAGTTTAATTCAGTTTTGGACTAGCTTGCCCCAAATCTAAACCAAACTATTCCGTTTTATTTTTTTTCAGTTCGGCCCGTTCGGTCGGTTTTTTAATTCGCCTTAGCACCTCTAATTCATTCAGAGAAATTCTTCTCGCAAATTTCTAAGTTTTTTTCTCTTACCAATTTTAATACAAGAATATTCAAATGAAAAGGCTACTATTTTCAACAAAATGCTACATAATGTGGTTGATAATTAATTTTTTTAAAACTAATAAAATAATTCTCGGAAGGTGAAAATAATATACTCCTATTCAAGGAATTAACTATATATCTTATTATAATTTCATCTTCTTATTTTTCTTCTTTTTTTAAGTAATATATGTAATTATAATTTAGTTGAATAGTAACAATTTTCATCTTTTGACACACGCATAAATACAATATATATTAAAAGAAAAAAATTAACTACTATGCATAGTATATGATAGAGCAAATTAATAAATTAATCTGCTCCGTCAAACTACAAGCAGATGCATGGCCTCCCACGTCAATAGCCTAATCCGCTATAATAAGAAAAGTTCGAGAGCCCTACTTGAATGCCACCTGGAGACCAAAGCTCCAAAGAGTATGGGTATCCGACTTAAAAGTTGTCTTCGTACGGCATACTATAGAGCTCGGATGCCATAGCTCTTCCAACAAGCTCTGGAGCTTTTTGGCCAACCATTGTTTAAGAGAAAGTACATATAGCATAAGCGATTACAGTCAACTCCACCAACACCGCAGAACCTCCTTTTACTTTATTAAATGCACACTAATTATATTTAATACACCGGATTACATGGAGAAGCAACGCCAGAGTTAGTGGTGTTCAGGGATGGCTTTAGACCCCGCTTTGAGAGCTATCTCACATGTTTCCTCTCTGTCATATATATATGGAAAGCATTTACTTCCCTCAACAACCAAGAACAACCAAGAAATAGTGAAGCAAGAAAGTACTCAAACCTTTATGACAAGAGTTTTATTACACCCCAACAGTACCAGTGAGAAGTAGAGCTCCAAAGTGCACGACACAGCTCTTATATAGGAAATTCAGACTCTAGATAGCTTAGAACTCCTCCCATTGTAATCCTGTAAAGGTAGAATAGCAAGAGATATATCGTTGGCTTATAACTTGAACCTTATCAGTATAATACAAAGCGCACCGAACTCCTAACTCTATTAACAAAAGGAGGAATAACCCATATTTTCATATTGGGTACACCTCCTCTATACATCCTTGCCTTATTCTATTTAGTTCGTTATTTTTATTCTTGTTTTCTTCTGTTGAAGTCACTATCACTCCCATTATTTGACTATGTGATTGTGAATAAACCTAACTTTAGATTTTTGCACCAACAATATATATTGATAGAAACAAAGAAATCCCTGGTTTATTTTATATGTAAAAGAGTAAATAACCCAAATGATTACTAAACTTTCGATCTAGTACCATTTTTGCTATCAAACTTTAAAAGGAACCAATTTGGCTATCAAAACTTTGGAGTGAGTACCACTTTGGTCATTTCTTCTAATTGTACCGTTAAATTGAATGGAATGAAATCAAGTGCAAGGCACAGGACTTTATTTAAGCGTATTTTAATTATTTTGGTTATAAAATAACTTAAGTTGCGCTATTTGTTGAAAATATTGTTATATTTTATATACTGTGTTTGTTTCATTTTGGGGAGAATTATCGGAGCAAAAGGTCGTTTTGTTACAATATAACCAAAATGACCTTACAAGAAGTCGTGTGCTACGAAAATGCATTAAATTTAATAGTCAAATTGGACGGAATAGTCAAAGTGGCGTACTCCAAAGTTGGATGACCTAAGAATTTGACAGAATGATCAAAGTGGTACTCACTTCAAAGTTGGATGACCAAAGTAATTCATTTTAAAGTTTGGTGATCGATCAAAATTGTACTAGATTAAAAGTTTAGTGGCTATTTAAACTGTTTACTCTACGTAAAATGTGACAAGTTCTCAAAAGACTACTAATAGATGTGTAGCACATGAAAGAGTCCTTGTAGGTATGAATGATTATTGGGTACATTTTACTTAAATTCCAAGTAAGATTAAAATCTTCTTTAAAAGAAGTCGATTGAGAAAAAAAAAAGCACGCACATTCTTATAGTTTAATTTTTTAAATAAAATAAATAACAGCATCCGGAAAAACAATAATAAAATAAAATGAATAACTCTGTTTTTATAGATGTTCGTTGGGGACATCTGTTTCTAGCAATAATATGGGGTATTTGGCTAAATCGAAATGATGTAGTTTTTAATGGAATTCAGTTCACCATTCATAGGGTCACCACTAGATCATTTTGCTGTTATAGGTCCCAACCCCGTTAATGGTAGATGGTGTAAAACTCCACCGGGTTATTTAAAGCTTAATGTTTATGGCAGCTTAATTTCGTGATGGACAAGTTGCATGCGTATGGAGGTGTATTACGTGATCATCACGGTATGTGGATATGGGTACGTACTGTTACTCTTCCGTCATCGTTGGCAACAGAATTACACGCTCGTAAATGGGATCTACAACTCCTCCTTGAACAGAACCGCTCTCGTGTGCTCGTGGAAATTGATGTTTCGGCAATTGTTAGTCTTCTGCATAATTACGCTGCTTTTCACCCAATGCATGTACTAAAATCATATCGGAATGCATGCAGCTTCATCGTGTACTCTGGAGTGCTCCCATATATTGGGTTCCTCGTAATTGCAATATGCTAACAGATGGTATTTCTAAGTTGGTTCACACTTTGGTTCACTTCTTTTTCCTTTTTTTTAAGTTTTTTGAAGTTTGCCCTCCTTCTATGGAGGGTTTGTTATTCCAAGATCAGTTTAATGTGATTTAAGGGCATAGCCCTTCCTTTCGTACCAAAAAAAAGAAGAAAAAAAAGAAGGGATTGGATGTGGGTAAATAAGAGGGAAATAGAAGGGCAATTTAGGAAGAGGATATGAAAAGAGAGGAAAAGAGTAATAAAGGTGGGAGGTGGAGAACAGATATGGGTGGGTGGGTGGGTGGGTTTCAAATTAATAGACAAAAGATGTAAATGTAATGTAATATTAATGCTGCGGCCTCTGTTCTTTTCTATGCTGCACACCGCACGGTTAGTAGACGCACTGACCACTTTTCCTTTTTTTCATTTCATTCCAGATATTGGATAGGAGTGCAATATTATATTAGTAAGTAGTATAGATATTTTTAAATTATTCATATTAATAAAGTAATTATTTTTTTTATCTGAACTTATATAGTATTCTTTTAAAAATTATACTGTATATTTTTTAAATTATAGATTATTCTAATAATAAATATAATTATTTTAATAATGATAAACCTTATTTTTAATACATTTTCAAATCAAACAATATAATTTAATTAACGCACTTGCACCCAATAACTTACATTGCGGGTAAACATTGAATCAAGGTGAAAAAAATTTAATTGGGCATCTTATTTTGCTTACAAATGAAATTTTGTTTGATGGGAAGCATAAAACATATTAATTTCATTAAATATAATAAAGGAAAGGGACATTTAAAACAGGTAAAGTCATTTGACATTCCGCAGAATAATTTAGTAAGGAACTTATTCATTTTTTGTAAGACTATTTTTATTACAACTACTTAATAAGCTAAATTTATTAACTGGGGGTTGTATTGCATTGACTAAAAGGCTAATAAGGTAGTAAAATTAGCAACCAACGAGCACTTCTCTCACACAATACACTATGTGATGGAGTAAATTAATAAATTGATTTGCTCTACCAACTACAAGAAGACACGCGACCGTTCATGTTGGCAGTCAATACAACCATGGAAAGGGAGCTTAAGAGCATTGGTGTGAGCACAACTTAGGAGCCCAAGCTCCGGAGAACATGTGTGTCTAACCCAAGTGTTGTTTTCACACACCTAATTTCGGAGTTCAAATGCCAGAACTCTTCCAACAAGTTCTGGAGCTTTATATATGGCCAACCATTGTGTCCGCGAAGGCGCATACCGCATGGGCGACTGCTACCAACTCCGCTTGCGCCTCAGAACCTCCCTCAATTCTATTAAATGTACACAAACTGCATTTAATGCACCAGAATATACGGAAAAGCAAGGTCAATGTTGGTGATGATCAGAGATGGCTTTGGGCCTGCTCTGCGGGCTCTCCCATAAGCAAGAAAGTAATCAGGCTTTTATTATAAGTCTTACTTCAAAATTACAGTATCCAAGAGAGAGATATAGAGAGATAGAGTTATAAAGTACACAACATAGCTCCTAACTTAGGGAAATCAAGCTCTGAGTGACTTAGAACTCCTCAAATTATAATATCATAAGGATATAATAACTTGAGATATATTGTGTACTTTGAATCTGAGTTTACTCACTATAATACAAAGCACTCTGAGCTCCTAGCTCTATTCATAAGAGAATGACTAATCCATATTCTCATATAGGGCGAACATCATCTATTCATTCTTGTCGTATTCTTTTTAGTTTATTATTATTATTATTATTGTTGTTGTTGTTGTTGTTATTGTTGTTCAATCATTTGACTGTATGGTTGGGAATAGATCAGCTCTAGATTCTCTCACCATCACTGTGTATTGTCCTAAATTACACGATACATTGTGTATCATGCTAATGATAATTTCTTAAAAATCCCACCCCTCGAAACACTGCGTATCATAGGATAGGTCCATTTTCCTTGTGGCCACACAATACACACAAACAAATGAATTAAAAAAACGGCAGTGTTATTTACACTTCCTATAATTGTCACAAACACCCTCTAAAATAAATTTATTATCACTAACACTCCTTTAAAGCTCGCTTAAGGAAAGGTGAGTGCAATTACATACACTCGGGCCATTTGGAAAGAGTTTGTTACTAAGAACTCGTTAAATATCACGGTAATGGAGTGCTGAGTATATTGTAATGTTTTTCAAATAAGGCCAACATAATGAAAGGTAAGTGCACTCATATAAACTCGGCCTAAATGGAGAGTGTGTTGCTAAGCAATCACATATAACATCAGGCAATAAAGGGTGTTAAATTTTAAATATAATATTTGTAACACATTTAAGAGTGTAAATAATAACCCCCTACCCCCTACTCCCCCCGCCCTTAAAAAAAATAAGGACAAAAGCATGGTGAATCCCACTCAAGCTTCTTTGCATATATTTTTATATATACACACTAGATTTGGTTATGTGTAAATTAAATAGAAATTTTTTAAAAAGAAGAAAATGGCACAATGGTTAGGAGTTCTATTATTGTTGCTAAGAGCGAGAGTTTAAAACTCACTACTTACACTATAATAAAGATAATTTTTGCAAAATATAAGTCCGTAAGAGTAAAATAGGAAGAACACAAACTTGACACGGCTTAAAAATTTTTGAAATGCTTTTCGATTTTAAATAATATATATATATATATATATATATATATATAATTATAAGAAATGTTCAAGTTACATCAGTATAAGATTAATAAGTTTTACACCTATTCATAACATTTTCTCAAATTCATAATTTATTAATTCCACTATAAGATATGTTATTTATATTGTGTATATCAAGTATGCAAAGTACGTTCCAAATCAATCCAATATTTATAACCATATAATTATTATACTTATTTTTACTTTATTTTTGTAAGGTTCATAATCCATTATATAATATGATTATTATGAGAAATTTATGCATCTCCGATTACTTTAATTTTTTACACGTATTTTTGGGATATTATAATAAATGGTTAGAGTGATGAATTCTACGATTGAAAGAAATGGCATATTTTTTAAGTTTTTGTCTAATATTCAGTATAGTCTGACAATTAGGAACGCCATCTCAGCTCAAGTAGTTTTACTCCTTTTTTTTTTTTAAATGCCACAGATAAATGGTGTTATTTTTCTTTGACATAAGTAATTCTAAATTTTGCAATAAAAGTTTAACTTGCATCTTGATTAATTACCATCAATGTAATTAATTAAATCAAAGTACGTAACACGCTATATTTGGAAAGAGAAAGCAATCAAAGCATATTAGGAATGGAAGAAGAAAAAGTTGATAAGAATGCCAAATTCTGGTTGTGAATTGAAAAAAGTCTAAGCAGTGGGAAAAGTGTAAGTGGACCTGTAGGGTAACCAAGACTAGGTGTCCTTTCACTGTCTCTATTTATTCTTACATACAGATATATAACTGTGCATTACAGGCTTTCTACCCTTTTTTCCTCCTCTTCTCCGTGTCTTTTACCAAAGAAAAAGGAAAAGGAAAAAGTCGACTAAGACCAGACCGCAAGTCCACCGGGCAGACCGAATGACACCCCGCCGGGGGAATTCCATTTTAATTTCCTTGGAAATTCCTTGCTGAATATGGACCCAACGGCACGATGCTTTGTCTTCACGTGTTTGCCATTTTTCTTTTGTTCCCCCCACTTTTGACTTTCTTTTGTTTCACTTATCTTCATTTTTCGATGGATGAGATTTCTTTACCACATGCTCTACCTCTTTTCGATCTATATAGAAAAATATTTGCGTACTCTTGTTTATATAAGTTTTTTATATATATGTAACAACATTTTCTTTTATGAGTCGTAATACTTGGTTAAAATTCTTAGTGCAACAGTTGATGCAGGGAAGAGAAAAACTAAACTTTTTATAGCTTACATGGATATTGTATTTGATTATTTGTAAATGTTGTAAATATATATATTTAAAACAATGCTATACATAAGTTTAGTTAATTTGCGAGAAAAGTGTAAAGCAATGTTTTTAAAGGTTTATTTGATAATAAAGTTGAAAAATGGTTAAAAAAAACAATTGCTTTTTACGAAAAACTAAAAATTGTGAGATTTTTTACATTTTATGCTTATCTTAAAGATGGTGCATTCTTCACTTTTTAATGAAAATTTTTCTTCCTTACCAACAAAAGACTTTTATTCCAATGGAAAAAGTAACAAAATATATCACCACGTGATGTAAAACATGTAGTAGAAGTTTGTTTGGTTACACTGGATTGTCTCAAGCCCACTAAATCCAAGAAGTGATGGCCCCTATAATCACGAAAGACCAGGCTAGTTTGGCCCGAAATAACGTAGATAATTCATGTCCTAGCATCTAGTGATGATGCACGTTGTTTTTGGCCATTTAAGAATTAAAATTGACAAATTTACTGTTTATCGCAAAATTAAATTTATATTAAGTTGAGTTAAAAATGTTAAATTTGACTTCCGTTAAATCCGATTATCGGCATCAACGCTGCAGGATCTCATGATCTTTGCGATTTTCTATTTTGGCAATTATTTTGAATTTATTTCATTTCTTACAATTTCCTCCCTATAAGAGGGTTTCTTTGTAATCATTAAAGGCATGCTATTATTAAATAAAACTGTGAGTATTTTTCTTTACATTGAGTGTTTATTTTTTATTTTGCTTATTTTATAACTTTCCACTATGCCACCACATCACTCAACTCATTTTTTATTTTTTTAAAAAATTAATTATTTTTTCCTATCATTTTTCAATTTGTTATCAAAGAAACTCTAATTAATCTTAAATGAAAACATTGTTATCAATTTTAACACTTTCTCCACATTTTAATGCAAATTACACACTAAAAAATAGTAGCAATGATTATTATCATTTAATATCAATCAAATAAATGCAAAATATTTTATTTGCGTATATACAAATCTTTTTACATTTAAAAGAGTTTTGAATGATGTAAGTTTTGAATAAATCACATGCCAAAAATGTATTAAATCTCAGTAATTATTTAGAGGGAGTGATTTCTATCAAACAAAAACTTAAGAGGGAGGTAGCTTTGAACTAACCAAAAAATGAATCTCAGATTAAACCAGGTTGTACCGAAAGAACTTATCATATGAAAATTTATGTAATCGTAACAAAGATGAAAATTTTGAAGATTTTACCATTTTCATAGGAATTTTTTTTGTACATGGTGGCTTATTGTAGCAAGCAAAAGATATATCTATTGCAGATACCAAAACAAAAAGTTGTTGGTGCTAAAATTTGGAAGTGTATTTCAGACCACACAGTCAAATAGTTATATCAAATGATTGGAGTAATAAAGATGTAAAGAATCTGAGAGAATCAAAGATGTATAGAGGAGGTTGGCCTCGTATGAAAATACGGGTTAGTCCTCCTATGTGGAATGGAACTAGGAGCTCGGTTTGTCTTATATTGATCACAAAGAAACAAGTGTTACAAACTCACGCAAGCCTGTTTAATTACTCTATATTCACAATGTTATGATAGGAGTGCGCTCAGACTATACAAGTGCTGGCCTCTTTATTCTAGGAGCTCTAATGAGTGTTTTAAACTCCTATTCTCTTTCTCGTCTTTTTGCTATTGAATGCTTGATTCTTTTGTTGTCGTTTAGTTGAACTTGGTTAAACTTGGTTTGTTAAATAAGTAAATGCTTCTTGTATATATATGATTGGAGGAAACGTGTGGCCAGAGCTCTCAGAGCAGGTCTAGAGCCATGCTTTGGTCATTACCAACTTTGATCTTACTTCTCCATGAATTTCGGTGCATTAAATATAGTTGGTGTGCATGTAATGAAGGTGAGGGGAGTTCTGCATGCTCTGTAAAGCAAGTGGCAATCGTCCATATTTATGTAAACCACTATGGCAAAGTGGTTGAGGGAGAGAGAGCTCCAGAGCTCGTCAAAAAAGCTCTGGGGCCTGAGCTTCGCAATTCGCCATTCGTAATCAAATCTCGAGTAGCTACTCAATTCTTAAAGGGCTCCATCCTCCTTACAGTGAACCAACAGGGCTCTTCCGAGCTCCTCGTGTTGGGGCATGTCCGATGGCTGACGTGGACGACCACACGTCAGCTCGTGGTTAGCGGGGAAAAATAGACTAATAATTTGCACCATCAAAAGTCATTGTTATTTAACACCGTGGTAGTGGCACCTTTAGTTACACATGTAGTCAGCATGATCAATTTCATTGTAAGAATATTTCAATTAAAATGATATATCGTATAATTATTATATTATGAACAATTGATTAAAAGTTAAAGAATATTGTATTAACATTCAATAAAAGTATTATAACACTTTTAAAAAGTATTATAACACTCTAAAATTATTTTTAGTGACACTTTATATATTTATAGATATACCTTATGAGAATTTTTTTGTCACTAAAAATAATTGAGTAAATACTATCAATGGCCATTGAACTATTGTCGAATTCTATCAATGGCCACTATACTTAATTTAGTTATAATTGACCCATTAAACTTTTAAAAAGTATTACCAATGGCCACTCCATTAAATCTCACCGTTAGTTTTTGACAAAACCATATCATGTGACTGGCATGTGATATGTTAAGGGGCATTTAGGTATTTTTTTTCCTTTTCCTTTTCTTTTCTCTTTTCCCTTTTTGTTTTTCTTTTATTTTCTTTATTCTTCTTATTTTTCCTCTTATTTCTTCTTCCTTCGAACTTTTACTTTTTTCGCCATTTTTCTTTAATTTTCTCTTCTAAACAATTACCACCTAGCATAAAACCCCTCATCTCTCTCTCTCACACACACACCCTTTCTCTCACCTCCGACCTCCGCACAATCTTCTCATCTTATCTCCTAAAGTCAGAATCAAGTAAGGACCAGAGGGTTGGGGTTGACCTACGATGGTGTAGCAGCAGTGGAAGTGAAGGAGCCCGGTAGTGAACAGAGGATTAGCGGTGATGCAGATGAGCAGCGGAAGTGGTGTACGGTGACTTGGCGGCCAGCATTATGGAGATGATAGTGTACGAATCAATTCCCCTAATTTCTTCTTCTTAATAATTACCACCACCATTGTTCAAGATTCAAATTTAAGGTTGTGATTTCTTCCCCTTCTTCTTCTTCTTATTCTTCTTCCTCTTATTTATTTATATCCATGTTTTGTAATTGAAGCATTGTTTATAGTACACATTCTTATATATACATACGTACATATATTTTGGGCTTTGAAAAAAACATATACATTTGTATATATGTATATATGGGTATAATAAACACTCCTCACATGGTCTGTAGTGAAAGTAAGAGCGTGGTGGTGGTAGTAGTGGGGGATAGAGGTTGGTTTGGTAGTAAGAGTGAATGAGGGGTCGGTGGGAAGAATGGCGGCAGAGAGAAGTGGTCGGAGAAAATGGAGGAAGAAGAAGAAGAAAGAAAAGAAAAATAAAAAGGGAAAAAAAGAGAAAAGAAAAGGAAAAAGAAAAAGAAAAAGACCTAAATGCTCCCTAACATATCACATGACATGGTTCCATAAAAAATTAATGGTGGGATTTAACAGAGTAGCCACTGGTAGTACTTTTTAAAAGTTTAATGGATAAATTGTAACTAAATGAATTATAGTGGCCATTGATAGAATTTGCCAATAGTTCAGTGGCTATTGATGGTATTTACTCAAAATAATTTTTTTTGTGTTAGAGTAGTTTTTATGGAGTGCTAATATAATTACCCTTAAAAGTAAAACTATTGGTTAAAACGGAAGTTGTAATAAGTTAGAGCGATTGTTATTGTAGTTTAAATAGCTAACAACGTTGTAGTATGTTGAAGTTTTTCATATATTCGTAACTAGGGGTGGGAAAAAAATACCATTTGTACCGTACCAATCCGTACCAAACCAAACCATTACCAAGATGTACCGAAATTTAGTAATGGTACAATATCGATCGGTATTGTACCATACCAAATTATTTTGGCACGGTACCGGTACTCAAAATCGTTACCGATGGTATACTGTACCGTACCAATAAATTGGTATTACCACAATATAACGTACCGTACCAATATCGTTTGTACCATTTGTACCAAATACCTAAAAAATAAAAAATTACCAAATTATGAATTGCGTGTTGTTAGTTTATCAGCATAAGGAGCATATTATTATGGTTCTGAATAATTAAGACATTTTTCTGCTATCCTTAAAGGGAGGAATAGTTATCCACATTGTTGTATCTTTTGTAAGAGTTACGTCTGTGAGGGTTCTTGACTTGTATTTAAATGTATTTTCAAAGAAACGATTAATTTGAATACAATTGGTGGCTCACCTTATCTATAGACAAGAGAGTTATTTTGCATACTTGTTTGGAGTCTGGGAGTCTGGGTTCTGTGAAGCTATTGTATGTTCTGTTCATTAAAATTATCAAATTCTAATATTCTATCTCACCAGTAGTTTAGTTTGCCCTTTTACTATTCAGTGTTACGTGAATGTTTTCTTGCCAGTGGCAAAAGAATATTAAAAGTACGTAATTTTCTTTTCGTGCTTGAGGAAAAATGTCAAATTGTAATTTTTGTTTTTTTAAATGCGTATTTATTGTATCTGATATGCAGATATTGTCTCTGGTAATTGCTGCATCTGGATTTTAAATCGATTTCTCTATGAGATTGCATTTTAGGTTTTAGTGCATACCAAAATGATCACCATTGACTACTAAATTGATCATGACGGCAGGCTTAAGAATAAGTTATTGGTGGATTTTTATACCATTATTATCATACCAACCCGTGATGATGAATTAGCAATTTAAATAATATATCCACCTATCATTCGGCATCCCTTAATCAATCAAATGCTAATCATATTAAATTTCAAATATCAAATATTTACCTTCATTTTTTTAATCGTGTTAAACTTCAATCATTCAGCTTCTAAGTATCTGATAGATGTGTATGTGTTGATTATAATTTATAATGCAACAATATTTATACATGGTTTATTATTTTTAGAACAATCGATTGCAAAAATTTAATTAAAGGTAAGTAAAAATAACGTAATTATTTTGTTTTAACCAAAAATGCTCGCTTTTGACCGTCCACTTTAAGGTTTTTTTTTTATGATTGATTTTTTGGTAATGTATTGTACCACACCGTACCATACCAATATTTTGGTATACTAAACTTCGGTATACTAAAAATTTGGTATGGCAATGGTAATGAATTTTGGCGTACCAAATTTTCGGTATGGTACACGGTACACCCGGTATGGTACGGTATTGTACCAAATCCACCCCTATTTGTAACTAGTATATTTTAGGTTTGATATATAAATATGGTTATCGAATCATATGTTAAGTTTACTTTTAGCAGGGGGTTGTGTCTTGATTTTTTTAAGGTCATTTACTTTTTAGTCCCTATTTATTTACTTGTATTTCCTTCTGGCATCCAAAATTTACATTAATTCTCTTTTGACACCTATTTGACCTTTTTCATCCAATTAGGGATGTCAATAAAATTCAACCCAAAGGGTTTCTAACTAGGGTCCGACCTGAGTGGGGGTGAATTTTTTTGATTCCAATGTAGATTTGGGCTTTAAAAAAAAACCAGACCATGTTCGGGGAGGGTTAGGGTTTTGCTATTTGGAAACCCGACCAGCATACATATATATACATATTCAAATATAAATATTTTTACATATATATAGTCCTCTTAAAATAACCGTAGACCCTTAATCCCCACCTTTTCATTCTTTGACTGCCGCCTGCTCTCACTCTGTCTCAGTTCCCACGAGTTCTCTGTCTATTTCTCTCCCATGAACTCTCCTCGTCGGTGATACTCAACTCACGGCGCTACTCCTTTTCCTCCACATCTTACGCCACTTATTACTCCTTTTCCTCCACCCTCAATCCACCCCTCTTCTCGATACTTTCCAAACTTGAAGGAGGTTCAGTTTAATCTAATTTTTGCATGTTATTTTTATTTACAATTATTTTTGGAAGGTTAGGTTAGTTGTGTTGTAGTAGCTCTGTTTTGTGGCTGTTAGAATTATTGTACTGATTTTTTAGTTAATTAATATATTTTTAAATTTCCTCCTAAAAAAAATTGTGAATGGAATAAAGACCTAATGTGTTTGGGCTCAATTTGGCAAACTCAATTGGGGGTGGGTCGGGTTCATGCTTTAAAGTATTTTTGCAAGGTAGGTTTGGGTTTCGAAAAAAAAAATGGTCTCAAGTTCAGGATGGGCCACTACATGTGCGGATCATGTTTGGTATTGGACAACACCCGCCTCATATCGGACCCGTTGCCACCCTACATCCAATCAAATAGTTAACATCCTTTTTCAATACAAAAAATACCATTATGCCTATGTTTAAATTAAAACGAAGTCATTTTCATAAAGCTATATCTCATTTGATTCACATCTAAATGATGCGATCCATATATGGTTAGAAAGATCTTACAACATATGTATATGCTAATAATATTCAATAATAAACATTTTATATTCCTCTAAATTGATGTTAACGTTGCAAAAAAATCACGTTTTTAAAACAAATTTTGCAAAACTTGGGCTTGGATTTTCTCTTAATATATCCAAACAAAATATAACCAAATTTTAAATGGTGAATTCATTCATATATGTAGACGAACAAATTCTTATCATTTTTTTTTAATAATACCTCTTGTAACAAACGAAAACTTGCACCCCCACACATGCACTATATAGTGCAAATTTTTATTTATTATAGGAGGCATTATCAAACAAAATTTGGAGAAGAATTTGTTAATGTACATATATGGATTCACCCCCTAAAATTTGTTTAAAGTTCGTTAGATATATTGAGAGAAAATTCAAACCTAAATTTTGTGAAACTTGTTCTAAAAATTGTGATTTTTTCACAAATTTAAGAGTGATTTAGAGGCATATAAAGAAATTTTTGTTGAATATTATTACCACATATATATAATCTATGTTTTAAGGATTTTATAATCATATGTAAATCGCATCATTTAGATATAAATCGAGTGAGATATAGTATTGTGAATATAGTTTCGTTTCCATCTAAATCTAGGCATAGTGATATTTTTGGTATTTAAAAAGTATGTTATTAGTTTAACTGTGTAGATCGAAAGCGGTGTCAAAGGAAAATTAATATAAACTTGAAGTGTTAAAGGAAAATGTGAATAGGTAAATGGGGGGTCAAAATGTAAATTACGCATTTCTTTATTAGGCAGGAGTTTTAAATTTCTTACTTGCATTGCAGAAAGAAAAGTTGTATTGAGCGGAATTTTCGCCTTGTATAAATAAACTTGGGCCTTGTGTAAGCGCGCATACATTCAAGTTAAAAAGCCCAATAGATGAGATAGGCCCTACTTTCCTAATAACGTCCAAACAAATTTTTGTTGGAACCGGAATACGCAGACAGACAGACAGACAGACGAAACTAGGACAATCAACTCTACGGAAATGGCGTTTGGGAACGAAAGCATCCTTCTCAATAGAAAGCAAAACATCGTTTCGGCTCTATGTGGACGCTTATCTTTAGATCCAGTAAGCTTTGATTTTTTTCCCAATATATATTTTACATGTTTTGTTTTAATGGTTGTTAGGGTTTACTATATACTATGTCTTACTGTAAAATTGAAGATTTTTCGAGTTGATTGACTTTGAATTACTTTGATTTTTGTTGCTTGAAGGATGTCTTAACCATCGTTTGACACTTCGTTTAGATTGCAAATATTTTAATGTATTTGCTCTGCTGTGAGGACTACTGATAATATTAGTGTTTAGTATCTCATTGTTGACTGAAGTAAGGTGTCTCTCTCCATGTATGTCAGTATGTGCCTGTATGCATTGTGTCTTGCTTTTTCTTTATATAGGCTCAATCTTCAGTACCTTTTAGTATATATGCATGCATATCTACCAAGTACAAACTGTTTTGAGCCCGATACCGTGCACTCACTGAAGTGATGGGGGCCAAGTGAGCTAAAGCTCTTTGTTTGTGTGCATATCTGATAATGATATGGACCCGTCAACTAATCAGCTTGAAAAGAGAACATGGGGAAGGGTGGGTGTCACTGGTTTACGATAAGAAGAGGTTCGGGTATAACCCATTGTAGCGGTGCGTTGGGCCTGCCTCGAGTGGGTCCTAATTTCTCGTAAGGAGGCATATGCTTCTACATACCACACGGACTTGGGGTATGGTTCCTCCTTTTATGCAATTTATTATGGACCATGGTTAGTGTTCTAAAAATCGCGACTACGCGGAAATCCCCCCTCCTCCGCCCGGCCTAGGGCTAGTCCTCCATGTTTAGGCGTCTAGGCGGTTAGGCGCCGATTTTGTGGTCTAGGCGGGTAGGCGCCGATTAGGTTTTTTTTTTTTATTCAACCTCGTCTTCTCTGCCCAGAAGGAGGAGGAGAACAAAGGAGAAGGAGAAGAAGGAGGAGAACGAAGAAGAAGGAAAAGAACGAAGGAGAAGATGAAGAAGGAGAAGAACGGAGGAGGAGAAGTGAAGAAGATGTCCTGCCTGCTGCTGCAAATTGAAGTAGAGAGAGAGGCATAACAATGAGATATTTTATATTTAGGGTTTTGTGAATGTTAAAATGACTTGTATGTCCTTGATTATTTGACATATTTACAATACTTATCCCTTTTTTAATATCTTTTTATTATTGTAAAAGCTTTTTTATATTTTATTTATTAATAATTTAGTATCATCTTATTATAAATAATATATATATATATATTATATAAATAGTAAATATAATTTAGAAAAAAGACATGTTTTATTGGTTAGATATTGGAAAATTAATGTTAATTTGAAAGATATATTATGTTTTGTTAGTATTATGTTATTTAAAATAATATTTTTAATAAAAAATTGTTTGACCGATTAATCCCCTAGGCGCTAGGCCCCCCCTCACCAACCTAGGAGTGCGTAGCGATTTTTAGAACATTGACCATGGTAGAATTTGAACTTCAAAACTGGCTTGTAAGGGCAGGGTTCCTCATGAGTTCATTTGTATAGCACTCTATACGTATGCATCTTGTTTTACATGTATAACTCTATATCTTTATGTATATCATCTTATTATAGTTTTCACTCGTTATATTTTATAAACAGCTCAAAATGGAACCCAGTGCTAATTTGGAGTTCTATTTGGCTTTTAAAAAGATAGGTCTAACTCTCTGCATTCTTACAAGTGGATGATGGGGAGAACTGAGGGGAATGGAACCACAACCTCCAAAGTGGGAGAGACCAACACCACTTGATTTTGAGTTAGAGGTCTTGGGTCCATAAATGCTTGCTTTTCTTCTTTGAACAAAAATAGGTGTATTGGGTTTTTACCCTCACCTTTTCTGGCCATCATTCTATAATGTCTATATTGAAATTCATTTGTGCTCTATGAGTTTGCATTTGCTTATCCTTTGTCTCCAGCCTTCACTCTACTAGAATAATTGTTAAGAATGGAAGTACTCCTTTACCATTTGAAATTGAGTCAATGTTAATTCCTAACACCGTGATTTGGAACTTGTTACAATGAGAATCTGTAAGTTCTTTAACATCAATTACCTTTGTTAGGTTAGAAATAAACCTAATGCTGTGTACTCATTACCTTGCTTGCCTATTTGCCTGCATCTTACCAATTTGATTCCCTAATTTTATGATATTTATTTATGCAGAAAGGTTTCTTGGCTAACATTGATATCGATGTTAAGAGCTTGTGTGTAAAAATTTTGAAGTCAGCACAGAAAGATGCTCCTCTTGAGAGCAATGGGGAGGTAAGATTAAATTGGAATTTTCTCATCACCTTTATAAGCTAGAACCTCTCCACCCATAGCTACTATGTAAAGAATGTTTTAATTCCTTATAAGGGTTATTGCTTTTCAAGACATATATGAAGCAACTTGTGTAGGCCAATGATGAGTTAACAGGGTGGGCCTAAGCATTAAATGGAAGGGCTTTAGATCCCCTCTTAACTGTAATGCATAAATGTATAAACAAGTTAGACAAAAGTCAGCATGGGTGAATTTAATGGGTACCAGGATTCTGAAAATTTTGAAATCTGGTTGTTGCAGCTGATGAAGTGGATAGCATTTGCAGATAGTTTGCCCGTAGATCCCAAGGCATGCTTTAGTGCTCTCAATGAATTAAATGAAGACTTGATTCAGAAATCTGTTCTATTGGGTGGCGGATTGCAACCTTCAGAAGCTGATGCTGTTGTCTTTTCGGCAATACATTCTTCTGTGGTATACATTCTTCATCTTTTGTTGCACTTCCATTTTCACATTGACCATGCTTAATGTCACGGGTAGTCTCTGTGAGTGTGACAGTTGTTGAAGGTAATTTTTCTACTAAACAATTTTGGGCCAGGTACATGATAATTTTATCATGCATTCTTTTATGAGTTGCTTAAAAACCTTACAAAGACCTATCTACTAAACAATTTTTGGGCCAGGTACATGATAATTTTATCATGCATTCTTTTATGAGTTGCTTAAAAACCTTACAAAGACCTATGATCTCTCTATCTCTCTCTGACCCGCACCAAACACAAATGATACTACTCCTTACAAATACCTATGATACTATGGTTCGATGTCTTTGCAACTCATCTTTTGTTTGTATAATTTTTGTATTACCAGATTGCTATTCCAGATTCAGATAGGGGTAAGGTGCCACATTTGATGAGATGGATGGATTACATCCAGGTAAATTGTTTTTTGTTTCTAATTCCATAGATTTCTACATTTCCTCTTAAAAAAGAAGTTACTTCGTTTTCAATTACAATATCACCTGGCTACTAATGAAGGGGTGCTGTGACAGTTTTGGCCCAATTTTAGTTCCATTTGACAATGTCACCTATAGGACATTTATAATTGGAAATATTACTGCTTTTGAAAAATTCTTTGTTATGGGCATCTTCATTCTGAAGCTACAGTTTGAACTTTGAACAAATGTTAAATACATTTAATGGAGCAAGTTTTTAGGTGGGTGCCACTTCAACCAAGTAGCCTTGCAGAAAATGTCTTAAGAACTTGTAAATGATAGCAGGATTCTGTTACAAGTCTACTTCATTTTATAAGTTCTTAGACCCTTTAATTACGAGGTTGCAAATTAATCAGTTCTACACGTTCTTTCGTGAATATCAGATAAATTCTCTCTGTTGAATATAAACATGTTTTCTTTTAGAGCATTGAGGGTGTCGGAAAGCTGTTTGAAAGGATATTGATAGAGAAGGTGCCATTTGAACCTCCAGTAAGTATTGTCTACACCATTTCCATTTTATGTTAAAGAAGCAGTACGCAACCTGACATGTGGTGGCTTAGTTCCTTTTGTGCTTGCAACTTTAACATAATGTCAAATCCTATCACTTTGTGCTGCAACCTTCACATTACTGCCTTTTTCCTTTAAGGGAGGCAATGAATGGGTGAGGTGTCAAGTGTAATGGATGTGAACTGGTCAATAATATGTGAATAACATCTTTTGTTGTTTACATGGAGTGTGATTCAGCGTGGCCCTATGTTCTACATTATCTTATTTTCGTTAGTATATAGTTTGCTAATGCAAATGCTGGTAAACATGCAAGAGAGCAAGAGAATAACCTCTCAATGAAATTTTCCTGGTATCGTAATTTCAGGTACCAGTAACTGTAGGAAAGGTGGAAACAGAGTCAAATGCAAGAAAGACTGTGCAAGGCACAAAAGAAGCAAGTAGTTCAGAAGCAGACTCAAGTTCAAAGAAAACTGTTGACGTGGTATGTCATTTGTCAGCCTTTAACATACTGATTTAAAATTATAATTTAAGTCACGGCCTTTGTTGACTTTTCAATGTAACTTTTATCCATTCATTGACGCTGCTGTTTTTGCTTCTTAAGAAAAAGGCTGCAAGCGGCAATGAAGCTGCTGTAGAAAAGAAGAAATTACCAGAAAAAGTAGCGGATGAAAAAGATAAAGAACTTAGCGTTAGTTTGCTTAAAATACAGATTGGCTTAATTCGCAAAGCATGGAAACATCCATCAGCCGACAGGTAAGATGACTATTTTTTCCTCCTGTTTCTCCATGTTTTGAATTACATTCTGCCTTCCTTTTTTTCAGAACACATATTTCGATCCAGCCTTTTGAGTTCTTACATAAGTCCCAGCTGTCGGATAAAATATAAACTAATCTAAGCCTTTTTTTAATCCAATTTCTGTAATCTATGCTGCAGTTTGTTGGTTGAGGAGATAGATGTTGGTGAGACTAAACTGCGGCAGGTGGTCAGCGGTCTTGCAAAGTATTTCAGTCCAGATGATTTGACGGTATCAATATAGAGTCTCTGTTTTTTTTATGATCCTATTGTTATTCTTGTAAACAGCTGCTATGTTAGAAGCCTTCATTAATCTTAATATAGAGGAGCTTGTTTGGTTATGTTTGGTTTCTGTATCTCCCTGCAGAACCGTCGTGTGGCATTAATCACGAATGTGAAACCTGGAAAGCTACGAGATGTGATGTCAGAAGGACTGGTATTGTTTTCTTTATCTCATATCAGCTATTTGCTCATGTTTCCAATATACTACATCAAATTGTATATAGCATTTCATGTTTGCATAGGTTTGGTGGGTGCCATAACTATATTTTGTCAAAATATATTAGCATTGTAGTTTGTGGGCTCTCTCCCTTTGCAAACAGCAGGTTACTCTTGGAATTCTCAATTTAGATTCTTCTACTTTTTTTCAGTTTACATTTGAACGCATATGTCTGGAAGGTGGTTTATGTATTTATTGTGGGGGTATGTTTGCAGGTTTTATGTGCTTCTAATGAAGATCATACCATTGTAGAGCCTTTGATTGTACCAGAAGGAGCCAAAGTTGGGGAGTGTATTTCATTTTCTGGGTATGTGTTAAGAACCAAACCTTTCTAATGCTAAATTTAAGTACACCCACCCTTACGGATGTAGTACTTAGATATCACTAACAGTTACCTATGAACTGTATTTTCATTCACCTTTTCTTTTTGCTGTGTCAGACTTTCTTCTTGTTTACATTTAGACTTGTTAATGCCTTAATGGTGATCAACTCAGTACTGAGGGATACAATGACAATAAAGTTGCTCTTGGGAAGTATGTAGTAAAAAAGTGAACCTGTAACATTAAAAAAAATGATTTCGCGTTAATAGCGGACTGATACAGGCGATAGGTCCCCCCAACTAACCGACTGGTACCCTACGAAGCATAGACACTACACGCGTTTCGACACGACACGTGACACACAATTTTTTCAAAATGTAGGACACAACACGTGGGGGTGGCACGTTCTTAATTAATTGTATACATACATATATATATGCAATAAGAGTCCCTATCCTATACGGATTACTATTCAAGGACCATCCTTACGGATTGGTCCGTTTGGCACGCTTCCCGATGGAATTTTTTGATGAAATTTTGTGGGGATGTTCTTCATCATGTGTAGAACATCTCCACCAAATTTCATCAAAAAATTCAATCGGGAAGTAGGTTAACTACATGATTGAAAAAAACTGGTCCAGAAATAGATATATAAAATCCAATATTTTTCAATCATGTAGTTAACCTACTTCCCGGTTGAATTTTTTGATGAAATTTGGTGGAGATGTTCTACACACGACGAAGAACATCCCCACAAAATTTCATCAAAAAATTCCATCGGGAAGCGTGCCAAATGGACCAATCTGTACGGATGGTCCGTGAACAGTAATCCGCACCTGAAAATTCCCCTATGCAATAAACATTATAAATATTTAAGAATTCCACCACGCTTGTTTCTTTTGTCAACATCCCTTGTAGTGTAAGCCCAAAGTGTAAGCTCCAACAATTATTTAGGTTAGTTCTGTTTCATATGGAAAAGAATTACTGGTGTACTTTTCCACATTATTCAAATCCAAGTGTTTTAACATTTTCGAAAATATATCTATTTCGAAAATTATTAAATGAATCAAGCTTTATCAATTATTTCTCACTTATCCACATAATTCAAATCCAAGTGCTCTGATTAATTTTCGAAATAAATCAATTTCGAAAATGATTAGATGAATCAAGCTCCATCAATTACTAACTTAGTACTAAACCTGCCCCATTTAAAAATATTATGTAGAGAGAGAGACGGCTGTTGTAAAACACAGAGCAAGTCGTGGATGGAGATAGATTGAGAGACACAGAGAGAGAGAGTGAGTGAGTAGCGGGCCTTTTATAGGATGCTGGAGAGAAATCGTCGATGGCTGAGACGGGAATTTGGGGCTGAGAAGTCATTAATGGCTGAGAGTTGGGGCTAGGGTTTTGTTTTGATGGTGGCTGGGGGAGTGGGGGCTAGGTTTTACAGGAAAGAGAGAGAGATTTGTTATATCAGTTGTTTTTTTTATTATTAAGTTGTTTTATTAGTATTTTCACCCTATATATTTTTAGTTATTTCTAATTTGACCCATTTTTAAGTGTCCTTCATGTGTCCGACTAAAAAATATATAATAAAATATATGACACTCTCCGACATGTGTGTCGGCCACGTGTTTGAGCGTGTCCACGTGTCAGGCAAGACATGCAGCCTCTGAGAGCATGTCTGTGCATCATAGCTGGTACCTGTTGACGTGTATCTTGTTTATGAATTATCTCAACACTTTTCCAATTTTAATTCTCTTTTTGTGGTGCCTTTTCATTTGCTTAGTGCTTACTATGGATGCAATTTTACAGGAGGGTTAGATTAGACCAGCTTATTAACACAACTCTTGATTGTTTATATGTAGACACGAGGGAAAACCAGAAGATGTTTTGAACCCCAAAAAGAAACAGTTGGACAAGATCACTCCAGTATGTGTTTCTTTTTCGTGTTTTGGATCTTATAATTAGTTCAATTGACTGCTTGAGATATTTGTTTCACATATATGTGATTCTAGAATAAAATCTTATTGCCTTAAAACTGATAATGACTTAATGAGAGTTTTTTATAACTAACTATTTTTCAGTTTTTTTGGATTGAATACTGAGCTGTAGATCTGTAAATGAAATTTAATCATTCAACTAGTGAGAATTTTGAAGTCACCCATCATAAAGTCTTTAACTGCTAGTTGGACAAGACTGTCAACAAGCTTTTCATCGTTTTATATTAGGAATTGTGATGGATGACAATGTGATTAACTTTGTAATTGACTGTTGTTTTTGTTCTTTAGATTGGCAATGTGCTCAATCCATAGTGGAGTCTTTATTAGGGTGGGGCTATTGCCAGTTTGCCACACCCAAAAGTTCTCTGTACCACTCCCTACATTGACTTGGTACATTAGGCTGAGTATATGATCATTTACTCGGTGTAATAAGGCTGAATCAATGTTGAAAACAAAAAAAAAAATACACTGACTCGGCCTTGTTGCGCTGAGTAACGTGCACATACTCGGCCCTATTACACCGAGTCAATGTGAGAGTGTTACAAAGAGGTTTGGTGGGTGGCACACTAGCCCCACCCCTTTATTAAGTTTGTACTTTAGGACGAATGAGCAGAGGTTTTTTCTTCTAATGGGTGCAGAATCTTTATACTGATGACAAGGGCGTGGCCACATTCAAAGGAAGTCCGTTTATGACATCTGGCGGGCCATGCTTATCTTCCATTCCGAAAGCTAGCATCAAATGATGATTAATGCAATTGGTTACATCTCATCACATCACACTGAAGATAAACAAATATATCAGTATTAAAAGGATTTTGTCCCAGTTGGAAACCTTCTGTTGAGGCTGATTAAAAGAGAGTGTTGTACAAAACGCCTTTTTAATTTGGATCACATTTTTATTGGATATAAGACCTTCCTTTTATTAAAAAAAGAAAACCGCATATGAAAATGCTTGGCAATTTCTGATTAGTCAAAATGTTGTTTTGTTCAGATACTGTGGACTATGGTTTGCTGTTCTTTCAATTAGACTTTTCCTTCCCAGGCAGGAAGGAATTCCAGGCACGGAATTGGAATTCCTATAAAGAGTTGAATAAAAAACCTTATCTGTCGGTTGGATTAGAAATAACATCATGACAGTTTAAAGTTGGAGTATCAAAGTTAAAAAGTTTCAAGACACTGGGGGAATTGGACCAGTCTTGCAAGTGGAACAAGCTATTGCGAAGAGTCAAAAAAACACTTCTTGTGTATTTATTTGGATGTGCTAGCATAACATAGAAGCTTTGGTTAAGGGGTATATTGGCCTTGTCTTAGGTGTTGTTCATTTGCTACTTAATTTATCACTTAAATTTGAAAATTTAAAATTTTTAGATTTAAGTAGTATAAAAAGTTGTCCAGTAACTTAAAAAATTAAGTAACTATTTAATTTTTACCACTTAAAACTTAAAATTTTCATTCAAGATTTTAAGTGGCAATTTTGTTACTTAAATCTGAAACTTAATTTTAAAAGGTGTAAAACGTCCATTTTACCTTCTTTTTTCTAACAAAATTATATACACACACTATTTAATACTTAACCACCATTCCCCCGTCCCTTCCCAACCCCCATCCACCAATTCTAGCTCCACGCAACTCTCAACCCTTGCTCTTCCTTCTTAACCTCTTGTCTAGAAAAATCCCATAATACATATATTTATACACACACAATATGTATATATATATATATCATCTTCCACTTTCAAATTTGAAATAAATATATGTACACACATATATGTGTAACATACAAAGGGGAATTTCATGGGAAGAGAGGTGAAATGGAGGGATAGAAGGGGAAGCTGGGCAAAATTGACGAGTGGGTAGCATGTTGTAATACTATAGGAGATGAGGATCAAAATAAAAAAGGCAAAATTGTTATACTAAAAAAATTCAATTTTCAGATGTTTTATATTCAAACAAATAACATTTTTTCAGATATAATTTTCAGAACTAAATAAACAACTTTTTCAGTTTTCAATTTTCAGTTTTTTTACTAAACGCCACCCTAGTTTAGAATCGTTCTTCAGATTTTAAACATCTTTTTAAGTATAAAATTTGAATTTGACACTAAATAGTATGATCGTTGTTTAAAATTTTTGGTTTTGGCCGCTCATTTTAATTTCATGATGTTCCTTAATTGCTGGGTAAAGAGCATCTCTAATAAGCTCTTCAAATGACTAAACTGCAAATTTATTGAAGAGTTATTATGTCAGCAAAATTCACTCCAATAGAAGTAGCAAAATAGAATCTCCAATTTGAAGAGTGTTTCTCACTCTTCAAATATGATCAAATATGAAGAGTGATGAAGGAGCTCTTCAAACATATTTTTTAATATTTTATTAATGAGATTTTGTGCTAATTTAAAATGACATTCTTTAAGATGACTCTTCAAATATATTTTTTAATATTTTATTATTAAAATAATAATATATTTGAAGAAACTTTTAAAACTCAGTGAAAACATTTTTTAAAATGGCTGTTCAAAGTGTCATATTCTTGTAAAATCATTTTTGAAGAGGTTATTAGAGATGCTCTAAGAATTTAATGCCAACACAAAACGTTTTCCCTATCCCTCACCATTTTTAGTGATGTGAATATTTTTTTGAATATATGCGAGATCGATATTAGAAGAGGTTACCATAAATTCTTCAAACACGAGATCGATACAACGAACCCAAAATATTAGAAATATTACCTCTAGTTATCTTTTGAAAAGGAAGTACATAAAATATAACATTTCTTGCGATTATTGCGTAATATAGATTAAGAAATTCAATATTTGTAAAATCTACGTGCCTATCATTTGCCATTATTGTGTAATATAGAGTAAGAAATTCAAAATTCAAACTACTATTGTATATTAAATAAAAACTTATCCTTCATTATTATTTTCAAAATTTGAACTCGAACTACTCTTTTAATAAATCCAGTGGACATTTAATTTACCATTTTTAATGATTCTGTCTTCATCGCTGCACCACCAGTAGTAATTCCTCAACTTTGTGGGCGCAGTTTCATCTTAATTGAAGGGAGAATTAATACAACTAATATTTTACAGCCAAAGTAATATCCTTTTCTTTCACAGACATCCTCTCATTTCTCATGCTTTAATTATGGCTAAATGTCTGATATTTTAATCTTACACAAGTATAAATTGAACTTTTTCTTACAGATAAGCATTTCATAAAATTGTTTAGTTACTGAATATAAATTTTTAAAAGCATTTAAAGTTTAACATATATTCTGTCGTACGCGTAACAAAATTTTCCTATATTTATATGTAGATATAAGATACGCAATAAAAGATATTAAAAAGATGTTTTGTGCAAGTCCCAATCCAATTGGTAGGTAAGAGGTTCTGCATGTGTATCTTTATAAGGCAAGCAATAAATAATTTAAAAAGGTGGGGTAGATTTTTTTTTTTTTTTTTTTTTTTAAAAATTAAGGGAGGTCTTAGTCTCTCCCTTAATCCTACATCCTACAAATAAAGAAAAACCCTCCCCTCCCACCCATGAGTCGAACCCTTGAGTAATAGTGAGTAAAATAATAAGAATGTTGCTACTCAATTTTTTTATTTTTATTTTTTTTGTTAAAAAAAAAAAACACTCTTCTAAAGTGACTCTTAGTTTAGAACAGAAAGAACAAAAAAGAAATATTATTTTTGAAAAGAACAAAAAGAATGAGGGAATGAGCTGGACAGAGGATCTGTTATGGCGTAGTGGGCAGATACTAATACTGATATTCAGATTGATACTATAATGTACAGAATACAGTTTTATATATATAGATATAGATATAAGTATAAAGGAAAGAAGGACTGCACCGAATCGTGAGAACCCAAAAACGGATCACGAAATATCTGTGACCACCCTTGTGATTTTAATGATCTTTTCTGATTTGCTCTCCCATTTAATTCCCCCCCCCCCCCCCCCCCATATGAAAATTCATTCTCATATATATATATATATATATACGTATACACATGTAAAAACACCACCTCCAATATCCACAAACAGCTATATCTCATACTTTGTGCGTTGAGTTTCAATTTTTTTTTTTTAAAAAGAATTAGTTTTGTGTGTATTAATTGGAGGAAATGGATGCTGCTAGTAATGTCTCTTGTTCTGCTTTTCTGTCAAAGGGAATTATGGATTTTGGGGAAGAACCCCACGTATTAGCTGTTGATGATAATCTCATTGATCGTAAACTTGTCGAAAAGTTGCTCAAAAACTCCTCTTGCAAAGGTACAAACTACACTACACTACAATCTAATCATTTTGCTTTGAACTAATTTCTCTTTCATGATTCATAATAGAAATATTTTTTATCCGAATTTTGTCTTGAACTAAGTTTATGATTGTATTTCTCTATTCTCTGAGTGCTAAAATAATTCCGTGGTTTTGTATTTGAATGAACATCCGAATATTTTTTATTGATTTTTTTAATCTATTTAGCTCTGAATATACAAACCAACCCTGAAATAGATTGCATAACCCAAGCTTTTGTTCAGCCTTACATGGTTACAAATCCAAGATTTTGAATGTTTAATGTGGCACAGTTTGGATAATGTTTTATGTTTTATGCGCTGTAATGGCAAAACAGAACAGTGATATTTCAGAATCGCTTAGTAATAGCTCTACATTGAGACCATGGTATTAAAAACTCAATAGTTCATACCAATGAAATTCTAAAATGGGGAAGTCTTCATTTATTTATCTATTTAATAATAGTGATCTTGTCTTGTTTTTCAGTGACTACTGCAGAAAATGGGTTGAGGGCATTAGAGTACTTGGGTTTGAGAGATAATCAAGAGAACACTTTGAATGGCAGTGTAAGTAACTTACTTTCCAGTGAGATATTCCGTAAGCATAAAATATGTTTGCACGGATAGGACGCGCAATTATGAGGTTAAGAATTCTTCCCTGAGAAGTTCGTCTTGTGATTATATTTTTGTTTTGCAGTGTTCAAAGGTAAATATGATAATTACAGACTATTGCATGCCAGGAATGACGGGTTATGAGCTTCTTAAGAAAATTAAGGTACTTTTTCATTATGTTTCATTTCGGCCTTAGAAATAACAAGAGTTGGTACAGTTTTAATTTCTTATCTAATGTTTGAAATATGATAATCAATGTCATATTTGAGCAGGAATCGGCTATAATGAAGGAAGTTCCAGTTGTTATAATGTCATCTGAGAACATCCCAACTAGAATAAACAAGTAATTGTTGAGAGTACTTATAGATTCATTCTTGAAAATTTTCTTTACCTTTTGAGCATATCTAATAAACAGAATTTTACGAATATAGGTGCTTAGAGGAAGGAGCTCAAATGTTCATACTGAAGCCACTGAAACAATCGGACGTGAAGCAATTGAGAGGTCAATTAAACAAATGTGGAAGCTTCTAATATCAAAGATAGATTACTTTCGTGAGGATTAGAAACATCACCCATTACATGGGTAATTCTAGAGGATACCACAGTGGCTAATGTCTGTTATTAGATCAATTTTGTATCTTAATATATTTCTTTATCCTTCTTTGTTGGATGGAAGAGCTCCCAAGATTCAAACCCTGACTTTTATAAAGTACATTGTATTTGTATTTGTATTTCTACTCTAAAATCTTGAATTCACAACAATCCATTAAAAACTTGCACTCAAATATTCTTGGGTCAATAAAATCATAGTTCTAATGCAAAGCGCTGAAAACAGGGCACAAAGCAACAAAAATGAACCTCTTAATATCTGTAGAGACAGAGGGCACTAATAGAAAAGGAGAACAAGAAGCTGTCATCAATGGATCATCTTAGCTAGGGCTGTTATCTCTGCTTCCAGGGTAATGGTGCTCATGACCCGGCTTCTTCTTTCACCTGATCACCTAACAATAACAACCCCCCATAAATCAATTGCCAATGTCAAGATTGCCCACATGCTTATATATAGACACAAGATTTTAATCATTTTTTAAAAAAAATTTGTTAAAAAAGGGGATGCAGATGAACATATATGGATTTGTATTGTAATTGAGGCTCCATAAATATGTCTATTTGTATTCTATGTTATTCTAGTGAACAAACAGACTATATAGTTATGTAGTATATGTTCCCTTGTTGCTTTTTATTTTGCAACCAACTGTTCAAATGAAGAAAGAAAGTTTCCTTTAGAGCAACTCCAATAGATGCCTTGTACGGCTGACTCTATAACAGATTAACTGCGTTACGAGGCATCCATGATTAGGAAGTAGAGCAACATAAAACAACTTGAATCACAACTAAAAAAAAAGGTTATTAAAGATAAAATTGGCCTAAACATGTAATTACTTATCCAAAGCCACCTTTCTCATACTGAATTCATGGCAACACTCGGAAACAAAAACTAGAAATACATAGAGATTCATGGTAAAATTAAAACAGAAACAAATTAGAATTCATAGCAAAATATATAGGCCATCATCGATATTGAGATTTCAATCTGACTACTGGCAATGTAATGTGGAAACAACTTATTCAGTTTGGGATCTGATTATTCAAGTATTAAAACCAAAAACAAGGATCTAGTTGGAATAAGAGAGAACGATATTTTGGTCACTTCAGTAGTTTAAGGGGCTATTTCACGGTCTTTTGGAGATTGTTAATGCTTCGATTATTTTTGTTAGTCAACTTCTACCGAGTTGTTTTGGTATGTCCTTTCATTAGGCGTAGTTGCAAGCCTTTTTGTCCGCTTCGAATGGGTAGTTTTTTGTTTTCTGTGCTTCTTGTTTGAATAATGATCCTTCTTAAACTATTGTTTTAGTTTTTAAATTAAGAAATGCTTGACTTTCGTGCTTAAATTATTTGCGAGTCTCAATTTAACATTTATGTTCAAATTCTCTATCTCTATTACATTGGACAGAAATTAAGAGCATTTTTGCCAGTTCCGTTAATTTTTTTTAAAAATTAACTTTAATTAGATTTTTTTTTAAAAAAATTATTGTATAAGAAAAATACAAAATAAAAAGGGTAAAAAGGAAGAGAGAGAGAGAGACCCACCCTTGCTATCTCCAGCCTTTTCCTCCACCATCATCTCCATCTTTTTCGCCATTCCCTTTCTCTCTCATACATATGCATACATTCACAACCAATCACCATCGCTCTTCCATTGCAAGCTACTACCGCCTCTCCAATATTGATACCTCCAGCCACCAAAGCCACTCCACCACTACGCTACCTCCAGCCACCACCGCCTCTCCACCATCACCATCACCATCTCTCTTCAATTCCTCCAATTTTCTCTCTCATACACATACACACATATATACTACAATTTCTCCGCCGCCGCCACCCCATTATACTACAATCTCTAATCTATGTATTTATACCAAAATGCCCAAAATTCAAAAATCCTAAAAAATCAAATAGCTAAATAGAATACCCTAAATATTATAGAGGAGGAATTAAGCTTTGGAGAAGGGTACGTACCACTGGCCAACAAAAGCGGTATTTTGCCATTGATGATAATATACCCGATGTGCGTATTTATATACATTTAGTATTTAGCGGTGGTAGAGGAGGCGGCCAAGCGTCGCAGTGGTGGGGAGGCTGAGACAGCAACGGTGGTGGAGAGGTAGAGGCGCAGTGACCGGGTTTTGCTATCGCTTCCTTTTTTCTTTTTATTATATACAATATTTTTTAAAATAAATCTAAATGAATTTAGGTTTTTTCGTTTTAGAAAAATTAATTGATATATTACAAAAATGTCAGAAGAACCAAAGTAATACTCACTAATAATTTAAGTGCAAGCGATATATTTTTTAATTTAACATAAAATGACACTAGATTTAGTTCAAAGGCCATTAAAGTGTTTTAGCCAAAAAGAAAGAGAAAATAAAAAGAGGACTATTTCATGTACCATAAAGTCCACATAAAAAACAGGAATGAGTATGTAAGTATATGGTCTAATTATAGCACAACTTTGGAAAAAAAAAACGTTATTAGCACTTTTGACCTTTAAAATATGAATCGCATTTCAATCCTTCAGTTTGTGCCCATAAACCTTTAATGTTTAGAGATTGTTCTAATTCAATCCAATTAAAAAAACAACCCACGAAAATTGATATAATGGAAACAACACGCAAGTGTCATGTGCTTGTTTTTTAAGGAAATATAAGTATTAACATTTGATATTTTTTTATTATGTTGATTGTGTCCTAATATTTTTTTTATAGACCAGACATGTTTATTCGACATTAGGGTACAATTTATAAATAACAAAAAATATTATATTTTAAATAGATATTCTGTCTTTAGAAAAAAGGCACATGAGGCATACGTGTTTATTTTGTTAAACTTGTCTTAAGTTGGAATAATTTCTTTAACATTGGGGTTTTATAGGCACAAATTAATAATATAATGGGAACAAAGGTGAAAAAGGAGCAACGCTTTAGGGATTAAAAGTTGGTTAATAACTCTATAAAAATTGATTTTTCTTTACAAGGGTTTCAACGTTTTAGGGCTGAGCTATCACGTTTTAGTTTTCAAAATGAATACGGTAGCTGGGCGCCTGGGCTATTGGAGGGCCATTTCTTTATATAATGAATTAGTCTCACATGTTGATACGAGAAACTTCATAAAAAAAAGAGTACTATAAAAAATGAAAAAATATATCCTTAAGGAAAAAGGCAAATTAGATCTTAAATTTGGGTCTAGATTAAATTCTTCTCTTGATGTTTCAAAATTATCAAGGCTACCAATATATTTATTAGGATCCACTAATCAATCCAATCCAACATAATTTTATATTTTATAATCCAATTCAATCCGACTTGATTTCAATATCCAATCCAACCGAGCCGAGCCGAGAGAGCAGCCACATCCATGGGTTTCGAACCTGTGACCTCTCCAATACAAGATCAGAGAGGATGCCACTAGGCTACAAGGCCTGGCTAAAAAATTCCCTTTATTACTAAAATACAAATCTAAATTATTAAGTTATTACATATTAAAATCTAATTCATTAGTTATGTTCTTTTATATATATATAGAAATAATAAGGTTTAGCATAATATATATTAATAACTTAGTGTATAAAAATAACCAATTACATAAGGACAAGTGTCATTTTTAATTTAGGTTGGATTAAATCAATTTGATATTTGTTTCGTCGAGGTAATAACCAAATCGATCCAATGTTTGGTTGGTTTTCTAAAACGCAAATCAATTAAATCCACTAGTTTCACCGAACCCAAACAATATTGGATTGAATTGGATCGGTAGGTTTAAGTGGATTAGATTGGATTGTGCACACCCCTACCATTTTGTACTTTAACGATACTCATGTAAAATTTAAATGGATTAATGAAAATCACACAAATGGAATATATCATTACGTGTAATGTTCAATAATTTTATATGAATTTTTTTACATATAATTCCATAGTCATGATAGATTTTATTTTTTAGCTCTTGAAGAGTAGATTTCAAATATATAAATTCTATTAAAAACTAAATTTTAAATTTTTAGTTATATCATTTTAAAGATTTTGTAAAAAGTTAAGGAGAGAGAAAAATGTTGTGGATGTGTAAATTGGTTTTGTATTTTACACAGCTTTTTACACAAATCCTAAGTGTCAAAGTTTTTTAAAAGACTGCTAGAGACCAATATTTTTACAAAACGTGTAAATTTTATACAAACTAAAATTATACAAAACAGTTGAAAATGCTCTTACCTTTAATCTCCTAAAATTTTAAAAGTAACAATAAATCCCCTTAATTTATATTTTGTTAAGGAGAAATGCGACCAAATGATGGAGTATGTAAAAAAACTTAGGCTCTTACCAAATGGTTCCAACAACTTGAAGAAAAATGTGTTTGAGAGCAAGAGAAGCTTGGAAATTTGTTGGAATTAGCGGAGAGGAAATGTACGGATATGAAGGTACCAATGAATTCAAAAGAAGAAAAGCCGAATTCAATCATCACAGATTTAAGAAGATACTATGCTACCTTACAAGATAAGTTTGCAAATGAAGAATGAGATAAGTTGGCTACAATGAAGTCTTTTACAATGGAGTAAGTGTTAATAAAATATAAATTAAGCAATTTATTCATTTTAAAATTTTTATAGAGTTAAGTGTAAAAGATTTAGGTGGCGTTGGAAAAAAAAACTAAAAACTAAATTGAAAATTGTAACTGAATTTTTTTTGTTTAATTCTGAAAACTATATCTGAAAAAATGTTATTTGTTTGAAATATAACAAATAGAAAATTAATCACATGTCCAATATTTTTTGAACAGATCTACTCAAGTATAAGGAGTTTTGTGCTATTGTTTAAAATCCAATCTTTTGGAATAAGGACAATTTTATGCCTAAAGGACATTAATATTTTTAATTATAATGATATTATTATTTTAATGTACTTTGTCAATGTTACCCTTTTTATATATTATTTAATATTTTACATTTTCAACATATAAATATTAACAAGAAAGTAAAAGTAATAATGCTAATGCATTAATTGATAATTGCTACTAACTAATTAATTAATCAAATCTTGCCTATAGACCAAACACCCCAAATCTTGCCCACAGGAAATTTTCCTCAACCGTGACCATGGCAACCCAAGCTTCCCTTTTCACCCCCACCTCGTTCCACCCCCAAATTCAAACCTTCCCCCTTCTATCTCCTTCGCCCCTAAACTCCTCCTTTGCTCCTTACATACAGCGGTCGAGGAAAAAGCTGCCACACCAACAAAAAAAGCATTGGTCGGATTCACCGGCATCATATTTAGGTAAAGGCTCGCCGATAATAGCCTTCGGTGGTAATGAATTGTTTTACTCTTTGCCGGATGATCTTATCCTTTATATTCTCTGCGAATTCAACTCCACCGTTGCCTCTCCTTCTAATTTCACTAATGTTTTGATGACGTAAGTGATTGTTGCATTCATAAACAAACTTGACCTACCAAAATTTGCTGGAAATTTGAAAAACTTAGGGTCAAAATTAATTAACCCGATTTACCGGATTAATTTGTTCAACTTTTATTTTATTGAAAGATGCTATTTTTAGTACTATACTAATATATTAAGTTAAAATTATATGAATGTAGATTTGTATATAATGTTATAAGAATTTAAAAATGCCTCATACTTTTACATGTAAATTTAATATGTCTATGTAATTTAATATGTCTATTTAATATAGAATATATATGTAAACTTAATATGCCTATGTAACTTAATATATCTATTTAATAGACATTTTCACGTACAAAGTTGTATGTCTGGAGTGTTCATTCAATTAGTCATTTTTTTTGCACGAAACTCAATATGCCTACCATATTCTTCATGTTGTATTATGTCTACATTCAAACTGATTATATGCATGAAAATTTTGTTTATAGTAAACACTTAATTTTAAGGATTTAGTTTTGTCACATTCAATAATTTTGTTTTGCAATTTTGAATTTTTTTGGATTGATTTGAATTTGAAGTTTCGATTTTAAATATATGTTATGTTTTGGATATAGATTTTAGGGATTAAGTTTAGTAATATCTAGATTTTTTTAGTTTTAATTAGTATCAGAATTTAATTCACTTAATTTATTTGAATTGGTTTGACTTTTGAATTTGAATTTAGGTTATGTTATAGATATTACCTATATTTTAGGTATTTGAATTAATGTCAAAATTAAATTAGGGTGAAAGATAATTTGGGAAATTTCAATATTTATTTACAATTTTTTGATTTAATTTTTGTAATTTTTATAATTGTCCTTTTGATTAAATTCTGTCCTTTTCAAAAACGTTTGTCCTTTAAACAATTACAATAAAAATTATGTTCTTAAGTATATAGAGAATGTATTTTTTGTCTTTTAAACTAAAAGCCCCTACAACAAATCTGAAAACTAAATTTTTTTTAGAATGACAATTTTACCCTTATTAGTTTGTTTGGATCATATGATTCTAAAATGTAAAAAGGTAAAATAAGTATTTTATACTATTTAAAATTAAGTTTTCAGTTTTATAATCACTTACAATTTTTGATAATTTTTTTCAATTTTAAGTAAAAAAAATAAAGTTAACACTTAATTTTTTTAGTTAATAAACAACTTTAAAACCACTTAAATCTAAAAACTTTAAGTAAATGGTGCAAACAAACAACCCTTAGTGAGAATTATGAATAGAATTAAAGTGAGAAAAAAAAATAAATCACTTATGTGTTGTAGGAACAACTGCATATTGTCTTTCATTAAATAACCCCTTTAAATAAAATATGAATACAATAGCAAATATGACATAAATATAATAGTAAATAGGGTTTACAAGAAAGCCCAATATGGCCTATAATACATAATTTACATAGTAAAATCCCTAATACATATTATATCTAGACAATAGTACACTACGTATAATATCGTTCAACACTCCCCCTTGTGCTGAGTCGGAGATAGAATGAAACATGTCTTATTGCCTCGGTAATACCTTGTCAAGTTACGAAAAGAATGTGGAAAAAAATAACCTTGATCGAAGGAAAACGAGTACAATATTATGACAATCATGTTAGACTTTCTCCATTGAGTCTATACTTTCATTTGATCCTTATTTCGATTTATAGAGTTTGCATGTATCATTACGTCGTTAAAAACCTTGCCAAGTATGAAACCCAGTGGAAAATATAAACCTTGGTTTAAGGAAAAGAGTATAACGTAACATCGTGTGGATGTTAGACTCCCTCTCAAGTCTACACCTCCCCTTGATATTTACATTAATTAAGGACTTTGAAAAGCTTATGCATGTATCGTTGCCTCGTTAACAACCTTACCAAGTAACAAAATCCAGTAAAAAAAATAAACCTTGGTTTAAGAAAAAGAGTACAACGTAGGTGCGAAAATTCCATCATATTTCACACATTCCCTTGATCATGGGAGTTGGGAAAGCCTAAGCACCCCTATATTTTTCACATGCTTTTCAAATATGGCCTTAGTAAAAGACTTGGTGAACTAGTTTTCCATATTTTTCTTAGAGCTTTGTGTGGGTTAGAGAGATACCCAACACCAACAAAATCAATTAAGAATTTATTTAAAATATCAATGTAAGGGGTGGCCATTTTAGCATTGTCATTTATTTTAGATATTGTTATCGCATTCACTTTTTTCTCTCTATAGGGAAAGAAAAATCCAAAGTCGATGATTCATTTTAGGTAGGGGTGTTCATTCGATCAAATCCCGTCATTTTAAACCATCCGCATCCAATCCGATATCGATTTTAGGTTTTGGCATCCAATCCAATCCAATACACTTTACCAATCCAATTAAATGTTGGATTTGATCGATTTCAATTCGATCCGATTAGCAGTTTAAAATAAGATATATTATTTTCATGAAATGTTCAATTCTAATGTAAAACAAGACATAAACTACTTGTAAATTAAATAGAATCCATTACAAACAAAATTCAAGTGTTTAACCAAATAGCTTCAAGTTAAAATGTCTACTGTCTAACAAAAAATACATAATTAAACCAAGTGACGAACCATACATAATTAAACTAAATATTAAATAACAAACTAAGATTAAATGATTTCAAAGCGACCCCTCGTATATATTATATTATGCCACCAATGAGGGAGAGACATGTGGCAACTATAATAATAGATTTGATCGGTTCCCAGAGCACATCAAACTGGAACCGATCCAATTTTTTTCGGTTTTCAAATTTTACATCCGATCCAATCCAATCATCCATAAAATCCAGGAAAAATGGATTGGATTGGATCGGTTCCTCGGTTTAGATTAGATTCTAGACACCTCTAATTTTAGGTGTCTAATTATACTGCGTTGGCGTTAAGCTAAATATAGATAACAAGTTCAATGATAATGTTATGTTTGGTCGAGTATACTGGGTTAAGTGCAATAATGCGCATATTGCATTTGATATATAGGAAATTTCATCTCCTAACTCATTTTTGTAATCTTACTTTGTACGAAATGGATCTTTCATTTGATCCAAACTTCGACCGACTATGGGAGTGCTAGCAGAATATTTTTTGTTCAGGTTAAGTCGCCTGATTATCTTTTGGACGTACACAGACTAGTGGATTATTATTCCACAAGCTTGATATTCTATGGGAGTGCTAGCAGATACATAGTGACCACATCCATGAGCTGTATTTTCAGTCTTTCGAAAATTATCAAGCTAACTAAGTAGTGGAATATTATAACATTTTAGCAATTCCAAAGCATCTGTGGAAAACTTTGCGCCACAAGGTGAACCTTTTACTTCAATTTTTTTTTCTCATTTACGCTTTATGAAAAATAATTGTTTATGTCCTACAGTCTTTACACTTTGTTTGGTCAGCACTACCGAACAAAATACTTGTTTCTTTGCCAGAGAATTTAATTATGTTTGGATTGTTTATTTTTATTTAGGCCATTTTTTTTCATTTGTTGATATTTTATAACATAACGAGATTCAACATCATCGTACTATTTGATTCCTTGAGCAACAGTGTATTATCAATACATATGGAGAATATTTTCATTAATTTATATGTCACTTCTTAACCCATTGAGATTTATTTATTCTCTAGAATCATTTATAATTTTGGGGTGTCCCTCGGTATTGATTTATGGTCATAAGTATAATCAGAGATAATCTCATGAAATGGGTTTTTACATTAATGAATAATTTATCAATTTATGCCTTATTCCACCTCTTCTTTTGTGTGAGTATTTGTCGAACCAAGTAGCCTTCCTTTATTCCTTTAGGGAGCCATGGCCTCAACAACACCTCTACTAAGTGCGGTTACAGCGTCTCTTTCTGCGACATTGTGCCCCTTGTTTGAGACTTTCAACCTTGCAGGCATATTGTAGCTGGTAGGTTTGATTTCGTCACTTTTCGATATCAGTAAATGCATCAGCATCAAATCTATTACATTTTAAAGATCGATTATTCTTTTTCACTTCACTATAGATTGTGATATGTGTGGGGATCAAGATGAGACAACGTGTAGACCATGATAATTCCTCTCGTTCTTTTGGAAATTTCTTTTCCTATCTCCCCCTAACGACAAGATCGGAAGATTGTTTCATTAATGTGACAATTTACAATTCTTAACGGTAAAGAGATCGCCTGACAAGGATTTCAAATGTCATATTATCGATGAGAATTCGTATTCAACGATAATACTTAATTATCTCAGCGGGACCAATTTAGTGCGCTGGGGGGGGGCATAATCGACACATATACGTAAAATATCAGGCTAATATTCAGTTACTAACTGGTACACATATAATAGTTGTCTAATATTGGGTCTTGAAACAAATAAGTAAAGTTGCGTCCAATATTGCATAAACCCTGGGCACATATAGGCAATATGGTGCACATAACCAATGCCCATTTACCATCTATATCATTTTGATTATTGTTTTTGTGAGACCTTTTTTGCGTATGCACATGAAGAACGAGATTCTTTACTTAGATTTTATACAATAATCATCAGGTACTTTTGATGTAAACTCTCTAACTTTATCGAGTCTTATAAACATGATACAATAATCAGGTTGCTAAGCCCTTAAGTGTAAATATGTGTTAAGATATTTGTAAATGCAACATTTTTTGTGGACAATTATTCGACGTATGACTAGAATGTTGAATTATCCACCAGACCTATAAAATAATTTGAATGGTTTCGCATTTTGGATGGAATAATCCACAAATATATCATTTTATTCTTTGTAAGAATGGTATATTTTATTTTGTATCTTTAGCATCGGAATGTCTTATGAACACCTTATTTTGTGACCCTTGCAAGAATCCCGATCTCTAAGAAAATAAACACACATGCATACATGAGTATTCATAGATGCACACATACTCTTTACATGTGATATAGGTCAAAGAACGAGACAAAAATGACACCCGGACAAGAAGTTACGAGAATTACCAGAAATTATCGAAACCAGAAACCGTCAAAACTCTTGAGAAGATGAAAAGTGATAGCTCTTGATTTTTGATCATCCTTAATTTTTTAGGGTTATTAGGTGGAGATACAAGGAGAAATATACTAAAAAATCAGCTCGATTCGAGGGCCAAATCTCCGGGAACCCAGAAAATCGGGAGTTCACTTCGGGCAATTAAACGGAGGCCTTCCCAAATTTCAAATGAGCTCAAATTTGGTCAGTAGATAGGTTTTATCATGGGGAACAACATAATAAAAAATTAGATCAATCCAATATAGCGTTTGGCAGATACAACAGAATAAATAGTGTTTATCGTGTGGACAAATGCCTAGGAGGCATTTAGCCACACGACACAAACTATTTTTGTCGTGTTGCCAAACCCTCCAAAGGAATTTGGCCACACGACAAACCCCCCCCTTCCCCAGTAGTTTTTCCTTTTTTTGTTATAAACCACCCCCTCCCGCCATTTCTCCAATTTGAGGCATCAATCAAGGCTGGAACTTCGGGAAGAGGGCTGCAAAATTCTTTATTTATATTGGTAAAGCTCTCAGTTAATTTTTGTCACAATCAAAATTAATTTTTTATCTATCTTATTTTTAATTAATCGCATGTAGACATTGCTATTTATCTCCGAATCAGTCCAAATTTCATATTTAAGCTTTGTTTTCGAAAATAAAGGCGTGGAATGAGTTAAAACCATTTTTTTAAACATATTTTTTATCAGTTAATTTTTAAAAAATCTTGGTTTATCAGTATCAATTCACGGAGGAATTAATTAGCGTTTGTATCTAATTTAATCTATAAATTGTAATGCTTACCTAAATATCCAATATGAAAGTACTAGATTCGTCAAATGCCAATTTAAAAAAATAAATAAATTATGGCACACTATTTGACGAACAAATCTTGAGGATTGCCGGATATCCGATTCCAAATCGAATTAGCTTCCGAAAAGCCCTAAAGTTTTCCAAAAAGATATGTTTTGTTATCTATTATTACCAAAATCATTTTTTAAACCATGCGCATTGATTTCTAAAATCAAAGGGCGAAATACGAAGCACATGCTTTCCATCCCCACCCCAAATCCCATTTTTGTAAAATTATGGACTGATATGCGATAACATCAATAAACATGCGAATCTTTGACGATAAATACGCACATATTCTATTCATAGACCAAAAGGGCGTATTTAGTGCCCAACACCTTCCCAATTTGTAACTTAACCCTTAAACTTTCGAATCAACTTGTTTCGCATTAATTATTTTTAAGAGGTCGTTTAATTCATAAATGCTCCTATTTTATACAAACTTTTGTTTGGTTAGTAAAATAAACTGGCGATTCTAATTTTCTTTACAAACCATCACATTTTCTCTATAATAAAACGAACCATTTTACAAATTAATCAGAAAATCGGAGGAATCGCCGCCCAAGGAATTCGGCGTCGAAAGCACGAGTTCTCATATGTCTCGGTCCTATTTTTTCTAAAAAGTAGGCTTTGAAAAATCGAATGTTGTTCTTTTAACATGATCAATAAGGCATATGGGAAGGGACTATTGCTTCCAGTACTTTAAAAATCAAGGATTGCTTTTGAGTATTACTAGTATCAACACGTTGCAATATGTTCAATTTTTGTCCCATTTATTTGTCACTCAGAATATGGGATGTCTGTGTAAGTACTTTAACACATGGATCATTATGACTAGAGTGCATTAGGCAAGCATGCCAAGGTCTGTATAAATCAGTGTCCCACAGTACTGTTGAGGAATAGCAAGATCCCACATCAAAAAATATAAGAGAAAAATATGTGACTAAAAGTAAGTGGTTCACCTCCAATATCATCGAGGCCTTTTGAGTTAAAAACCCCGCACCTAGTGATAGGTGGTTAAGTCGGGGGACAGTATCGGTGATGGTAGTGGACCATATCAGGCTCAAATTCTAAATGTTATCAGAGGAAGGTTTTGTACGGGCCTCCAGTTTATAAGGACATTCGAAATTTGTATATGGGCCTTCGAAAAGAGTGGCGTTGGCTCACAAATTTACTAGTTCCCGATGTGGGAATTGGGTTAACCGTGCGATCCAATATTCGGGTCGCACGTGAGGGGGTGTGTTGAGGAATATGAAGATCCCACATTGAAAAGTATAAGAGAAAAACATGTGACTAAAAGTAAATGGTTCACCTCCAATATCATAAAGGCCTTTTGAGTTAAAAACCCAGCACCTAGTGATAGGTGGTTAAGTCAGGGGACAGTATCGGTAATGGTAGTAGACTATATCAAGCTCAAGTTTTACTATCGTTGTTGACATTATAGGGTTCAACAATTTTTATCATAATTGGGTACATTCCACTATAATGACTCATAAGTTTCTCTAAAATGTGTGTATTTGCATATTTTTTTAGAGGTAAAATAAATATGTTTTTGTTTTATTCTTACATTTGGCTTTTGTATGATTACTGTTGGTACGAATATCATTAACAATGTTCGGTTTACTTTGGGTGCATATAGAGCGTATGTGACTTTAAACACCATTTTACCAACAAAATGGTTGAGCAGTTCTTCGCTCTTATAATGATTTAATCATCATATTCACATAGGTATTATATGTTATTAATTGCCTATTTCGTTGAATGGTTATGGTGTTTTCACTATCAACCAATCATTAAAGTTATCTTCGATTCATTCTTACAGTAATGAAATCGAGTATACAATTTGAACTATGTATAAAAGAAATCAAACAAATCAAATACGTTAAAATAAAATCTGAAATTTATTTAATAAAACCAACGATAATCAATCCAATATATTATTCAGAAATCTAATATATCAAATCAATATAAACTTTAAGACAAAATCATAATCTAATTAAAAATTAGGGAATATGCTTGTTTAACTATATCTGGAAAACCAAATTAATGAAGCAGATCAGTCAAAATCGAGTACATCCGTTGACTGAGCAAAGTTCGTCTTACTACTAAAGTCTGCGACGTGATGTTGACATTAGTGTTATTATATTCTTCATTCATAAAATGAGATTGTTATTCTTTAGACTTTCGATATTTCTCGTAATTAGCTGCTACTTTAGTGCTTGCTGGTAGTTCTTGCACCAGTGCCTAGCAACTCCACACCTGTAGCATGGCTCGTTGCCAACTCTTTCCATTTTGATTGGATGGTTCTTAGGTATATTTTGCATCTTGTTTCCTTGGCAATTAGGTTCAATAGCATCATTTATTTGCTATACTTTGGAAGAGGTTTCACGACTTATACCAGGACCCCACGTCCCTTTTCACATTGTGCATTGTTGCCATGTGGGTGGGATTAACATGTCCAATCCCCTTCACATTGGAGTTCTTTCCACTATTCATCTTGCCATAGTTAGCCTCATGAATTCTCTTTATCCCACGAGCCTAGCATTGTTATTAAAAAGAATATCATTATGCATTTCAGCCACTTGCAGTAGGTTGATCAGCTTATTAAATGTTGTGATTCTTTTGTTATTATACTCGAGTTTATGCTAGTTCACTATAAGTGCTGAAGTATAAAAAGTCGAAATAGTTTTTTAGACCATATCATCTTCTATGAAATCATTTTCACAAAAGTTTAAACGTGCCTTTAGGTGCAACATGTCCTTGTTGAAGTCGTTGACTGTTTTATAGTCAAGCAAGAGGATTTTATTCCACTTGACGGTCAATTATGAGAGCAAAGTGACATGAATGTTTTTAAAACATTACTTGAGGGCATCTCATAGTTCTTTAAGTATCTTTAACTAAAGGTACTTCCAGCATAGGCTAAGATTAATATGTCTCCTAAGAAATATTAATGTATTTTCTTTTACCTTATCAGACGATCCTTTGTTTACAGGGTCGTTAAGGTCAGCAAGTGTGGCAAGAATATTTTTTTTGCCACAAAAGCGATTTTCTACATCAAAAAAACTCACCAATGGTACTCAATTCCTTATGAGTCCAAAATGTTAAATTCGAGTTGACTTGGGTCAGCCATCTTAATAAACAATAGTAGAGAAAATATTACACAGTCATGAGTACGTCTATGTTTAGTTATTTTTTCAAGAATATGAATTAGATTTTAAAACCAAGATTCGTAATGGTTACATTTTTCAATATTATATGAAAATACTTTATCGTAATAATTATAATGCACATGAACTTTCATTATCATGGCAACTTTCAATTTATGGTATACTAAATAAAACAATTAATAATATAAGTAATTGTGAGAAACATAATTTATATAAGTAATCTTTAAATTGATTTATTTATGCATATTATTAACGTTTATTCTTAAGATATTTGATAAAAGTCTAAATATTAAAAAAATAAAAACACAAAATACATTAAATGATTCATATATTCTCATGTGATTTAAAAAGGGGGGGGGGGGGGGGGTTCTATATACAGGATAGGATTCATGTGTACCATCCCTTTTTTGTTGGAAAAATCCAAAAAAATAATAATCCAAAATATAGGTGTCTTAATTGCATATGTTTTCCATGTAAATTAATCAAACAAACACACTGATAAATGCAAGAAGACTACGACTGAAGTAAAGAAGGAACAAATAGATTTATAAATACTAAATTAATTCAATACATATAGACATATATAATTATGAACACATATAGAGATGTTATATAGAAATGGAAAAAACCGATCTTAATATATATATATATATATATATATATATGTTATAAGAAGTGATAAGGTTGGAGGTCAACTAATAATAAATGAAAAACAGAGGAGAGGAAAGACAATCCACGAAAACCAAGAAACCAAATATATATAATGAATTGTTTATACATATGCATGTCCTCATTATTTTCACTGGTTAACAAAGAACTTCAAAACCAATGGCTTTTAAAGCAATAAATAATTAGATAAAGGGATATTTTTTAAAATAGTTATTCCTAATATGAAAAAATAATAAATTCAAAGAAATTAAATTCTAATTTGAGATCTCGCTTTTTTTTTTTGTTAAAGTAACTCTTAAAATAATTCTCATTAAAAAAAATTAAATTCAAAAAATAATTGAAAAAAAGTAAGAAAGTGGGTCTATAGTTTTTCTATAGCTATAATCTTTTTAATAGAAGATAGAAATAAATATGAGTAGAAAGAGATGGATAATATGTCTATACTTTTTCTTATTTATTATTTTTTAAGTCTTGTACTAGTAATAACCTCGTGAACCGTGCGTATTCTATATCCAACCAGTAACACCTTATTTTCTAGAGTAAATACCACGAATGGCCATCCAACTATTATAAAAGTTTTAAATTGGTCACCGAACTAAGATTGGTTCCAACTTACCCACTCAACTATATAATTAGTTTTAAAATGGTCACTCCGTAAGTTTTTGCTGTTAACATTTAACAGAAACATGTCACGTGAGAAACACCATGCCATTCCCGAGGGCTTTTTTGTCATTCTCCCTTCTCCTCCCTCATTTCCCTTCTTTCCCTCTAGGACTTCCCTCCAAAACATACCAAAGATGCTTATATATCATCTTCCATCCCCAAAATAGAGTAAAAACGTAAAAAGAAGAAGGAGAAGAAGAAATTTAGAAGAAGGAGAAGAAAGAAGAAAGGAAAAGAACGAAGACGAACCTGAAACCTTCGGATTAATCACGACTGTCTATTGCTTCTGTGGAAAAGTGGCAGAACACTACACCTCAAGAATTCCCCAAAATCCGGGTAAAAGGTTTTTGAGATGCCCAGAACAGGTAATTTGCAATATTATGAAAGTCAACCACAAATAGCATTCAATAACCACAATCCGTGTGTTTTTGTGCAGATTGGATGCGGATTTTTTATATGGGAGGACATGTATCTTTAGATTATTGAAGGGGGAAGGCCCAAGACAGGAATAAAAAAGCAAATATGGTTGATGATTTGTGTTTGTGTGGCAGTAATTTGGTTCCTTTTGAAGACAACTGATGAGGTTGAAGGAAGTGGAAAAGCACTGTGCAAGTGTAGTGGGGTTGGAAACTGATTTCTTTTATGTACTCTGTTTATTTTATTTTTTTTGGAGCAGTCACTTTTATGAAGGAATGTAATTTAGTGATATGCAAGTGTGCCGTACTCCAATGAAATGCAATTCAGTGTTATGCAAGTGTGGTGGTGTGTGAAGGTTGCATATATAAGAATCCAAAAACCAACCATTAATAATAAAGCATTTCTAACTCTAAGTTAAATAAGGGTATATATATTGGCATATCCCAACAAAAATAACCATATATTACCAAAAAAACTGTCCAATATGTAGTAACCAATTAAAAAAAAAACAGTCCCATTAAAGTGTGTTTGAAACTTCCTTGCAATCACCATTATGCACATGTGTGTGTCTGTGCACGTGTTTGTGATACATCTTCATCCCCACATCTTCTCACCTACAAACATACATTAAATATTTAGCTATTAACACAATATTATATTAATTTTGGTCCAATTCCTAAGCAAGCATCATATGAAGAACTGGTGAATTACCTTCATTTTTTGCCGTGAAGTACCTGCCTCATTCCCACTTCCCCTGCCCATTCCTTTTGTTCTACCATTAGCACCCCTGTCAATCACTCTTATTGTTGTATTACCACCGTATTCCTTACATGTTCTTGCATTGTGGCCTGTATTCCCACACTTCCTACAACTAAGGATCACTCTATTTCTCCCTAGTTTTCCTCCAGATTGTCTTATATGGTCATCATTCTTTGTGTTCCTTGCTTTCTTTTTTCTTCCAAGTTGTGTTTCGACATCTGGTGGGACTAATTGAGTCATTGGGGATTTTGGCCACATGCTTTGGCCATTGATTGGAAGTATAATTTTCTCGTAAGCCTCAAATTACTTTTCCTTGGTGTAATAATGATGTACATATTTTGTAACTTCCTCTCCTTGGCTCAATATAGCACAAACAGCATGTACACATGGCAGGCCAGTCAATGCCCACACCCTACATGCACAAGTTCTTGCCCTCAAGTTAACTACAAACTGAACATGTGGACTACTCACTTGAAACTCATCACCTCCTGAATGCTTACATATATAATCATTGGCCATTGTTTCAAGAGTATCCAATTTATCTTATATTCTAGGGCAAACAACATTTGGATGCTTCCTCATTTTGTCTCTATTATTTTTTATCATGACCATTAACATGGTCCTAATAGACTTAAACATGGACATAATAGGTCTATCCCTAGCATCAGCAATAAAGCCATTAAATATTTCACAATATTTATTTATTAAAATATCACACTTAGAGTGTGATTGGAAGTATTCTCTACTCCAATGCTGTGGAGGTGCCCCTTTCATTAGCCATTGAGCTGCCTCAGCCTTCTTTTTCCTTATAGCCTCCATGCAAAATTCAAAGTATTCAGGTGTGCTTGCTCTTGCACACTTCCAGAACATTTCTTTCTATACCTTCCCACTCTGTTTCTTTCTGAAGTTATTGTGATGATGCCTAACACAGAATCGTGTCTCAGAATTTGGGACCACTTCTTTTAAAGCCAATTCCAAACCCTGTATAATGTGTATAAAAAAGCATAAACAGAGCAGTAAAACAAAAGTTGTGCACTGTGTATAAAATGAAAAATTGAGAAGCATAAACAGAGCAGTCAATAATGGCAGTGAAGTTGTACCTTTTGTTGATCACTCATGAAAGTAAACATGTGCTGATTATTCTCATCAATTCCAATGTGCTCACAGACTAATTTTATGAACCACACCCATAAGCTCTTTGTTTCATTCTCAATTACGGCATACGCAAATGAGTACATGCCATTGTTGGCATCAATGCCCACTGCACTCAATAACTGACCTGGGAAAGGTCCCTTTAAAAAGCATCCATCCACTCTAATGAAGGGTCTACGACCCTTTATAAAGCCTTCCTTTAAAGGACCTAAACAACAATACATTCTTTTGAATCTAGAAACCCCTCCAGCCTCTTCCTCCTTGTGCACCATCAGTGTTGAATTAGGCATTACCCTATATACCTCTGCACAGTGGCTCCATATCCACTTGTATTGCTCTCTGTGGGTACCTTCAATCAACTCTTAAGCCTTAGTCTTTGTTCTAAAAAATTGTCCTTTTGAAATTACCACTTTATGTTCCTTCTTAACAATGTGCCTCAATGATTGTCATCGCATATTTGGATTCGAAACAAACAACCCTTGATATGTGTGTGCCAACCAATCTGCAATTATACTCTTATTCTTGGTAGCATGTCTACAGTTAGTGTGTTTATGGTTAAAGGTCTTCACTTGCAAATTGGTAGATAATTTGTTTTGCTTGGAAGCATAAATCATCCATTTACATGGTGCTTGGCATTTTGCTCTAACCCTCCACTTTTCATTTGTGGTTAATGACAAATTATTTCTCTGAATAATGGAGTACTGCCTCAATGCTGTTTTAAACTGTGCGGCTGTGCTAAATAGTTATCCCAATTCAAATTATGGGTTGTCCATTTCTTTGTCTTCTTTGAACTCTGGAAATCTTGGTTTCTTCCTCGCACTTCCATCCTCATTCTCCACTTCTCCATCTAATGAGTCCAAGCTCATGAGCTCATCAGAATCATCCAATTCAGGTTCTCCAAACTCAGGTTCTGCTAACTCAGGTTCATCTTCCTCTTCACATTCTTCTTCTTCCTCTACACTTTCATCATTTTCACATTCTTCTTCTTCCTATACACTTTCATCCTCTTTACCTTCTTCCTCTTCATCATCATCATTGATATTAACATACTCATATTTATAATATTCCTCTGGGTACTCTGAAGATAATGGTTATACCTCCTCTACGAATTGGTTATGACTGTAGTACACATCAATAACTCTATAAGCAGGAACCCATTTCGCCATTAAAATAATGTCCCTATCTGTTGATAGTTCAGTTAATCCAATATGTAGAGGTTGTGTTGGATTTCTATACCAAAATCCAATAACATGGGGAGCCCCTATTTCTTTAGCCATTTCAATAATTTCATGCATGAAAAGAAAATCAATGTCAATCTTATCAGCAAAATTAACAGTACCCCCCGTGTAAATCAAAAAACCATTACCCTTCTCGTAATCAAATTGTCTACTGTGGTGTATTGCCAATGTGAACAATGGCGAGTCTTTTGCTGAAAATTTAAACAATATCATCACATAAGGTTTTGCACTCACAAAATAGAGCATATTAAACCCAAAAAAAAAATTGCTATAACATCTCCAAAAAACTTAATATGATGGCAAAATCCATTCATATTAACCAACAAAGAACATGAATCTATAATACTCGAACCCTAAAAATTAAATGCAATGATCAAATAAATAGAAAAACATAATGGGTTTAACTTACAATACATGTCTTCCACATAAATGCGCGGATCATTATACACCCTCAGTGACCAATCCATCGATAATGATGATCGTCGTCTCTTTTTCCCCTTGTTTTCAGTTGATCGTCGTCCCTCTCTCTCTCTCTCTCTTTCTCACAGTTATAGGTGCTTTTGGAGTGTGAGATATGTTTTTGACTAAGGTTGAAACACGTGTTTTTGTAGTGGGAAGAGAAGGAGAATGACAAAAAAGCCCTTGGGAATGGCATGGTGTTTCTCACGTGACATGTTTCTGTTAGATGTTAACAGCAAAAACTAACGGAGTGACTAATTTAAAACTAATTATATAGTTGAGTGGGTAAGTTGGAACCAATCTTAGTTCGGTGACCAATTTAAAACTTTTATAATAGTTGGATGGCCATTCGTGGTATTTACTCTATTTTCTATAACTAGACTAGACTATAAACATAAATAATGGAGCTCACTTTAAGTATTCAATAAAGGCCCTTATCTATTTTATATATATAAAACACAAGGAGTGAGAATGAATTTACCATATATTGTCACGTGTGCCACATTAATGAGATTCCTCTTTAATTAGGCTGTTTCTCTCTCTGCACTCAATTCACGTTTTCTCTCCTCTCACTACATACATCTCTCTCCTCTCTCCTTCCACTTCTCATTACACATTTCTCTCTCCTCTCACCTAATCACAACAAATAAAATACAAAATTAAAAACTTCTTATAAAAGATTATTCAAAGTATTTATACCTCAATTAATATATACAAAATACACAAATATAAATCCCTATTGAACTATTATATAACTTCGAATTTTCTTATATATGACTATTTGTTTTTTAATATCTTATCACTTATCACTTATAAAAAAAATATTTATCCATCAAAGATTGATAATCAAGTTATGACGCAAAAGTCGTTAAAGTGTTACAAAAACAAATTATACATGTATATAAATGATTTGATTTGGTTTCACTTCTCTCTTAGATTTAATTTGTATATTTTTTCGTTATTTATGTTCTCTTAATTGGTTTGATATAATATGTTTTGCCTTCTACTTTTATTGTATATTGTATTCTACAAATTTAGGTTCAAAATATCCTTGGGTTCATTTATTTTCTTTTTTTGTCTTTTTTTCATTTAAGTTGAATTGTTACATCTTTTTTTCCTTTTTCTTTTGTTTTTCTTTTTAGATTTATCACCCCGTTTGTTCTTTAAGCACCATGTATGATGTTCGTTCGTTTTACTAAAATACGTATTTCTAAATTTATTATTTTTTACCTTTAAATTTAATTATTTCATATTTCATTCATAGATAACCTTTTATTGCAATACCAAAGTTACAAGGTGCGTGTGGCTTATTTTAATCATTCTATTTATTTATAATTGTTTTAAGTTTGTTATTTCATTTTTTTTAACATTGTTACAAAGGAACTTAAGATGCTGATATATATAATTTTAACCTCTTGCTTGCATTTTACATTTGTTGTATTTGTCAAGCACAAAAAATTTAGAATCCGTTAGACATCTGTAACCATACAAACGATTTTTTCCAAAAAAAATAAAAAAATCTTAATTTTACAATCCACATAGTTGTAATTAAAATTGATTAAGATGGCGGCACTCTTGGATCTCTAATAAATATAATTTTTGATAGGTAAAAATCTATAATTTTGAAATTAAAAATTCAATTTATTTATAATTGTACAAATTTATAAACTAGAATTTTACAAGTTGCCAATTTCTGTATGCTAATTTTTTGAATTATGTAAATTAGTATTTTACAAGTTATACATCATAAATTACAATAATTCCATTTCACTTACGCATCGCACAAGGTTGTAATGAGGGGAGTGAGAAGAGACTTTCGTTTGAATACCATGTGTTTTGCAATTAATACTCTTAATTAATTCTATTTGTAGCTCTCTCTTCTATATAGTAATGACTTTATGCATAATGAAGAGTTTAGTTTTATTTTTTCAAGCCTCTCTATTTGTGTGTCAACTAAAAGTGCATTAGCGTAAATTATCATATTTGTTAATGTAACACCGTTTTGCACTAATCTATTTTTTAAGTTTGTGAAAAAATTAAAAATATTGTTTTGAGATTTGTCAACTATTGTTGTAAGTCTAAAATTTTGTAATATTGAGATTTTTTTTTGGTAAAATGCAACAAAAGAAAAATATAAACAAAAAAAACTAATTTAATAATAATACACCCGTGCATCGCACGGGTTTACTATCTAGTCTTTATAAATAAACTAATTTCGAGAGCAATAAATAAGGGGGCTAATATTTACACCTCTCAATTTTGTTACTAACACACCATTTATAATTTGATAAAAAACACATTTCAACACCCTACTTTTTTGTCACAAACACCCTCTCACTTAACCATCACTTAACTTATTTACCCAATAGTTAAAACATTAACCTATCTATTTATTCATTTTTAATAAACTAATCTAACATTAACCCAAATACTTAAAACTATATCTCTCATTCCCCCCTTTCACAATCACATTCCATTACTTCAAGTAAAACGATAGAGAGAGAAGAGACTCACTTCTTTATCATTTGAGCTCTCAAAATTAAGAAATCACAACCAAAGCGAAGTACAAACATTATTGGTGAGAAGTTTGAAGCTTGGATTATGATAAATAAGAAGCATTGTTAATGAGATGGTGGAGAAAGAAGAAATTCAAGAAAAAGTTGGTGGTAAAATTTCACTCTAAAATAAAGCCAAAGATATATTATAATTGTTATTATTGGTGTATTAATGTGTATATTAGCTTTCATACATCATTCTACATCATTCAAATTGAAACAAAGATAAATTCCTAAAACAAAGTATAAAACGGGATATGTCTAGGCTTGACTCGCTTTATATAAGGAGATTAATCTAGTTACAACTCTCCTCAAATAAGGCGAGTGTGTTCAGACACACTCACCCCATTTGAGACGAGTGTGTGTTATTAGGCGAGTCATCTACAACACATTCACCTAATGTGGGGTGAGTGTGTGTGAATCTACTCACCTGTCATTAGGTGAGTTACCTGTCATTAGGTGAGTTTAATTTATAAATACTCCAGTACACTCCGCACTCTATTACCTTATATTAGACAAGTTGCTTGCAACACATTCACATGATATGGAGTGAGTGTGTGTGAATCCACTCACCTGTCATTAGGTGTTGGTGCTGCCAGGATTCGAACCTGAGACCGGCTGCTAAGAACCTTTAGCCTCAGGCCGAAGCCAGTAGACCAACCCCTTGAGATTTAATATATTTTATAATACATAATTTATATGTATTACAATAAAATTTTTAATACATATTTTATTTGAACGATGGCACTACGTGTCATTCAACATTATGCAAGTTTACGAGGAATATCCATGATTTTATAACTGAAAAAAAGAAAAGCAATTGAATCTAGAGGCATACTTCTGCCTTTTTCCCGGTCCTTAATATACACGCAGTTCTGTGATCTGGAGTGGTGAACAAACAAACACACAGAACAAAAATCCTATTCAACAAGGGAATTTAGGGCAGAGGTCGGTGATTTGCGGAAGGTATCAATAAAACCTAATTACACAAGGATTTGTATTCATTAACAAGGTTGGTTTCCAATCTATAAAAAACTCCTCTTTGCTTCTTACATTTATTATATATTCTATTCAACAAGGGAGTTTGGGGCAGAGGTCGGTGACTTGTGGAAGGTATCAGTAAAACCTAATTACACAAGGATTTGTATTCATTAACAAGGTTGGTTTCCAATCTATGAAAAACTCCTCTTTGCTTCTTACATTTATTATATATATATATATAGATATATGTGTGTGTCAATTGTTATTCTCTTCTCCATTCACTACTCACTACCCAGTTGTAGGGTTCCTATTTTTTGTGTTGCGTATCCAATTTTCTATTTTCGTTAATCTGTTAGCTGTGTTTCTTTCTTTCTCCTATTGAATTTTTGGTACTTAATTGGGAACAATGGCCTCACTAGTCAGGAAGAATAAGAAGATGAGGATGACGATAACTACGAGTGATTCAGATTCATCGGAGTGGGAATCCCTTCCGAACAATGTTTTCGATGACATTTTGGACCGGCTAGTGGGGGTCGGTGATTATGTCCGGTTTGCCGCCGTTTGCAAGGCTTGGCGTTCAATTGCACTCGAAGATCGTAACTACCGCGGGAATAATCATCATCAGAAGAGGAGCAATGCTGCCGATAGATTGTTGGATCGTCAACTTCCTATGCTAATGGTACCACTCTGGGATGACCCTAACACGGCCGGGGCCCGCTTTTATTCAGTCACCAACAATAAGGTTCTTGATTTTCAACTATCATTCCCCTACTGCAAGCGAATCATCGGTTCTTCTTTCGGTTGGTTGATATCTGTCGACAATGAACTGGCAATTACTTTGTTCAATCCCTTCTCTGGTGCAAAAATCCGACTTCCACCAGTCATGTGCCTTACCGAAGCTGATTTTACAAGGATGTCCAACGATGGTCATAGTACTGACGATTTGTTTGTGAAGGCCATATTGTCTGCAGACCCATCCTCTCATCCTAATGAATTTGTTGTTATGGTAATTGTCGGGGGACGCAGAATGCTGGCCTTTATTAGACCCGTGGTGGTGGTAGTGTCAACAAGCAACAGAAAAGATGGTTTCACTACCATCAGTTGTGTGGATTCTGTGATGTTATATACTCTAAATCCCGTGGTGTCTTTTATGCCCTTAATCTCAGCGGTCAAGTTTTCATGATTAACACCACCCGTGTCAGTTATGTCTTTTGCGCCCTTAATCGCAGCTGTCAATTTATAATGATTGACACCGCCAAAGTTACTGATGTCAATGCACTGGACTGTTTTCTGCCTAGCCTTGAACCTGAATCCCCTTGTCAGTTTAGGTATATTGTAGAAGCAGCTAGTGGAGCCCTGTTGCAGATTTTACGTTATACGGAACGAGATGTGACCCAGGAATTCAAAGTTTTTAAATTAAATTTGAGTAGTAGCCCGATTCCATATTGGGTTGAGCTGGAAAGATTAGGCGAAGATCAAGTGTTTTTTTTGGGTGACGGCTCTTCTTCTCTCTCTGTTAAGGCATCTGATTTCCCCGGATGCCAGCCTGGTTCCATCAACTTCTCATTGCCCTTCCCTCATCCATGGCTTGAGGAGCCTAATGATATGGGCTGTGTTAACCTACAAAGTCGCCAGCAGCCAATTCAACGTTTTCGTATAAGTTATAAGTATATTAATTGCTGGGCAGCAATTAATAATGCCCCACCTATTTGGGTTGTTCCAACATTTCAAGAAGCAGAAGCAAAAAAAGCAGCAGCAGGAGCAGCCAAGAGACCAGATTGGTCTCTTGGGTATAAGAGAATCAAATTTGGATGGATAAAGAAGAATGAGGTCAGGTCTTCCGCTTTGCCAAGATTTTCGGATCCAGCGGATTGGTACAATGTTTTGGCTCTCTCTCTGTAGGTTACAGTTTAGTTTCCTTTTGTTAGTACATACAGACAAATATTTATTGTGTTATTATCATCTATATATTGTTTCACCCTTTCTATTCCTTTTTCCTATATATTTTTGGATTGCTTGTATTTTCATGCCTTGTATAATGTATAAGCAGACTTGTGTGGTTAAGATAAAAGCACATTGCTGACTATTTTAATTACTAGAATAAGTAAAACCATATCATATTTGCCATAAATGTGACAGGATGTGACATTTCTTCATATGTTTGGAACAAGGATAGTCACTGTTTAGATTGCCCCAATATAGCTGCTAGGGCCCTTGTTTAAATAAACTCTAAGCCCGTCTCTATGCTCTAAGAAGTATAATGTACTGAATATATATATATATATATATAATTATATATTATATATATAAATAACAGAAAGAAATAACAAGGAATTGCAGATTCTCAATGTAGATGTCCATCTCATGTTTCCATCTTAACGATATGTTTGTTTTCTTCATTCTTAAGTATTTGTCACATTGGAAAGTGATTAATTAGAAAATTGTGAGAATGGTGAGTGAAATGCATCCCCATTGAAGGCACAACTTCTAGAGAAGCAACAACTGGCAATCTCACCACTTGATGGGTGGAGCGAAAATAGCTACTGTGTGGGAAGGCATGTTGCTTATTATTTTAGTTGTTTACTTATAATTTAGTTATATCTTATTGTCTCTTTCTTCTGCTCTCCTCGTCTGACAAGAAAACTATCTAAAGAATAGAAGACATAAAGAAGACTTGGGTGTATACTTTTTACAAATAGAGTCAATGATGTTACTTGCGCTTATTCACATTATGTGAGTGTTAACTTTTTGCCGTTTAAGATAAACCCTCAAATTTCTGAATTATCACGAATGGGGGCATGGGGCTATGCCTGACTAATAAAAGATCTTGTAATCCTAGGAAGCTAAATCCTTATCATTTTTAAGTTATCAACCTAGAACTACTAAGTAAATCTTATCAACGTAAAATTATTTTCTCCAGAAATAGTAAAATATAAAATTGTCTCCTTTAAACTAGAAGGCAAACAACATTACAATAAAATACTAAAATATTTTTTTTCCTCGGTTTTCATTAGATAATTTATAATATCCTTCTAGAGAAGACCTCTGGTTGGCCTGCTTGAGTCTTGCTGCAGTGTATGGTAACAATACTCGCAATGTTAATATGACTTTCTTTGGCTACTAAATCGATTTGAAAGTTGCATTATTTCTTTGATGTTATTACTAGCTATCCAAACAAGCCGTTCCTCTTACTTAGTCTTACTCACGTGGTCAAAGATTTCCACAAGGATATGGTCCTAGAGGTACACTAACACTCTTTCTCTCTTTAGCTATCTTTTTGTGTGTACTGGAATTTAACTTTCAGATTACTGATTCTTGCGACCAAAGCTTTCTATTAATTTTTATCTTAGTGACATGGAGTCTGTAGTTTTTGAAAAACTGCAAAGTGCAAGAAGCATTAATGGCAGTAGGGAAGTTTATCTACCACTGATTTAATCTCAATCAATTTCGAAAATTTATTTTGAAACAAACTGTTCTGCTCTTGCAAGAGAGTTTGATATTGGAATTTTTCACGTGTAATGTGTAATTTAGGTTAGAAAATAGTGAGTTCAGATTTCTCTTACATTTAGGATAAGTGGATAACTCTGTAATAACTTCTCAATCCTTTGAAGCGATGTAAATGATGTTCACGTTTTAATCTTTGAACTCAAAGCTACCTGACTAATATACCCATTTTATTTTAAACAAGGGCACAGTTAAGGGCTCATCGAGAATTACTCCTGAAATCAAAGAATGTATATTTTCTTTTCCATTTGGTTTTAAGCTGTGGCTGTGTTGGGGAGTGACTTCAATTTAATCCTGATGGAATCAGAAAATAGCTCGTATTTCCGAATTTCTTTTGACAATATAGGGATTTTGCAGTTAAAATTAGTTCCAAACACCAAAGACATTAGTTATTGAACAAAACAGGTTGTGCTGATAGGCAGAGAAGCTATGAAAGTCAATCATAAGCCTTCCTTAAAATATACTCTGCCACATTTTATCACAAAGAAATATGGACCCTTCTGTTCCTCTTTTGGAGAGAGAGCAGTGGAAAGAAAATGGACTCTTTCAGGCTCGTAAAGCACAATTGTCTGTATTAGTTCTGTTGAACATCCAAAAGCTACATTATATTTTCTCCAATCCAGCTACGTTTGCGAGATATTTGTTCAGATTATTATTATCATTGTAATAATGATAGTAAAATTGATAGGAGTTATAACAATTATTATGTTATTGTAGAGACGATAAATTCTAGTTCATAGATTGTTGTGGACTCCAAAAAAAAAGTAGGTAGATCTGAGGGCTGAAAAACAATGAGACTTCTAATTCTTGTTTAATGTTTTGCATTTTCCTGTTATATGTCTTTTGAGGTTCTTATCTACGTTAATTATGATAAGCTCTGACTTGGCCAAAACAGGATCTGATATAGCTGTTACCCTTCTGGGTTTGTGGCAAGTATCTCTTGGATTGAGATAATTCTGACTTCCATATGAATCCACAACATGATAACAGACTTTGCGTTTGACTTTTGTTCCACTTAACAAAGTCAGTTTCTTGGGAGATTATGTTTTTTCTAACTTGTAATCTATTCTTGAAGATCCTTTTAAGCTTCAAGTTTTCTGTTATCAAGAAGCAGTTTTGGCGCCTAATCTGTGTTTTGAGTTTTGCAGTAGTATTTTGTCAAGGGAAGCAGGTAAAAGTGAGCTAGCTCAATAATGTATTGACCATCTCTTCTAAATAAGGTCACCCCAGTCCCAGTAACCTTTTCCGATCAAAGGGAGCAAACTGGGGTAGGTCAAGTTTATTCTCCTACAATTCCCCCTTTCGACCCACCAATGTATATTAATTTACTGGAAAGCACTAGATGGAGCGTTCCAATGTACAAGTTGTTATTACTCTTGTTTCTCCTGAAGTCATTTTTTTCCAGAAATTATCTATAAAAGCTCACTAGTTTTCTGTCTGCCTTCCTCCTCATTTTCTGTTCTACTGAAACTAAATCTTAGCATCATCTGATTTAAGATAACAAAATTACAACAAGAGAAATTGCTTCATCTGTCCTTGACAACACCTGTTATGATTTAGTTTTTTGTCCTCGACAAAATTACTTTTCCCATCACACCACATTGATCATGAACGAGTTTAGTTAACCATATGTTATGTCTATTCTTGTTATTAATAAAATTTTATGGGTGGCTTTGGCCCCTTATCGATAAAAAAATAAAATAAAATAGATCACGAACGAGTTTTTTTTGGTTTTGCATGTGCGCGCTCTACGCCACTCATACTTGATTTGTTGGGCAATTATTCAAAAGCATTATGTTCTCTTGCTTGGAGTTGATGATCTTATCTCCCTTGGCAACTTTTAGTTGATCTGTGGTTGATTTGTATAGAAACCAAAGTGCTTTCATTGGTCCTTTGCCGGTTTGTAAATGCATTGACCCTCTCTAACCCTTTATTACCTTGATCAATCTTCATCTTTTGTTTACTTGATTCTAAAAAGTCTAAGTATATAAAGATGATAGTAGAGTGGAAGGTGGAAATATGGGAAACGGAAGAAAATTAGAAATGAGAGCTAGCCACCACTTGGCGAGGAAGGGGAAAGGATAAGTAGAAGGTGAAGAAATGAATCGGGTGTCAAAAAAGGTTTCTTATGGATTCCAGTCCTCAGCTATAAAGTTGCAAATTTGTGTTGCATATGGAATGGAGTGTATGACGATAAAGAAATGGGTTTATCGTGTAACCAGTGTAGTTTGGTATCATTACCCTCATTTCATAGCAGTCGGTGCCTTGTCGTGCCGACTTTTCCCGTGTGATGGAAAAATTGGATAGGTTCAATCTCTAGTCATTGGGAATTTGACACTGAGAAATGAAATGATTTCTAAAAATAGAAAATGATTTCTTGGTTTGCAGTTGTTTGTACTTTGAAACTTGGGTGTGTACTCTGAAGGTAAAATATTCCTTTTGATATGGGGTCTTCTAACTAGTTGGGGTGTTTCTAACAGTAGTCCTTGAAGAGGAGATCAGATATATTTTCCTTTTCTTGGAACCAACATTTTTTTCTCTGACAGGTTTGTCTGTGCATCATTTTCTGGTGTCTCTATGTTTTGTTAAAGAATATTATTGAAATACCTACTCTCAAAATCAACACAGACAGGAGTAACACAATGGATCACCATCGGGGGAACTATGGAGAATAGTCAGGACCGACCAAGGAAAATGGGTGGAAGGCTTCATCGGCTATATAGGCTACGTGGATGCTCTCAAAGCTGAATTGTGGGGGATAAGGCATGCTCTTAAACTCTACAAAGGAAGGAATTGGAGGGCAATAACTATGGAAAGCGTCTGCCAAAATGCCGTTAATCTTACCAATGAAGATAATGAAAAATAAAGTCATCCCAACAGGATCCTAATCGATGATTATAAGGAACTAAAAGCTGATACAAATGCTAAGGTTGTACACATCCTAAGAGAAGTTAACAGATGTGCAATGTTCTAGCCAAGATAGAAGGTGAGCAAACGAAGAATGAAATCGTGGAAGAGATATATTGTGACATGACAGGGGTAGCTTATGGGAGGGACACCTAATTTTGTTATGCTTTTGTTTTGTTCTATGTTCTTCCCACTGGTCCTTAATATAATCCCCATGTCCAGTCTAATGGGTATAGACATTAATTATTCGGGTCAGACCGAAGACCACGGTCTGCTCCATTTAAATTCGGGTTTGGACCCTGGAAAAATTAATATATCCTGGTCAACTGTCCCCAAGCCTGTAATGCCATGTGACGTCTAAGTGGTAGTGAGAGCTGCTCAAAATAACTACTCCAAATAGTATATTTAGTCTTACTTTATGTGTAATATTCCATTTTTTGGCCATTACTGTTGCACTGTACGAGGTGATGGGAACGACGGTTGAGGTGATAGAAGGACGGTTTTCCAAGGGAACCGTCTTATTGGTTCATTCACCTCCCTCCGGCCCTTTAATACCCCTCATTCCTTTTTCCCTCTTTCTTCTCTATTTTTTTCTTTAGTTCCTCTTTCTTCTTTACTTATTCCTTTCTTCAGAAGAGGGACTTCTAGTAAGGGCAAGAGAAAGTAGTCCGACAGTGTGCAAAAGGAATTTTTAGAGGGTGATGGCTTGTAACGTCTTTTATTCCCTTTTCTGTGGCGGTGAGCCCTTTTCCAACAATGGATTTCTTGTAACTGTTCCATCCGTAGTTTATTCTTTTTTTTGATACTAGTCCGCAACCACTTGCAGTGTATCAGAACATAATCCGAGTTTTTGAGCCTTATTTTTCTTCTTAATGTGCCGTTGGCAGGGGCAAGAAGGCTCCCGGGGCATGACTCCACAGTGGATGCGGGGAAAGATGGGTGCCTCGGCCATCATTTCGTCTTCAATGTCAGAAAAGGAGGCATCCGAGGCAGATTTAACTTCACGAAGGTGAGGACTCATAGAGACTAAATAATACTAGAGAAAGTGTGCATTCGTTGGCCAAATGTATCTTCGTTAGATATGAAATGGGAGGCATTGCAAGGAGCATACATTTAGTGCCAGTTTCCTAAAATCTACTTCTTCAGATAGCCTCATAAGAATTTTTTCAACACTTGAAAGACCTTTGGGGTATTCCAATTTTTGTTTTCCCTGAGTAGTGATAGGGGTTGATGCCAATCTCCCTGTAATGTTATATGGCTTGATTGTGTACTTATAGGCTTCAGCCATTATACTTTGTAACTTGTACTTCATAATTTTTAATGTATCCATGTCTCGTGATTGTGTATAAATTCGTAGATTTAGAATGACTTACAAAATGTTTTGTTTTGATTGCCTTCGGATCTAGAATGAGAACTAAGTTGGGAAGATCTTTGCTGAAATTTTATTGAACTATGACGATTGCAACAAAAATTCGACCCTTTTTGTGAGATCCAACCCTTCATGTCCCCTGCCATTTCTTGGACAGGGTCTGTTTTTGTCATGCGCCCCCTCGAAGGCCTTGTTTAAGGAAGGGTTGAGTAGTCCTCTCAGAATATTTTTCGTAGGTGTTCAACCTTTTGAATGTTGGTTAGGGCTTCACCTTATTAGCTAGGTTGTAGTTGGCCCTGTAGACGCTACAATGGACGTCTCTTTTGAATTTATTAGAAGGCATTCAATCGACGGGTACTTGTAGCTGACCGCATGGATGCCTCTTTTGAATTTATTGGAAGGTGTTTAGCCTAACGATGAGGAAAAAACCATTATTTAATTTAGTAGTATAAAAATTGCACCTTTATTTGAAGACTCCTGAGCTGCCAGCCTAAATTTTTAATGAAGGAAAAGAAAAAAAAACTCATGAATTTTTTAAACTGAAGACTTCTAGATCCTAAAAAATAGCGAAAACATTGATAAGACATATTGAAAATACTTGCGGAGGTGTAAAACATTCCAAGGTTTGATACTGGTGTCCCTTTCAATCTCGTTAACCAGCAATTGGTGTTAAAGCCAATCCGAAAACTGTAACACTCTGTGTTTATTTTGATATGAATTATGTTTATTTTGTGTGAAAATTGTGATTTTGAAAATTATCTGTTTATAGTTTGGAGAAAAGTTCATTCCATAAATTGTAAATCTCGGAAATACCTTTCCATGGATATAAAAATCGTCTCAATCAGAATTTCGAGTGAAAAGTTATGACCAAAACAAAAATAGGGTACCATGACAGAAATCTTACTTGCAGGCCGGTATGGGGAAATCAGCATACTGGTCCAGTGTATGCAAATTTGGAGAAAAATTGGTCGTAGATTGGTATGCAATTTTTGACATACCGGTCCAAGCATATAAAATTCTAGGGAAAATTAGGCTGCGGATCGATACCCTGTTTTTGGCATACCGGTCCGGCACCTGTAATAGTGCACCAACTTACTTCGTTTTAAGTGTGTTTTAGCTCATTTTTCATTCATTTTCGAGCCACACTTTTTCACACACTTCTAGAGGGTTCTAAAGAGAGAAAGAGAGAGGTTCTTAGGCGATTCTCGCCTATTTTCGCTTCCGATCGAAGATTTGCATTCCAAACTCGTCAAAATCCTCTTTTAGCTCACTATTTATCTTCTTCTTCCTTGAGATTGCTTGGGAGGGGCTTGAATCATTAACTTTCTTTACTCTTCTTCGCTAATAGCTCGAGGTAAGGGTTCTTTTGCCTTCAAAACTTGATAAAATGATTTCCTAACTTAATAATCGTTGTATTTGACTTGTTTTGGTTTGAAAACTCATGAGTAATTAAATATATGATGTTTGATGATTTCTATAATTATATTTGCATGATTTAAGGCAAACTATGCCATACACACTTGTTGTAAACTGCTATTGGAATAATATACGGTATATCTTGATGGTGTGGGTTTTGTTTGTTGGAAAAAAATAAAATTATTGATGGTTTATACGTACCAAGGGATACGAAATGGGATTGATTTGAGTGGATATGGCATAGATTGCTTGGTATATGCATGAAGTTATATGTTTGCATGCCATACACATTATCACTGTGTTAACCAAACACTTGGAGGATTCGTAGCATATGTGGAGTATTTTTATGACCCGACGTATGGGGCGTATATCTCATATTGATGATGATGATGAAAGCTCGTTATGATCATGATATTATTCTGGATGTGATATGTTCCTGATATGGATTCGGATATTATTCTACTGTGGCCTTCGATTGTGAAGGGATGATATATTGGTTGGTGCTTACTGGTATGGAAAATAAGTGGGGCCTGGTGCTCTTGGGTTGAAAATTCCTAAACTTTCGGAGGGCAGCAACGCGTCAGCTATTTAAAGCCAGTGGTGTGTAGTCCAAAAATCTAAACAACGGTAAGTCACTGATGATTCTGTTGCTATGATAGTATTGGCGGACTTGTTGTCCAAATTGATTATGGTTTATTGATATTCTCTAGGGCGAATGGGTCAACTTATGATCATTATCGGATTATTCTCTCGCGTGGGCAGGCCCATGTTCTATTCTAGCTTGGTACAGATATATTCTAGCGAAGTGGTTCTATGGTTGACACAAGGGATGTAACATGCATTGGCATGTGCATGCATTGCTTATTGAATAAATGGTTCTAAACTGGTTTATGTTTTACACATGATGCTATCGTTATTACTCACCCTTACTGAGCGTGTAGCTCACCCCGTTTTTTAAAACTATTACAGGTACTTATGAGTCCTAGGAAGAAAAATAGACGACGAGTTCAGGGACGAAGTAGAAGCCTCTGATATTATAGTTTATTTTTTTATAATGACTATGTTGGTTCGGGAGGCCACGGCTAGTCCGGGAACTTGTATATGTTTTTTTTGAATGTTCATATGATATTTTTTTGTAAATCTATAGTGCATGCTCACAACTGTAGTATTAATTCATAATCCATGCTTATCTTTGTATGATATATGTATCTTTGTTGGTTTATACTCTTTTTATCTATGTATTTTAGTCCTACTAAGATGGGTTAGTGACACACCAGGTCTTAATTATAGGTGTTATTGTGTAAATCAAGATGGGGGTGTTATAAAAACCAACCGAATGGACCGAACCGATCCGATCTGTAAAACCCTAAACTGAATAGTTTGGTTCGGGTTTAGGATATGCTAGTCCAAAACGAACTAAACCGAACCAAACTGAATTATATATAAAAAAATAAAAAATGTTAATATATACTCTAAGAGAACACGTTAATTATACTATAATACAAAAAGGATGGTATTTTATAAGAATATGTTCCTTTTTAATTACATATCGTGATCATTTAAAAAAAAGTCATTAATGCGTGTCCTTCTTATTCGAATTAACTACGTAATGCTAATTTTTTTTTATCACATAGATGATGGTAAAATAATTCATCATTTTATTTAATGTGTTTTGTTTTTGCAAATGTACAAATGAAATAGTAACTAGATATAAAATATGGTATTTATATATTTGCTCATTGTTTCTAAAAATCCATGACTTTAATTTGAATATGAACAAATCTTACATTACTATTAGCATTACATTGTTATGTTAAATTGATTTAGAAAAAAAATGTCAAAACCGAATCGAAAAGTTTAATCCAAGTTTGGGTTTAGAAGATTTAGAAACCGAAACTGAAACCGAATTTTTACATTTAGTTTAGGTTTAGGGTATGATAGTTTCTACATCGACTTAAACCAAAAACACCTTACCAACAAGTGCATGGTTTGTTTATTTCGACTATTTTATACGGTCCCCAGTTCGAGCCCAACCTTGCCTATGTTTGGGATCTTTTATAGATTGGTTCATAAGTTTTAGGACTAAGTTTCCTTCTTTCAGCTCTTTGGGTTTGACGATGTTGTTGTAGTACTAAGCCACCCTCCTTTGGTATGTAGCCAATTTAGAAGCGGATGCTTCCCTTCTTTCTTCCAGGAGGTCAAAGTCTGCCCTTTGTCTGACCGCATAAGGTGCTTCGTTATAGTTCTTAACCCGGGGGCTTACTTTTCATGGAATCCACGACTATACCATAAGCAAACAAGAAAAGGTGTTTCATATGTTGGCTTCTTTAGGGTGGTCCTATAGGCTCATAGGATCATAGGTAAATCTTCTGCGTGGCCTCTTTCTTTTCCTCGATCTTAGTTTTGAGGTCATAGAGCAAAATATGATTGGTGGTCTCGGCATGGCCGTTCCCTTGCGGGTGTTCCACGAAGGTGAATTCTACTTAATTCCCAGGTTTGAACAAAAATCTTAGAAGACTTTAGTTTTGTATTATCTCAAATTGTCGCTCGTAAAGTAACGATGAACTTTAAATTGACAAACTATGTTTCTCTATGTGAAGCTTTCTATCTTTTCGGCAATGATTTTGACGAGAGGTTCGACATCGATCCATTTTATAAAGTACTCGATAGCCATGGTATAAATTTTACATGCCATGTTCTTTTTGGTAAAGGGTTAAAGATATCCATACCCCAATGCGCTAATGATCACGGGCTAAATAGAGATGTGAGTTCTTCTGACGGCTGTCTTTGGATTGGATAAAACCTTTGGCGCTGGTCACATCTTCGGACCAAATCTTACGCATTTTTGACTATTGTTGCTTAATAGTTCCCGTTGTATGAGCGATTGATAGCTGGGGTGGCCTCCACATATGCCGATATGAGCTTCCTTTAAAAGGCATATGCCCCATGAATCTTGCTCTCCCTATTGGGACTTAATACAACGATTAGCATCCAATCTCAATAAAAGTTAGATGAGGATACAATGCTTCTCCCTAAGAAGTTGGTTAAAGGAGAGTTATTGCTCATGGGCTCCGAAGACGGTGCCAAGTATGTTTGTTAATTAACTTTTTGTGTAATATTTTGCATGTTTAGCAATTCATGGATCCTTGATCAAAACATAAGTATATTTATGGACCAAATTTTGTATTTACCTTTTCTCGATCATATTTCTAGCCATCATATGCCTTCGTTTTTTTGAAACAGAATAAAAAGAATTAAAACTGAAAGTTGAAATCTTTTTTGTTGTTGTTATTTATAGGTGTCAGGGCTAGCTTTTTCTCGTGCCTCGATTAATCTCTTCTCGTGATTCATGGCTGAAATCTAAGCCACCGTATTTCTTTCTTTCCTTTTTTGCTTAAGACTTCTTCAATACATATAAAATATTTAGTTATCTGTTATTCTTGAAACTTGCAGTTTACAGTTTGCTGAATAGATGGCAGTTTCACAATTTTAGGCTTATAGCATCTTCAACTGTTGTTTTTAACTATACAAAATTTTGGAAGAAACATAACTATTTGATGAAAAACAAAAGTTAGGGGGATCGTATTACCTAGGTTGATTTTAGGGTTTTTATCAAAAATAATTTGAGATTTGATAAGCGGAATTAAAACCTAGGTCTAATCAATTTTACTGTCGAAATCTGTGTTGTGTTGTCTAGCAAATAAATCAATCAAGCAACCACAAAAATCAATCACACAACACCAGGAATTTACGAGATATCCCTACTTGCGTAGGACTAATCCATCGGGACTAACCGACAATGCTTCACTATGATCAAAACTAAATTACAGACTCGATGACTTACAAAAATTGCTTCCCCACAATTTACGCAATAGTCCTATCAATCCCTTGAACGTAGAATCCAACCACAGTTGGCTTGGCGTAGCGTAGTGCTTCCTTTATCGCGCGTTAGCCACTTCGCTCACCCCGTCTCTAATCGCAACCGAAGATACTCCCGCAGGACCGTGAACGTTTGGAACCCTAGTTCTTAAAATTGAAGAACAATAAGATCTCCTATGGCATCTAAACAAAACCTAGACGGTGTTTCAAAACTCTCAAAAAATGATTCTAGTGTTTGGATATTTTATCTCTTAAAAAGCTCTCTAGAATCATGTATTTTTGACCCAAACTAATAGTTATATTTATAGGAAAAATATAGAGTTAAAATCCTTTTTGAAATAAGTTAAAAATATTAAAAAATAAATTTTTGCGATAAAAATTTATATCCTATTAATTATGCGCGGGAATGGTACGGATTTCGATAAGTTGGACCATTCCAAAATTGAAAATTCAATTTTATGGGTCACTTTTGCGCCGGACCGGTCTAAGATTTAACAACTTGTACCGGTCCGCTCCTTTGAAAAATTGCACCGTCCCTTTATGGTTTGACACGTGGTCTTGAGAAGGAATAATGGGCTAAAAAGGCTGCGCATGAATGAATTAATTTAGGAGCAAGGCACGTGGGTTTTTCTAAAAAAAATACCTTTGACTTTTCAAAGATACCTTTTTCAAATTTTCTTTTATTTAAAAATAATTAAATTAAAATCTTTTTATTTTCTTTTTCTTTTTACTTTATTTCACCTTATTAAATCCATTTGAGTACTAATTCGACTCAAATTTTTGAGGTTACTTTATGAAACATGTTAGATATGAAAAAAATAAGTTTCCTTCAATAATTTATGTCTACTGAGCTTTTTTCGGATTACAACAAAACTCGGTAAAAATATTTAAAAATAGATTTGACACAAAAGTCTTTTAATTTCGAATTTTAAGCTCAAACATCACCTATATTTTGAATCAAACCATATACTCAACTTACCTAGGTCCTGAATTATGTGCGATACATCCAGTAAGTTCGGCGAGCTTCCGTTAATTGTTGAAACTTCAAATTTTCAATTCGACTCAAACAATTACAATAGAAAAAATGCTTTTGGCATCAAAATCAAATCAACTAAAAATATAAACCTAACACTATTTTCAGATTGTGAAGCAACACAACATCTTAAAAGTAATAATAGAAACACATAAAAAATAATTGTAGACTAGTGCGTATACATACTAGTTAACTATATTATTAACCAGGACTAACGGATGTAGTAGATCAAATAAATAAAAAAATGCATTGTCTTTTAGGCCAGATTATTAATACAATATAAAATATAAAATTAATAAAGGATATTATATTTTTACGTTGTTTATCCTTCCTAATAAATAAAGAATTAAACTTATTATATATATATATATATAAATTAGAACGGCTTGAACTACCAAAACTAAAAAAAAATTAAATTCCAATATCACCAAGACAACAATAAACTTTTTTCTTTACCAATACACATTCTTTAGGTTGTACAAACCGTAATTACTTACGGCACTGCAAGTAAATTTTGTTTTCTTCGAAATACAAACAATGATAAATGCGAGTGGTTCTTAGGAGAGAAGGGGTGGGAGAGGGATTAAATCGTGGCACTTCTTCGTGAATTATCACACTCGATCTTAAACACGAGGGCAAAAACCCAAATCTTGTAAGTAAATTATTTAACATTTCAAAATGCATTATATAAATAGTCTTTAATAATTATAAAAAATACATATGATTATATTAAAGTGTTAAGAGTCTCATTTAAAACTCTTAATAATGACATTTTAAGTGAGAATGCTCACTTTTTTTTTCTTGAGAGAATTATATAAATAGCAACAAAAGATACTGTAATTTTAAATGGGTAATTTTATTTTTATCCGCAGATTTTTGCAGTTTATCCACTCTTGATTTATGCTAATTTTGAAACAAACTTCTCAAAACTTTCTTATAAAAATTAAGAAGTATATCCACCGATTAATAATTCTTTAAATATATTTACTTTTAAAATTAGTTTCCTAATTAGAAAACTTCCTTAATAATCTATTTTCTTAATTTGTAAAAAGGTTTATTGATACAAGTACTATAAATTCATTATTCATCCGGAATATACAATACTACAAAATTAGTCGGAATTAATTTATATTAGTTCATCATAATACTAGAATAATTTTTTTCAACGAATGAGTTTACTATTTTCTTTTCTTTTTCACAATGAGGGCTCTAAAAAAATAAAAATAAAGCAGTATTTAAACTTCAAAAAATTAATTAAGAATTAGTGGAGGCAACAAATATAATTTCCTTCAATCTCAATGCTTTCAAGTCAAAGGAAGAATATTCAATTAGACTGCGTTTCATGCGCAGGATAAAAGAGCTGGATATAATAACTTTATTCTATCTCATGTTTGGTGTTCGTCGGGATTGGATATCGGGATGGATTATTCATCTCATTAAAGCTTCTTATCCCACCGAAGGAAGGATTAGCAAATTCTACTTAAGAGGTGGGATTGTTTTATCTTGTCCGGATAGAATTAACTAATCAAATCTGACTCTCTAATCCGACGCGTCAAACATATCCTTATAATATATGTTTTGTTTTTTTTGTTTGCCATCATGAATCTGTAATTAAAGTTATGATTTTAATTCACTTCTAGGTAGGAACTAAATTTTGTAAGATGTATTACAAATGTTTCAAAATACATTTACTGTTTAATTACTATTCCAAGACTAATGTGAATTATTGTATAATCTTAATTATAGAAACAAATGTGAATTATAGATTATAATCTAATCTTATGGTCTAATCTCAAGTCCGAAAAGTGGATATAATTGATAGTAAACTATATATATATTAGAAATATCATATTATTATTATAATTTATGCTTACTTTTTGATATATTATTGACGGTGGATAGAAGTAAAAATCTGGTGGATAATTTACAATTAAATTAAAAAGAATCATTATTTTATAAAAATTATGTCAATATTGATTTTTGTAAATTTATCCAACAACGTGGTTAAACTTAGTGGGTAATAGAGATTAACTTAGTAAACCCAAAAAAGAGGGATAGACTGACAAATTTTACGGATAGAAATAAAATAAACCTTGTTAATTACTAACCAAATTGATTAGGTTGTTTAAATTTTTTTAATTGTTGAAATTTAAATTTTGAATTATTTGATTTTCTATATTTTAGTAATTGATTAAGTTGTCAGAAGTTATTTGATTGTTTAAATTTGAATTTCGCATTTGATTTTACAGATATTAGTTTCTAGCAAGATTTTAGCAGTTTAGATTAATTTAATAATCAATTAGACGATAGCGACATTATAGGAATAACAATAATATAAATTAGTTTTATAATTATATTAATTTAATTTTAATTCTTTAACCGCAAAAGTTTGTACTTTAAACAAAATTTTGGACCTTAAATTATTGGTATAAAAGTTATGTTCTTAAATAGATAGAGAAAGAAATATTCATCCTTAAAACTAATTGCCCATATTTTTATTTATTTAATTAAAGTGGATGTACTTATTAATCTAGTAGATTTTTTAGTTTTAAATTATTAAGAAAATAATATTTAGAAAATTAAATCAATAATATTTTTTGTCAGTCTATCCACACTCGTGGATTAATTTAATAAATAATGCGGATTAACCTAACAACGCGGATTAACTGCAAGATACCGTGGATGGAAATAAAATTACCCATTTTAAATCTATCAACAACTCTTTTAAAATTACACAACTTAATAAAGTAACAAAACTTATTACAAAAGTAGCAAAAAATACTATTCATTTAATGCATTTCCCAATCTACTTTTTAGTTGCTTTTTCACTTTCATAAATTCCCCCCCTCTCCCCCTTATTTAGCCTCCCTTTTGACATAAGTTAACCAAAGTTAACTTTGACCAATTTATGGGAGGTAAAAGTTGTAAATGGACTTTTGATCAGGCCCACTTTGAAAAATTCATATAATGATCGGCCTACAACTTAGAACCTTTGGGCTAATTCTGGTACAGAGGAGAAGTTTTGTCGTCGATCAGGATATTTTCATTTAACAGCCGACCACTGTCTGGCTACCACAACTAGCCGATTAATGTGTGTGAACTTAATGATGATCGACCAATCTTGGTCGGCCAATAAGCAGGGGATAAGTGAGCTGGAGGATAAGTGATGAGAAATAACCACTTATACAAGTATGAACAAAGTCATGGACATCTATTATTTTAGATTAATGCCCAAGTTTACTTTCTATAGTAATTTTCATATCACCAACCATAATGTAACCCTATCCTATACACATAAGTATGAAGGAAAAACTCACAGCTAAGCATTCAATTCAATTCTCTTCTCTCTACACTCACTTTCACACATTCTTTTTCTTCCTCTAGTAAAAACCCTAAACTTTATGTGATTGTATTATCTTTTAAGCTTTCATGCTAATATACTCAACACACACATAAGGGAGGATGTACCGTTGGATTGAGAATTAGAGCCATAAGAGGAACCTACCCATAAACAAATATGGTTTCCTCTTTGTCTTCAGTTCATTGTTCCATTCCTGGTTAATATTGCTCACCTTCACCATTCAACATTTTTTTTTTAGTTATCAAACAATCAAATTGGGCCGATTCCCTGTAAATTGAGCTTGGTTAACTTTTACCCATCCACACAATTAAATGCCTCAGTTAAGTTTAAAAATATAAATGGATGTTCTTCTTCCCTCTTATTTTCCCTTCGCCAGTAACCAACTGAAAAATCCTCAAATGCCTGAAAAACATTGCTCATTATTTTTTTGTATAGAACTGTGAAAGAGATAATGAAAAATACAAAAAAAACAATTTATTAAAACATGTATTTTTTATTATGAAATGTCATATATATATCAAAATTTGTGTTTAATTGTTAAAAAAGTATTTCCCTAAGATTAAAAATAAGAAGAAAAAAAATATAATTAAAAGAGCTTTTAGAAAATTAATGTATAACGTGCAATTATGCTTCAATATTGTACACTTTTGTGTTACAGGAATGTACAGGTTTTGCACATTTGAAGATGACAATATGATCTTGTTGTTTGCAAAATTATAAGTTATATGAGGTAAAGAATTTAAATCAAAAATAGTGTGCTAATCATTTATGCGGTTCACTTATAGATCATTTATGGTAGTATACTCTTTCTTGAATTTATATCAGCCATGTCCAGATGCCATATATAACTTATCTTAAACCAGCAAGAGCTCTTTGGGACCATTAAAAAAATTCTTGCCAAATTCAAGTTTTTTGAGCTTTTGCACCTTGCAGGAAAATATTTCGAATTGGGTTCTCTTCCCAACTCAAAAGGCTAAAAAATCAACTTCATATATGCTTTCCGTGTGATTTTTCATGATTCATTTTGAACATACTCCATAAAAGAAAGTTGTAAAAGTATAACTTTTTCTAAACTGTTCCACTCTATTGGACTTTTGGAGTACGTGTTTGTGAGAAATATAGTTTTTGAGAAACTTGATTGTGAATGTCTGCAATTGGGGAGTATTCACAATCATCGAACCTTTATCTTTTATGGTTGTCAACCCAACTAAAAAAGTTAGAAACTGTTACGTCGTAGTATTGATACCTATGACTTTATTAAGAACAGTATTTCAAATATATCTTTTTAATGTTGTTGGCATGGGAGATGGTGTAACATTTTAAGCTATTTTACAGAAAAAGGAGTACACCACCATAAATGATTTATAAGTGAACTGCAAAAATAATCTGTACATTATTTTTGACTTAATTTCTTTGCCAAATATACCATAGTTTTGCAAACAATATAAACATATTGCCGTCTTCAAATGTACAAAACATGGACATTCCAATAACAAAAGTATACAATGTTAAAGTATAATTGCACATTATACGTTAATTTCTTAAAGGCTCTTTTAATCAATTTTTTTTTTCTTATTTTTAATCTTAGGAAAATACTTTTTTAGCAAATTAAATACAAGTTTTGATCTATATGACATGTCAGTTAATTTTTATAATAAAAAAATACATCTATTTTTAAAGTTAACTCAAGTATGTGGGTCAAAGTTAACCGAACTTTGGTTTACTTAAGTCAAAAAGGGCTAGAGGGGGGACATTTAGGGAAGTGTAAAAGCAATTAAAAGAGTAGATTGAGAACTGCATTAAGTGAATATTATTTTTTAGTACTTTTATAATAAGTTTGATTATTTTGTTAAATTGTGTAATTTTAAAAAGTTGTTGACAGATTTAAAATTACACCATATTTATTGCTATTTATGTAATTCTCTCTTTTTTCCTTTTTGAGTAGTTGGAGAAATGATTATCTTTTTTTACTAAGTGTATTCAATTCAGATTTTAAAAGATTGTAACTAACTTTTTAAAATTTATAAATTCTGTTAAGTTTATGGATTGTTTTAAATTCATATAGAATATGAGAAATTTTAATGTATAGATTCGTTTGGATTTATGCATATTTTAATAAGTCCATAGATTTCTGCAAATCTTAATAAATCTATGAATACAAAAAAAAAAAGACAAACAATAAAATTAATTAATTACGAGTTTAAGGAAATATTATAAAAAATATATATAGTTGAAAAAATATTAATGTTAATTGAGGGTCAATTTCGAGTTAGCGGGTTAACCCGAAACACAACCCATTTAGTTTGCATGTTAATCCTGTCTGACCTAAATTGACATGAACCCATTTATACTTGATAGTCCATTTAAGGTACGGAACAATCCTTACGGATTGATCTTTTTATGACGGTTTTCTATCATAAAAACACTTGGGGTGTGTTTTTTATGACGTAAAATCGTCATAAAAGGGACCAATCCGTACGGATTTGTCTACACCTGATACTTCCCGTATAACTTATATGTATACATATGTCTATATATATAAATATATTCTATACATTCTAATATCAATAAAATATCAGTATTATATGCCCACTATGCTAATCAGTATTAAAAGATTTTTAACATAGTATATGCAAATTCAGATTTAGAACCAAAAGATCAATGTTTTGACGATTATCCAAAAGATTATAATATAGCACGAACAATGGTAGAAGATCAAATCTCGCGGTTTGCCGGTGACTATATTATTTATTATATGATGAGAATAACCCTGTTGCATATTTTATTTATTTTAAAATACAAAATATATATTATCTTGAGGCTTCTATACAACTCATATTTAACTCATATATAAACTTCTAGATTTATGTATGCTATCTCTAAGAAATTAAATTAATCTACACACTTTCATTGACTGACTTCAAGTGCTATATATATAATGGTGTATGTCCTTCAATGAGATTAAAAAAGGAAGCCAAAAACAAAAGGCCATAAAGCCACACCACACCTTTATACACTTTTTCACCAACAATATATTGCCGAAGTCTATATATCGATTGTAGCCAAAATTTTACGACTTTTATTTGTCAATCTCCTCGCCAGAGAAACATATAAAGTTGTCCAAAAGGGGTTTTATGTTTGGGAGTGCACCCTTATAGACCCATAGTCATTGTATCCTAGAGGGAGGACGCCATTAAAACATATCTACACTAGGATATTATCCCTGAGGGGCAAAATCTTCTCTTAAGGACAGTGCCCCGCACACCTCGACTATTTTAGTTACTTATTTTTGCCCGCATCCATTTTATTAAATTTATCCAACAATCTTAAGAGAAGACCATGGATGCCGCCTTGATTGCTGCACGTTCATTACCAGATATGTCCAAAATTGATCGTTTTAATGGATCTCACTTTCGAAGATGGCAAGAAAGAGTCTACTCAACATTAGATGTGCTGAATCTCCCTTAATATCTCACTTAACTGGAGCCTTAGAAAAATTCAGAAAATGACGAGGTAACAATAAAAAACTGGAGAAACAACAATAAGGTATGTCGACACACAATTATGAGTACCTTATTTATTGAGGTTTTAGATATTTATTGCTCTTACAAATTAGCCTGTGAAATTTGGGAAAGCTTATATAAGAAATATATAACAGAGGATGCTGGAACTCAAAAATATGCTATTGAAAATTTTTTTTAAAATTCCAAATGACTGAGGATAAAGATATTTTAACTCAAATTAATGAATTTAACATGCTACTTAATGACCCTCAAAATGAACGCATAACTCTTCCTGAAGTTTTTATTGCCGGATGCTTGATTGAAAAATTGTCAAACTCATGAAAAAATAATAAAAATAATATGAAATATAAAAGAAAAAAAATGAGTCTTGTAGATGTTGTCATACACATTCGGATAGAAGAACAGAACAGGAAAAAGAGATATATCTTCATTATCGAAGGAATTTCAATCCAAAGTCAATACTGTGGAAGAGAGTTCCAGCAAACCTCGTGGTAATTTTCGCAAACATAACAATAAGCAAAATAATAAGAACTTGAAAGCTCAAAATTTGAGATTTAAAAAGAAAGCAAAATGTTATGTTTATGGAAAAGAAGGTCATAATTTTTTCCAATGTAAATCTAGAAAAGACAACAAAAAGAATCATCCTCCCAAAGCTAATATAGGTGAGGGAGATGTTATTACGGCTGTTGTCACTGAAGTGAACACGGTGGCTAAAAAGAAAAGTTGGGTAATTGACTCTGGAGCTACTAGATATATATGTGCTGATAGAGAATCATTCTCAAATTACACACTAGTGAGAGAAACAAGTTTATATGGGCGACTCAAGGCCTTCCCTAGTCTTGGCAAATGAAAAGTTCTTCTCAAGTTAACATCTAGGAAAACCCTTTCACTAAGTGTGTCCTCCATGTCCCTAAGATTAGTAGGAATCTTATATATGTGTCTTTACTTGGCAAAACTGGTGTTAAAATATCTTTTGAATGTGACAAATTAGTCCTCACTAAGAATGGTGTTTTTGTAGGAAAAAGGGTATGCTAGTTAAGGATTATTTATATTAAATGTACAATATATTATCAATAAAACTACATCTTCTGTTTACATGGTTGACTTTATTGATATATGGCATGGTAGACTAGATTATGTGAATTATTTATATATTAAGAAAATGAAAGATTTTGGTTTAGCTTCTAATTTTTCTAACACTAAAATTAATAAATGTGAAATATGTACTGAATCAAAATTTACTAAAAAGACATGTAAACCGATACAAAAAGGAATTGAATTACTTGGGTTAATTCACATTGACCTATGTGACTTAAAGCAAACCATGACTAGAGAAGGAAAGTTTTATTATGTCACATGCATAGATGACTATTCAAGATACACAAAAGTGTATATGTTGAAACATAAAGATGAGACAGGTGAGATGTTTGCAAAATATAAATCGGAAGTAGAAAATCAACTAAATAAGAAAATTAAAAGATTAATATCTGATAGAGGAGGTGAATATGAATCTAGAATCTTCAATGCATTTTGTGAAGAACATGGCATAATTCATGAAACTACACCTCCATACTTACCTGAATCAAATAGGGTAGCATAAAGAAAAATAGAACACTCAAACAAATGGTAAATGCAATGATAATCAGTTCTGGGGCACCATTAAACTTGTGGGGGGAAGCTATTCTTTATGCATGTCATATACAAAATAGAATACCCTATAAGAAAACCGGCAAAGCACTATATGAATTATAGAAAGGTCATGCACCAAACCTTAATTATCTCAAAGTGTGGGGGTGTCTACTTAAGGTCCTGATCCCAGAACCTAAAAAGAGGAAATTAGGAGCTAAAACTATTGATTGTATGTTTATAGGGTATGCCAAGAATAGTGATGCTTATACATTCTTAGTATTGCTGAATAATTTATTAAATACTACTACGATCATGAAAACTAAAAATGCTGATTGTTTTGAGAATATTTTTCCTTAAGAAAAAAAAAATTAGCAAATCTATATCTTATCATGAACCTAATATGGAATCTCTTAAAAATTCTGAAAGTGAATTAAGGAGAAGTAAAAGATTACAAAAGACAACCGATTTTAGAAATATTTTTTCTGCTTTTCTGATTGGCAATGACCCATAAACTTATATTGAAGCAATAACTTCCCTTAATTTAATCCATTGGAAGGAGGCAATTAAAAATAAATTAGAATCCATCTTATCTAACACATTGGAATTAGTTAACTTGCCTCCTGGTGCAAAACATATTGTTACAACAGTGGGTATTTAGGAGGACGTTAAGGCCTGATGAGTTAATAGAAAAATATAAAGAAATACTGGTTGCTAAAAGGTTTAATCAAAAGAAATATATAGATTATTTTGATACCTTTGTTCTCGTGTCCTAGAATTTTCTCAATTAGAACTTTAATTGCTTTGGCTGCTTTGCATAATTTAATTATTCATCAAATGGATGTCAAAACAACATTTTTAAATGGTGAATTAGAAGACGAAATTTGTATGAATCAACCAGAGGGTTGTGCAGTTCCTGGCAGTGAAAACAAGGTATGTAGGCTAGTTAAATCTTTATATACGCTAAAACAAGCTTCAAAACAATGTCATGAAAAATTTGATCAAGTGTTAGTATTAAATGGTTATTTGATTAATGAGGCAGATAAATGTATCTATTATAAATCATTTGATACTAACATATATGTAATACTATGCCTATATGTTGATGATATGCTCATTATGGGCATTAGCCTTAATGTGGTTAATGAGACCAAGAAATTCGTAACTTCTAATTTTGATATGAAAGATATGGGAGAAGCTGATGTAATTTTAGGAATTAAAATTATCGAAACATGTGATGGTTTCATTTTATCATAAGAGCATTATGTTGAGAAAATATTAAAAAAGTTTGGGTATTTTAATTGTGAACTTGTATCGACACCTTATGATGCTAATACTTAATTTAAGAAAAATTAAGAGCACAATATCTCCCAATGTGAATATGTCCAAATCATTGGTAGCCTAATGTACTTGATGAATTGTACAAGACCTGACATTACTTATGCTGTGTGAAGATTAAGTAGATATACTCTGTGTCCTAATAAAGAACACTGGAATGCATTGGAAATAAGTAGCCATTAATTACTTAAAAGGCACCATTGATTATGGATTAAAATTTGGCAAATCTCCACCAGTGCTAGAAGAGTACTACACTGCAAATTGGATATCCGATTTAGATGATATGAAATCCATTAGTTGTTATATGTTTACCCTTGGTAGACGTGCAGTATCTTGGAAATCTTCTAAGAAAACATGTATAGCTCGTTTACTATAGAGTCCGAGCTAACTGCCTTAAAAAAGGCCATGTACTAAGGTTGAGTGGCTTCGAAACCTCTTGGCAGAACTTCTCGTTGGTGTAAAATTCGCCTACTCCAGTTTATATTTATTGTGACTATTAGGCCACAATAGTAAAAGTAAAAGTAAGATATACAATGGGAAGAACAGATATATACGTCTAAGACATAATATTGTAAAGCAATTGCTTTAGTCTGGAGTTGTATCTCTAGATTATGTGAAGTTAGAGTTGAATTTGGCTGATCCTTTGACAAAATCACTTAATAGGCAGAAAGTGGTTGATACGTCGAGGGGGTGTAGGACTTATGCCTAAAGTATAGGGCGAGAGTGATGGTAATCCCACCTATGTGCTTGGAGATCCCATGAAGTAGGTTCATAGGGGTAAAAACAAGTCATTTGTCATTCTGAAAGCACTATCGACTTTATATTATTTGAGATGTCCTTCCCTATGGTGAGATAGTGCTTTCTACACTAAATAAGGTTGAGCTTTTGCTCTTAATGGATCCTACTTCTCAAAACCATTTGAGGTGGTGCGTAAAACTGTAGTACATACTTAATGGAAGTCTATATATATGAGTGTGGAACTGGGCTAGTTCCTATGCAAGCTTAGGCAGGTCTTCTAGAGCACTTATGAAAACCAGGATAGCGTAGGGGTAAAATGCACAAAACTATATATAGAGGATACAATGTGGGTCTCAAGTCCTCTATTTCACACAAAGGATCATTGATTCATAGAAACTTAGTTTCACCAAGTTCCTGTGAAATAAGATTTGTTGCCCTAAGCATGATTCATACCTCGAAATGCACCAGTTGTGACACACAGTTGTGACGCACTGTATTCCCATGTTTCTCTAGCTTAATTTTTATAATGACTATTTTGTATTTTAAAATAGTGGGGGATTGTTGCATATTTTATTTATTTTAAAATACAAAATATATTTTATCTTGAGGCTCCTATACAACTCATATCTAACTCATCTAAACTTTTAGATTTATGTATGGCTATCTCTAATAAATTAAATTAATCTACACACTTCCAGTGACCGACTTTAAGTGCTATATATATAAGGGTGTATGTCCTTTAATGATATTAGAAAAAGAAAGCCAAAAACAAAAGGCCATAAAGCCATATCACACCTTTATACACTTTTTCACCAACAATATATTGCCGAAATCTATATACCAATTGTGGCCAAAATTTTGCGGCTTTTATTTGTCAACCTCCTTGCTAAAGAAACATATAAAGCTGTCCAAAAGGGGTTATATATTTGAGAGTGCACCCTTATAGACTTATAGTCGATGTGTCCTGGAGGGAGGACGCCATTAGAACCTATCTGCATCGAGATATTATCCCCGAGTGGCGAAATCTTATCTTAAGGATAGTGCCCAGCACACCTCGACTATTTTAGTTACTTATTTTTTCCTGCATCCATTTTATTAAATTTATCTAATAAACCCTATATATATAACATGATGATATACATCAATAACGTGAAGAAAGATTAAAAAAACACCTTGGTGAATTAGGTATGTTGGTCTTCAATCGAGCTCTGTTGGTAGTGTAAACACCCAATTCGTGACTCCTGCAAGAACCCTTAAACTATTGAAAAAGCACCTTTTGTGAGTCCGGGACCCACCCACACACTAGAAATTGTTTTAGGAAGTTTGTTGTCCAAATAAACTTGTTTCTATAAGGCTTTGTCGCGCGACAAACCATTTTGTCGTACAACAAACCTCCATATATCACGCAACAAATTCCATCTGACCCAGACCATTTACTCCCTGACACATCAGTCTGTCAGAGATATCATTTCAGCCGTTTGTTGTACAACACATGGCCAATTGTTGCATGGCACCTATATTTTTGAGAAATATCGCGCGACAATCACTCCCGATTACTATAAATAGACCAACACCCCCAAGGTTTAAGGAAAGTAATTTTTAGGTGAAAATTCTCTATTATTCTCTCTAATTTTCTAATCTTTGAAATATTATCAACTGCTATCTATGATTGTTCGATTTTTGAGGAATTGTCGAATCTATTCTCGACACTTGGCGATTATCTTCTAGAATCGAATTCTCATAAATCTCTGGAGAAGAAAAGCTAATATCCGCCAGATTATTTTTTGTCGTATTATATTTTCTTTCTTTTTTTCTCATATATATTCGCCGGGAAGGTAACAAAAGTTTCTTATGGTCTTTAAATTATATCTGCGTACTCATTTTCATTCGTTATATCTGTTGTTCTGTCCACATTTTAGTTAAATAAACTTATTGTCAAATTACTAATAGTCCACTGTTTTTAAAACAAAACCCGATAAAATCATTTTGTAAAACCATGAAAAGTAAATACATTATCGTCCAGACAAAACCAAGTTTTCAAAACCCAAAATAATGAAGCTTGCTTAGGAATTAAAACTCGGATATATCTTGTCTTTCTATATAGATTATAATATATCTGATACACTCTTCTCATGAGTTCAGTTCCATATCAAATTAGTTCCGATAAGATTCGATATTTTCTCAAATAAAACAAAAAACGAAGATAAAACCTATATTGTTATATGAGGAAACAATACTGGAATATCTTTATAAATTTCAAAACCTATAAACTTTGTCATTAATACTGTGATTTCAAAACCAAAACATCGGATTACGGAATATAAAGTTTTCACCTATTCCCCAGTAGTAAAAGCATCCAAGTTTTTTAACATGGAATAAATATATAAAGCCACTAGAAACTGAAATGATGGAATGTGTGCTTAACACCTTCTAAATTGTAATATAGTTCCCGAATCCTATAGAACATCGTTTCGTAAACAATCGTGTAAGGAAAAGGCTTGCCTATGGCCTTTCCCCTTACACTAACCGTTTTGTCTATTTTCTCGTAAAATATATTGTTGACTTTGAACGAACCTCTTTGCATTTAAAAATAAAAAATATTAATGTATGAACACGTATAAGTAAAGGGAATAACGAAATCTTTTCCGATGTTTCAGACTCCCAAACTAGAGGTTAAGACTCGGGGGTCGCATTTGCGAATTTTCACAGGTAGTCGTTTGAGAGAGAACATAAAATCTCTCAGTATATGAAGAGATTTCTCAGTAGGGTTAGTATTTATATTATGGACCTTATAATCCATCAAAATCCATAAATAAGTATATCCTTCTAAAGTTATTCGACTTTTGAATACCGTAAGATTTAGATAGACTTTTTAAAATCCCAATTGAATACGATAACATTTTGAAAGATTTTTTAAAATTTCAATTGAATACACATGGACTTTCAAAATCTAAAAAAATCCTATATGTTGTGTTTGACGCGCCGGATAAAATAGTGGAATAGAATAAAGTTATCATATCCCATATTTATTATTCACCAAAATTGAATATTCAATTGGATTATTTATCCTACTAAAACTTTTTATCCAACCGAGATATGAATTAACGAACTCACCTAAAAAATGAGATTATTTTATCCTCTTAAAATAAAATTAAATAATTCTATTTGACTCTTTAAATTATCTCGTCAAACATAGCCAGGGTCTAGGTTGAATACAGCCCCTAGAATCCTGCTTCTCACTTCCTCAAATAAATAAATAAATAACATCCTGCTCCTGCCGTGAGTTGAAATTGATGCGTGGATTATCTCGTGTGTGTTAGTGTGTTTGTAAATTTCAGTCAAAAAAAAAAACATCCTGCTTCTGCCGTTTTCAGTTAGTTAGTTAGTTAGTTAGACAAAATCACCTTTCTCTTTTTCTCTCTCTCTAACGAAACGCTGATCCCACATCACCCCACTTCCCTCCGGTCTACCGCAACCGCCGGTGTACTGCCTACGTACTCGCTAAAGAAGACACCTCTCGATCAGTCTCAGTTCGTTCAAGTAAATCAACTGGGTCTCTGCATTTCCTATTATTGAATTCATTGAATTAATGTTAATCGCTTGTGAATTGGTTACTTCTTCCCTTAATTTCCCTGTTTCCTCGTTTAATTCTAGATCAATAACTTAACTGGGAATTGGGAATGTACTTTTAGTGTGGGTGTGTTTCTGGAAACTCTGAAAAGAACCACATGTGTACGAAAAATTCGACTCTCTCTTAGTCATTGATCAACACACACTCCCTCTTAGTCATTGAATAAGGTGTTTCCTGTACGCAGATTAGGTTTATTGTTTAGTCCCTGCACTTTTTTTCAAATATATGTGTGCGCATGGGTGCATATGCATTTATGTATGGTTGTTTCTCGGTTTCTTTGTTTTGCTCAAGAAGTGATTGATTTTTCTGTGAAATGTTCTTTTACTCTCTTCTGTACACAATATTTTCAAGATTCTTCACTGGATTGAATGTGGGTCTTGTGGAAATTGGGTTTTCTGTAAAACGAGTATTTACGTGTACATGTGTTGGAGCTAATTGGCCATGGTCGTTTGCAAAAAAAACTAGGGTTCTAGGGGTTTTAGTGTGTTAAGACTAGAGCACAATTCGACTCATGCTCAGACATTTTCGCGTTGGATATCTATATTTTAGCAATTTAACCATTTAATTTGATGTTTAAAATATTTTAGTATGATTCTAGCATATCCCCCCTCATATATATTCTTAAATGTGAATAAATTAGGAATCATGTTGTATTAAAGTTACATATATCCTCTGACGTGTTCTCCTGCTTCATTGTTGTTTAGAAGGAAATTCACATAGCTTCAAAGTGACATATTTCCATTACTTTTTCTGTTTTACTTTTTTCTTTCACACAAAAAAAAAAGGAAAATGAAATTCAGTATTCTCCCTCTCTTTCAGTAATGGCAGATGAACATCGAGACAAGCTTTGGTTTAAACTTAAAATGAAGCCTAAACGATTGCGAAATGTTGTCCCTGCATTATTTGAGGTTGAAGAGCAAGACAATGAAGATGAGAGAGAATACATTACAGAATATTATCAAGAAGCTGTTACAGATTCCCAATCAGTTGGTATGTCGTTTTCGTTTCATATCAAAAGTAAGGGTGTGTTTGATAAAGAGAAGTTGGAAAATGATCGAAAACGCTAATAAATTTACAAGAAGTTGGGAAAAGATATGAGTGATTTAGTGGGGTGTCCTACTACTTTTTTTGGTTCCTTGTAATTCATTTCTTTGGGCGATGGGTTAGAATTTTTTTTTTTACAAAGAGAAAAGGATGGAGAACATTTCACCAAATCACTCATGTCTTTTTGCAACTTCTCATAAACTTGATAGTCACTCAAATCATTTTCCAATTTTTTATCAAATGGACTTTAGGTGTTAAAAATCAAATGTTGCCCAAGAACATTGAATACATGTTGCAAATAGTCCACTGTGGTGGAACTGTGGAACATTTGCCCTGAACCAAACTAACTCATCAGCATATGCATAATTGTTTGTTTAACCTTTTGGTTGCTTATGCTGCAAAAGCATAAATCTGTTTTGTGTTTTCCCTATGTCCTTCCTTTCTTCCACCTTCACCGTAGAATTCATTCTTAATTTACACTTGTGAAAGTTACAGAAATACTTCCTTCAAATATATGATTCTTAAACTTGTATTCCACTTATGCTCTTTCAGCAGTGTCTAGTAAATTGAAAAATAAGGATGGTAATGAAGTTGCTGCTGAGCTAAAAAGGAAAGATGATAATGATGTAGCGGCCGATGAATTGAAAAATAAAGATGATAATGATGAGGAACATGAGTCATGGGACGAGTTTATATCTCCAAACTGTGAAGAATCTATGGGTCCCGGTTGTTCTTCGACAATGTTCGATGAGTTCAATGACCTTTTTACTGGGTACGACTTCTTGTATTACCAGCACCAACAGCATTTGGAAACAGAGTCAGACACAAAAAAGACCATGCAAGGCACGCAAGAGGAAAATAGTTCAAAAGAAGACTCAAGTTTTAAGAAAATTGCTGATGTGGTATGTCAGTTGTCAGCCTCTAGCGTACTGGCTTAGAATTATAATTTCATTCACGGCCTTTGCTAACTTTTGAATGTTAACTTTTCTCCTCACATTGACACTGTTGTTTTATTTCTTCTAGAAAAGGATCGCAAGCGGTAATGAAGCTGCTGTAGAAAGAAAAAAATTAATAGAAAAAGAGAAGGACGACGGAATTAGTGCTAGTTTGCTTAAAATACAGATTGGCCTAATTTGTAAAGCGTGGAAACATCCATCAGCTGACAGGTAAGAAATTAGTAGTACACAGTTTTCGTCGGAATTTTTGAGTTCTAACGTAGGTCCCCAGCTGTTGGATATTATAAAGTTACTTAAGGCTTATCTTTGACTTTTGCAATCTATGCTGCAGTTTGCTGGTTGAGGAGATAGATGTTGGAGAAGCCAAACTGAGGCAGGTGGTCAACAGTCTTGCAAAGTATTTCTATCCAGATGACTTGATGGTATGAATTTAGAGGGAGTTGATGAGCCCTTTTCTTTTTTTTATGGTCCTATTGTTATTCTTGTAAACAGCTTCTATATTGAAAACTTTATTTTTAACATTAATCATATATAATATAGAGGTTACTTCGATATGGTCATGTCTGCTCTATGTATCTACATGCAGAACCGCCGTGTGGCACTAATCACAAATGTGAAACCCCAAAAGATACGAGATGTGATGTCAGAAGGAATGGTATCGGTTTCTTTATCTCATATAACTATTTGCTCATGTTTACATCATACTCTATCAAATTGTATATTGCATTTCATGTTTGCAAAGGTTTAGTGGGTGAGTGGTAGGAACCTTATTTTTCCAAAATATTAAAACATCTGGTTTATGTGTGCGTTAAGTAGTGATGTTATTTTTGCAGGTGTTATGTGCTTCTGATGAAGATCATACAATTGAAGAGCCTTTGATCGTTCCAGAAGGAGCCAAGATTGGGGAGTGTGTTTCATTTTCTAGGTATGTGTTCACGAACCAAACCTTTGTAATGCAAAATTTTGAGTCACCTATAGAGATCCTAGTAATTAGATATCCCTAGCAGTTATCTATGTAACAGTATGCTCACCTTTTCTTTTTTGCTCAGTCAAACTTTCTTCTTGTTTACAGTATAAATAAATTGGTCAAATAGTGATTGACTCAATACTGAGGGATACAATGACAATGAAGATGCTTTTGGGATGTATATAATGTCAATAAATTTGATCTTAGGAACTGTTAAGTGCAGTCAGTATGTAGTTTACATTACATAAACTAATCTTGAACTGATAAGTGCAGACCATTTCAGTTATGAATGTTCAACACTTTTCTAGTTTACATTATTTGCTTATTATTTTTATAGGAGGATTAGGTCAGGCAAGTTTATTAATCTTGCAATATTTGCGTACTGAGATGAGTGGTAGGTGCATCACATACATAAATTTCCCCACCTAACTGACCATTTCGAGTTAATGAAACGAACACGATGGATCAGATCCTTCTGTTGTTGTCGTCCTAGCGTAGAAATTGTACGGTATGCACACACGAACGAGATATCCTTGCTTGGTGTACTAGTGCCTTTTAGGGTTTTCTCACCTATTTCGTCTTTCTTGCCTCTATAACTCTTTTTTTTTGGACGGCCAAGAAGAACAATGGTTCCTTTTTTTAAGCAACAAAACGTATTAGGCCCAAGTCCAACTTGGTCTGTTTTCAATTCGTTTTTGATCCAACTCATTTGGTGTGCGACCCTGTGTTTATACTCTTTGCAGTATAATTAAAAGCTCGTTTTTTATTAGTAAGCGGTCTCGAGTAAAATATTACTATTACCCAAAGGATATAAAGGTCAAAACGACACAACCTTAGATTGACTCCTTTTGTCAACCGATAACTATATTGAACACAAGTAGGCAAGGTCATTCTTGTAAGTTCAATATTTATTTCTTGACTAAGTATAATTAATCTTATACAAATGACACCTCTGCATTGATTGTTTCATTATATGAGAGTGACAAATCACATCTTGATCAACCACATACCTCTACATAGTTTATAGTATGCTTGATCATCATTTTTATAATTACTCAGTCAAGAGCAACGTTTGATGATACCTGACATGCTAATCCCTGTGTTGTAACCAACGATCTCAGGTCTGAGGATAATATGATATCACTAATGGGGAACATCACTGATGACATTATATAACACTCCTCGCAGTGTCCCCAAAGCGGGTCGGTCCAATGCTTTGTTCCCTAACAAGTATCAGTGTGTTCAGCTTGATATCTCCATATCCATGATTTGTGGAACATAGTTATCAGCTGACCCATATTCTAATCATTATATCAATGTAATTCTAGATTATTGACACATTTAGGGACATCTAAATAATATTATTATAACATTACTAGTATCCCACAATCAAGTTCAATATTTAAACTTCTTGAAATAAACTTTATTAATAACAATAGCATAAGATATCCAAGTACAAATCATAATCTATGAATAGTCCTAGGACATATCTCTTTTAGTTGCTTCAATGTACAGATTCTCCCCTTTGATTGAAACTTGAAACTAATGGTACTAAGATTTGGCTAAATAAATATATGTCAATTTTTCTTTTGGGCTTGAACTACTGAGATGTAGACCTGTAAATGAAATTCAATCATTCAACTAGTTAGAATTTTGCAACCGCCCATCATAAAAATCTTTGACAATTGACGGATAGGAGAGGACCGTTAACGGCATTTTTTCATCCTATTGAAATAGGAATAGTAAGAATGAGGTTAACTTTGTACAATTTACTGATGTGATTTTGGTAGTTTCAAGTTTTTATGTACATATGTATGAGTAAAGTGGTTTTTAATGGGTGCAGAATCTTTATACTGATGACAAAGGAGTGGCCACATTCAATGGAAGCCCATTTATGACTTCTGGTGGGCCATGCAGATCTTCCATTTCCGAAAGCTATCTTTTTGATCATTCATGCATTTGATTCCACTGCATCACATTGAAGACAACAAGCTATACCTCAGTATTAACAGGTGTTTGTCGCAGTTGGAAACCTTCCTTGTTAGCTGATTAAACGAGTGTGTTGTACAAAACGAGTTTGTAATTGATTTTTTTGTTTCAAGTTCAAATTGTTATTGGGTATAACCACTTTGTAAAGGCAGTATATGGTACTAAATGGAAAGGTCTAGTCGGTTTCTGAATAGTCAAGATGTTAGTTTTGCTCAAGTCTTATGGTTTGCCTTTCATATATTGTGACTTGTCCATCCTAGGCACGAATTCAGAGTGTGTGCCTCGGAATTCCAATTCCATGATGTGGAATTTGAATCAGACCAATTCAAGACATGAAATTTTGGTATTCATTCCCACAAAAGAAAAAGAAAAAGTTAATTGAAGGAGGCTGGTGGATTTATGACGCTAAGTTCAGGTGCTTACCTGCCTCTACCTATGACGGTTCAAAAGTTGGGATGTCGAAGTTGAAAAGCTTATTTTCCCTGTCACAAAGTTTAACTGAAGGGTGGAGGATTCCAACCACAGCATTCGTTTGGTTCGAGTTTTGAGAATGTAATAAGATATTTTAGATTCCTGAAAAACTTTTCACCTGTCATCGAAAATGCTTTACCAATGTTTGGTTTCGAATTGTAATTATTCTTTCCTAAAACGTTAAATTACCTATTTATATTTAATTCAAACGAGAATATAAGTGAAACATGTGTGAATGACCAAAATATTTTTCATTTTATAAAATTAAAAGATATGTCCTAACAATTTTACAGAGGTAAAAATGTTGTTTTTCTTGCAAGAAACTTGGCCTGGCAATGGATCGTGTATGAGTCGGTTTCGTGCAGGGTTGAAATTGTGTCAGGTGAAAAGTGCCTCCATCTGTACACGACCTATTTAATAAATCGGTGAAAAATTCAAATTCATACACGACTCGTTTAATTAACGAATGACACGACTTGATTCGTTTTAACTCGTTTAAGATAAACGATTCGATTTGAGTTGTATACGAAAACATTTAATGACCTGCTAATAATTCAATTAAGTAATTAACCACTAAAATATACACACTCAATAATTTATATAAATGCAACAATAATAATTAAAAACAATCGTACATTGTAATTGTGTTGGAATTTGAGAATTTGGAAGGGGCGTGAAATCAATGCGGATAAAAGGAAATGTCTATGATGGAATGTAAAATATTTAATACAAAATTTAAAAGTTTTTAAAAGCCTTAAGTAAATATTTGTTTACCATATATGAATTACTCGGGTTACTAACGAGTTTACACGATCCAAAATCAACTCGTATTCTTACCGGATTAAATGAATTTTATTCGAGTTTGCGAATTTACACAAAATCAACTCGTTTAATAAACGGGTTTGACGGATAAACCCAATTATAATCCGTGAGTTCACCCATACCCAGTAAATTCGTGTCGTTTATAAATTGCCGGGCCTATAAGGAACTGGGAAAAGTTCGTCCTATGTATTTTTAATAATAAAAAGGAAAGAAAAAATTAATAAAAAATGTAATAACAAAAAAATAAATTTTTTTTTTCTTTTTAAAAAAATATAAATGAAAAAAAAAACAACTAACTTAATAATTAAAAAGGATATTTTTGCTTTTAAAAGATAACTTTAAAAAAAATTAAAGAGAAAATTTAGAATAATTATCTATTCTTATCTATTTTTTAAAAGCCTAAACTAATAAAAACATGCTAAAACCAAATATTGAAATCCATCTAACATAGAAAGTAACTCGAAGCCTTAAATACTAAAGTCGAAGAACAAAGTACAGTAGGGGCTGCTCGCGCTCTCCCACCCCCACGTCGAATCGGACGAACGGATAGAATAACTCAAACTCTTGCTCTCTAATGGCTTCGCTGTTAGAAGCAGCGCCATTTTCGAACTCAATATTTTCAACTTCGACTCCTTCACGCCATCCGCCTAATAATCTGGGCGTAGTACTCATTTTTCCTCAAAAACCCGTATTGTATGCCCCTCTTCTTCATTCTCCCCACAACACCTCCTCCGGCGTAGTATGCCAGGCTGGTGCCGCCGTCGATCCCCCACCTCCGCCTCCACCTCCACCTCCCTCACAAAATCCTAACCCTAGTAGTACTAGTACTAGTAGTATTGCCTTAGAACGAACCAAAAAAGACCGTCGGAAAGTGGTCAGACTCGCCTGGGAAAAGCTTGTCCGCTGGTCCCGCTCTTTGCGCTCCAAGGTCAAGACTGACGTTCTCGAACGCACCAACAAGGTCCCCCACTCTCTCTCTCTCTCTCTACTACTTTTTAATTGTAGGTTTCCATAGTTTTGTATATGATATTTGCATATGCGTTTGCCTTTTTTTTTTTCTCTTCCTTTAATCTGTAGTGTACTTGTTAGCTTTAGTTCTTTACCCTAGTCATTCTCTTTCTTCTATCTGCTAAACTGGAGTATGAATAAATGTAGAATACTAGTTAGGTATAAATTGAAATAGAATTGTGTTATGTGACTGTGAGCAATTCAATCAGTTAAGTTAATGAGGGTTGTGTACTTCTAATGAGCTTCTCAAGTGTTAGCAAGTAAGGAAAGTGTTATAAGAGTTTTTGATTGTTACTTTGTTATAAACTTCTATTGCGTTGGAGTTTAGGTTTATCCTTGGGTAATGGACTATGGCCGGTAGTGTTTGAAATGAAAAAAGAGCATGGGTTGGAGAATCTTGATTATTCCTTTGACTTTGAAATACTTGTCCTTTGATTTGTGGTAACTGATCATGCCATAATTATCTTAAGATTTACTTTTAACAATTTTGTGGTATCTTTAAACTTGTTTCAACCATTTTGGGTCAATTCCGGTTCAATTCTGTTTCTGCTTATGCGTGCCTTCGGGGTACCAATGTTTTAAAAGGCGCTTGAGGCGTACGCCTCAAGGCAAGGCGGGAAGAAAAGGCTTCGAGGCGTTATTTTTTGGTCAATTTCTGAGGCTTACGTCTCTTCTGGTCAAGGCGAGTTTGAGGCGCTATTTTAGTAAAACTACGTAGTTCTGATGATTTTTTTTGTTTTTTATAAAGTAATAATAAATAAAAAGATAATAAACCCTAGTCCAAACCAAATAATGGGGTTGCAGCAGAGACCTCCGACCAACAAACAGAGAGAGAGAGTTGCGCACAAGATTGGAGCTTAGGTTAGTGTCCTTACTCATTGTGTATATATTAGTTTATATTCCTTTATAATTATGCACTAATGTATGCCTTTCATATATTAATTAGCGTCTTTATGTAATGACTTTATGGTGCATGGTGATGCACTAGTTTAAGAGTTTAACTACTTGTTATGTGAGGACTTTATGGTGATGTAGTACTTTAATTATGTCGTGACATTGTTATTTTTTATTTTGGTGTGATGATTTGAGATTGTTATTGTATTTGTAAAGTTATTTGCACTTTTAGTAATGATTATCAATATTATGATAGTTCTGTGATTTTTTAGGAATTGTTTTTTAAAAAAAATGATGCTTATGAGTTACGCCTCAATGCGCCTTGATGCCTACGCCTCGCCTTGCCCGGGCAAAACGCCTCAAACCCGCCTTGCGCCATTTAAAACATTGCAGGGTACTTTTTTTTTATTTTTTTAGAAAACGCACCAAAGTGCATTACTAAATGCGTGATTCACAAAGGCTTTCGCCTCGCATGCTTTTTGCGCCTTTTGGACGCCTTTTGTGCTTTTTCTCTTTGCTATAACTTTTACACATGAATATAGGTTTTTTTTCCCCTTAAATTCATATTGGTTGCTGCTATATAGATATGAATTGATAATATGTAGATATGAACTGACAATTATACACATTCCTGCCATTGTATGAAACCTCAACTTAAAATTTCATTCCTTGTTGATGTTATACGTACTTTTATTGCCATTAGAAAACATGAGAAGAAAGATCAGACAAAGTGCTGAGTATATATTTATATATTTCCCTATTTTAATGTTATTTGCTACTTCAAAAGATGATTATGTGATTGTTATTTCTTTGTTTTTAGTGTTAGACATGTTCTTTTATTATTTATTATTTTTATTTATTTAAAAATATAATGCATGAAAGGCTTGTGCGTTAGCGCCTTGAGGCTTACGCCTCAATTTTCAACAATAAAACATCTTGACCTACACCCTCACCTTTTAAAACATTGAGTGCAAGTGCTTCTTTACTTGTTGGGCTTTAGGTGGTAGTGCTGGGAGGTGGATCATTTGGAACAGCAATGGCTGCCCATGTTGCAAGTAGAAAGGCTCAATTGGAAGTTAGCATGCTTGTACGAGATCCTCACGTATGTCAATCTATTAATGAGAAACACTATAATTGGTGAGTGTTTTCTTGTGCGACTTCAACTCTGTAATTTTCAGTTTACCGGACATGTGAGGCTGGCCATTCACAATGTTGTCGTGCAAAACTTTGTATATACGTGTACATCAAGCAAAATTTAGTTCTTTACCCGCCAATCAGAGTATATTTTGCTTTTCTCCTGGGTTTTGTTCATCTGCATTCCACCTCACTGTATTTGGATTTTCTCTGCTCTCAGTAAGTACTTTCCAGAACACAAGCTACCAGGAAATGTCATCGCAACAACTGATGCCAAAACTGCTTTGTGCGCTGCCAACTTTTGCCTACATGCTGTACCAGTGCAGGTCTTTCAGTTCTTTATGTCCTGTACTTGCTAATTTTGCTTCAATTACCCAAACGTGCAGTAAAATTTTCCCTTTTCCATTTGAATTTGAAAAACATATGACAAAGAGTTCATGCTTGAATCTCTCCCATTACTAATCATACTATTTTCCTATTATAAGTAATGTCAAATGTTTTATAATATCGGAAATGAAACAGTGGCAACTGTCTTTACTCAATGTATCTTGCAGTTCAGCTCATCATTCTTGGAGAACATTGCCGATTATGTCGATCCAACTCTACCTTTCATATCCCTCAGCAAAGGCTTAGAGCTGAATACATTAAGGACGATGTCTCAAATAATTCCCCAAGCACTAAGAAATCCGCGTCAGCCCTACATCGTGCTATCGGGACCTTCATTTGCATCGGAATTGATGAATAAATTGCCAACAGGTGCATATTAGCTTTGTGGGAACTATATTTTTTATGGCTTGACATGACGGGAATCTTGCTTCATGTTTTTGCAGCAATGGTGGTGGCATCAAAAGACAAAAGAATGGCAAATGCAGTTCAACAGCTTCTAGCTTCTAGAAACCTGAGAATCAACACATCGAGGTAAACTGTTTCCTCCAGATATATCTACACCAATTTAAGCTTAAAGGCATATGATCTCTACTCTGCCCATTCTTCAAAGTACTTTCAGAGAGTTGAAAACTCTTTGTATAGAGTTTATAATGACATCCTCGGCTCATTAACCCTGATGGTACAACAGTGATGTAACAGGGGTGGAAATTGCAGGTGCACTTAAGAATGTGCTAGCAATAGCAGCAGGTATCGTGGAAGGAATGAATCTTGGTAACAATTCTATGGCAGCTCTTGTTTCCCAAGGCTGTTCTGAGATACGATGGTTAGCAACTAAGGTGATGTTCTAGATAGTTGTAAAACCCCATCTACAGATTTTTGGTCTGATTTGATTATTAGCATTAATTTAATTTAATTTTTTATAAATCAAAATTCTTGTTTTAAAGTAATTGTGTTATGCTGTTGTCTTTCCAAAATGAAGATGGGGTCGAAGTCGACAACAATTACAGGTTTATCAGGAACCGGAGACATTATGCTTACATGTTTCGTGAATCTTTCGAGGAACAGAACAGTTGGAGTTCGTCTTGGCTCAGGGGAAAAGCTCGATGATATACTCTCTTCCATGAATCAGGTGATTTTGAAATTCATCAGTTTTAGACGTTCAATCTTAATTAGTTAGATTAGAAAACCTTTGCTAGTCATGCAGTTCCGTAAATGATGCATTTTGTAGGTCGCTGAAGGTGTATCAACAGCTGGAGCGGTGATTGCTTTGGCGCAGAAATATAACGTCAAAATGCCAGTTTTAACGGCAGTTGCTCGGATCATTGACAATGAACTAACCCCAAACAAAGCTGTTCTTGAATTAATGGGTCTTCCCCAGGTACTCCTAATATTCCATGATATTCAAACAAGAACAAAAAAGCTTCATTTATTATTTTTATAATTACTATTTTATTGATTTATATATATATATATATATATTATCAATAATTAGGTTGAAGAAGTGTGAAAATATCGGCATTGTCAAGAAGAGATGATGAAGGCTACTGCTGCGAAGTACTGTAAGAGAAGCGGAAATCAATTTATCACTGGACTCAAGCTGCAAAGCGGCATCAACTAATTTACAACTGTTAAAGAGTTCTTCCTTTCCTTTCTTTTTAATTAATAACCTATTTTTTGCCTTCATATAATATATTGTACTTATTCTTTGTTAGGAGCACGACTCTAGATCTACAATAGCATTGTACGGAAATTTTGAATGAGAGCTTGCATATACAATGGAAATTGCTTGTTGAAATGCCAAATCTTTAGCATGAACTAATACTTTGATTTGATGTTTGCTCTTTGATGGCACCATATTTATTTAAAATGTACAGTCTCAGGCCACAGGGATCAATGTTTATAATCTCCTCAAAATAACAAAAATAGATATCTTGTTTTTTTTTTTATTGGGATCCATGCTCTCTAGAGGATGAACAATGACTATGGAGTAGTGGATGTAGTTGGAATTGGAATTGCAGCAAATATTAATTCGAATTTTGAACTAACTGCCGTACTAGTTGTACCAATTGTACTCGCTAACTACTTTTTAACTTTCTTGCTACAAGTATCTGAGAACAATGTCATTACAACTCCCATAATATCTCTACTCAGAGCATTCACAGCGGAATGAGTAACATTTAAGACAAATTTACCATTTCAATACTTAAATTTCAGAGTAGAACACAACGAGTAGGCTAAGAATATAATTATACGAATAAACCTCACTTGTATAGTTTTTGTGCGAAAAAAAAAAACGAAAACAAAAATATGTCATACAAATGAAATTCACTCGTATGAGCTTAGAAAAGATATAACCATACGAATGTGGTTCATTCGTATGACTTCAAACGAGTGACCCACATTTGTATGACCTTTTTTTTTTTTTTGCATGAGTGAGTTGAATTCGAATGAATGATACAAGTGAGCCACATTCGTATGACTAAAATTTAGTGAGATATTAAATTTACTCGTTCTCTATCCTACCTATCTAAATTTTACCCTACATTTCTGTCCGCTGTGAAGAGGGGGGGGGATAAATTTATCAATTTACCCTACTCGATGGGGATGCTCTCAATCATCTGTTTTAGTTATACCTATGAGGCTATAATACCCAAAGCAAAGAAATTGAAGAATTTCATAGAAGACTCAGTGTCAACTGTCAACCTGAATTTTTTTGCCGTGAGAGCTTATTGCATCTGTTATGCCGTGCTTCTTTTTTACATGAAACACAGGAGCTATAAGACATGCAATGCTATAATATAACCAAAAAAAAAAAAGACAGAAGAAAAATAAGAATTGAGGGGTGTCATTCGCGCTTGTCCTCCTCGAGATCTACTCCTAGACCGAGCATGTGATCTGTTGAAACTGACATCTTCCTTTCTTTCCTTTCCAGCTTGTTTGCTAAATCTCCTGCCAATTTTACTCCACTCCCTGTTAATGAGATGCCCTCTTCCTCAAGGTCTTCCCCCGTCTCCTCAGTGTACGAATATCTGCATTACCACCGATGAGATCAAAATATCAGATGGCATTGATCATGGTGGGTGCTATTTGCACTCCACAAAACATTTGGAAACACTCCACTCTTCATTCGCCCGACGACAAGCGAGTAAGTGCATGATACTCGCCCGATGACAAGTGAGTAAGTGCATGTTTCTCGCCTGATGACAAGCAAATAGAAACTTCAATGCCTTGCTTGTCATCGAGCGAGTAATATACACTTACTTGTCATCGGGCGAATGAAACATCGAGTAAAATCAAGTATTTTAATGGTGTGCAAATAGCAACCACCTTGATCATTTGTCATACTTTCTATGCTGGGTAGCTGGGGTCCATCTTGTTGCGAAAGGGTGTACCACTTTCTCTTTGGGGGGGGGGGGGGGGGGGGGGGGGGGGATAAGTGAATAACTATCAACTACATGATCCTAACGTATTTCTCATTGGTTTCTATAGAAGCAAATGCCATTTAAAACAAAAGCCGATCATAATGCTAAAGCTGAAAGGGGTCAAGGTTCGAGGGGATACCTAGTTGGATTATGCGAAGGATCCCACAGAATGCATATAACCACCAAGAGCAAGTACGCTAGCAAAGTCCAGAAAGCAGGGATGATCCAGGCTCTTCGCCACAATTCACTTAATGGATCACTTGCATTGAAGTACAACTGAAAAAAAAAATTTGAAGGATTGCAAGTATCCAATTAGAGTAGTATTATTAGATTCAAAGAAAGTGGCAGATCTACTCACTTACCTAATTAATAGTGAAAATATCAGCTGGTGTGCGGACGGGGATTCATTAGGAGACTACATATATTATGATTTCAGTTTATGTTTATTTATACTTTTTTAAATATAACCAGTGAGCAAAGAAGGCGAGGGATAGAATAAAACAGTAAACTACCTCATAGCCAATCCAAGCAACAGAAAGCAGCACTGATACTGCCAAGGAGTTGGTAAACTTCCGGTACAGCTCAAGTTTGGCCATGCTTCTCCGCATCTGTGCTCAATGTCAAAAAGAAGATAACCAGTTCAAAATTTGTGTCAACTTTACCGGCATATAATCCCTTATACTTTTGTAGATTGGGGGGGATTAAGTATATACTTCTGCTTGGTGTGAGTTTTGGTTCTTTACTGTAAAAGGTATTTTACTAATTTTGCATATAAAATTCAGCTTTGGCAAAGCAATGGAATGCTGTGATTCAACCCTTTCACATTAATTATATTTGAATTTACCAATTTAAGATTCATGGAATGCAGAGACACTAGAACCAACTTGACCATCAGACTTCAAATATGAACACTCCATTGACACATAACACACCAACCGATACATGTAGCAATCATAAATACTCCAAATAATGTGTAGAATGCCACATATACACTTATTAGGCCGACATAACATGTCTGAATTATGAAATTACATGCATAAATGTATGAAGTAACCAGAAGCACAATGCTCTACCACTGGGAATAAAACAGTAATTTTACCTGGAGTTTTTCCAGAGTTTTAGATAATGATGAGAAGATCCAAAGAATAAAGCAGCCATCTAGTAGAGCAACCGGTAGCACCAGAAAAAGCCTTGCTTTTCCAGAGAAGTCATTAATATTCCCCAGATGTTCAATGAGCTCAAGGGCTTCCGAAGCAACAAAATATATCACTCCAAGAAGAAGTACTTTGGAGGTTATACCTCCTAGGGTGGGTCGCACAACGCCATAACCCATGGAAACTACTAAAAGAAGAAGACGGGAGACAGTCTTCTTGACAGCGCTGAAGGTAACTGCCCAAACAGTAATTCCCATTGGTCTACTACCAGTGGCATTAAAATTTGCATATTCAAAATACCAGAGAGCCATTTCACACATTCCCAGACCGATCACAGCCGTGATGTGGTAATGCAATTGTATTATATCCTTCCAATATTGCACAAAACGAAGAAACCATAACGAGACCAAGAACAAGATATGCTAATGACATCAAGCCAAAAAAGGTCATCAATGGTGCCATCTTCCCAGGCAGGTAACCCTCTGGGTTTCTCCAAACAGTTCTTCCACTTATGGATGTGCCCGTGAGTTCTGGATCACAAAACATAAAATACAGATAGTACATTCCAGTTCTATTGATCTCAATAGTTTGAAGCGCCATTTTGGCCTCTTCATTTTTTCCTTCGAAGGAGGTCTGGATACGCTTTGGCCATCCAGGGTTATCAGGGTCTTGGCGGATAATAACCTCTCCTACCTTGCAGGATCCATCATTTGCCAGAGGAGGGGTGCAGCATATTGCCTCAGAGTTTAAATAAGATCCCCCAATCTTATCCCTATCTTTGACCTCAACTATTATAGCTTCAACCAAACCAGTACTTGGCTGCATTTCATTCTGCTTATTTGTGGCCTCCTTTGTTCTTTGAAAGGTGATGGACTCAAACCTGAAATCATGTTGGTGGGATAAATGAATTCTTATCTCTATTCCATCATATTTGAAAACATATCTTTGTTTAGAGCACCATACTCATCAGCAACAATGACAACATCACTGATTGTCTTCTTCGGAATCAAATGAGGCACCACTATATCTCAGGTTTCTTGTTGCATCCCATGACTCAAGGACTTGGGTGTATGCGCATGGCTATACACTAAAGAAACTATTGAAAATCAAACACAAAGCAAACACAATTTTTTCCAGATTCATCTACAGTATTCAGCATTCAGAGGTGAAAAAACCAAATGTCCCAACAAAGGCCCTATAGAAATGATAGTTGAAAATGAATATAATTAATATGTCCCGGCTGATTTCATTGACATCACAATGTTGAGAATGACTGCTGATAATTCAATAAAGTAAAAACCAGATCATCGCAATAGAGACAATGATTGAGATTTCTGAATTAGAAAAACAAAAACCTGTGTAATGATTGAAGGATACTGACCTGATAAAAGACTTGCCTTTGAGGGGTTTATCTTCGGTGGTAGGGTGGAGCTTGGAAGCATAGAGACCCTCACTACCTCCGTGGAAGAAGAAGGAATTGAAGCGAGGAATGAAAGCTTCTTTCTTGTATTCATGGATCGAACCTTTCACTTCGCTCATCCACAAGCTTACACATACAACCACACCTACAATCTTTACCAGATCACAATCAATTCCTCTAAATGTCATCTCTCTCTCTCACACACACACTACATATATTTAGTATAATTTTATATATTTATGTATACATATATATACGAAATTCTATTCAAGAAAGAGATTGGCAACAATTTTGAACAAAAACGATGGTGATTGGTGGGTATTTATCAGTAATGGCAGTACAATGCAAGTGATATTACCTTGCAAAGAGGAAGGAAATCAGCAATTAAGGTAATTAAAATCTGGTTAGGGGTTTTTGTAAGAAAATTGTCTCTCCCTTAAATTTTTTTTTCCCTCTTACTAACCCTCGTATTCTCCGTTATTTCTATTCAAGCCCATATCTTATTTAAATATAAAATAAAAATTAATTGTAACCGATCCTTATAAGTTGACGTAACGTTGGCAGTTGGCCCAGCGATTCATTAATCTTATCTTAATATAGGCATTTTCTCTTTTCTCTTAACAAGAAGTCCGGAGTTGAACTTATATGATCATAGTTAATTAACCCTTTGTTAATTCTCTCTTATTGTGGTGCATTTTGTAAATTCGTAGTTTATATGAAAAAATGTTATATATTGTTTAAGACAGTTATAAATAAATGTATTGCTCCATATCAAAAAATAAAAATATAAATAAATAGTGATTCGTAACCAAGTAAATAGAGTTTATTTTATTTAGCTAATTAAGTTAAAAAAAATTCTTTTCTTTTTAAAAGGATAATAATTCCAATAAGCGGCACATTTTTTTAAATCTATACAAGGATTAAAGCGAATTTTTTTTTTAAAAAACCGTAATGGATTACACAAATGAAGGTAGTCTCTCCCTTCAAGGGATTTAAAATTGCCCCAACGGAGGTTGAGCTTGTATCACCCCCACCCTTGAGCTCTTTTTTAAGAGCTTGCTTTTAATCGGCATCTCTCATCCTCCATCACCATCATGCTGCCATCGAGCTCTTCTTCGAAAACTTGCTTTCGCTTTGAATTTGCCGTACCATACTTGCATCATTATCTTTTAAGGGATTAATCAACTATCCCGTCAAATTGTAACTGATAGAGTTCGAACCCTGCCCACTCTTATAAATAGTGGGCAGTGGTTTGATTTACTCAGAAAGATAAAGGTGATTCCATTCGAATGGCCAATTACTCTTAATATTTTTGAAAATATACGAACTTGCCCAAGAAGAACAAAATAACATCAATAATATCTTTACATCCATCCAATAAATGATTGAACGACAACAAAACTAAAGGGAATCACCCACTCTATGGTTTCCGACCCAACTTTAAGGGGAAATAAATCTATTATCACTTAGCTAAGATTTCTCATTCATATATATTATATTTGTGATCAAGAAATTATAGATACTCAAGTAGTGTTTTTATGTATCTGAATTTTCGCATAAACATATTATATATTTGCTTAAAACTAAAAAATTAATGAACCGCAACCAATAAATTTCTTATGATAGAGAGTAGATGCTACAAGACCTATGTTATTAAGGGCTTTTTTTGTTACCATCTATTTATAATGTGAAATTACATTTACCCCATATTTTTATAATCCTTTAACTTAACTCTCTAGGATCAGACATGCCTCTAACACCAACTTTTTGTCGACTTGACCAAAATACCCCCCATCTTCTACTTCTTCAAATATGAACCCTAATCATATTTCTCTCTTTCAACAAAAACACCCAACGGATTTTCTCTCTCTAAAATTTGTTGAAAATTTACGATCAAAACAAAATCCCATGTTCAATCAAAGATTTTTCAACCAATTAGAATCACATACTCCATCATGAACCCATGATCGATAAGGATGAGTTCTGCACCATCAGATCTCGCCGAAAAATAAACCCTGGAAAAAATGGAGTGCATCATAGAAAAACAGGGGCAAGCATCCCTATGTTAACCAAACAAACTGGATCCAATAACTCGCTTCATTGATATAATCGAACACTATAAATGAAATTTAGCTTGAGTAGTACTAGATTCGGATTAGAGAAGCTATTTTAGTTTGTAATCTTGATCAAATTAGAGCTTATAATTAAGGGTTTAATATGGAAAAACAAGTGCTCGTGATTTGGAATTTGATTGGAGAAGTCTTGCTTCCTAAATCTCTGGTAAGATTTTGGCAATGGTGGTTCAACAGCTGCACTGGTAATGGTAAATTGGGGGGTCGAGGGGAGTGGTTAAATCTGGGAGAATTCGATGAGAATTGGAGTTTGATTTGCTCATCTCTTTGTTTCACTCCCATCCAATTTTAAAGAGAAATGCATGAAATTTAAAAGATAGTGAACAATAATAGAAAACAAAAATGGAGATTTGTCAAATTTAAGATAATGAGAACGGAGATTTATTATCTGGTTGTGATTTTGATGGAAAGTGGAAGGGAATTATCAATTTGATTGAGCAAAAGCATTAAAATCAGGAGAAATGGATGAGGAAAATCAGGATTCTTGGAAATGAAGAAAATAGCTTAAAGTTAAAGATGGGAGCAAAATGGTTAGTGCAAGAAAATTTTGCATGGAGGTTTGTCAAATCTCATAAGGAATTAAATCAAAGAATTATAAAAATAGAAGGGTATCTCTAATTCTATATTATTCCCTCCGTCCCAAATTGCTGGTCCCTTTTGGAAAATCCAACTTAATAAGGACCCAACATCATTATGGTACTTTTTGCTTAATTTATATTGACTTTCCCTTGTTACCTTTTTCTTTCTTTCCCCACTTTTTCTTGAAAAATGAAAGTACAAAAAGGTAAAATATGTATGTATTTATCTTTTATGGAAAGTGGACATTTATTTTGGAACATCTAAAAATGAAAAAAAGGACCAGCAATTTGGGACGGATGGAATATAAATAAGGGATAACTCAAAAAAAAATCATATCATAAAGACTCTTTATCTTATAGTTGACTTAAAGAACTTAAACAATTTAATTATAGTGAACAATTTCACTTAGATCTCGTTTGGTTCATAATTTCAGCGTTTAAGAAAGAAAAATCTTTCTTTTGTTTTGTTTGGTAAGTACAAATTTCGAAAAAAAAATTCTTGACAGAGAGGAAAGTAGGGGATAAAGTCATTCATCTCAAAACACATGAGATTGATTTCCCTTTTGTGATTTTTTAGCATTTATTACAAATTTTTTGGACAACAATACTCATACCTTTCCATGTTTTATCAAATACAAAAAAAGAAACTTAACATAAATTTTAGTTTCCCACCTCCATTAAAAAGTTAAGGGCTCGTTTGGTTCGAATTTTAAATCATTCTTGAAATGTTATATTCCATTCCAGAAGGATTTTGATGTTTGGTTCAGGTTTTGGGCTAGGAATACATCATTTCAGGAATGGAGTAATCTTTCAAAACTCTCCCTCTTAAATAGATGAGAATTAGGGATGTAATTGGATGTCCGAAAATCCGAATCCGAATCCGATCCGTATTCGAATTTGAATTTTGTGGATATTTTATCCGAATGGATATTCAAAAAAGAGAATTTGGATAGTGTTTTTAAATATCCGAAAAAATGGATAATGATAATGTTGATCTTGAAGGTCTTAATCTTATTTTAATAATAACAATAAATCAATCATGTGTAATTTGGGAGCATATTATTCATTTGCATTTTTATCTATGCACCTATTTAGGGGGAGCATATTATTCATATGCTTAAAATTATTATCTTTTTATAAACACACATTAACTATATTGTCATCATCAAAAAGGGGGAGATTGTTGACCTTAAAGTCAATTAATCTTATTTTGATAATTACAATAAGTTAATAAAGTGTTATTTAACTCGGTTGTTCCAATGATTATAGCCATTTTAACCGATATATCTTCCGACCAAGTGTAACTTCAAACCGAAGCAAATCTCACACAAGCTTTACAAACGCCTCTACTCACAAGAAATGAACTCAAGTGATATACATGTGCTATACAAAGCCAAGAAAAGATCTAGATCATCAAACAAGTAAAGATACGCACAAGAAAATCAAGCATCACGAAGACTCGAATTATCATTAAATGGAGTGAGTGCTTAGATTTTATGTAAAGATACTTTATTGATCAAATTCCTATAGCTCAAACATATTCTTACATCTTTTAAAGATTGATTCAAACTAGCTTGAAATTGAATTTATTTGAAAAACATCATTTTACAAAAACCGAATTTCAAATTAAATTCATATTAATTTTAAATGGTCATATTTTAAGCTATAATAAAAATTGGTATCTTAGAAACATATATTTGAGGTTCATAAATCATTAGAATTTTATTTGGAACTAAATTATTAAATTGGAAAAATATTTTTATTTTTCGTTTAAAATTCGCCCAATTTTTGCCCAGTTTTGATCTAACGGTAAAATGGAGGCCTTCCCGAACTCCGATCGTTTTGAAATTTTTACAGTAGTTAGACAACATCTCCTGGCAATTTTGACTAAAATTTTAGCATGATCCAACGGTCTAATTGAGAGAAATTAACAAAACAATGTTGAATTATTTTGTCAAAACTAGCTGTTGGAAAGTTTGAAAATGTATACCTTGGAGCCAAAACCTCTCTTAATCATCCCCAACGGCCATATGATTTTGTAAGCTATAAATATGATGTCTTAGACATGTTTTAATATACTTGAATCATTCTACAAATTTATTTTACATATATACAAAGTTATTCAAGTATTCAATTCATTTCATTGATCATATGCTTCATTTTTGAGTTATATATTTTGATCAATTTTGATATCTCTAGTGTGAGCTTCAAATTGTATTCTTTACACACTTGAGAGAGTTATTGTAAATTGGTGTGAATCACCAAACAATTTTGTATTCAATTGTGAGAGGTAAATCATCAAGAAGGTAAATTCTTGTTTAGAAAGTGAAAAAATTTCACAAGGTTAGCAAGAGGGTATCTTGTGAGAGTATTGTGGTGTAGCAATACGTGTAGAGTGTGTGAGACAACACTTGTAGATAGGGGTGTGCAAAATAACCGAAAAACCGAAAAACCGGCCCGAACCGACCCGAACTGGACCGAAACCGACGGTTTTGTTAACTTGCGGTTCATTTTCGGTTTGTTGCTTACCGACTGCCATCGGTTCGGTTGGCGGTTCTCGGTCAAGAATACCGTCCCAAAACCGAACCGAACCGAGATATATAAATTACATGAAAAGAAGGTTTTTATTTACATACCACCCCTTTTTTTATGTCCTATTTTTTTTCTTGAGTTAAATTGGTTTTGAAATTAAAAATCTTCATCTCTATTACATATTATGTTGTGATTTATGAAAGTAAGATTTCCATAACAAGTTAAATGGTTTTGAAAATAAAATTCTTCATAAAAAATCCTCTTACGCTAAAACCGAAACCGAACCGAAACCGACACAACCGACCTTGCCCGAAACCGACCGGTTTCTTCCTTTTTCGGTTCTGCTTCGGTTGCTAATTTTGAAAAACCGACTTGGTCGGTTCGGTTGCCGGTTAATCAGCACGGTTCGGTTAACCGAACCGTGCACACCCCTACTTGTAGAGGTTTGATCTTCACCCGGAAGGAGATCGGTTATAGTGGAAATTCTCGGGGAACTAACCGAGCGCGGAGTAGGGGGAACAAGCCGAACCGTGTGGACAAAAAATCTTCGACTTCAAATTGGTTCAATCTTTCTTACTCAATCTCTTTATTTATTTGTTATATTGAAGTTGCTTATATTATTGCTTATTCTTGGGATTGATTATTTAATTGATTGTTTTCCTTAATAAATTTATTTAACTAAGTTGCTTTGCTTAAATATTTTAAAAACGTTTTAATTCCGCATTAAATTTTTAAAACCCTATTCACCCCCCCTCTAGGGTATTTTTCGACCTACAATTGGTATCAGAGGTTGTACTCTTATTTTGATTTAACAATCTTAGAGTTTACGATCATGTCTATATATCAAGGAACCGGTCTTTTCGAAGGTCTCTCTACCCATAGACCACCTCTATTTGATGGTAAAAATTATAGCTATTGGAAAAGTAGAATGAGTGTATTTTTACAATCTAGTGATTTTGAACAATGGAGAGTTATACTTGAAGGACCCCATGAAATTACCAAAATAGATGATAGTGGAAAAATTGTTCCTAAGAAAATGTCCGAGTATGATGAAAATGATATTAAGAAAATTCAATATAATGCTAGAGCCTTAAATGCTTTAAATTGTGCATTAAGTATGGATGAATATAACAAAATTTCTAGTTGCAAAACGGCTAAAGAAATTTGGGATAAACTTGAGGTTACCTACGAAGGAACCACTCAAGTTAAAGACGATAACATAAATATGCTTGTTCATGATTATGAATTATTTAAAATGGAGCCTAATGAATCTCTTGCTTCCATGTATAGTAGATTTTCTATTATTACTAATGATTTAGATCTTCTTGGAAAGGTTTATTCTAATGAAGATAAAATAAGAAAAATTCTTAGGATTCTTCCAAAGAAATGGCGACCGAAAGTGACGGCGATTCAAGAAGCAAAGAATCTCAAAACACTTAGCATGGACGAGCTTTTGGGTTCACTTAAAACCCATGAGAAGGAATTGGCGAGAGAAGAAGAAAGTGATTCAAAAGCCAAAAAATCACTAGCTCTCAAAGCAACTCAACTAGAAGATGATGAGGAGTTGATGGTAGGAGATGAGGATATGGCTCTCCTTTCTAGAAAATTCATAAAATTTCTAGCTAAGAAGAAGAAGTTTCAAGGAAAAGGAAATAACTTTGATTGTTCATCAAGAAGGAACAATGATCGATCTATTCAACCAAGAGTTGAAAATGAGGAAGAAAAGAAATGCTTCCATTGCCATGAACCGGGACATTTCAAAACAAATTGTCCGGTTAGAAGGAAAGAAAGAAGAGATAAAAGAGACAAAGCATTCAAACAAGTGAGACATGCACTTAAAGGCACTTGGAGTGATTCCGAAGAAGGTGAATCCAATGGCGATTCTAACGACGAAGAAACGGCAAATCTTTGCCTTATGGCAAGAGACGATGAGGTGTGCTTGAAAGCCAAAGGTAGCAAAACCAAGTGGTTCTTGGATAGTGGTTGCTCAAAGCACATGACGGGAGACAAGAACAACTTCTTAAGTCTTATTCCCAAGAAAAGAGGAAATGTGACTTTCGGGGATAACGCCAAGGGCAAAATCATTGGTATAGGTAAGGTTGGTAATAAATCTTCTTATATTGATAATGTTTTACTTGTTGACGGTTTAAAACATAACTTTCTTAGTATTAGTCAATTGTGTGATAAAGGTTATGAAGTTATTTTTAAATCCGAATGTTGCATTGTTAAAAATATTAGTGATAATTCTATCTTGTTTGTTGCTTATAGATCAAATAACGTATATACTCTTGAACTTGATGATTTATCTCAACAAGATGTTAAATGTTTATCTGTGTTAAATGATGCTTCTTGGTTATGGCATAGAAGATTAGGGCATGCTAATATGGATTTAATTAATAAATTATCTAAAAAGGAATTAGTTAAAGGATTGCCTAAAACTAAATTTGCTAAAGATAGAATTTGTGATGCATGTCAACTTGGTAAACAACACAAGTCTTCTTTTAAATTTAAGAAAGATATTACTACTACTAGACCACTTGATATGTTACATTTAGATTTATTTGGACCTAATTCGGTTGCTAGTTTAGGTGGTAAATTATATGCCTTTGTGATTGTTGATGATTTTTCTAGATTTACTTGGGTATTCTTTCTTGCACATAAAAGTGAAACACCTCATGTATTTGCTAAATTTGTAGAATGATTCAAGTATATTAAAACATGTCTAAGACATCATATTTATAGCTTACAAAATCATATGGCCGTTGGGGATGATTAAGAGAGGTTTTGGCTCCAAGGTATACATTTTCAAACTTTCCAACAGCTAGTTTTGACAAAATAATTCAACATTGTTTTGTTAATTTCTCTCAATTAGACCGTTGGATCATGCTAAAATTTTAGTCAAAATTTCCAGGAGATGTTGTCTAACTACTGTAAAAATTTCAAAACGATCGGTGTTCGGGAAGGCCTCCATTTTACCGTTAGATCAAAACTGAGCAAAAATTGGGCGAATTTTAAACGAAAAATAAAAATATTTTTCCAATTTAATAATTTAGTTCCAAATAAAATTTTAATGATTTATGAATCTCAAATATATGTTTCTAAGATACCAATTTTTATTATAGCTTAAAATATGACCATTTAAAATTAATATGAATTTAATTTGAAATTCGGTTTTTGTAAAATGATGTTTTTCAAATAAATTCAATTTCAAGCTAGTTTGAATCAATCTTTAAAAGATGTAAGAATATGTTTGAGCTATAGGAATTTGATCAATAAAGTATCTTTATATAAAATCTAAGCACTCACTCCATTTAATGATAATTCGAGTCTTCGTGATGCTTGATTTTCTTATGCGTATCTTTACTTGTTTGATGATCTAGATCTTTTCTTGGCTTTGTATAGCACATGTATATCACTTGAGTTCATTTCTTGTGAGTAGAGGCGTTTGTAAAGCTTGTGTGAGATTTGCTTCGGTTTGAAGTTACACTTGGTCGGAAGATATATCGGTTAAAATGGCTATAATCATTGGAACAACCGAGTTAAATAACACTTTATTAACTTATTGTAATTATCAAAATAAGATTAATTGACTTTAAGGTCAACAATCTCCCCCTTTTTGATGATGACAATATAGTTAATGTGTGTTTATAAAAAGATAATAATTTTAAGCATATGAATAATATGCTCCCCCTAAATAGGTGCATAGATAAAAATGTAAATGAATAATATGCTCCCAAATTACACATGATTGATTTATTGTTATTATTAAAATAAGATTAAGACCTTCAAGATCAACAATCTCCCCTTTTTTGATGATGACAATAAATTAATGTGTGTTTTCAACAACAAGCATAAATAGCATATGAATAATTGAAATATACTCCCCCTCAATTTATGCATAGATAAAATAAAAGATTATTAAAAGCATTATAAATATTTGAGATAGTTTTAAAAATTAATAAAAGAATTTTGATCTCAAATAAGGTTTTTAAAAGAAAATAATTGTCAATATTAAAGACATAAAACAATTAATGGTCTTACCAACATTAATTGTCACCAACACACATTTTCTCCCCCTATGGCAACTTCAAAAAGGGATCAAGGCCACGGAGAAAAAATGGTAACTCCAAGAGTGCTTCATCTATGAGGCCAAGGTGTGTATGCCTCTCCATCTTTTGCCATTTTTGTTTTTTTTTTTTTTTTTAATGGCTCAATAAAATGTCAAAACACGAAATATAACATGCAAAATAAAACAAGTATGAATATTAAAGACATAAAGCATTTAAAAGTCTTACCATAATATTTAAAGTCGGTATAAAAAATCTTACCACAGCAGAAAAAAAATCTTACCGCAGCAAAAAAAATCTTACCTTTTACCGCAGTATCAACGTTACGCACATTTTCTCCCCCTATGTCAACATCAAAGAGGGATCTAGACCGTGCTAGGGCGGTGGACTCTAGATGCACGCGGGGGGCGCTGTTTTTTTTGACCTTTTGGGATGACAGCTTTTCGTTTTCGAAATTCTTTTAATTGCTAGATGCCTCTTGTCCCCTCTTTCTTGTTATCTTTCTCGATATCCATTTTCTTCTTATAACTTTTATAGGAGGTACCCATGAGTAAGGGAAAGCAAATCAAAAGTATGCCGAATACCTTCCGTTGTACCGGTTCATCTTGTGCTGCTTGCACTTATAAACGCAAGAAATGTCAGCCATGGTGTGAATATGCACAAATTTTTATGGATGTGATTAGTCGTCAAGATTATCGTACAATCTTCACCGTTTTTGGGGTAAATAGTGTTGCAAATATTTTAAAAGAAATTCCTCAACATCAATATCTTGAGACTCTCTATTCATTTCTTTTTGAAGCTAAGGCGAGAGTCGAGAATCCCAGTAAAGGCTGTACTGCGCTCATTGTTTCTCTTGAACAGAAGGTACAAGAGTTACAATCACGGGTGACAGCGTTAGAGGCTTTACAGTCACGAGTGACAACATTAGAGGCTCGATTAGGAGAGTCTTCTAGTGCTAACCAAAGCTTTTCTTTTGTTCCTCCTATAAGTTTTACAGGGTTCCTATCGTTAGCAGAAAATGTTGCACATGAAATTCTTCCGACTACCGGTAATATTTTAGATCATAGTGTTTTTCTAACTAATGTGGGTTTGCCGGCATATCCGACTATGTCAGATTACCAAGCTGCTTTGGAAGGCTATTCATCGCAATTTTCTCAAAGTGGTACTATTGCGGAGGTTGCCGAGCCATCGAGTCCTGATTGGACAACTCTATTAGATATGGAGCATAATTTTGTTGATTATTCTTCTTCTAGTCTCGATGCTGTTTTGAATTTTGATTCTGATGATCTTCAGATTCTTTTCCCTTATTTGTATAGCACATGTATATCACTTGAGTTCATTTCTTGTGAGTAGAGGCGTTTGTAAAGCTTGTGTGAGATTTGCTTCGGTTTGAAGTTACACTTGGTCGGAAGATATATCGGTTAAAATGGCTATAATCATTGGAACAACCGAGTTAAATAACACTTTATTAACTTATTGTAATTATCAAAATAAGATTAATTGACTTTAAGGTCAACAGATAATATTCAACCTAGATAATCCGTATCCGAGATAGATTATTCATATATGTGGTTATCCATTTTACTGGATATCTGTATCCCCTATAATTTAGTATATGTTATGTATATTTACATATATATATATATATATATATTCTTTCACCCTTACAAAAATAGGCCATGTTTAGTTTGGTATTTATAAACTATCCTAATTCACTAAAGTCTTTTAAACTAAACCAAAAAAAAGCTTAGAAAAAAATAAAAAAGAAAAAGAAAGACCTAAGTTGTATTTGCAGCATATATATATATATATGTGTGTGTGTGTGTGTGTGTAATTTTTATAATGAAAGGTTTAAGACCATATCAAATTTAAATGGTAATGATTTTTAATTTGAATTTATTATTTGCATTTATATAGTAGTTATCTTACAATCTAATATAAATCTTATTAGATTATATCATGTCAAAATTTACTATAAAATGTAAACTTTTAATTTAAGAAGTTTTGAAATGTTTCGTTTTACTTCTTGAGTTAAAACTTGTAAAAGATTTCGTCTTAATTAATAAATCAAATAGTTAAATATATTTTTAATATTGCTTTAAATTTTTGCACTAATAAAACATGGGAGCGAAAGCACAATAAAAGAAGAAAAATATAGCATATTTTTAAGATTGCTTTAAGTATTTTTTTTAATCTTTTTCCCCATTCAAGAGTAAGGGCAAAGGTAGAATTATATTATTTAACAACATATCTATAATTATATAGAAAAATGGATAGGGTAATTATCCGAATTCGAGGAATCCGATAGGATAAGGATAAGAATAGTTGAACTTGCTGACCTAAGGTCTTAATCTTATTTTGATAATAACAATAAATTAATCATGTGTAATTTAACATGTTTCTTAATATAAGTATACAGTTCATTTACTTGAAAAATTCAAGAAAAACATGACAAGGATCAATCTTTCACTATTCGATCATTGGACAAGACAAGGAAGATCAAATCTCTCAATGCAAATCATGAAGTACAAAAGATCAAAAGACTATAGGAAAAGCTTCAAGGAAAAAGCTTCAAATGAAGATCAATTTGAAGAAACAAATCAAAACATTCGAAAACTCGTTAATTTAATAATTGAGTGAGTGCTTAAGATTTATGTAAAGTTACATTATTGATCAAATCCTTATAGTTCAAACATATTCATGCATCTTTTAAAAGATTGATTCAAACAAGCTTGAAATTGAATTTATTTGAAAAACATCATTTTACAAAGACCGAGTTTCAAAATAAATTCATATTAATTTTAAATGATCATATTTTAAGCTATAATAAAAATAGGTATCTTAGAAACATATCTTTGAGTTTCAAAAATTATTAGAATTTTATTTGGAACTAAATTGTTAAATTGCAAAAATATTTTTATTTTACATTTAAAATTCGCTCAATTTTTGCCCAGTTTTGATCTAACGGTGAGATGGAGGCCTTCTCGGACTCCGATCATTTTGAAATTTTTACAGTAGTTAGACAACATCTCCTGGCACTTTTGACTAAAATTTGAGCATGATTCAACGGTCAAATTGTGAGAAATTAACAAAACAAATTTAAATTTTTTTGTCAAAACTAGCTGTTGGAAAGTTTGAAAATATATACCTTGGAACCAAAACCTCTCTTAATCATCCCCAACGGCCATATGAGTTTTCAAGCTATATATATGAGGTCCTAGACATGTTTTAATACACTTGAATCATTATACAAACTCATTTTACATATATACAAAGTTATTCAAGTATTCAATTCATTTAATTGACCAATCTTTTATTTTTGAGCTATATACTTTGATCAATTTTGATATCTGTTAGTGTGAGTTTCATTTGTATTTTGTCATATACAAGAGAGATATTGTACATTGGTGTTTGTCACCAAAACTCATTTAAATCATAATTGTGAGAGGTGTATCTCATAGATTAGCAAGAGGGATTTCTTATGAGAGTATTGAGAGTGTTTTCAATACTTGTGAGAGTGTGTGATAAGAATACACTTGTAGAGGTTTGATATTCACCCGGAAAGAGATTGGTTTTAGTGAAAATTCTCGGGGAACTAACCGAGCGCGGAGTAGGGGAACAAGCCGAACCGTGTGGACAAAAAATCTTCGACTTCGATCGGTTCAATCTTTCTATCTCTTGCTCTATTATATTGTGCTATTTATTCATTGTGTTTGAAATTAACTTTGTTCTTGATTGCTTGATAAATATAGATATCAAATATTTTTAAATCATTTTTAAAAATTCGATTAAGTTTTAAAAACCCTATTCACCTCCCTCTAGGGTATTTTTCGACCTACAGAACTTACTATCCGAAGGAATACGGATAAGGATTTAGATGGCCTATTTGAAAAAGGATAAGAATTATAAATAGTGTGGTATCCAATCCGTATCCCATCCATTTATATTTATATTACTCTAAGTATTCTTTTTTAGATTTTTTTTCTAAGATTACATCTTAAGACCAAAATATTCCTTCTACTCACCAAAATATATTTTTTTTTCATTTATATTTTTTTAAAAAAAAAGAAAAAAAGATATATGTTTTTTAAAAAGGAAAAAAAAATAATTAAACTTTTTCTTTTTATTATTAAATACATACAACGACTTTTAACAGTTCTTAACAATAAAAATAAATGTTTAGCTTTGTAAAATTGTTAGGACTTGACTTTTAATTTTATAAAATGAAGAATATTTTAGTAATTCACACGCATTTCACTTATATTCTCGTTTTAATCAAATATAAATAAGTAATTTAACGTTCCAAGAAAGAAAAATTCATGTATGAACCAAACATGAGCAAGACATCTTAGATGCCAGAAGAAAAACTTTGCAAAAAATTAATATGCTCATTCCATTCCCAAAACTCGAACCAAATAGTCTTAAGAGAATTGATTTCCTTTGTTTGTGCTAACTGCGGAATGAATATACAGCTAAAAATCACAACCAGTACATGGATATAAATATGACGAAGAGACACCTAGACCCCATTATTTCTTCATGTCCCCCAAATTTACACCAGTTGACTTAAATACATATTAATGGTCTATAAATTTATACTATACCCACATGCAGGTGTTCGTGAACCCTTTGATCAATGAGAACAGGGTACGTGATGCAAATCAGCCACAAATATAACTCTAAATATATTCATATTGGAATTTTTAAGAAATCATTTCGGGCCCGTTTGGTTGTCCTTCAAATTGCGAATTAGATAATTTACAATTAAGTAATTTATAAAATTTTCATTTATTCGTGTTTGGTTGTGTAAATTGAACAATTATAAATATGATAATTCAAGTTGATTCACAAAAACTCAAATTAAGTCATTTCAAGTAAAACTTGAAATTGCCTAATTCTAGAATTAAATAATTCATTCTAACTTTATTTTTTGAAAAGATCTAGTTTCTACCTGTGATGTTGATGCATCTAGACAAAATTTTAAATAACATAGAACAATAGAGAACATATTTTTATTCTAACAATCGGAATTTCCCATTTAAGTTTTTCAAACACTACTTAAATTAGAATTGAATCATTCATAAATGAGCAAATTCATAATTTTTCAAACGAAAATTAATTAGTTCTAAAATTAGATAATTTACGCAACCAAACGGGCCCTTCAACGGTTGAGTTAAACTACACATGACATTGCTTAATTTATAGTCTATTGTTTTTTCGCTATTTGCGAGATTTGAAGTACCCTTTGCTTCGTATTTTTTTTTTTTTTTTGGCTTCGTGGTTTTGAATTTACACTCACAATATTTGCTTGTTCTTCATTATTTTGTAAGGGTGTGCATTGGTTCGAAATCAATATATTTATTATAATTCACCGATCAATCCAATCCAACATAAATTTATATTTTAGAATCCAATCTAATCTGACTTGGTTTCAAAATCCAAACCAATCGAAATCAATGTTTTTTGTATAAAATTTATTTAAGTTTCAATATTATCCAAAACAAATTCAATTAATTTCAGAATCAAGATAATATAAATAAAAAGTACCCTTCATTACTAAAATAAAAATCTAAATTATGTCATTCCATATTAAAGTATAATTTATTAGTAAAATAAAAGAGAAATAAATTAGGTTTTACTTACTAGCTAGGTTTGTCTATATATGTAGCACGTGTAACGTTGTTTATATTAATAACTTGGTGTATAAATGTATAATAATAATTAAATACAAATACGAAAGGACAAGTGTCATTTTTAATTGAGTTTAGAATAGATCAATTTGACATTAGTCTTGTTAAGGTGATAACCAAACTAATTTAATATATGGTCAGTTTTAAAAAAACGCAAACTAATCCAAACTACTAGTTTCAATGAATCCAATCAAAATTGGATTGGATTGAGTTGGATTGATCAACTTTAACAAATTGGATTGAATTCTACGCATCCTTATTATTTTGTGCATCATTCCACTTGAATGTTCAAGTCTTATACCATGTAAATTTTGAGGGGGGCACATCATTCGACCCGAGTCTCTTAGTTTCAACATGAATATTCTATCTTTGAGTTAATCTACCAAAAACGAATTTAGTCTAGTCATGCAAATTGATCCAAAATATCCTTAGAGTTGAACAAAGAAAACGCTGTTCAGCCTTTCAAATACAACATATTAAAAAAAATAAAATAAAAAAAATTCTACTAACAGCATGGATATTTTTTCCTTGGGGTCAAATAAAATGATCATTACAAAGTAAATATAACTCCGTAAAATCTCATGCTATAATTTTTATTGAGTAAACAATCTAAATGTCACTAAATTTGTGATTTAGTATCACTTTGACTTTAAACTTTAAAATAAACTACTTTGGTCATTTAACTTTGAAGTAAGTAACACTTTGACCATTCCGTCCAATTCTTTAATCATCAAACTTTGAAGTAAGTACCACTTTAATCCTTTCGTCTAATTTGGTTGTTAAATTTAATGCATTTCTCTGGTACATGATTTCGTGGAAAGTCATTTTAATTATATTGCAACAAAACAATCTTTCCCTTTGATAATTCTTGCCAAAATAAAACACAAAATATATAAAACATAGCAATATTTTCAACAAACAACACAACTTATGCTATTTTATAACCAAAATGATTAAAATACGCTTAAATGAAGTAATGTGCCTTATATATGGTTTCATTCCATTCAATTTGAAAGTCAAATTGAAAGAAATGGCAAAAATAATATCCACTCTAAAGTTTGATGATTAAATTGGTTCATTTTAAAGTTTAATAAGCAAAAGGATACTAAATCGAAAGTTAAATAGCCATTGAGTGTGTTTACTTATTTTTATTTAGTTTTTGTTTTGGGGGCAACATTTTATATAAAATTTTTCAATATTATATTTTTAAAAGTCATAATTAATTTTTGGGTAATTTGTCTGTTGGCCCAAGTTTTGCCTCAAATACCCAAATCAAAACCAAATATTTGGTTGGATAAATTGGGTTGAACTAAAAATTTCATTCTGGACGGTGAATCCGGCGACGAGCATGAGCATACTAGCACTACTAGTGAATTGGAGCAGAGCTTAAACAGTGGAGAAGCATAGAGGGATTCCTTCCTTGATTTCATGTCTCGATGTGATGCAACCCCAGCCGCCGCCGCCGCTTCCTCCTTTAAGTAAGTGTAGAATAAGAGTCTCACTTGCCTTGCTAATAAGTATGCTCTCATCATCATCCACTTCTTTCTCAAAAAACCCTAACCCTAGCTTCTTACATCGCGCCATGAAATCCACCTCCTCCTCCGATACATCTTCCCGAACCTCAAAGCCTCCTCCTCTATGTGCCAACATTCCTTTTTCTCGCTTCAATTCTCCCAATTTCTGTCAAAACAGCCTTTCATTCTCCAAATGCTTCTCTGCCACTACTACAACGACGAGCCCCATTCCTATTCTCAACAACACCGGACCGGCGACGAGTATAGAGGAAGGCAAATTCGAGGATTCGAACCCAGATTCTCCTCCACTAGTCGTGGTCTCTTTCTACAAGTTCGCTGATTTTCCGGACCACGCCTTGTTACGTAAACCCCTCAAGGACCTCTGTGAGCAGCTGGTAACTTTCTCCTCCTCCTACTCATCCTCCACCTTAACACACATACACACACATTCAATTTTATTAATCGTTAAATGCTTTGGATTGTCTAGCTGAATTATAAGTTTGCAATGTTGGAAGGGCTTATCTTTGTTGATACCGTTAATTTTGGTAATTTGCATTGTGGGATACTTTGTCCCCCGTGCATAATAAGAGTTAATTATGAAATGAGTTTGTTTAGTATGAAAGTCAATCTTGACCTTGGGATAGATGTATTAGTTTTTATTGCAAGACGACAATTGAAATTTAAAGTTGAGAAGGAATTAGACATACAACACTCTGTATGACTGATGGTGAAGAGAAGCATTTTGTGTTAGCATTGCTATCATTGTGCAGGCCATAGGGCTATTATGTTCCACATCAACTTATCATGCATTTTTTGTTATCATTGTTATCATTCTATATATGTATCGACCTGTGCCTGCATTAACAGTTCGTTTCCATTTTAAAGAAGAATATTGGCTTGGAAGCTTTACTTCTTATTGTTCATTTTGTTATCTTATTTCTTACCTTGTAATACCATGTTGTTGATACCTCACAAGCTGATAATGTTCAGTGTGTTTCAGGGGGAATCATTCTTGCTCCAGAAGGAATCAATGGCAGCATATGTGGGACCCGGGAATCAGTGGAAAAAGTTATTGGATTCATTCAAACCGATGATCGCCTAAAAGGGCTTAGACAAGTGGAGTCGCCTGTAAGTCCTGAAGAAGAGGCTATCCATCATGGACACACAAGCAGCTCTCCTCTTGCAGCGGGGGAAGATGCACCATTCCGATGGGATCATGTGAGAGTTAAACTGAAGAAAGAGGTAATTCTCTGAAACTAGAGCAATTAATTTTTCAGTGCATTTGTGCCTAGGAACCATGGGAATATCCTTATCTTTAGATGTTTTATCTTGGAATCCACTGTAATTATTTATTGGATGGTCCTAACATATCACTAATTTTGTATTTGAGCAGATAGTTTCTCTTGGAATGCCATCTGTGTCACCCTGTGAAAGAGTTGGAAAGTATGTAAGCCCAAGGGAATGGAATGGGTTGATCAGTGATCCAGATACAGTAAGTCAGGGAACTCTGAGAATTGCTGAATTTGGGTAGATGTTTCTGCTTGAAATGAGTTACAATTTTCAATCACTTTTTACGAGTGCATTTTACTAGTTAAGCCCTCTCAGTCTGAGGCAACTCTTGTACATTTTAGAGAAAAACTCCTCTAAGTAATTTCCCTTTGCTGTGAAAGTCTGGGGTGATTGTCCAGTTTCATATGGAAGATTATTGTGTATTAGGGTAGCCCAGTGTGAGCTTATAAAATTTACAGAATGGAAAGAAACTTGTATCTTACCTGTATCTTTTATGACATTTTTAACTGTGCTTGGTTCTTTTCAACTTTAGCATTTAGGGCTCCTGACCAAGCACATCAGAAGCTCCTATAATTTTACATTTGATTTGACGAAGTTTGTTAGATATTTCAAAAGTTACATTTGTTTCAAGTTCAAAACTTTTCTCATTTGTTCGATTTTGTTCTTCAATATGTACAAAGTTTCCATACAAATTGTGTGGCATGTTCTGATCAGGAAAACTTTTCTAAATATGCTGAAGTTGGAAGTTGTGTAGCCAACCAATACCAGTTTGTCATTTTTTCCCTTTTGGATTTTAAGAAAGTTTAGCATTACTACAAAAGGATTGCTCTTTGCCGCCTGCTTGAACCCAAGTATTTTTAATGCTGAACATGTAGGTTGTGATTGATGTGCGCAACGACTATGAAACTAGAATCGGGAAGTTTAAAGGAGCCGTGGATCCATGTACCACAGCATTCAGAGAGTTTCCATCTTGGGTGGATGATCAGTTTCAGCTAGCTCAACCGCAAGAACTACTGAAGTCTGATGGTTCATCTGGTAGAACGGAAAAGCTAATTGAGGAAAAATGTCAAAAAATGCCACCCCGTGTTGCAATGTACTGTACAGGCGGAATTCGGTGTGAAAAAGCTTCGAGTTTTCTTCTAAGCAAAGGCTTCAAAGAGGTCATTTTTCATGATCCCCTTGTTTTCTGCTACAAAGAGGGGCAAATATACCTTCTTTGATTTTATTACTTTTTCATATTATTATTATCATGTGATCTGCACCAATTTACTACAGTAAATAGAACTAGTGTTAGCATCAGGTAGTCATTCACTTGTTTAAAGGAAAGGGAATTCACTACAAGGACACACTTTGAATAGAGTCATATGCTTCAGTATCATTGTTCGTTTTTTCATTAATAAGAGTGTTTCTAGTTGTCTTTAAAGAGCTAATAGAATGGACCATGGAGTATGTAGTTTGATTAACCAGTCTCTTTGAGGTGCATTTTGGCAGAGATGTTTCAATGTGATTAAGCAAATGTTAACAGTTGCAGTGACAATTTTGATCTCATTTGTCTAGCAATCCATGTTATTATGTACAACTAGGTTTATCATCTGGAAGGTGGAATACTGAAATACCTGGAGGAAGTACCGAAGAAAGAGAGCTTGTGGGAGGGTGAATGCTTTGTGTTTGACAAGAGAGTGTCTGTGGAGCATGGATTAGTGCAAGGTAACTTCAAGCTTTGCTATGGTTGCAAGCAACCAGTGACCGATGCTGACATGGAAGCTCCAGAATGGGAGTATGGAGTTACTTGTCCGTACTGTTACTCATCAAAATCCGAAGAAGAGAAAGAGCGTGCTCGAGCTCGGCAGAGGCAGTTCGAGACATGGGGTGTAATTGGTGGGCCAGACAAGGGTCGTCGACTGGCAAAAACTGCGGATGGTAATGAGAGGAGTGAGATCCACAAGTCAAGATCAGTATAGCTAATCCAAAGCGCTTGAGTTGCCAGCTGATTTTGTGAGGAAGATGAGCTACAGTTTTATGTACTTTTCCCTTTTTATTTGCTATTTTGATAGAGTATTTTAACTAATGAAACCTTTTAATTTACAAGAGTTTGAGCACTAGGCAAATTCTATGGAGCAGAATGATTTTGGGTTTTGTCTCATTCCTGTTGCTTAAACATCTATCCTCTGGTGTCTTTCACATTGGTGCAGCCTTTCATCTTCTGCCATCCCTGGTGCTTAAACGAGGATGGGCTTGTAAACTGGTTTAGCTCGAATAGGCATGTGAACATCTGTGGCTCGATGGGTGAAATACCATAGTAGCTCTAACATTACATTTTAACTAGACCTGTCAATGGATTGGATTTAGATCCAAATCCGTTTTGAATTCGACGTATTTTTACTGGATATGGATTTGAAATTTCAATACGATAATCCGATTTGATATTATATTATATAATATATTTGATATGTGTATATATATACACAACCATGCTCCAAAAATGGTTTCATTCTTTTAATTAAATAACGGACTTTCCTTGTTAGCGAGGCAAATGATTGTATTTTTTGATAAAATTTAGTGGGTGAACTAAAAGTTTAAAATTTCATTAAAAATTTCAATCAAGAAGTAGGTGATTTAAAAGTCTAAAATTTGAACGGTTGAAATGCAAGCATATATATTAATCATTAGTTCGCTCACATTCAAATTAAATTTTTTGATAAAATTTGGTGGAGTTAATTTAGTCACAGAGATCATTCCACTAGGCCTCATCAAATACCCTAGCAGCTTGATACGTGACCAGTCCGGCCTGTTTGATCACTCAATTGGATTTTGGGTAGCCCGAGCCTGATAGGGTCCTGATAGGGTTGGGCTATGAGCTAATGTTTCATTTTTAAACCCGCCTGTGGGCCAGCCTCGCCTCTTTTTAGGCCCGTCCACGACCTGGCCCAAAGCTTGCGCAATAAGCCCATCAATAATGTATTTATATATGTACTACTTAAACATAATATATAAAAGATTTGGTTAAAAACTATTTACATTTGTATTTAACACTTCAAAAAGTAACACTAATGAACAAAAGATAACTAATTATAAAGTATCATTAAATATAGTTTTAGAATGTTAAAATAAATAAAATGCATTTACTCATATCGTAATTAGAATGTATATATTTATATTGATAGAAAACTAATCCATATTTGAATAATATATCAATTCATGATATTCATTACATTATTAACAAAAATTGTTTATTTTTCTTCAATATGTGTAAAAATGATTTATTTTTTTAATATTTTTAACATTTATTTTCTTTAAAAAAAAAGCCATTTGGCCCGACCTATTAAGCCTTGTTCGAAAATAGCCCGTTTGAGTAAGCCCATGGGCGAGTTATGGTTATACTTTTTACTTTTAGGCCCGGCCCAGCCCGTTGACCAGTCAAAGCTTGCTTAGCCTAGCCTAAAAAAGCCCGTGGGCCTTAAAAGCACAGTCAGGTAGGCCCAGCCTGGCCCATTGCCGAAGCCTAATCCCCACTAAATTTTATCAAAAACTTCAACCATTTATCCTTTCAAAAGGAGAAGTCCGTTCTTTAATTAAAAGAGGAAAGCCATTTCTGGAGTCTAGCTCTATATATACATTAAGTATATATATATATATATCAAGTTGAGTGTAATTGTTGTTGGAGCACTATTGTTTTCAATTGTCTATGTTAATATTAAGCTATTTTTTGTATGTGTTTTTTGAAATTATTAATGCATTTTCAAAATGAATATTTTCTTTATTCTATTATATTGTTTGTTGTTAAAAGTTATTATCTATTTAGTTTTTTTTAGTTACAAAAATAAAAGATCTTTTTTAGAAAGTTTGGATTGGATTATCGGATTGGATATCCATTAAGCTCACAAAATTGAATATGGATTTGATAAAGAGCAATCTGTTGGATTATCAGATCAGATCAAATTGAATTTTTTTCCCTTAATAGATCGGATATAAAGTAATCCGTTTAAAATTTGATACCATACAAGGGACACCTAACTTAAAAATGTAAAATCAAAAATAAAAATTAAATACTCGGTAACAGAGTGCCGAGTTACTTCACAATGATTCGGCAACCTCTAGTTGAATAACATCATCGGATATACAATCTGTTGACCTTAAAGTCAATTAATCTTATTTTGATAATTACAATAAGTTAATAAAGTGTTATTTAACTCGGTTGTTCCAATAATGATAGCCATTTTAACCGATATATCTTCCGACCAAGTATAACTTCAAACCGAAGCAAATCTCACACAAGCTTTACAAACACCTCTACTTACAAGAAATGAACTCAAGTGATATACATGTGCTATACAAAGCCAAGAAAAGATCTAGATCATCAAGCAAGTGAAGATATGCACAAGAATGATCTCCACATGTTCTACAAGTTATCAAAACAAAGAAAAGATCAAGAACATCAAACAAGTAAAGATACGCACAAGAAAATCAAGTATCACGAAGACTCGTATTATCATTAAATTGAGTGAGTGCTTAGATTTTATGTAAAGATACTTTATTGATCAAATCCCTATAGCTCAAACATAATCTTGCATCTTTTAAAGATTGATTGAAATTAGCTTGAAATTGAATTTATTTGAAAAATATCATTTTACAAAAATCGAGTTTCAAAATACAACAACAACAACAACAAGCCTTTATCCCACTAGGTGGGGTCGGCTACATGGATCAAACGACGCCATAGTAGTCTGTCGTGAATCATATCTATAGTGAAACCATTCGCCTCTAAATCCTTCTTAATAGTTTCACCTATAGTTTTTCTAGGTCTTCCTCTGCCTCTAACAACTAGGCTTCCCTCCATATGATCAACTCTCCTTACCATGGCATCTACAGGTCTCCTCCATACATGCCCAAACCATCTAAGTCGAGATTCAACCATCTTTTCTGTAATAGGTGCCACCCCAACTCCCTCTCTGATGGTAACATTCCTGATCTTATTTTTCCTAGTCTTGCCACTCATCCATCTCAACATTCTCATCTCAGCTACACTTAGTTTATTCTCGTGTTGGCTTTTGACCGCCCAACACTCAGTCCCATACAACATCGCTGGTCTAACCGCGGTACGATAGAATTTTCCTTTTAACTTGAGTGGTACCTTTTTATCACATAACACACCCGAAGCTTTCCTCCATTTCAACCATCCTGCTTGAATCCGGTGATTTACATCTCCCTCTATCTCCCCATCTTCTTGTATAATGGATCCAAGATACTTAAACCGAGTGACTTGTGGTATGACATTGTCCCCAACTTTTACCTCTAAGTTAGTAGTGCTCCGCCTTTTACTGAAATTGCACTCCATATATTCTGTCTTACTTCTGCTTAAACGAAAGCCATGCGTTTCTAAATTTTGTCTCCAAGTTTCCACCTTCCCATTTAGCTCTTCTCTGGACTCACCCACTAGGACAATATCATCTGCAAACAGCATACATCGCGGTGCTGGCTCTTAGATGTGTTCCGTGAGTACATCCAAGACCAAGGTAAACAGATAAGGGCTCAAAGCTGACCCTTGGTGTAGTCCTATAGTTATAGGAAAATCTTCTGTGGACCCACTATGTGTTCTCACACTAGTCATAGCTCCTTCATACATGTCCTTGATAACACGAATATAGGCAATCCTAACCCCTTTCTTCTCTAGGGCTTTCCACAAAATCTCTCTGGGTACCCTATCGTACGCCTTCTCCAAGTCAATGAAAACCATGTGTAGGTCCTTTTGATCCCTCCGATATTGCTCCATCAAACGCCGCAACAAGTAAATTGCTTCCATGGTCGACCTTCCGGGCATAAAACCAAATTGATTATCTAAAATGCTGATTTCTTTTCTTAGTCTCCGCTCAATCACCCTTTCCCATAACTTCATAGTATGACTCATGAGTTTAGTCCCCCTGTAATTGGCGCAATTTTGTATATCCCCCTTATTCTTATAAATCGGGATTAGGGTGCTTCTCCTCCATTCTTCCGGCATCTTCTTTGACCTCAATATCTTGTTGAAAAACCTTGTGAGCCAACCAATGCCTTTATCACCTAGACCCTTCCAAACCTCAATAGGTATACTATCTGGCCCAACTGCTTTACCACTATCCATTCGTTTCAATGCTTCTTTCACTTCCTTTTCTTGAATTCTGCGATAAAAGGTGAAATTTTGGTCATCCTCTCGCATGTTCAGCTCATCTCCACATGCTAAAATCTCATAACCTTCATTAAATAATTTGTGAAAATAGTTCTTCCATCTCTCTTGTATGTCTTGTTCTTTAACCAGGACATTACCTTCTTCGTCCTTAATGCATCTCACTTGATCCAAGTCTTTTGTCTTCCTTTCTCGACCCTTAGTAAGTCGGTAAATAGCTTTTTCCCCAGCTTTGGTGCTTAAAGATTGGTATAATCCATCAAAAGCTTTAGTCCTCGACTCACTCACCGCCTTCTTACTCTCTTTCTTTACTTCTTTGTAAGATTCCCAATTTTCCGCATTCTTACATAGAGACCAAGCTTTAAAGCATTTCCTTTTTACCTTAACTTTATCTTGTACACTATCATCCCACCACCAAGATTCTTTATCCCTAGGTCCACATCCTCTTGATTCACCCAGCGTCTCTTTAGCTATCTTCCTGATCCCCTCGGCCGCCTTGTCCCACATATCATTTGCGCTTCCGTTTGCCTCCCAAAACCCTCCCTCCAGCACCTTGTGTTGAAAGATCCTTTGTTTTTCACCCTTCAAATGCCACCATCTAATCCTTGAAACCTTACCTTGGCCCCTTCTCTTCACTTTCCCCTTAACTCGTATATCTATCACAAGGACTCTATGTTGGGTAGTCAAGCTCTCTCCAGGTATGACTTTACAGTCCATACAACTCTTTCGATCTCCTTTCCTAAAGAGGAAGAAATCGATCTGAGAGCATGTTGCCCCACTCTTGTATGTGATGAGGTGCTCCTCCCGTTTCTTAAAACATGTATTGGCAACCATAAGATCATAAGCAGACGAGAAATCAAGGATAGATTTTTCCTCGGTATTTACCACCCCAATGCCATAACCTCCATGCACCCCCCTATAGTTTTCAGAAGAGCTCCCTACGTGCCCATTCAGATCCCCTCCTAGGAAAATCTTTTCTCTAAGTGGTATATCCTGGATCAAGCCTTCTAAGTCCTCCCAAAATTTTATCTTGAGGTGTTCTTCACACCCGACTTGAGGTGCATAAGCACTGATCACATTAAAGGTGTCCTGCTCCACTACAAATTTTAAGGCTAGGATCCTATCTCCTACCCTCTTTACCTCTACAATGTCCTTCTTCCACCATTTGTCGACAATTATACCCACTCCATTTCTCGATTTAACCTTGCCAGTGTACCAAAGCTTAAAACCCGAAGTGTCTAATTCCTTCGCCTTAGCTCCAACCCACTTAGTTTTTTGAAGGCACATGAAATTGATCCTCCTCCTGATCATAGTGTCAACTATTTCCATAGATTTTCCTGTGAGTGTGCCTATATTCCAAGTCCCAAAACGAATCCTCCTCTCATGAACTAGCTTCTTTACCCGCACCCGTTCACAAAGATGCGGGAACCCTTGCTTATTTTTCACTACATCCAGGCGGCGATGTAGCGGCCCTTGCTCATTTGTCATTGGACTCGGACGATCCAGCGCGTTGCTTCTGGGCAACGACCTAGCATTAACACTATTATATCGTTTGTCCATGTCATAAATTGTGAGAACACAATTTATTAGTATCTTAGAAACATATCTTTGAGGTTTAAAAATCATTAGAATTTTATTTGGAACTAAATTGTTAAATTGCAAAAATATTTTTATTTTACATTTAAAATTCGCTCAATTTTTGCCCAGTTTTCATCTAACGGTAAGATGAAGGCCTTCCCGAACTCCGATCATTTTAAAATTTTTACAGTAGTTAGACAACATCTCCTGACAATTTTGACTAAAATTTAAGCATGATCCAACGGTCAAATTGAGAGAAATTAACAAAACAAATTTGAATTTTTTGTCAAAACTAGTTGTTGGAAAATTTGAAAATGTATACCTTGGAGCCAAAACCTCTCTTAATCATCCCCAACGGCCATATGATTTTGCAAGCTATAAATATGAGGCCCTAGACATGTTTTAACACACCTTGAATCATTCTAATACTCTATTATTCATATATTCAAATATACAAAGATTCAAGAACACATTTTGATCAATCTTTCATTTTTGAGCTATATACTTTGATCAATTTTGATATCTCTTAGTGTGAGCTTTATTTGTATTTTTTCATATACAAGAGAGATATTGTACATTGGTGTTTGTCACCAAAACTCATTTTGAATCATAATTGTGAGAGGTGTATCTCATAGATTAGCAAGAGGGATTTCTTGTAAAAGTATTGAAGGTGTTTTCAATACTTGTGAGAGTGTGTGATAAGAATACACTTGTAGAGGTTTAATCTTCAGCCGGAAGGAGATCGGTTATAGTGAAAATTCTCGGGGAACTAACCGAGCGCGGAGTAAAGGGAACAAGCCGAACCGTGTGGACAAAAAAATCTTCGACTTCAAATTGGTTCAATCTTTCTTACTTAATCTCTTTATTTATTTGTTATATTAATTGATTGAAGTTGCTTATATTATTGCTTATTCTTGGTATTGATTATTTAATTGATTGTTTTCCTTGATAAACTTATTTAACTAAGTTGCTTTGCTTAAATATTTTAAAAACATTTTAATTCTGCATTAAGTTTTTAAAACCCTATTCACCCCCCCTCTAGGGTTTTTTCCGACCTACACAATCAATTTTCTTATTGTCATATTAGGCAAAGAGTCATTGAATCATTTAAACAAAACTTGGTATATTCTTAAGAATAATATTAAAGATTAGGTATTGTAAAGTCATTTAGTGATCAACAGCCGAATTATGTGGCACGATTTGGTGATGGGTTGCCGATTTCATAGCTATTATTCGGTATTGTGCAGTCGACTATTATATAATGACAATTTTATTCACCATATAAAATATACATTGATAGTATCAATAATAGGTCAGATACAAACATATCTCTATTCCAAAAACTTCATTTCCAAATGAAGTATTTAAAGTCAATAATATTTTATCATCTTTCATACTTCTTTAAAGAAAAACAACTAAAATTGGGAGAAAAATGTCAAAGATAAATGCAATATCAAAGATGAAGTAAAAAAACACTTTCTTGAAAAGGATGAGGTTTCCATTGGATTGTTTCAAGAGTTTGAATTTTGGTCATATGTATGTATATTATGTACTTTATATACTGGGCAGCCAAAAGCCCTATTTTGTAGCCACAACACCACATAGTAAGTATTTGGTTACCCCTCTATAAAAAATTACCTTGTTTCAAATTAGTGGTATCGGATGTATATAATAATAATGTATATAATATCACCATGACTCAAAAGGGGGCTTGTCCAATGATTGAATTTGGTCTTTTTATACACAATTTGCTCCTTCATTAAGATTCTCCTTTATTTTAAGATGTCTATTAAGGAATACATTTTTCTTCCTTCAATACTTAAGACTAATTAAAATATAGGCTCATTTACATTCCAACTCACATCTGGCCTTGTTTGTTTCACGGATTTGAACACTCAGGAAATGAAAGTCTTTCATTTTCTTTGTTTGATAAGCACAAATTACAGAAACACTTTCCTTACAGAGAGGAAAGTAGGGGTATAATCTCCTCTCAAAACCTATGAGATTGATTTTCCTTTTTCATTTTTTAGCATTTATTACAAATTTTTTGAATAATAATACCCCTACTTAAATACTTTCCATACTTTACCAAATACAAGAAAATAAATTTGACAGGAATTGTAGTTTTCTACCCCTATAAGAAAGATAAGAGAATTGATTTCTCTTCCGTGAACCAAACGAGACCTTATTTAGTTGTATTTCTTTTTGACACCCAAAGTTGTCATTAATTTCACTTGGGCACCCATGTTAACGGAAAACATCCGGTTAACTTGTCATTAATTTCGCACAAATTAATAATTTTTTTTTCTATCTTTGCAATCAAACATAGTCTTAAATTTGAGAGAACGATGATTCTTCTTATCACATTTGAAGGGATTGAATAATTTAAGATAATGAGTACCTGTTCAATTGTTTCTTGAATTAATTCATTTATAAGTACAATTGTACTTGTTCAAAAAATAAGAAGAAGTACAATTGTAGTATTGGTGTGGTAAAAAAATTCTCTTAATTATGAAATCAAACCGACCCTTAATAGATTAAATAATTGTAAATTAATATAAGCGTTAGCAATAAGGTAATCAAATTATTATGAATAATACATGTGACAATTTAAATATTTAAATAATACCAACTAACTAGAGACAGATAAAATATTGTTAGTGCAGTTTTGGTTTAAAAAAGAAAGAGTTTTAATTTAAAACTTTTTTTTTTGACCATAAAAAAAAACACAGAATTAAGCGGGTAAAAAAAAAAAAGCAAAGAAAAGAAATGAGTCTGAACGAATATGTTGTTTGATTTTTGGAAAATAATAAAATATTATATCGTCGTCCAGCTGAATTAAGAGGGTGGATTGAAAAACGACGTTCCCAGTGTCATCAGCATTTTCCTCCTCATTCTCGTGAAAGAAAACCTATTTTGCCCTTTTTCTCTTTCCTAGGGTTCGTTTAATCTTCGAAGGAGACCGAAGAAGATGGTGGGTGCAGCTGCATCATCATCAGGGTCGGGACTCTTCAAGTTCCTTAAGCCAAGCATGCGCCTACAGTCCACCGATGTCCAGGCCGCGGCCATGTGGGGTGTCGCTGCCACCACCACCGCTCTCTGGATCGTGCAGGTCCCCCATCCTTTTCAAACTCTCTCCTCTCTTTAATTTTCAGTTTTTTAATTTGGATCTGCAAATACTACCTTACCCTTGATGATGCCTTTGAGGACTTCAAATTTTATATTATGATTATTCCTTCATGAATTGCGCCTGAATTTCTTTATGACTTGTATCTGATTGCACTTCCCAGTGTAATTAACATAAAAATTGAGGGATGTAATGTAAGATCTCCAGCCAATCAAAAGCATTGACATCTCACATGCTTAGAAGAACAGCCCCACCAGACTGCGTGCACAAAGTGAACGAACCTCATAATTCTTGGTGTTATGTCCCCTTGGTGTGAGAATCAGCTTGTTATTGCCCAGGTCAATTTGGAAAAAGAAAATGAATTTTGAGCCTTCTTTGAAAAATAAAATCAATTGCCTAACGCAATACCATTTGCCCATAACCCATTCGTAGTTAAATAACCTTCGTCGATAACTAGTTGTAGATATTAACTAGCTCTAGTTAAATTGCTAACACTAACAACTTGTGCGGCCACCTACAGCTCCACCATCCTCCCACCATCTAATCAACAACATCCAAACCCTTCTTGCATAAAAAAACATGTCTTCCCATAGCTACATTGCCTTGGATAAAAATAAATAGTTCTCCAATGGAAAATTGCCCGCGCCAAGCGTTGTGCAGTTGTCATTGCTGTGAGGGAACTGATTTTACCATTGACGACTCCTAAGCACCTTATGAGCATCATCTCACCAAAGGCGACATGCCTTTTTTTTTTTCCTATTGCTGATGGCTGTCATCACTCATCAATGTTCTTTTCAGTATTTATAAGTGCCTTCTATTACAACATCATTTAATTCCAACTCCAGTGGCTTCTTGGAACTCCTAAGTGAAGCATCGATTTCATTAGGTGTCGTGAGTCAAACCTCAGTGAAACAGAGCCTTCGAAATAAATAAAACTCCAAATATCCATGATGTTTGCTTGTAATGGTTAGGCTGGCCAAGTACTTAATCTTATTTACTGAAAAACGTATATTATTACATATGGATAGGCTGCCTGCCAATGTTTGGGTCGGGATGGTACAGGGAATAATATATACTGCCTTCTTACCTCCTGTAGTTATTGGAAATGATGGTATTTTCTGCCAAGTTTTGACATTTTTTGGTTGCCATAGGGCTTTTGCTTGTTGGGTTAACCTGTGCTGGATGTATTCGGTTTCTTGGTGGAACTTTTGTCTATGAAAAATATTGGTGATTTTTTAAACACACTGTATACAAATCTGATTCTGCTTGTCTCTTGTATTAATAGCATTTATCAAATTATCTCAGAAACCTTAATTTTTTTCCTCTGTGCACTTGTATGCTGGCATCCTCACTTTATAATTCAGTTTTATTATCTCACATAGTTTTGCTTTTCTGATAATTCACAGCCCTTTGATTGGTTGAAGAAGACTTTTCTTGAGAAATCAGAGCCTTCGGGGAACTGAATGGAGACATGAAAATGTTGTTGTTAGAAGCTTTTCTGATATCAATCCTCAGGTTGTGGGCAAAGAAAATTATAAAGAGGATTCATTTGAATAATGCACCTATTTCTTGTTTGCTGTAATACGATGCTGAGGCCTTTTGGCATTAATTGATGCTATTAATTGATAAACTTGGATTAATATACTTTTCAGCTCTTTCTTTTATAGTTGTGGTGGATTCTTTAGATATGCTCTCGGCCTTCCCTGTCCAACACTCTCCAACACAAATTGCATGTGTGGGTTATTTGTTTGCGGTTGTCTTGCTTGTTAGCAGTTTCAAAAAGGTTTATGGTAGTTGATAGGGAATAGCTATGCTTTAGAGTTGTTATATTGTTTTAGCCTAAGCTGTTTGTGATAGTGCTGCCAATGTTATTTCTCCAAACGGGTAGGAGTGCTGCCCATTTTATACGAAGCATTTTTATGTGCAAGGTAACAGAGATGTACTATGTTTTAAAACATCCCCAATTCTGAATCTTGAGAAAGGAAAATGCGTTGTGTCTTTTCTTGCTGAGAGAGTTGGAGGAAAAAACCGGGCCCCGGGGGGGGGGGGGGGGGGGGTAACAGAGCATAAAAGTATTCACATGTACAGATGGTTGAGCTCTAGAGGAATTTCTACTTTGCACATCCGTTTCTTTTGTCTCCCTTCCTCAGGCGCGGGATTCCTTTACTTCCGTTTGTTCTGGTTCATAGCTTGTCATGAGAGTAATGAATATAATACTGATGCTAAACTTGGGGTCTGATAAGAACAGTCTCCCTAATCAATCAATAAAAACATGTGGTAATGATGCCCCAAGTTATATATAAACATAGGCATATATCGCAATTTATAGTTACACTGCGTTTAAAGTAACCTATCCATTAAAATAAAAAGGTAACAATAGAAATTAAAAAATAAATATTTGATTCTTGAGTCAAACAGTTGAAATACTGTAACTCAAAATTGTTTTTAATGATGATGTTTAGAGTAGCTCTTCAGAAATAATAATGTAGAGTGGTGGTCATTTCCAAGCTTTTGCTATAAACTAGAAGGGCACGTTGATTTATTTTCTTGATGATAGTTCTAAGACATTTTCTTCTGTTTTAAAATAAATGAATTTCAATAGCATACAAAGACATTTTTTGATGGGTCATTTGAAGTCCATTTTCTACTCCACCCAAAATTCCTAAATTACCCTTTGCTCTTTCATCATCTACATTCATTCATCTCCTCCACCCAATCCTTCGCCACCAAAATCTCCGCTCCGTCGTCTTCGACCGCCACTTACATTTTCTTGCAAAAAAGGAAAGAGACAATCATTTTCTACTCTTTGATAAAACAAAATAATTACAACCCCATCTCCATCTCTATCTCCACCTTCGGCGCCGTACTTCCACCGTCGACCACCCTCCACTTGTGATCGAGTTGTGCAAACTTCTTGTTCATCACCATCTCCTCTTCTACTTCATCATCATTAAATAATGCACAAAAAACCCAATTTCAACAAAATAAATCGTAAAACCAAAAAGCCCTAATTCAAGAACTCTAACAAAGTACAAAATATAAATATATTTATATATACACAGACCACTATTCCCGACCTCGGTGAGTAGCAATGGCAGTCTTATGAGTCTAGGATTTGTAACCAGCGGTGGATCGTAAAAGAGTGCGAAGGGAGAGGTCAATTGTGTAACAAGGTTTGAGGCTTTTTTTTTTTCCCCACTGATTTACTATTTCAAGTGGAGAGAGAGAGAGAGAGAGAGAGAGAGAGAGAGAAGGTGATGACTGTGGAGAGAATAGAAAAATAAAGTGGTGGTGTACTGGGTCCTTTTTTTTTTCTTTGGCCAAGCAAATGAAGAAGTTGAAGGAATTAGCGGTATTTTAGGAATTTTTGGCTCAAATTTTGTGTTAACTAACATTTTTTTTTATCTTTTGACTAATAGAATAATTCATTTTGAACCTCAAAGTCTAAGAAATAAAAATTGTAGACCCTTCCAACTAAAAAATGACAAAATTATGGGCTCTAAAATTCAAACGATCATTTTTGATTTATTTAAAAATGTGTTAGACCATTAAAATTTTGTTAGATTGCACATGAATTCAATCAACGTGTATGTACACACAAACAATTGTGCACCTTTGATAAATTTAAAAATTATTTTTAATTTTTTTTTTTGTTGTTGGTTTGATGGGGCATCTCCATAAAGTGTTAGAATTAACTTTCACGCATCTTAAATAATTTTCGTCTCCGATTCATGTCAGCGGCTAATTACAATAAATTTGTTGTTGCCAGAAGATTTAAATATAACAAAAGAAAACGAATGACATTAACACCTTATTTTGAACATTGTAATAAAAATATGTAATAATATTTATAGAAACCGGACTATAAAATAAACATAAATATAAATTTGACATGGAAATAAAATCTTCAAAATATATCTATTGGGAAGGGAAAATAACAGTGCGAGGTGCTACTAACCCTCCATATCGGTACATAACCGTATCCGTCCAGGTGTAGTAGGACTAGTAGAATCGGGTAAACCCCAACGACTAGTTCCAAACTCTAGTTAAACTTTGTATAAATAAATAATCTTTCAAACCCCCAACAAAAGTTTCTACCGTCCATCTAAAGCGCAATCACACCGCTTGATCAACACACGTGAAGAAACACCCTCGATTTTCTCTTCCTTCGTTGCCACGCCAGCCTAAAAAACGCACAACCAGGCGCCACCCCTAAGAAGCTTGTGTACAACATCCCGCCGACGACTGATGCCCCCCTTCTTTCTAATCTCCGGCCTATTCTCATCCTGCGTTCAATTATCATCAGGTTTCTATTCTAATCAATTCCTATATATAGTAATAATGTCTCTCATATTTTAATGATGTTTTTAGTATAAATTACCTTTTTTTTCGTTGATGATGAATTTTGTGTATTTTTTTCTTTTTCTTTTTGGGTGGAAATTAAAGAAAGGTGCGAATGATGGAAAGGGAGCTGATAGAGCTTTTCGAAGCGGTGAAGAAAGCTGCGGATGCAGCCGTCGCTGACGGTGGATCATCGCCAGAGGAAGATCGATGTATCGATGCGTTGAACCAGCTGCAGAAGTTTCCCGTTAATTATCAGATTCTTGTCTCCACCCAGGTAACTAACTACTACGTACTACACTTTTATCCTATGATGATTCTCGTGTGTTATTAATATATTGACATGCAAACATAAAATATAATTTATTCTTTTAATAGTATCCCTGGCTGGCTGGCTGGCTTTTCTTCTCTCGTAACTTGGTGACTGATTTTGGTACTTTTTATCCGAGTTCAAATACTGCTAATCCTTACTTTGTCACTCTAATCTAAATTTTGTATAAATTTGCATCGTTATCTAATCTCAACCTAGTCCTCCTTGTGTTTATCATGAATATACCCGGCCACCAAATGACACTATATTGCTTTGTACGTCTTTTTCAATAGTATCACACATTCATTTGTAAATTACTCCCTCCCCCCTCTCTAATTGATAGTCTCTCACCTTTCTTTTCGGGATTACTCAAATTTGGGATAAATCAATATACCAAACCAAACCTCCCAATAGTAAAACAAGTCACCATTGATTAAGTTGAAATTAGTGCTTACTTAAATATGGGCATGGGTAGCTTAGTGGTAAGGCTCTCACCCGAACACCTGGGAAGTTCCGGGTTTGAATCCTACGACAAGTGGGGATGGGGAGGGTTTCGTTATTTGTAGTTAAAGGGAGAGACTATTAATTTTTCAGATGGAGAGAGTATTAATAGTTGGAATCAAGAACACTATAAATTTTGCCTGCCCACATAAGAAAATTGGCAACAACTGAGAGAGAGCCGAGAGGTGATGTATTAATATACCCAATATCATTAAAAAACTACAGGGGAAATAATCATATGTTGTTCCCCGGGTAAGCTACTGAAACTTTGTGAAAATATAATTATTCTCTTTGTTATTTTTACTGGTCGTCTTTTAATTTGTTTTATCACTCAATGCTTCCTGCTACCGCAAAAATGTGTGGGAATTAGATATGCTACAATCCCCCAAAATAAAATTTTATTTTCTTCCTGTTCTACTCATCCCTGCAATTACTGTTATAATTTTTCAGGTAGGGAAACGTCTCAGACATCTGACAAAACATCCTAGAAAAAAAATTCAGGCTTTGGCTTCCCATTTGATTGATATGTGGAAGAATGTAATTGTTGAAGAAACAACGAAAAATAAGAAGAATGGGAACTCGGACACTAAGAATTCTGTAAAATCTGAGTCTGTGGGCACAGAGTGTTCTGATGGCAATGGCAAGAGGGTTCAGAGGGTAAATTCCATGAAGGTTGATATGGTTTCAAAGATTGAGAAAAATGATCACAGTACCACAAAGACAATTAAGACCGAAATTCATACATCTGAGAAGACTTTTAAGACTGAACAGAAAACTACCGGAGAATTCGTCAAAGTTGAGAAGGTAACTAAAGAGGAAAAGCAAAATTCTGATGTCAGGAAACCAGCGCCTCCTCCAAAGCTGGGTTCTGTTATATATTGTAAGGATGCCTTGAGGGACAAAATCCGGGAACTTCTTTCAGAAGCCTTACTCAAAGTTTATAATGAGATTGATGAGGAGTTAAGAGGTGAAGCGGATGCATGTGATCCTTACCGAGTTGCTGTTTCGTTGGAGTCTGCAATGTTTGACAAGTGGGGCAAATCTAACGGTGCTCATAAGTTCAAATATAGGTCCATAATGTTCAATATCAGAGACGCACAAAACCCGGATTTCCGAAGAAAAGTTCTACTTGGCCATGTGAAGCCAATGAGGGTTCTCGAGATGCCTCCCGAAGAAATGGCAAGCAATGAAAGGCAGATGCAGAATGGAAAGATTAAAGAGAAAAAGTTATTTGACTGTGAGCGTGGAGGCCCGCCAAAGGCTACTACTGATCAGTTCAAGTGTGGTCGTTGTGGAAAGAAACAGTGCACTTACTACCAGATGCAGACTCGGAGTGCTGATGAACCGATGACCACATTTGTGACATGTGTAAACTGCGATAATCATTGGAAGTTCTGTTAAGAGAATCTTGTAGGAGCTGCTTGCCATTTGTAAGTTTCTAAGTCCATAATGGTTCATATGATGAGGTTCGAATGTGCCTGCCCTTTTTATTTTTCTTTTATTTATGATTTAGTTCTCGGGTAATCAGTTTTTCCATCAATTTTTAGGAGTGTTTTAACCCGTAATCACCATTAGGATTTGTTTGTAGTAGGAGATGGTTTAATGAGTTTTAACATATTTTAGTTCTATTTCTTCTCTTACCGCGGTTATAATCAATTTATTTCATTTATTTGTTTTCTTTTCCTCCTATGTCCATATTGATAGAGGTGACATTTTTCCTTAAGATGCGACTTTTAAGAGTAGGATAGATTTGTAGTATGATGTTGTTTTGCCTTTTATGGTAATTCACTCATGAATGCAAGCGCATGATAAAATTAAAGTTGTTAAGGCTCTGTTTGATAACACAATAAAAAAAAATTGATAGCAAAACCAATTGATTTTTAGGAGAATTTGAAAAATAAGTTAATGATACTCTCCATCTTATGCTATTTTGATGAGTAGATTTTTCTGAGATTTTTTTTTTCTTTCTCACTAGTCAAAGAATTTATTTCCATAGAGAGAGACAAAAATTAAGAGAACTTCTCACCGTAACTCAATTTATTTTAAAAAAATTCACATAAATTAATCAATTTTGCTATCATTTTCCATGAAGTTATCAAATATACCCTTAAATTTTGCTACTATACGAGTTTGTTGCGTTGTCTGCCAAGACTGATGTTTCATTTGACTCTGAAAGGAGTAACTAGCTTGCTGAATATTTTCTGGTACTGTTGAGCTTGAACGGCTACTTGTGGGTTAAATGTGTTTTGCCCGTCTTTTGGTTCATAGTCTGGGAGTCAGACATAGATACCCGAAGGATAATATTGCGGAAACCTTATTCTTGTGGGCATGATTATAGAAATTTATCATCATCTTATTTTTAGATCTTAGTCTACTTCCACAGTTTTATAATTTATGTTTTCGAAAAGGCTCGGAAAAAAAGAAAGAAAAAGAATGTCTCCTGCCCTGGCACAGCCGCAACCCGTCTTTCTTGAAACCTGATAGATATATAAATACACATATTCAACTACACTGTTTCTATTGAGGGGTTGGAAACCACGAGAAGTGAGTTACTGATACTGAACAATTATATTACAGCTAGATGGATCTTGAAGTTCCTAGGTAGGTAAATAATTGTTCCAAAATAAATTTCGGGATTTAGCAGTGCTGAAACAATAATAATTATACAAAGAATTATCAAGGGACTTGATCAATTAGCTATTGATACATTGTTTTGTATAATGTTTCATCATACCATACATACTGTGTCTAGTATTATCGTTCATCATACATGTACGTGTATGTATGTATTGACAACAGACAACAAAGTACGTATATCATATGGTAAATTCGGGGTTTACAATGTTATTCATATTGAGGGGGAAAAAGAAAGACAAAGAAAGGGGGATTTCATCTCTAAAGGAGAGAGATCATGGTTGGTTATCCTTGAGAGCCTGGAAAACGGTGGAACTTTTATCAAAGATTTGAGCCCTCCTGTTGTAATCAGAAGGGCGAGTACCTTGATCCTCCCCCATGATAGCTTCTCTTTCCAAGCACTCCATCAGCTCCACTATTCCCTTAGCTCCTTGGCAATTCCCCCATTTCCACTCTTCTTCAATTCCAGCCCACTCTTCTTCTTGTAAATCTTCAGATTGATGGCTCTCCACCAATTGACCACCCCCTTTACCACACTCCACCACTAAGCTGTTACAAAATCGGCCATTTTCGGAGGGTTTGAAGCTCTGAGGAGCTAAAGCAACGTGTGGGGTTTGGGTGGACCTAATAATTAACACGGTGGAAGAGGAAGAAGGCCTTGTGGATTTGGGTATGGGGATGATGGAGGCAAAGGGGGGAAGGGAGTAGTGGTGGTGTGCTTTTATTTGAGGAAGTAAGAAAGACTCCATTATTACTAGTAGTAGTAGTATGACGACGAGATGTGAAAGTGTTGGGTTAAATTAGAGAAGAAGAAGAGAAGAAGTAGTGAGGACGGGTTTAAATGGAGTTTGAGGGAAGGCAGTCAAGTGTCAGCAGAAGGTTCGTGACAGAGGAGGAGGAGGAGGAGATAATTAATATGTAGGAGGTGTTGGATGGATGGATGATTTTTGGGGGTGGGTGGGGGTGTTGATGTTTATTTCTATATTTGTAATTTTGGAAGGAAGAAAGAAGAATAGTATGCGAGAGAAATGGTGGATGCATTTAAGGATAGGCACGCGTTTCCAAGTCTAATGGAAACGTTTCTTTCAGTCTAATATATATATATATATATATATATATCATCAGGTAATATCAATTTGACCACGGCAGTGTGGTTGCGGGTTTCTATGTTGAATTGTGTATTATACTAATACAATTCTGACGCACTCCGTGAGGGTATCATCCCATATGCTACTTTTCTTTCTTCTGTTTCCTCGAAGGCATCAACTTTACAAACGTTAGATTGGGCCCAAAAAAAAAAAAAAAAAAAACACTCCGTAAAATTGGGCTTATATTTAATTATTTGTTTATACTAAGGTTTTAAATGACAAATTTACTACCTTTGTCGTATACTGATTTTTTTTTATTCGTTTGATTATATTATAAACTCGATTTTTTTAATGAAATTTTTGTATTATATTATATTATTTATTTAAATATTGTACATACAGATCTTTTAACTTTTAAAAGAAATCATACTTTCACTTCCACAGCTTCTACTTAGGATTTATTATTCTTCGTCCTACCCCTTAAGATATGTTTTTTGAGGAAGAAGTTGCTTTTAATCAAGTGGCTAATTTTAGTGCTAAAACCATTTATAAATGGTATTATTGATGGAATGTCTGAATACCAGATATTAACCCTAATTATATAGGATGACTATGTATGGTACTGCTTGCAAAGTTAGTGGTACAGCGACAAAAGTATTGCTGAGTTTATGATTACATGTTTTTCCAGTCAATTAAGAGGCTGGTCGGATAACGTGTTGACTGATAGTCAAAGAAGTGAGAAAGGGCATTTTTATGTTTGAATGGCATAACATTCCATTCATAATGTCCAAAAGGGACAGTGAAAGCAGTTTTATATTTATTAGCTTTAGCAATCTGGAAATGCCAATATTCGGAATTTTAAATCAAATTTAGAAAATATAGTAGCAACTTGTAATCGAGCTAATAAATCTTTTTTATTGGGAAGAGGATACATAATCCATTTTAAAACTTTATTTAAAGGTTTATAGTTAATAACCTAACCTGGGAGCACCTCTTTCGATTTCAGAAGCCTTGTTAACATAAAAGGCTGTACAACTCCAAGGGGAATAACTCTTTCTAATAAGGTTTTTCTCTATAAGAGAAGAGATCTCAATCTTGTAATATTCTAATAATACGGAATTCATTTGAGCGGGCCTAGCCTTAGTAGAAATATTCTTTTCATCGAAATCTTCCTCATAAGGAAGAGGAAGCAATATGTTTCTTTTTATCCCAAAAAGCAGTAGGGATATCATTACAAATTTTTTCGAACCAATTTTCTCCTGTAAATTTTTAATAGAAAGTTTTGTTTTAGGAGCATTGATCTGAAGATTTATATTCATAATTTTAAAATCTTCTCGTAAATAGTTTAAATGCTTTTCTTTAAAGACAAGTTTATCTTTAACCTCATTGACTTCCTTAATTTGAGGTTGGGTAATAAATCAAAAAATAATTTCTTTATCTTTAAATTTAGTGACTACTCCTTCAGCCGTTTTTAAAAATGGTTCTATAAGGCTTAGAAAAAGAGTACCTAATATAATACGTTAGGATAAATTTTTAATTAAAATAAAAGTACTTTTAATACACATACCGTCATTACAAACATAAGCATTAGATAACTTAAATTTAATTTTTAGCTTATTACCTCTTGCACTAGTCATAGACTCTGAGGTTTTTTTAAAATACTTGGTAGGGACTAAACCTTCCCTAATACAATTCATATCAGCCCCAGTATTAAGAAGGGCTGTATCTTTAAGAATAAAATCTTTATCAACCACAGTAGTAATATTTATATACCATTTTTGAAAAGTGATTTTATCTATAAGACTAAGAAAATTATCACTAGTACTAAGGGCAATTTCATGAGAAGCACTTTCAGTTCTGGTAGTAGGGGTTTTTTCTAATATAGTAAGACGGAGTTTAATATCTTTAATTTTAGTTTTTAAATTGTTAATTTATGTCCTTATGTCAGAAATAATGACTTCATTTTCAGGTGTTTTATAAAAACTTTTAAGAATATTATGCAAAGAATATGGTTTTGTACTAGGTAGAATATTTTTCTCAGTTTTAAACGTAGCAAAGTATTGTTCTATAAGTTTACGTTTAACATTGTTATCCTCAACCTGATCTATAAGATCTAAAATATATTGTTCTTCTTTAGTTAGAACATTGATACTAAGATCATTAGTTTCCAATATAGCTTTATAATAGTCAGTCTGAGACTTACACTTGCAATCAGAATCAGACTCGGAATTGCTGGTAGAAGAATTAGAAGGAGATGATGATGATGATTTAATTTCATTAACTTCTTCCTCTTCACTTTCTTTCTCATCGTCACTTGGGTTTAATAAAACCGCCATAAGTTGTCTTTTCAGGCCTTCATCGGCTATTTCACTAAGCTTTTGCTTGGTCCAACACTTATTAACATAGTGGCCAGCCTTACCACATTTCCTGGAAATAAGTTGACTCATATTGGGCCTCTTATTCGGCCCAGACTTCCTATGAGGAGTCTTAGAGGTAGAAGGTACTGGGATTTTCTTATGAGATTTCTTACGCTTCTTATGATGTTTTCTAGTCCTATTAGAACTATCTGTAGTTTTTCTTAGTCCTAGAATAAGGAATACTAAGATCATAAGCAAACTGGTCACATAATTCTCCTATTTCTTTACGGCTAGTCAAATTCTGAACTTTAAGTTGAGCTTTAAGCTTAATGTCATTACACAGGGATAATCCTTCAGCAATACACTCACTAATAAGGTAGCCTTAAGTATAATCCTTATAAGGAATAGAAGTACCACCATGTTTTTTACTAATACAGTCCTTAACCTTTTGGGCAAATAGAGTAGGAAGACCAGTTATAAACTTTTCTTTCCAAAAATCAGCATTAGCGTCTTCTCTTATCATAACTTTGGATATAAATACATCCTTATACCACTTAAAATGGGTTAAAGTATGGCACTTTAAGTTTATCAATAAATCCTTACTTCTATCTAATATGGTAGGGTGATGACCTATAAAATGTTGAACAATAGCAATGAGAAGAGAATAAACTGCATTCTCCTCAGCTTTAGGTTGCACCTGGGTAACATCTTGGCCTTGTTCATTTTTAATAGTGACATTAATATTAATTATTTTAATAGAGTTTTTAATCTCACTTCTTTGACTATCAGTCAACACGTTATCCACCAGCCTCTTAATTGGCCTGAAAAACATGCAATCATAAACTCAGCAACACTTTTGTCGCTGCTACCACTAGCTTTGCAAGCAGTACCATACATAGTCATCCTATATAATTGGGTTAATATCTGGTATTCAGACATTCCATTAATATACCATTCATAAATGGTTTTAGCACTAAAATTAGCCACTTGATTAAAAGCAGCTTCTTCCTCAAAAAACATATCTTGAGGGGTAGGACAAGGATAATAAGTCCTAGTAGGAGGCTAGGAGCTATGGAGGTAGAAGTATGGTTTCTTCCAAAAGTTATTATATTAAGATTTCCTTCCATGGCTAATAGTTCATTTTTAAATTGAGTGATATCTGAGAAATCAGTCTCATACTTAGAAACGTCCTCAGTTTGGGTAATAGGAAGAATCTGTTTTCCGTTAAATAAACGAAGTTTTTCTAACTTATCAGTTAAGGCTTCCACTATCTCCTTATTCTTGTCATTGTTTTTAAATTTCTCAGTGATTTCTATAACAGGTTTAATATAAGAGGTTTCTACCTTAGGTTTTTCTATAATAGGGGCAAGCCTTTTCTTTTCTGAAGCTTGAACCTTTTCTAAGGTTTGCTTTATACGAGTTATTTGACTCGCCATGGTTTGTATATGCAGTTGGTATAATTGTTCTGCTTGATAACCTTATTAAAGTCGTCAGGTCCTATATGGGACGAAGTTATCCTAATATTAAACAAGCAGGCATTAGTTTATAGGGATTGACTATCCCATACCTTTATCTTAAGAGCTTCAGTAGGAGGGTAAAGGGATTGAACCAAATTTTTAAAAACAGTTTTCTAATTTTTATAAAAACTATCAATAGTACAAATATTAGGATAATCTCCTTCATAATTACTATAAAACCAGGTGACAAAAAGAATAACTTCCTCATTTTCGTCAATATGCTCATAAAATTTAGTTTTAAATAATATTTTTTGTTCATCAAAAAATTCAGCAAAAAATCACTTTCTAAAATCAAAATATTTTTCTTGCATAAATTATGCATTACAATCAGTCCTTTTGTAAGAAAATTCATTTTTAGTGAGTGTCATAATTTGTTTTATAGTAAAACCTAATTCTGAAATAGTATCAGGTTCATTTTTTGAAAGTTTAGAATAAACACCATGTGGAATATTTTGTTGAGAATTAATAACTCTTTCGAATTGTAAATCGTCTTCTTTAGTACCAGAAACTCCTACTACCTGGGGGTTTCTAGGGGTAGGAATGCTAGAACTAATATTAGGAGCTGTTGTATAAAATCTTTGGCTTTCAGAATGTGAAGCCGAAGAGGGTCTCCTATAAGAGGTTGATAACCTAGCAGTCTTATTATTATTATTATTATCAAATCTAACAATAACATCTTCGTCATCAAATTGAAGAATTTCCTCAATTTTCTTATTTTCAACAGGGACGGGTGGAGCTACGGCTTCGAGGAGCCATTTCTCAGGCAACTCAACTTCACTCCACTTAATAGTTATGGGCACAACTATATCCGATTTTAATAAATTGGTTTCAATAAGTGTAGTTCTACCCTTAGAATTATATCTTTTAGTGTTAGGACTAAGGGTGTTCATGACTTTATAATGTACTCTATAAGTAACATTCAAAGTTCACTACATTCTTTCAAATCATCACCATTCATTTGAATATTCAAAGTCAAAACATTTAATAAATGATTATCAGACAAAGAAACAGAATATTCAGGGAAGCAGTTGAAATAAACTGGACCATCACATAAACTTGTTTGAATTATTACTAATAAAGAATCCTTAAATTTATTATGTCTACAATCACGTAAAGCAATTAATAAAGAGTTATTTAAACCAAGAGAAGAGGGATCAGTTTTGGTTACACTTGGTATAAGATTCAACAGTAGAAGAAATATGATAGCAGATCGTAAGTTTATATCGAAGCCCGTATTCTCCATTCTTCTACATCAACTTTGAATCGTACTAAAACAAGATCTTTAAAGTAAAATTCGAATCTACAATTAAGATTTTATAGAAAAAAATTTATTTGATCCATATGTAAATATCAAATGATCAGGAATTCAAATCCCCATCATTGTCTTTATAAATAGTATCATTATTAATACTCTTAGATGTCGCATGCGACATGACAATCATCTTATGAAGCTTACAAATCTTTTAAAACATTAATCGTCTGTTTTTCACAAAACCAAAAGGGACTTAATTTTGTAAATAAGGTAATTTAGACTTTAGGTGCCGTTTGTTCCTGTATATTAGATATTGGGTGTCAAAGTTTTGCAAAATAGGTGTTTGGGTGCCATTTTGGATGGAATCTGTTAGTCAACCATTAGCTTTGTTAATTGTTTACTTAATTTACCCATTTTACCCCTAGAAAAAGACAAAACATGTTGCTCTTGCTTAAGGGTAAAATGGTCAAAATTAACGGAGCTAAAGGTTGACCACATTGACTAATGGATTTTGTCTAAAATGACACCTAAATACCTATTATGCAAACTTTTAGCACTCAACACATGATATGCAAGAACGAACGACACCCAAAATATAAATCATCCTAATAAATAACTCTCTCAAGATGTGAACTACAATATATCCTAACTATGTGTAGAAGAAAAATATGCAAACTAAAATATACTTGAACTATGTGTAAAAGAAAAAGGAAGTGATGTGTTAAATAATAACTAATGAGTTAGAGTATTTTGATAGTACTCATCATTTTTGTGTAATTCTTATTATCATAAAGTTTAGTAACATGGTATAAATATTTGTTAGCAAAATGGCATGAATAATTAAAGAATATAAACTGGAAGTTAATGAAATACAAATAAAAATTCGAACACATAATTTCTTTAAAACAGTTACACCGTTTTTTGTGGTGCTCTGAAACTTGGTAATGACGTTTGTTTCATAGGATAAAATGGTTTTAGAGTATTTACTTTAACACTTTCAGTGTCACTTTCTTACGAACTAAGAAATGTTAAACTTTATTACCAACTAAACTAAAATTAATACTAAAAGAAGAAGAGAGGACTTGTGATAATTCTGTGTGTAAGACTGTATGTAATGAGTGTAGATGATCACCAACTTAAACAACACGTGAGGAGCATAGCCTTAATTAATGGCCTCTTTCAAGCAGTGAGGGTGCAAAGTTGTAATTGTTATTGTGTTTGGCTTGTAATTCATGCAAGCAGTGAGGGTGCAAAGTTGTTATTGTAGCAAAGCAGTGTACTCGGATTTAGGTGCAAAGTTGTTATTGCAGCAAATCAGTGTACTCGAATTTGGGTGCAAAGTTGTTATTGCACCAAAATAGTGTACTCGGATTTAGTGCAATATGTATATTGCAGCTGGGTGTAAAATCAGTTTTGCACCAGGCAGAATACCCAGAACAAGGTGCAAAACTGTTTTTGCACCTAGGCGAGTAAAAGGTAAATTGCCTTGTTTTTTCACTTGGTATAAATAGAAAGGCTTATTTCTATTTTTGAAAGACTTGAAAGAGAGTTGTCTTGTTAGAGTGAAAAAGAGAAAGACTTGTGTTTAGCTAGGGTTTAGATAAGGTGAGAGGTGATCTTTGAAGGTTTGTTCCATTGATCTAGAGTAAGGCTTATTGTGAGAGAATTTGTATAAGTTCTTGGTTATCAATAAAGTTGCTCCCTCTTGGTGGAAGACCCAAAGGGTTCCACAAAATACGTGTGTTCTTTCTTGCTTTGTTTTGCTCTTGATTGTCATTGATATTTATCTTTCATCTATATTTGCTTGAGTTTGTGTTGGCCATACTTGTTTTGAGCAAAAGATCCTATTGCTTGACGGTTTCTGCTCGCCAAGTGTTTGTGGAAATTCCTGAAAGGGATTTCTCGGGTTTATTGGTGAATTTGGGACTTGGTTATTGTTCCCACGTTCACAATAAGTGGTATCAGAGGATTTGGTTGGTGCCTAGTATTTGGTATCAAGGTTTGGCTATTGGGTGCAAAGTTTGTGCACCAAGTGTTCGATAAATGGCGAAAGGGACTCAAACCGGAGTTGTTGCAACACAAGCTAGTTCTTCTACCATTGTAGGTGTTGGGAGCACTATGGAGGTTAAGATAAAGCCTTATGTCGAGGTTATCAATTTCGGTATTTGGCAAAGACGGATGCGGGGGTACTCATCCAATCGAATTTGCAAGTTGCATTGCTTGAACTTGAGAAAAAGCTGCAAGATATGTTCGAAGACTAATGGAATGAGATTGATAAGAAAGCTATGTCGCTATAGAGATGCATGTGACCGACGAAGTGTTGAGAAACTTGATGTCGGAGAAGAATGCAAAGGATATGTGGACTAGAATAGAGGAGATGTACATAGAGAAGTCTATGTCCAATAAGTTGAACCTCAAGAAACAACTTTTCAAGTTGGAAATGAAGGAGGGGTAAGATTTGAACAAGCACATCAATGTCTTCAAGGCAATAGTACATGACCTTGAGAAAATTGATGTTGTATTTGATGAGGAGGACCGCGCCTTATTGTTGCTTGCTTCATTGCCGGACTCCTACGATCACTTCGTTACTACGTTGATATTTGGCAAGACAACGCCCAAGTTTAATGAAGTTGTCAAAGACCTCCAATCGTACGTGGCCATGAAAAAGGGAGGTAACGGGGTAAACTCTTCATCAAGTGAGGGCTTGGTTGCCAAGAGTGGTAGTGATGAACGAAGTGGGCGGTCAAGGTCACGGGGTACCAAGAATAGAGGCACGGGTCGGTCTCAATCATGAGATCGAAGTAATTGGGAGTGCTTTAAGTGTCACAAATTAGGCCACATCAAGAAGAATTGCCCGGAGCTAAAAGGTAAGAAGGCGGACGCGCCAAGGGAGGTTGCGAGAGTTGCGACCTAAGAGGTGGACTAAGAGGTTAACACCGATGTTCTTACTTATTTTTTAGCGGTTCAAAGTAGTGGGTGGATTCTTGATTCCGGATGCCCCTATCGCATGTGCCCGAATCGTAATTGGTTCGTTGACTATACGTAATGCAATGGAGGGAAAATCTTCATGGGCAACGATGCTACATGCAAAGTTGTTGGTATTGGCACGGTAAAAATAAAGATGTGGGATGGCGTGACCCGCATGCTAAGTGATATTAGACACGTACTCGCTCTCAAGAAGAATTTGATCTCCTTAGGCACGCTCGACTTAAAAGGGTGTGTGATTCAAGCTGAAGACGGGGCTATGAAGGTGAAAAAGGGATCAATGGTGATTTTGAGCGGCACAACGTCATCGAACAACCTTTATAGGTTGAAAGGAACCACAGTAGTTGGTGGAGCGACGGTTTCCACGAAAGCGGAAGGTGATGAGCTTTTGTTATAGCACATGAGGCTTGGCCACATGAGCCAACGGGGCATGGAGGAGCTTCATCGACGAAAATTGTTGAAGGGGGTCCATGGGTGCAAGCTCGATTTCTGCAAGTATTGTGTGATGGGCAAGCAAACTAGAGTTCAATTTGATACCGCGGAACACAAAAGTCGAGGTACGCTTGATTATATTCACTCCGATGTGTGTGGCCCTTTAGAGGTAGTTTTTTTGGGCGGTTTTAAATACTTTATAACATTTGTTGATGATTATTCATGTAGAGTTTAGGTTTACTACTTGAGGGAAAAATTCGAAGTTTTCGAAAAATTCAAGGAGTGGAAAGCTATGGTGAAAAATCACACAGGTTGGAAAGTAAAGTATTTGAGAAGTGACAACGGAGGGGAGTATAAGGATGGAGAATTCGTGAAATTTTATAAGAATGCCGGCATCAAAAGGCATTTTACTGTGAAGAAAACTTTACAACAAAATAGAGTTGCGGAGAGAATGAGCCGTACCATTATGGATAGAACGAGAAGTATGAGGATTCATGCCGGCTTGCCAAAAATATTTTGGGCGGCTCGTGTTGATCATGCCATTTACTTGGTCAATAGGTCACCGAATGTGAATCTTGGTTTGAAATGTCCGGAAGAAGTATGGTCGGGGCGAGAAGTGGACTACTATAAGTTAAGAGTGTTCGGGTGCCCGGTATATACTCATATTCCTAGCGACGAGAGATCAAAGAATGATTCAAAGGTTCACCGGTGTATCTTTCTCGGTTTTAAGGGAGAGGTGAAAGGGTTCAAGCTTTGGGATCCGGTAGCGAGAAAGCTTTTATTTAACCGGGATGTGATATTTGATGAGGGGGCTATGCTTAAGGAACGGGAATACCAAGAGATCAATGATAACAGTGGAGTTAATAAGGTCAAGATTCTAATTCTAGTTCCAAGTCCGTCGGTTACCGGAAGTGGTGGAGCATTTTCAAGCGATAGTAGAGATGATTCTCATGAAATTCAACTGAATGACGACGCGGTTGAGGTGGAGCTAGATGAAAAGGAATCCGAAGAAAGATAGGGTGAGGTGGAGCCGGAACCATTTATAGCATGATATAGACCACGACGGGCAATCAAACCACCCTCAAGGTTTAGTTGAAAAGACGAGATCAACTATGCCCTTATTACAAGTGAGGGTGATTCAACTTGTTATAAAGAAGTCATTAGTGTCGAAAACAAGGATAATTGAATGGGTGCTATGGTAGAGGGGATGTAGGCTTTACGAATGAATTTCGTTTGGGATTTGGTTCCTAGGCCTAAGGATCGGAGTATTATCGGTTCCAAATGGGTATTTAGGAAGAAAGAAGCAATCAATAAAGATGAAGCACCGAAATTCAAGGCACCGTTAGTAGCGAAGGGGTTTTCTCAAAAAGAAGGGGTTGATTATGATGATATTTTTTTCCGATTGTGAGACACACTTCGATACGGGTTTTGCTTGCTATGGTAGCTCAGTTTGACTTGGAGCTTGAGCAAATGGATGTAAAGACGGCTTTTCTTCATGGTGATTTGAAGGAGACGATTTATATGGCGCAACCGGAAGGGTTCAAGGAAGTAGGTAAGGAAAAATTTGTTTGTCGGCTTAAGAAGTCCTTGTATGGACTAAAGCAGTCGCCAAGGCAATGGTACCTACGGTTTGACTCATTTATGTTGCGGATTGGTTATCGTTGGTGTGATGGTGATCATTGTGCCTATGTTCGAAACTTTGATGATGGCTCGTTTATCTTATTGATGCTTTATGTGGATGATATGCTTATAGCATGTCGAGATATGTCAAAGGTGAAAGAGTTCAAAGTGCAATTGGGCTGGGAATTTGACCAGAAGGATCTTGAGGCCGCACAAAAGATCTTTGGTATGGAGATTCGGAGAGATAGAAAGGTTGGCAAGTTATGGCTTTCGCAAAAGAAGTATATTTCTCATATCATTGAGAAATTCAATATGTCAAATGCGAAACCGGTTTCTACTCCGTTAGCTCCTCATTTTGTTTTGTCCGCAAAGCAATGTCCTTCCTTTCTTGATGAGTGTGCCGAGATGTCGACAACACCGTATGCTTGCGCGGTTGGTTGTCTTATATATGCCATGGTATGTACAAGGCCAGATCTAGCTCATGCGGTTGGAATGGTTAGTAGGTATATGTCGAATTCGGGTAAAGAGCATTGGAATGTGGTTAAATGGGTTCTTCGATATCTACAAGGTACCAAGTCCTTGGGTATAGTGTTTGAGCGAAAAGATGGGGTTGATAGTGTTGCGATATTTGTAGACTCCGATTATGCGGGGGATCTTGATAAAAGAAGGTCTACCACATGTTATGTGTTCACTTTGGCAAGTGGGATGGTATCATGGAGATCTATGCTACAAGCAACAACTGCTTTCTCTACGACAGAGGCAGAGTACACGGCACTCACGAAGGCGTCAAAGGAAGCGGTATGGTTGAAAGGCTTAGTGAGCGAGTTGTGCTTGAAGCATGAGAGTATTTTACTACGGTGTGATAGTTAAAGTGCGCTTTACTTGGCTAAAAATCAAGTGTACCATGCTTGTACGAAGCACATTGGTGTACAGTATCACCGAGTTCGGGATTGGGTTAATTCCGGGGAAGTCGTTCTAGAGAAGGTGAATACGGATGAGAATGCGGCCAATATGCTCACAAAACCGGTAACCGCGGAGAAGTTTAGGCATTGCCTAAAGCTTCTTAATCTCACTTCATGTTGAAGGAGGATGGTGTGACCTTGGAGGTGTCGGGATAATCTCTAAGGGGATACATGGTTCTTATCCCGAGGTGAAGCAATCGGGTTGGCTTGAGATTACTCGCCAAGGTGAAGATTGTTGTGTTTGGCTTGTAATTCATGCAAGAAGTGAGGGTGCAAAGTTGTTATTGCAGCAAAACAGTGTACTCGAATTTGGGTGCAAAGTTGTTATTGCAGTAAAATAGTGTACTCGGATTTGGGTGCAAAGTTATTATTGCAACAAAGCAGTGTACTTGGATTTGGGTGCAAAGTTGTTATTGCACCAAAACAGTGTACTCGGATTTAGTGCAATATGTATATTGCATCTGGGTGCAAAATCAGTTTTGCACCGGGCAGAATACCCAGAATGAGGTGCAAAACTGTTTTTGCACCTAGGCGGGTAAAAGGTAAATTGCTTTGTTTTTTCACTTGGTATAAATAGAAAGGCTTATTTCTATTTTTGAAAGACTTGAAAGAGAGTTGTCTTATTATAGTGAAAAAGAGAAAGACTTGTGTTTAGCTAGGGTTTAGCTAAGGTGAGAGATGATCTTTGAAGGTTTGTTCCATTGATCTAGAGTAAGGTTTATTGTGAGAGAATTTATATAAGTTCTTGGTTATTAATAAAGTTGGTCCTTCTTGGTGGAAGACCCAAAGGGTTTCACAAAATACAGTATGTTCTTTCTTGCTTTGTTTTGCTCTTGATTGTCATTGCTATTTATCTTTCATCTATATTTGCTTGAGTTTGTGTTGGCCATACTTGTTTTGAGCAAAAGATCCTATTGCTTGACGGTTTCCGCCCGCCAAGTGTTTGTGAAAATTCCCGAAAAGATTTCTCGGATTTATTGGTGAATTTGAGATTTGGTTATTGTTCCCACGTTCACAACATTTGTTATTAAGAGAGCAATCAAGCCAATTTAAAGCCAATATTTTGCTGCATTAAGAAGCCATTCAATTGGCTGTTACAAACGCTTTGAAATCAAAAAGTTTGTATGAAGATAGAAGAAGAAAATTACATCCGGTTGTAAAACTGCTAAAAAAATCACCCTCAAAACAGCTAAAAAATTAGTTTTATACCCTTTTTCAAAAATATTTGCCACTTAATCTTTTAATACAACATTATCGCTTTTGTACCCTTTCTTTTGAGTGTGAAGCTCTCATTTTTAAATTCTTATAGTCTCATCATTAATGTGTTCATCCCACCGCTTACTTTGATCTCTTTATCCGAAGACCACGGATCACTATGAGACTTGAGAGTTTTATACCGAAATTAAAATATATTTTTATTTTATTTTTGTACCATGCACCTAAAGAATTTTCAGTTCTTCAAATTCAGAATTTAGATCATGTCATAATTTGTTTTTAGCACTCATTTTATTCTTTTAATTTATCAAAACAAATGATTCTTTTCGCTGCATTTCTTGGACAATCACATTCTTTTCCCTGCATATTTTTTACCCTAAACTATTGTTGTGTTAAAATTAGTGCTTTCTTAAAAGGTGGTAATATTGCCAAAGCAATTTTGTTTATTACCAGAGCCCTTGACATATTGCTACCCTTCTTTGTTAAACTAACCTCGATCCCAACAGTATTAACAGTTGTAAAGCCGTGATAATAATTTAGGCAGTTATTGCAGTATATTTGGGCCCAGCCCTTAGGCTCAAAGGTGGTATATATTGCCAATGCTTAGCAATTTTAGCCTCTTATAACTTTTTAACTAAAAAAATAAAAAAATAAAAATTTCTCTTCGAATCACGCAACCGACAAAGCAACAGTACCCAGATGGCACATTAAAAGTTACAAAATTAATATTAAAAAAAGTAAAACCTTTCAACCCCACATTAAAAAAAAAACAAAAAAAAACAAACAAACAAACCCTTAACTTTCTATTCTCTTTGCTCTTCCTAGCAACTTAGCTAGTCTTTATGTAAGATTCTTCAATTGTTATTGGCTATTTGTCTTCTTTCTTCCTCTTCTAATAGTTAAGATGATATTCCAATCATTTGTGAAAGCAATGGAGCAACTCATTTGAATTATAAAAGCTACGTATTTAGCTCTTTTGAGGTAAATCCTAATACATTCAATTTGTTATTCTTTATGAGTTAGAAACTACTTTTTAAATCGAATTATTTCATTATTAATTATTTAATATTTAGTAGCTTTATTTCATTTGTAGCTTTATTTTATGAATTTGCTTATAAGTTAGAGACTTAAAGATTATAGTTTAGATGTTTAATATGTATTTAGGTTAAGTTAGTGTTTGTAGTTTAATATTGAATTGTAAAATATCATTATGTTAATATAAATGAAGAATTATTGACTCAGAGCAATAGTGTATTGCATGTCAAATATTTGTTTTATATTATTGAACTCTTTATATGTTTTTATTATATAAAATGCACTTTGTGTATATGATCCTGGGTCCGCCCCTGAGTATATGCCCCTGAGTATATGAGTTTTCATTAACCCCAATTGAGGATTTTTCCAAGCGGATATTGAGGTTGATTCTATGATTTTGGTTCTTATGGTTCAGAAGCAGGTAGCAGTCCCTTGGGTGGTTCATTTTGAGATGAAGAAAATTAGGTGGTTTAAGCTTCACTGTTAAGCATGTCTATAGGGAAGTCTGATAGTAATAGTTTGCGTAAAAGGTATAGTGAGGATTGATACCATATATTAGATTGAAGGGAACAGTGAGGTGTAACTTAGATTTTTTTATGATGTATAAAATTTAGAGGCTTTGGCCTGCTTTGGCGATTTGCTTTAAAAAAGCAAAAAAAAAAGAAAAAAAAAAAGGTAAAAGGTGGGTTCTTTACAATTCTTCCATAAACTACAGGCACGGACCAATCTATTTTAATTGGAAAGCAGAGTCCTTCCTTCGTAATCAACCACTATACTATAACACACAAAACAGTTACAAGTTCAATCATCTCTATTGAACACGTACATATAAAATACTCTCCCTAGCTCTTACTACTGTGCTATGAATCCACTCCTATGCACATATACACAATATATATACATACATATATATATATATGTGTGTGTGTGTGTGAAGAACAGAAACAAATTTTGCTTTTCTTGAAGTACAACTGAACATGCACCCTGTTCACACGTACACAATACGAAGAACAAAATTATTCAAAATTCTTGGTGAATTACATTCCTGGTGAATTAGTCGGAGAGATCACATCCCGAGTGTCCCTGATCATACCCCCTTAAAGTTCACCCTCTCATCTATATATCACTTTGCTTGGGGAAGAATAACCCATAAGTCTGTGAAGTGGTGAGGTTCTACCTGGTCTTATTTCCTCAATTTCTGAGGATGACTTCTCCCTTTTCGACATCTTGGTTGAAGGTCCGGCATGATCAATGGTTTCCACAGGATTCTTGTACTTGTTTTGACACTCTCCGAAAATAAACTTCTTTATCTTCTCTTCCATTGGCTCAAGAGAACTAGCAGAAGACATCTCTATATCATTAGAGGTCCTTTCGCGCGCATTAGGAGGAGTGAGAGATGAAGGGTCTCCTTCAGTGGAGCCACTTTTACAGAAAGATTGATCATAATCTTCAGAACATGAAACAGCCTCAGCATTCAGAAAATTACTAGCATGAGATGCTTTTGTCGCTAAATTCCTACTCTTGGTAGCATCAACGTGGTCATCAACCTCACTGGGTGGAGGTGCTATGGCATCAGGAATATATCGAACTAAGTGAATTTTGTTTTGAATTGAAAATTTTAGCACCTCTGAACAAGCACTGCATCTAAGCCGATGGAATCTCCTTCCAAATAGGAGAAAATCAGCAGGCACCTGTAGCAGCTCAAAGCATCGATAACAAGCAATGATTGGGGATCCACCAGCCATTGGACGGAAGAGCCGCTTCACCACCTGATGTTTATCCCTCAAATTCAACCTTTTCCATTGATCATCTGACTTTGTATCCCGACTCCACAAGGAAAACTCAGAATGGTGGGGACCACTACAGTTGTGGCCAGCGTGGGCCATATGGTACCCTTCATTACAGCAAATGGCATGTGGAGGCAGCTGTGCTGAGTAGTGCCACTCTCTGGGACAGCCTTGCAAACACGAACAACCAACTTGGTGTCTACAGTGCATGGCCTCCCCTGAGAAGGCCATTCGCGAGAATTTACATCGCGGAGAACAAACATTTCCTCGACTGCATCTTCCACCATATATTTCCCTCTCTGGTGCCAAGCGATCATGGTATGAGGGAAACTGTTTCTCTTTCTTATCGACTCTGGACAAAATCCTTCCATTTATCGTCTCTCTTGAAATGTGTGTTCTTTTAAGCTGCCCTTGTAGTTCAGAAACTATTCTCAACAGCTCAGCTTTGTCTGATTCACGGTACTCGGGCTTGTCGGGTGAATGATGGCTCGATTTGTGTTGCAATTCATGGTGCCCATAACTTGAAGGGCCAGCATGGGAACCCCTAGAATAAAAGGTCGCCCCAGAAAGGTGCTTGTCTGATTCCTCCCTTTTCGGCAATTTTCTGGTACCGATGAAGTTTTTCTCCTTGAAATTTCTTCTAGAAAAATGAAAATTTCGGGTGGGGACTTTATGGTCAATCTCATTACAAGAAGATCCACTACCATCGTAAGCATAGTAGCTTCTGGCCGTTGGAGATTTATACCTCTCTCTATGTGCAACACCAAGCTCAGAGCTGGAGTTGACAAGTGGCACATTTTGCAATGTATCTACCAAGCTGACACGCTCAAAACATGGGAGAATACCATTGTCAGCTTGCTTCATCTTTTCTATTGAAAGAGATGTTAGACTCTTTGATGAACCACTTTCATCCACAGACCTATGGGCATTGATGCACGAATCCTTTAGCCTTGAATCCAGCAAGTTTTCAGGACTCGAGCTTTTGAAGATAAAACGACTCTTCAAATTCTCAGCCATTTCTGCATCTGATCCTGCTGCCTGTGACAGTTCTTCAATCTCATTACAAGTAAGATCAGAAGATGAGTAAGCTTCCTTGGAAATTTTCATATTCCCGGTCCACTCGCTACTGCAATCGACAAACTTATTTTCACCCATTCCATTGTTTTGTTCCAATGGGTCCTTACTCTCATCCTCTTCTTTGAGTGCTCCAGCTAGAGGCAAAGACGACTCGTTCTCAAGCCAATTAGGCTCAGTTGAGTTTAAGTCTCGAGACTGCTCCCCAGTGTAACCTTCGAATTCGCTTTGATCCCTTTTGTCATATTGGTCCAGAGGATGCTTATCATCATCTGGTTCAACATGTGCCCGAGCTTCTGGTGACGAGTCGGCATTTTCATCACAATAAAGTTCAATTGAGATAGGAATTTCAGCACAATTACTAACACGCCACTCCTTTCTGCAATCACTAAATCCATTTTGATCCTTGTCGCTGCTTTTGGTCAGTGCAGATTCCTCAGTGGAAGTTATAGTTGCTTGTTGATTTAAGCTATTATCCTTTCTGTCATCAGAAACATGATCCAGGTCATTTTTCTGGGTAGGATCTGTGTCACGGCTGCAGGGCTCCGTTGCTTTGGTATCATTACTTTCGATTTTTAGCTGTATAAAAGCACAAGCTTATAAGAAATAAGTTCCAGCTTACGGAGTTTCATAAAGAATAGATGAATGGAGTTTAGTAGAGCAAGATCACAATATTGGATGCAAGAACCGGTTAGGGTTTTCAAAACAGTAAGTATAACTGAAAGAGGGAATATTACCTTGGAGAACTGTGGCACATCCTCCACACTTATATAAAGGGAGCTCTGCTAACTCTGGAAGAACCAGCCGGCATCGAGGACATCTAACAAAGCGAACTTTAGTACTCATCTGAGTTGGGTCATGCCCTGCGAATCATATAGCTGCAATCAAAGCTATAATTGGATTTGAAGACCGCCAACTATCTAGCAGCAACAAAAAACAGCACTGTTGTTGAATAACTAACCCACTATCTGCATTAGTTTAAACAAGCATACATTAGAACGAACAGCCAAGGAAGAATCTAAAATCAACAAACAAGAATTTCGTTGCAAATAAAATGAGAGAGAAAATCAAGGCTCCTTGAAGTTAATAAAAATGAATCTAGGGTTCAATAGGATCAAACTTGCAATTACAAGAAGGCACGAATCTCCTGTTTATTAAATTAGAATTAAGAACCAGATATGATTATATGAATAATAACTATTCATGCTTTTCATTGTACTTTGCATTGTTCCAAACACAGTTGGTTTTCCTTTTTCAGCTAATGATATTGTCAGACAAACAATCGCTTCTCATTTTCAGGCTTGCAGTCCGAAGTTAACTAGATATTTAGGAAAGCATACATGCATATAAGCAAGAAAAAAAAAGTTACTATTATTAGGATTTGAACAATTGTACCTTAGAAGGTTGCTTTAAAACAAATTAATGAAATCCCTCTAAGAGTTAACAACAACTAATACAATAGAAGGTGAATCCAGAAAGCAAGCAAATTAAATAAATCTAAGAGTTTACGTAGTGGCTAATGCACGATAAATAACATCAGCCACCAAATCAGACAAAGAAAATGAATAAAGGTACCAAAAACTTATAAAAACGACTGGGAAGCTAATCAAAGTCTGCCGTATGAAGCATAAAGAGTCTACTAATAGAGAGAGGAAAAGGTTAACCTGTCCCTTTATTCTTAAAATAGAAAATATAGGTTTTGAATGGTGTTTGCCGGAATCTTATGTTTATAGATAATTATTTCTATATAAGTTAGGCAGCAAAGAAATTAAAATAACATGGAGATATATATATATATACAAAGAATTATTATTCGTCAAGCTTTAACAAACACACACAGATATATATATATATATAACCAAAAGTTGGGGGAAATGAAAGATAATATAATGAACGAATTGAATTGAACTGAATTGAATTGTGAAAAGAAGCATAAAAGGAAATTACTGATCGAGACAACATCAAATTCATTAAATTAAATTGCAAGTGTATGAAATAAAACCCATATATATATATATGCATTTCCAAGAATTGAGCTCATCAGATCAGATTAGATCGATCGGGGTTTATCTCTCTGAAGTTAATGAAATACGTATATGCTTACGATTATAGGAGTTCAAACATAAAGAAGATGGCTTTTTAATTAAAGATGGTAATATTACAAAAGAAGATCCATTATATCATCTAAATAACATAATGTAATAAGAATAGAAAATTGATTTGGGAGAAACGAACCTACGTAGAAACAAAGAGAGAAAGAAACCAATCTTAATCTTATCGTTCACGCAAACCGTCGAACTTCTTCTTCTTCCACTCAACTTCTCTCCTTTGTATAACTCTTCTCTTTCGTTCGTGCTCGTAAGTTTCTCAAGCAACACCGTCAAACTGTTAGTACTCTCTCTCTCTACAATTCAGTTTTGTGTAGGAAATGGGAAAATGTGGCTAAAATGGGAAAAATGGATTTAAGAGATAGAGATAGAGAGAGAATAGGCTCTATCTATCTAAACTTATTTGAAGCATTAAATTGAATAGCCGTATTCTAGAAAGTCAACCGTAATCCTGTTTTCCTTAATTATGTTTCTTTAAGAATACGCTTTGAACCTGCGGACCAAAAACAAAATATATGCTCGTTAACACTCATTTTTATTTATTATTAATTAATAACTTATGCGATGTACAAGTGTTTAATAAATATATAATTTTAATAATATTTATCTTCATAGTATTATTAAATAATTAATTTAAATATATTGTATACGAAGAATAAAATACACATTTTCTCTGTTTAAAATTAATTTTCAACTTTTATTTTACTATTTTGAATAGACATTAATTTTAATATAAGTTAATGGTTGATAATGCACCTCATTTGCTATATCAAAGTGGAAATGAGACTACTAATTTTAACACATTTTTAAAAACTAGCATAATAAATGATGCTACTTTCAATATTATAATAATAATTATTATTTTATTATGCATTGAAAATATAACAAATCAATTAATAAGTAACTAATGTTATTACAATTAGGAATATAAGAAAAAATAATTAATGCTTCTACTTTTTTCATAATACTAGATAGTAAGTATAGATGATAATTATAATAAATAATTATAATTATTTATTAAAGTGAATAATTATTTATTTATTAAAGTATGGCATTAACTGTGTTATTTATTATCAAATTAATTAGTGAATAATTCTGTTACATTAACTCAATTTTTGAATATTCAAAAAAGTAATCCAGCGGTGAGCCTTTAATGCCTAAAAATTAATTGCAACTATTAAACCTCTAGAGATAAAAATTTATTAGTATTTTGCTTTCCTTAGATTTTAATTAAAAAATCTTCTCTTTCTTAAAATTAAGAGACTATTCTCAATATTTACGGGGTTTTTCAATGATATATTAACTTTAATATAATTTGATACGTAACAAAAAATATCTGCTTGATAAGGTTAAAACGTTGATTATACTAAAAAAGAAATTTAAATCTTGTTTCGAGTGACATTACACAAAAGAACTTGTATTTTCATTTTATAAAATAAAATTCATATTTATTATGTCTATCCTTTGTTTTTGTTGGTCCATTATTATGTCTAGGTGTCAACCTCAAAGAGAAGGAAAAGAAAAGGTGAATAAAAGAAAAGAACATTCATATTTCAAATAATACCAGATTGCCAGCTGTAACATTCCAGGTCATCCACGCCGATAGCGGATGTGGGATCCACGCGCCACAATGATGCGCACGTAGCAACGTAACAGTGTGCATAAATGCGGCGGTCCTCTGGGGACCGTCTAGAAACTGTTGGGAAGCTCGTGACGTGGCATACCAACACGTAATGATAATAAATGAAGGCAAGCCGACCTCTCATGGGACGGGGACCCATATTGACTTGGCGTGGATTTTGCCGACGGAATGCTTTCGACATTCTTACGCATCCAAGAGCAAGACCACTGCAACTATTTCGAATGTTATGTTAGAGCATCCCTAATCAAATAATTAAAATAACTTTTAATTGTTTATTTAATAAATTATTAAAATTAACAATATAGATCTCTCTAATTAATGACTTTTTTTTTCAATAATTAAATTTGTAGAGTTCATTATATTAATTAACAACAAATTAATCAATTCAAATTTTGTTTCAAAAAGGAGGAAATAGTGATTTAAATTTAGAAAGATTCTCTTTCAACTAATAAAATTAGTAGGTCATCATTCTAGTTATTGAAGAAGGTTGTTAACTTTGATTATAAAGTGAGTAGATTTGGTTATTGGTTAAAATGTTGTTTAAATTTGATTATACCATTTGGGTAGTATTTTTAACCAACATTGTTAAAATTGATTATAATTGTTATTTTGTTTATACCATTGAAGATACTCTTAACTATCAGGCATGGGTGTAACTATGGAATAAATTGAGAGCTTTTCGGTCAAATTTAGTAGTTGTAAAAATATTATGTTATCAACTGTGAATATGTTTTAAATTATAAAAAAGAATTAATTCAATGGTCACCAAAATTCACTGTACAGTTATATTTGCTGATGTTGCATATATTTATGTGATGTAGTAGATATTGACACATCATTAATCTATTTATAAATACTCAAAACGGTGCCGTACACATAACCTAACACCGCCTACATTTTCTATCCCTTTGGTGCTTTGTTTGTATGCTGAATCTAATTCAAATTACACCTTTGAAAATTTTGCACAACTATCTCCCAAATGTTGCTTCTCAAATGTCTCTATTGAAAAATAACCATACAAATATACTAATTTCGAGGAATTAACATAATCCATAAATTTCTCTTTAAGTTCTTGAGTTTCTCATTACACACATACACATACACGCACACAAATATCATATGTATATACCATTTTGTAAAATTTTTTATGGGTTCATTACAAACAAATTAAAATTTTGATAAAAGATACTTGTAAATTTGCTTCACTACTTTTTGCAGAGAAAGGAAGGAAAAAAGAGCACAAATTTTATATTGTGACATTGCAAAAAATTGCATGAAAGAGCGACATAAATAAAGGCTTTAAACTGCCTCTTAATTTCATGGTCTATTTTTTTTGGGTCTTTATCTATTTGATTGGATGTAACCAACAATAGAAAGATGAAGAAAATTCCGAAGGGGGGGGGGGTGATTGCTTGTGATGATGATTGATATTGCTATGCACAAGTTAAGAAGGTGGGTCTAGTGATTGACATTTTCAATTTTTTTTTATTTTGAGTTTGGTATTTGCAAAACTTGAAAAGGGTTGCAAAAGAAGAAAGATGGAATGGTTAAGAGAAAGTTATAGAACAATGTCGTCAAATTTCTTGTTATACCAAATGACACAAGCTAGGACGCAACGGTTGAGATTTTACAAACATCACCGTGCAGTAAAATTGTGTGACTACACAGGAGTCATTCTTGCATAAAATATGGCCAAGACAATGCCTGATATAAACCAAAAACTTAAATATTATTTTCATTAGATTTATACTTTTTATTTTTGTCCCATATTTTTCTAAATATATATATATATATATATTTAATTGACAAATATTTTATAATGGTAGAAATATAAAAAAATTCATCTTTAATGGTCTTTCATTTCATTATTACTTCTCATTTATTTAAGAAGAGATAATAAATAGGTTTAATATTATCTCATGAGATTGTGCCATGTCACTTTGTAAATTAAATCACTGTTTCTATTAGACATGTCAGATCCATTAAGAAAAAATATTCAATCTGATCCAACAAGCTGTTAACAATCCAATTCATATTCGATTTTGTGAGCTTAATGGATATTTTGTTGACCTAAAAATTTACTAATCTTGTTTTGATAGTAACAATTTATTAATCTTGTGTAATTTAACAAGTGTGTTGAATAGGTATAGCAAAATCTCGATCAATATTTTACGTGGACCGAAATTGATCAATTCAAAACCGAGATCATTCCTCTATAATTATATATATATATCACATTAGCGTGTGTCACTTAACATTTTTTTATCAAAGCAAGTATTGGCATACAAATCAATTGAAGATCAAAGTCAAAGAACAAGTGAAGAAACGAAGAAACAAATTAAGCATTTGAAGACTTATTAATTCTATAATTGAGTGAGTGTTTAAGTTATTGTAAAGTTTCTTGAATGATCATTATTATATCTCAAAATTGATCTTACATCATTTAAAAATTGATTCAAACAAGCTTATACTTAAATACTTTTGAAAACACATATTTTTACAAATCAGTTTTTAAAATAAATTCATATTAAATTCAAACGAGTATATTTTAAGCTCTCGTGAAAATAAGTGTCTTAGAAACATAGTATTAACATATCCCTAAGCATTAGAATTAAATTTAGAGCAAAATTGCAAAAGTCCAAAAATTAGAATTTTGGCCTGATGGACAAAACCCATCAGTTGACTTATGGGTTTTGCTCAGTCGACTAATGGCCATTAGTCGATTGATGAGTTTTGCTCAATCGATTGATGCCTCAGAATATAACTATTGGATTAATGTTTTTTTTTACTACTTTTGGCACCAAACCTCTCAAATGGCTATATACTTTTTTAGGACTATATATTAGACATTAGACACCTAAGACACATTTTAATAAGCTTGAATTATTATACTAACTCATTTTTCATCTATTCACAGTATTCAAGAATCCAAGCATTTATATTGATCATATCATTCATATTTGAGTTAAAATTATTGATCAATCTAGAATGAGTTTTATTTGTATCTCGTAAACACTTGAGAATTATTGTTCATTGGTGTGCATCACCAAATCACTTCAATTATTCATTTGTTAGAAGAATTCTCAAATTGTAGCAAGAAGGATTTTCTTGTGTTGAGTGTGGTGAAAAGAATAACACTTGTAGAGTGTAGTGAGAAAAATTACACTTATAAAAGGTTTGATTTTCAGTCGTAAGAAAATCGGTTTAGTGGAACTTCTAGAGGGAATTACTTGAGCTCGGATATATGGTCTAAACAACTAAACCGTGTGAACAAAACATCGTTGACTTACTTGGTTCTATCTTTCTAACTTAAGCTCATTATTTTCTTGCATTCCTATTATTGATTGCTCTTGGGATTGATTGATTGCTTTGCTTATTTCCTTGATATGTATCTAGTTAAAGTTTATTATTTAAACATTTTTCAAAAACTTTTTAATTTCGGCAATAAGTTTTAAAACCCTATTCACCTCTCTCTAGGGTTGATTTCCGACCTACATATTCAATCCAACAATAAGAACCAAACTTTTTAAAAGGAGAATGAGATTTTTAATTATGAGATATACATATATGTGTAGCAAACTATTTGTAAATAAGGAGTCTAAATCATTTATGTCTATAATTTTTTATTTCTATAAGTATGATTATTAAATTAATTTAAAATTCTAATTTAGTATGCCAAAATAAAATACTTGGAAGTTCACTTAATTAGGTCTCAATATTTATTAACAAATGAGTAGTGTTTATTATATATATTTATTATATGTTATAAATATCAAATATATATTATAAAATATTAAATCGGATCAAATATGCTCGAATCCATATTTAATCCATTAAATTATCAGATTAGTGGATTCAAATTGTAATCGGATTATCGAATTGAAATTTTAAATCCATATTTGATAAAAATACATTAAATTTGGATCAATTGATCAGATTTTAATCTTGATTCATTAACAAGCCTAGGGGGTGTTTGTTTTTGCCTTTGAATGCTTAATAAGAGAGTTTTAAGTATTCAGATTTGCAATAAGCTATTTTTTTAAAAAATCATTAAGAGGTTAGCGGCTATTTTTTTTATGATTAAGCTTTTAACATTAAGGGGCACTAACCCCGCTGAATACTGAATTTAAACTATTGTTTTATACAAATACTTAATATCAGAGTTTCATTTAAAATAAAAACAAACTTCATTTTTAGAGCTTGGATTTAATACTCAGCACTCAATATTCAGTAATCATATTCAGCAATCAAATGTTAAGAAAAACAAACGCACCTCTAATTTCTATATGTATAAATGGTTATACAAATTCTTTAGATTACTCAGATTCCACTTTGTATAAAAATGAGTATAAAAATGCCATTGAAGCTGTAGAATGGTACAATAATGAAAGGTGAAGGGTCTATATGTGAATCAAGAAAAATATCGGGGAAGTTAGAAAACAATGTATTTTTAAGGCGTCACTTGTAACAAATAGAATAAACCATACAACACATGTTTTAAGATGGACAAGCACAAGGAAGATTTAAGGTAAAGAGGGGGGAGAAGGAAAGCACCCAAACTATGATAAATGATTAGACAAGATTTTATCGTGTGCATTCTTAATGAAAATTCCAAAAGAATATAAGTTCATTATATATTGGGTTTTTTTTAGCTTAAAAAGGCTCAGATCTCTATATCATATTTTTTTCTATATCCTTTTTTTTTTCTTTCAAGAGATAACCTCCTCTCCTTTTACAAGGAAAATAGGTCTTATCTCACACGTTTATATATTGCCAGCTGCTGCGCTGGGATTGGCCTAAAAGGTCGGTGGTTGTCTTTTATGTTCCTCATGTTTTGGTAGTTAGTGAACTAGGCTGACAAGCCTATGGGTGAGACGTGTGTAGCGGGTATAGTAGAGCATTAAATGCTTTTTAGGCTCCAAGCTCGCTTTGATGTGTCACACTGCTTTTAGTTAGATTTGCGCCAAAGGGAAGTATATTTCTTTATGTTTCCTTTTATTATATAGAAATTTGTATTTGTAAAAATTACCATTGGAGGTGGCATAGGTCAGTATCAAATGTACTCAACCATCGGCAAGCATTAAAACTTAGGATGTGAAAAGAAATATCATAAAGATTTACATTCATTTTCAATTCACTTCAAATTTTAAAAAAGAAAAAATTACTACCAATTTTTTTTCCTAATATTTGTAATTGATCTTAGTTTGTACATCTTTACCAATAATTTATAACTATATTTTATAATAAACAACATTGAAACAAAAACATTTTTATTTTCCGAGGAAAGCCAACAAATGCCTCATTTCCTAAACAAAAAGACATTTAAAATAAAGCAAACTCCTAAATTGAATTAAATAAGGGTATTTTTGACTTTGGTTACCATTGATAATGCTGAATTTAACTTTAAGTGACAAATTTCAACTGATTTTCCGTTAGTGTTCCGTCTAAATTTTGACTGATTTTCCAACTTTACCCCTGGTATCTTAAACCAAACATAAAAAACAATTTTGATTCAATGATTGAAGATCAAATGAACATAAACCAAGAACATTAACCCAAAACACTAAGAATGATAATGAAGAACATTAACCAGAAATCATGAATGATTAAAGGAACATTAAGAACACTAATGAAGAAAGAACCCTAACCATAACCACAAATCAAGCCCAAAACCTAATCAAACCCCAACATAAGACAATTACATCAAGAGTGTCATACCCATAACCTAATGCCGTTTACATTTTATATCCCTTTGGTGCTTTGTTTTTATGTTGAATCTAATTCAAATTACACCTTTGAAAATTTTGCACAAATACCCCCTAATGTTTCTTCTTAAATGTTTATATTGAAAAATAACCATACAAATATATTAATTTGGAGGAATTAAATTAATCCATCAGTTTCTCGTTAAGTTCATGAGTTTCTCATTACATATATGTATATACCATTTTGTATAATTTTTTATGGGTTCATTACAATTTTTTTTAATAAAAGATACTTGTAAATTTGCTTCACTAAGAGCACTAGTTTCATCTTCTGACATGTCAAAAAAAATTCATGAAAGAGCAACATAAACAAAAGCTTTAAACTACGTCTGAATTTCTTGGTTTATTTTTGCTGGATCTTTCTCTGTTTGATTGAATGTGACCAACAATAGAAAGATGAAGAAAATGGGGGGCGGGGTGTTAATTGCTGGTGATGACGATCGATAGCGCTGTGCACAGTTTGAGAAAGTAGGTTTGGTGATTGATATTGTCAATTTTTATTTTTAGTTTGGTATTTGCAAAACTTGAAAAGGGTTACAGAAGAGGAAAGAGGGAACGAATAATAGAATGTAGAGGAAAAATGACATCAAGTTTCTTGTTGTAGTGAATGACGCAATTTAAGTCTTCTTCGTGAGCTATCAATATCTTGACTATTCATTTATACGCTACAGCTGAGATTTTACAAACATCACCGTGTAGTGAAATTGTTTGACTACAGAAGAGCCATTCTCGCATAAAATGTGGCTAAGACATTACTTGGTATAAACCAAAAACTTAAATATTATTTTCCTAAATTTTTACTTTTTTTTTGTCCCATATATTTCTAAAAAAATTATTTATTTAATTGACAAATATTTTATATGGGTAGAAATATAGAAAAAATCATCTCCAATGGTCTTTCATTTCATTATTACTTCTCATTTATTTAAAAAGAGAGAATAAATAGGTTTTATAGTTTCACATGAGATTGTGCGCTATCACTTTGTAAATTCTATTATTATTTCCATTAGACATGTCAATGGATCGGATTTTGACCGGATTGCGCTATATCCGATCAGATCCACTAAAAAAATATTCAATTCAATCTGATCCAATAATCTGATGAATTGTTAATAATCTAATCCATTTCCAATTTGGTGAGCTTAATGGATATCCAATTAGACAACCCGAACCGAACTTTTTAAAAGAAGAATGGGATTTTTAATTATGAGATATACAAATAAATGTGTAGCAAACTAGCCATACACAAGGAGTCTGATACGTCTATACTCTTTTTCTTTATAAGTATGATTATTAATTTAGTTTAAAATTCTAATTTAATATGCCAAAATTGAAAGTTTTACTTAATTATGTCTCAACATTTATTAGCAAATGAGTAGTATTTGTCATATATATTTAGTATATGTAATAAATATCAAATATACATTACAAAATAGCAAATTATATCAGATTGTTAATGAATCGGATATGCTCGAATCCATATTTGATCCATTAAATTATCAGATTAGCGGTCGAATTGTAATCGAATTTTTTGGATTGAAAATTTAAATCCATATCTAATAAAAATACTTTACATTTCGATTGAAATCCGATCGATTGACGGGTCTAGTTTTTATGTGTAAAAATGGTTATACAAATTGTCTAGTTGACTCACATTCCACTTTGTATAAAAATGAGTATAAAAAATGGTAGTAAACCTATAGAATGACACAATAATGAAATGTGAGAGGTCTATATTTGAATTAAGAAAAATGCTTGGGAAGGTAGAAGACAATGTATTTTTGAGGCATCATTCGTAATAAATAGAACAAACCATACAACACATGTTATAAGATGGACAAGCACAAAGAAAATTTCTGGTAAAAATGGAGGAGAATGAAAGCACCTAAACTATGATAAATGATTGGACATGATTTTATCATATGTTTCTTAATGGAGATCCCCAAAATAATATATGTTCTTTGTATTTTGGGTTTTCTGTTTAGCTTAAAAAGGTTGAGACCTCCTTATTATTATTTTTTACTATATCATTTTTTTCTCTTAAAATAACTTCCTATCATTTTATAACGAAAATGGATCTTATCTCACATGGTTATATAGTGCCATGTGCCGCGCTCGGATTGGCCTAAAAGGATGGTGGCTGTTTTTCGTGTTCCCCATGTTTTGGTAGTTGGTGAGCTAGGCTGACAAGCCTAGGGTGAAACGTGTGGTGGATATAGTAGAGCATTAAATGCTCATTGGGCTCCAAGATGGCTTTAATGTGTCACACTTCTTTCAGCTAAATACTTGTAGAAGGGGATGACATCACCGACCGCCAAAGGCAAGTTGCTCTATTATAACCATAGGGGCTAGTCGAAGGCGCCTTTAGTGGAAGGTCTTTTTAGGTTTTGCTTGGTGGGTTTAATCTTATATTATGAAGGATTCTTTTGTAATCATGTATATATTTTAGGTGATTGAGCTTTTATTTTTGCCCAAAGTATCATGTCATTCTCATCATCCAAACCAAAATTCCCTTTTAAGTTTCCTCTCGGGCCTTTTCCACATTTAATTTATTTATAAAGCTTGTCTTTCTTTTAAAGGATAAATTATTATGGTGAGCCCGTATACATATATAAATATATAGATACAAAATAAAGGAAAAAGAAATATTCATATATTCATAAGCCTATTTTTTATTTTTTCTTTTTTTGATATAGAATTTTGTATTTGTAAAATATACCATTGGAGGTGGCATAAGTTAGTATTAAATGTACTCAACCATTGGCATGCACTAAAACCTAGGATGTGAAAAGAAATATGATAAAGATTTACATTCATTTGCAATTTATTTTTCTGATATTTGTCATTGATTTTAGTTGGTACATCTCTGCCAATAGTTTATAACTATATTTTACAGTAAACTACATCAAAACCAAAAATAAAAACTTTCCAAAGAAGGCCAACAAATGCCTCTTTTCCTAAATAAAAAAGACACTTAGAACAAAGCAAACTCTTGAATTGAATTAAATAAGCGTATTTTGACTTGGGTACTATTGATAATATTAAATTTAACTTTAAGTATTAAAAGATTGTTTTTCAAACCTTGAGTACCATTTTTTGGGTTTCGTTAGTGTTCCGTCCAAATTTTGATTGATTTTCCAACTGTACCCTTGGTGTCCAAACCTAAACCTAAACAACAATTTTGATTCAATGATTGAAGATTAAATGAACATACACCAAGAACACTAACCTAAAACACTAAGAATAATAATAAAGAACATTTACTAAAAACCCCAAACCAAAGTCACGAATGATTAAGGGAACATTAAGAACAATAATAAAGAAAGAACTCTAACCAAAACCCACTGTTGGAGCAAGTGTGTGTTTGAGAAAAAACTTGGACAAGACAAAGTTAGTGTTTTTCCAAGTCCCATATAGGAGAAAGAAAAAACCTTTCATGGGTTTTTATATGGGAAAATTTGCTTAAGGGCTTGAGCCCTTTGGGCATTAGAATTTTGTGCTATTGGGTAAGGACTTGGATGAATGTGGTTCACCACACACGAGTGCACCGACCGACTCGACCCGACCCTGTCCCGGTCCGGGCTTTGGGCTTGTCTTGTGTAATGTATAATTTTTTTATACAAAATAGTTTTAGAAAATTGTATTTGTTAAATAAAATTTATTTTTTAAATTTCAAAAGTGGTCAACCACTTCCAATAATGGCTCCCATTTTTCCTCTCCACGTCTCCGCCATTTTCTCTCAAAACGGATTTTTTTTATTATCCTACCGTTTTTATCTTTTCAAAACATATAGAAACGGAAAAATAATTCTTAGATATCTATCTCTTCTTTAACAACTTGAAACTGAAAATATTCAGAAAAAACCCTAAATTGTTTTTTGCCTCCGGCAGTCACAGATTTACCAATTCCGAGCATATATCAGAGAGTATCTATCGAACGATCAATAGTAGTGCACGTCGATCGTACAGGAGAGTATCTGGGCTATTTTATCCTAGGGACAGCGTGTCGATTACTGAACTGCTAGCACATTTCCGGGTAGAGCCGCGAAACGTCTTAAAGAGAGCAACCTAGTCCGCGACTCAACCCGGTGTACTCTCTTTCTTTATTTAATTTCGTTTCTGCAGTTCTTATTTTCAACACCCATAAATCGTTTAGCAATCAAGCCCAAACCCTAATCAACCCCAACACAAGACAATTACATAAACATTAGAAAAGCCGAAAAATAAAATGATCAACACAATAACATACCAACACAAGATTTTCAGCAAAAAAAATTATTTGTTACTTAAAGGCAGGAAGGGGTGAGGTAAAAAAAGATTATAAAAAAAACCTAAAATTTTTACATCAAAAGGGAGCACAAAAACATACTCCCCTTACTTAATCATCTTTCCTTCATCCCTTAACGATTGATGAAACTGGAATGGTAGTGCCTAAATGCCCTACAAATCAGAAGCTCCGGGGATATTATAGTTTGGGCTTGTTGGAGAAGGGACATCAGCCCTTTCTCATTAGTTTTTCTAAAACCTCATAAAACTTGTTCATCTCGACCTAAATGGCCTCCATTCTCTGCTCATCCTCATCCTCATAATCTGGTTCGTGTTGATGGCTGAGATTGTGGGTGGTTAGTGGTCATCTCATTGAAATGATTAAAATATGTTACAAAAGGAAGATGAATGATTAACAGTTTATAAGTGGGATTTGGGTGAGAAGGGAGAGGGGTTATTCTTTCATCTAGTCTATATCATCATTACAGGGATAATGGGGAGCTAATTTGAAAAGGTGAAAGACAAATGGATCAGAGAAATGAATGAGTGTTAATGCAATGAATCAAATTGGTGTTATAGAAATGAATTGGACATAATGACTCAGTAGTCAACTTGGTTAGGTTGCAAAGGCAAAATTAGAAAATCATTTGAATTTGTGTAAAAACATTAACGGAACCCTAACAATGGTACTTAAAGTCTAAAAAACAATTTTTTGATACTTAAAGTTATGAGTAAATGACCCATTTGCACCCCCAACTTTGTACTCAATTTTAAGTTGTACCCAAAACTTCAATTTGTTCCACCTTGCACACCAAACTTCAAAAAGTGGTTTTAGATGCCCACCCTGTCAACATTCTGGGAGTTTTATAACAAAACTTGTATGTATATATATACACACACACAAAATATGTATACATAAAGTATAAAACTTCCATTTTCATTTATTCAAACAAAGGTACATTGAATCAAACTGTTACACATTTACATTTCTAAGGCAGTGCAGCCACAATGTTACATTTCTCCCCACTCTCAACCTCTTTTCTATTCAATAATACAAAGATAATTACAACACACACATACAATGCAATCCACAGAAATTTCTCCCTCCTGTTCACCTATCTTTGTGCACAAGTAATCCAAGCGACCAAGTCCTCCCAAATGAAAACCCACAACCACCATGCTGCAAAACACATAACATATTGTATTTAAGTAAGTGAAAACCATAATTTATGTAGCATGATTGTTAGAAAATAAAGATTAATTACCTCCTAACGTGTGGCTCGTCTGAAATACATTCATCCTAGATTTTGTAAGCTCCATGAGATCAAATGCTCTACATTGTTGCCACAGTAGCAGTCAGCTCCATCGTTCTACTTAATGAGAAAAAGTATTCTTCAATCTCTCAAGAAATGGTAAAACTCATAGAATGTTGATGGACTATGTATTTAAAACTATATAAACAAAAAAATTTTAAAAAATATATATTTAAAACTACTTTTTAAAGTTTGGAGTGCAAAGTGAAACAAATTAAAATTTAGGATGCAATTTAAAATCAGGTACAAAGTTGGGGGTGCAAAAAGGGTCATTTACTATAAAGTCAAATTCCACATTATTACTACTTTACTGGTACCCAAAGTTAAAAATATTCACTAAATAATTTAAATACAATAATAAATTTATCTCTGTAAAAATCATCACTTTAGAATAACGCCATCACATACTACACTTTCTAAAAATTATCCATTAACTAATTATCATATCCATCGATGGCGTGTATAATGCGGTGCTTTGTTTGCCACGAGAAATCAATTGTGCTATTTTTCATTTGCCAGGTCAAGTTTTCAAAGGAAATGACGTAAAATTATCTTAATAATTATTATTAGTTTGACACGTTAAATGGTAAAAAAGAATTTGTTTACCACACATAATAAAACAATTCTTCTTTTCCCCGTCCATCCATGATATGGAAGACGTACGTAAAAGACTTTTGTTTTGTGGAAAAAAACAAGTAACACATTCTAAATAAATAAAGAAAATCAATGATCTTATAGTTCATTGGCATCTTTTATGTATCTAATTTTATATTGATCTATTGTTATTATGGTGATTGATATCCATCATGCACTATCGTTATATATTAGAAATATGAAAAAAGTATTGGTCAATGTGAAAACTAACTCTTCCATGGCAATACGTTAAGAAAAGGAAGATGACACCTTGACCAATGAATTAGACTAAAGTAACCCATTTTTTAAATTACTTTTTTTTTGGGTTGATTTCTACAAATTTTGTGGGTCAAAAACGCAGAGGTGCCACTAACTCAAAATGCGACCAATAACATGACTGCACAGATGAATGGAAGACCATTTCAACCCATTATAATAATAACACCAATTAGTTTATGTTGATCGATCACTTAAAATTAAGTCAAACTTTGGATCTCAAAATAATTTTGTTATTGTTAATATTATCATCATTACTTACTTTGTTTCGTTTCGAGTATTTTTAATTAATTCATTTCTTAGAGGGAAAGTTGCAGAGTACGTTGGTCAGCGATTGATCAAAGGCACATCATGGCACAAAATAATAAGTCAAAGGGATTAGTTATTTTTTGCATTACATGAGAGAAGCGTATCTTGAACTAGCTGTCCACGTCCGCGTTGAATTGCAGCAGCAGAAAAATTGTAAGGTTGGTGAGGGGAGAAAGAGAGAGTCGTTGGGGTGTTGGGTATGGTATGCAAGGGTCAACTTTCAAGAAAGAGGAAAGTTTTAGTCTTACGTGTAAATAGTCAAACTTCAAGGATCAGAATAGAACGCATATGATGTAATGGGCTAAGGAGCTAGCTAAATGGTTCATCTTCAAATTTTACATCATTAGAAATTTGCTTCGGCGAAAAATCTTCACTTAGCAAGCTAAGTGAGCAGTTAGTAGCTTTGACAATGTGCCGTATCAGCTGAATATTGGTTTCATGCCATTAGCTATTACACAACATCTTAAGGTCCATAAGTAACAATTGCATTATATGTGAAGATATTCATCAACACATGCATCAAGTATGAACAAAACGAAAAATAGGAGTAATTGAATTTACAAAGCCAAAACATTATGCCGCTTTAGCACAACATATTCCTGGCGAAGTTCTTCATATCCACTCCTATAATGTTCCAGTGAGAAACACAGCTGTCGTATAGCCTCCCTTTTCTCCTCAGCTCTATCCAAGATCACAGCTCTCTGCTTCTCCACCTCTTTCTCTAGCTCCTCCACTCTCGATCTTTCTTCATTTCTAAGTTTCCATGCACTTTCAGATCCAGCCATCGGCACCACATGTTCTACCTGCAACTGACACCGATGATCCTCCATTTGTCGGATTTGGTTGTCTCGATGAGACAACTCCGCATTCAGAGTGTCTACCTTAGCATTGACTCCATCTTTATCTGCCATTAACATATCATATTTCAGTTTAAGCATGTCATTTGTTTTATTCAAAGCTTCCACTGCTTCACCTTTTAACTTTAGTTCTGCCTTCAATTGTTCAATGTCAGCTTGCCAACGAATCTCTTTGGCTTCGTGCAAAACTTTCATCTCCAACTTCTCAACTTTGCATTGCTTAACCTCATTTTCTAATGACCTGATCTGTTTTTCCCATTCTCCAATTTTTGCATTTAGGACAGCAGCCTGTTCCCCTAACAAACTAGAAACATCAAATCGGATTTTTTCGTTCTCCAAATTGATTTTTTCTTGCAAATCATGCAACGCAGCCTTCAAGTCATGAATCGATTCAAGCTGAACTTGTGACTGATGAGCACCTTCATACATTTTATTCACAAGTTCATCGTTCAAGACATTCAGGTTTCTAATCTCTTCTGCTGAACCTCCAAGTTTCTCTCTTGTCATCTCTAACTCTTCCTCCAGCGTCCCAATCTTGCAATCAAAGTCGTAAACCTGACTTTCTAACTCATCTACCCGTTTTTGTAGTTCCAACACTATCTTTTTTTCCTTTCCAAGGTTTGCATCGCGCAGTTTGATATCATGCTGTGCTTCCTTGAGTTGAGCCTGCCAATTACCCATAAGAAGAGCCTCCGTTTCTCTCGTACTGAGCTCGCTCTTCAACCCGGCAATCTCTTGCCTCAATGAGGCATCGACATTCTTTTGCTTGGTTACCTTAACCTTTTCCTCAATACCCAGAAGTTCAGTCTCCAGTTCAACAGTTTTTCGGTGCATCCCCTTCCCATTCCCATTCCCATTCACAGATGGTCCTGAAACCTTGTTGATATAGTCAAAAGATTTTGAATCAGAGTCTAATGATGATGATGAAGATTCAAAGCCTTCCTTTAAAGAAATATCAAGGCTAGGGTGTGGCTTTGCATGCTCCATGTTTTGCCTCAAAATGTCTCATGAATACCTAAATATACCATTAGACATGGTTTAATTTGAAACCGGGAAGTAAGTCATCAAATATTGATTGTTTCTACAACACACCATCTTCCATAGAGTTCAAGTACACGGGAAAGGACAGTGAAATAAGTCATCTAAAATAGGTAAAATCATACAATGCATAACAGGATATATTATCACTGCTAAAGAAATTAAAACTTCCGTAGAAAGTGAGAACACTGTTGATTCCATTGGAGTTGAGAATTTTGAGACTATTCCAATTTAAGCAGACAAAGTGTTTCTAGATAAGTTTTTAAAATTTGGTGTTTGGTTGAATGTTTTGAGTTAGAGTTTTTATGTTGAAAAGTGAATTTGGGGTTCAACCAACGAAAAAATGCATTTTTGTATCAGATTCATCGTTTTAAAAAAAAAAATAGAGAGAAGTAGAGTGAAATATATTTTGGGAAGTGTGAAAGTAGAGTTGGTTTTAAGTTGAGTTTTTAAAATTTTAAACAATAAGGATTTAAAAGCAATATATGACAGAAAAAACTCAGTTAACCAAATAGTGTAAAATTGGACAGCTAAATAACAAGTAGGCATCTAATATCTCTAATTAAGTTCGTAAGGTACTGTGACAATCACAAAGGAATTGGATTAATTATTGAATAGCCCAAATTAAATGCCTAAAAGTGGAAGCTTTTACAATTTCAAGCAGATTTATGAAAAATCAAGGTGTTAAAAGTCTCCATAAACAATCGCCAAACAAAGCATTAGTCGTAAGAATGAAATCAGAGACAGACCTTTCGGAACAAAAGATTCAGTGAGATAATTGATAGATAAAGAGGCTCGGCACCTTGTAACTCTACCAAAATGGCATATGATGAAGAAGGAATCTAATGAAGATTGAAGGGATATTGATTCGATGCTTTGATTTTGAAGACAAGAAGAAAGGACGAGAGAGCGATCGATTTGGTAGTGTGATGTCACTCCAGGCGAACCGACAAAAATAAAATAAAATTTGTGGTTGGACCATTAACGGGATGTTTGGTCGGTGTTTTGAGTTGAGTTTTTAAAATATTGTATTTGGTAAAATTTGAAAGTACGTTGAAAAATGAATTTGATTTTTGTTTGAGTTTTTTTCAATTAACTAAAAAATTTCATAAAACAATTTCAAAAAATAATCACAATGGATCTTATTTTATAGATCTCGACGAGTATATTTTAAATATATATTTTTTATTTAATTTTGATTTTTGAATTTAAAGTTATGACATTTTAAAAAAAATTTAGAGAGAGAAAATAAAGTGAAATAAATTTTAGAAAGTGTAAAAGTAGAGTTGATTTTAAGTTGAGTTTTTAAAATTTAGAAAAAAAAACAGATACCAAACAGGCCCTAAATATTTAATTTTTCTTTATATTTCATTGGTTAGATAATAAATGAGTAAGGCTCCATTTGATTGCAAAGTGAAAAAGGAAAATAAATTGAGTTAATTTTGATGAAAAGATGAAAAATAAGTTAAGTGATAGAGGTGATATCCTCTTGATTTGTAAGTTTTTTCCATGAAGAAATTTTCTTTACTTGGTGGTGAGTAAAAATTTTCTACCAAAAATATTGAAGGATGGATGGTATATACTCATAAAATGAGTAACATCTCTCACCTTATTTTCTATTTTTTTACACAAACTAACTAAATTTATTTTCATTTTTCATCTTTGCAATCAAACGGAGCCTAAGTATATGCTTAGTTAATGACAAGTGAATAGCTGCATATTAGTCGCTTGTCACATATTACTTGTTTGTCATCAAGCGAGTAAGGCATTGAAGATCAGGAAAGTAACATGCACTTATTCGTTTGTCATCGGGTAAGTAAATACACATATCAGGAGAGTAACATGCACTTACTCGTTTGTCATCGGGTAAGTAACATGCAGTTACTCGTTTGTCATCGGGTAAGTAACATGCATTTACTTGCTTGTCTTCAAATGAAAGAAAAGTGTTTGTCATCGGGTAAGTAACATGTATTTACTTGTTTGTCTTCAAGTGAAAGAAAAGTGGAATTTTACCAAATGTTTTGTAGAGTGGAAATAGCACCCACCAAAAAATAACACACACAAAATTAGGGCACTAGGTTTACTGCCATCTTTTTTGATCAATTTTGCACTCAGAGGAAAGTAAAGTCATTTTACAAATTTCGAAAATATTTTCTTAACGGAGAAAAATGTAAGGAGAAATCATCCCACTCAGACCTCATGTGATTGATTTTCCCATTTGATTTTTCAGCATTTATTACAAAAGTTTTTAACAACAATACCCCTACTTAAATATGTTATTGCCAAATTATTGTACTTTTGAATTTTTATAATGTTTTTATTTTAAAATATAAGGGTATTATTGAAATATTAATATATTTTTATTTTTCATTTCCTATACTAACTAAACAGCGGAAGAAAAATCAAATGGTATTTCCTGAATACTTTACATGCTTTACCAAACATAGGAAATGAAACATGTCAGAAACTTTAGTTTCCCACCCCGAAAAGAAAGACAATGGAATTGATTTTTCCGTCCGTGAACTAAACGAGACCTTAGAGGTTTAGGATGGAAAAATAGCCCGACTTAGCGAACTTTTAGCCGTACGCCTTAGAATGATACAGATTTGGGATGGAGGGTTTTTTTTTCAACTATATCAGGTTTGATTTTGTCAAACTAAGACTCGCACCAGATTGGGGTAGATTTGGAGTTAGGTAAAGTAAACCTATTTGCCTTTTTTTTTTTTTTTTTTAATTTTTTTTTTTTTTTAATATACCTTAATATAATTACACCGGTAGGTTCGAGTCCAAATATACTAGCAAGCAGCTAAGGTTTGAGTTTTTCAATGTCCCGAGTCAAGTTAAGGTTGGGATACGATTAAGCGAGATTCTGGTTTGCCCGAACCAAACCTATTGTCATCCTTACAAAAGTGGGTAGTTTTTTTGTAAAAAAGTTTTAAGAGTTTGTATTTTAAACATTGAACTCTATATGTTTGTTTATCAGTCGAATGAAATTTTTGACAAACGAGTTTCATTTTATTAGGCCATGAATGTTGAATATATGGCGGTTTATAATTGTTGGTGTACAAATTTAGAAGATATAATTAACCACTTAGTCAGTATTGATTTCTGTGATAATAAGGAATTAGAGGTTCAACCTTTTTTGCGATAGGACCTAATACACATTGAATAAGCTTAGGACTCAAATAACTTTATAATAATAATAATAATAATAATAATAATAATAATAATAATAATAATGTAAAGCATAGCTCTAATTACAAATGTATCATATATCTCGGCTAGTCTAGTTATTGTAATGGATATTTAAGGTTTTTATTTCATTATTTATCTAACACTAGCCAAGTCTACAAGTCCTAATGTACTTAATAGACTTGTTGAAAAAGGTAGAAGATATTCTAAGTGTTGAAATATCTCATGTTCTAACTTGATTAAGTGTATTTGATGCTTGGAACTTTGAGGGTTATGATGAAATAAATGCTCCATATATATGGTAAACTTAGAACAAGATTGGTACATGGTGGCGGCTAATGAACAGTAGCTCTTTCATCCTTGCAGTGGTTAATTAGGCTTGCCAATCAACTGATTTTACTTCGCCCCTTCATTCGGAGGATTAAATATATTTGGTAAGCATTGCATTTAATGCAGTCGTGGTAGTCTGCACACTAACTACTGTACTTTTCATCAGCCGCCCATGCTTTTGCTACCTGCTTTGATGCAAGTTTGCATAAGGCTGTTTTAACTTGGTAGCGCAAGTTTGAAGGAATCAACTCTCTAAGGAGTTTACCTGCCTTCCAGGGTAGTACCCATGTGGTCATCAAACGAGGTCTAACTATACTATAACTCTAATTTTTAACTTGGTCTTAACTTCCTACTACGTCATGGTATTTGTCCACGTCAACGCCACATGTATACATAATTAACTAATCAGGTAATTTATTATCCTATCCCATCAATAATTTCATCCTTATTAATATAATATACATTAATAGTTAATAAATGAAAAAATATAAGGGTACCATTGGAATAAATTCTCATATAAATCGAATTAAACATTTGGTATATGACTTATCTCTTAATCTTAAATGTTGAATTTTAGTCCAATTCAGCATTAAAAGGCAAGAAAGCAAAAGGTATTTTTACCTCTTAATGCTAATTAGGCTTACATTGAGCATTAAAAGGTAGAAACAAACACAATCGTACTTTCCTTCTTTCCCTTCATATAAAGTTGGTTTGAGCTTGAAAGCTAGTAAGTTCTATCGAGAATGGTTATCTTAAACCATTAATCACACATCTAAAAATTGTAGAACTTAAAAAGGATTTATAAGTAGGGTAGTGTTATCGAATAAAGTATTTTAAGAAAAAACTCCATACAAGTAGTTAAAATGTGTTTAAATTAAGAATAATATCATTATTATATATGTGCACGTGAACGCATCAGGTTCCATTTCCACCTAAATAAGAGGATTTAATTAATTAAATTCTTTTTATAAAAATAAAGTTGGCTATAGGAATGGCAATGGGTCGGATATGGGGCGGGTTTGGCCATTACCAAACTAGACCCGCATGTACACTAGCTTGCCCCGAACCCGAGATGGTTTTTTTTTTAAAACCCAAACCCGCTCCATAAGCATGCCTAGGAGCTCCGCCCGCCCCGCCCCAAATTATTATTATTTATATATATAATAGAGAAGGGGAGGTGTTAATGTATTAATGTATATGATCTAATGGCCCACATTTGGTCAAAAAATGTCTAGTTTTTTTTTTTAAAATAAATACTTTATATATATAATTTTTATATTAATATATTTATATTTATGTAAGCGGGTTGGGCCGGGTCGGGTTTTTAGTAGTCAAAACGCTAACCTACCCTAAACTCGATCCAGGTTTTTAAAAAAATACCAAACCCACCCTGGTCTAAAAAAAACCCACCCTGAACCCGCCCTATTTGGGTTGGATCGAGTCGGAAACCTACTGGATTAAATTTTTTTGCCCTCCCTAGTTGGCTAGAGTTCAAAAGAACCATGGGCGTGTTAAACCTTCTTGCCAACTTTGTTACACGCGTGATGAGAAGAATTTTCCAGTTCTAGCCAATAAAACTTAATTATATAATTTATATTGCTAGTTCAAAATTTTAAAATATATAACTCTCATTATTATAAATAATTAAGAATTACTCTTTAATTTTTATATTTTCATAGAATACATCGGTCTTAGAGCTCGTTTAGTTCGTATTTTAAACCATTTCTAGAATGCTACATTCAATATTAGAAGGATTTCAATGTTTGGTTATGATTTTGGGATAGGAATGCATCATTTTAAGAATGAAGTATTTCCTTCAACATTTTCTCTCTTAAATGGATGATAATAGAGAATTATTTACGGTTAGTTTTGGATCGAAAGGAGGGAGTGAAAAGAAAATGATTAATCATGAAGGAACAAAATGGAATGAAAATGAATGAGTTTAATTTTATTATTATTTGGATAGCCGTAGAGGGAAAGGAAGAGAATGAAAATAACTCTATTTGGATAGAAAGAATGAAAGGAAATAAAGGAATGTAATTTATTAAAAAGATAAATTGTTTATTAAAAATGTTTCATTTCCTTCCCAATCCTCCCAATATTAGAAGGAAAGAAAGTAAGGGAATAGATATGAATGACACTCCCTCCCATTCCTTCCATTTCCATTCCATTCTCTCTAAATATTATATTCAAACAAAAGAAATGCAATCCCTCCTCCTTTTTTCCTTTCCCTTCCTTCTCATTCCTTCCATCCAAACGGGCGGTTAAGGTATTCTTTTTTAGATTTTGTGCCAACATTTCCTCTTTAAGATCAAATTATGAATTTTACATGCTAAGACAAAAAAAAATTCATTTATATTATTTCAAAAAGAAAAAAAATATTTTTTTGTTATTAAACTTTTTCTTTATTATTATTATCTTTTTATTAAATATATATGACGACATTTCAAAGTTTTAACAATAGAAACCTTAGTTTTATCTTTATAAAATTGTTTAGGACTTATCTTTTAAATTTTATAAAATAAATAATATCTTGGTAATTCACACGTATTCATTCCTATTCTCGATCAAACAAAATATAGATAGATAATTTAACGTTCCTGGAAAGAAGAATTCATGTTCGAACTAAACATTGGTAAAGCATCTTAAATTCTAAAAGAAAAGTTTTACAAAATTAATCTAAAATACTCATTTCATTCCCAAAATTTGAACCAAACAAACCCTGGGCATACTTAATTCTTGAAAAGTTTTTTTCCTGACATCTAGGATGCTATGTCGATGTTTGGTTTCACTGGGAATATGAATGGAATAAAGTATCAATTAAAAAAATATCATTCCTTTTATAAGATGAGAAGACATCTCCAACTAATTTTTCAAAAGGGACAATTACTATAATAAATTACAAAAATTACACATGTCTAGCTAATAACTATTCTACAAAAATTACAATTTTTGTAATTAAAAAAAAAATTACAACAGGAAAAAAGAAAATAAAAAAGTTCCAAACATTTTCTTTTTTAGCAACAGCGTAACTAAAAAAAAAGTTCCTAACAATATTTTCATACACATATGGAAAAAGAATTATTTATTTATAAGGAAGATGGTTATTTTAATCCTAACAAGAAAAATAAAAAAAGATTCTCACCGGTAATGACTTATTCCTAACAAGAGAGTTATTTTCACACTTGGGGGGAAAGATTGGCTTTTGGAATCATTTATTCGTATCTAAAATTTGAACAAAAAGCAGAAATCATTTCAGAATAAAATTTAACATTTTTATAATAGTTTAAATCTTGAATCAAACTGATCAATGCAATGGACCTCTAGGTTGCGTTTGGTTGCAATTTCTAGACAAGTTTTCTAGATGAGTTTTTAAAAAATTGGTGTTTGGTTGAATGTTTTGAGTTAGAGTTTTTATGTTGAAAAGTGAATTGAGTTTTGTTTGACTTTTTTTCAACCGATGAAAAAAACGCATAAAAAATTTCAAAAAATAGTCACAATGGATCTTATTTTATAGATCTCAATGAGTAGGTTTCAAATATATATTTTTTATTATTTTTTGATTTTTGGATTTAAAGCTATGGCGTTTTAAAAAAAAAATTAGAGAGAGAAAGTATAGTAAAATAAATTTTGGAAAGTGTGAAAGTGAGTTGATTTTAAATTGTGTTTTGAGAAAAAAATTTAAAATCTTGTTCAGAAATGCCAACCAAACACAATCCTAGTCTCTAGAACATTTTTCGGCCAACTGATACTATAGCTCACTCTAGTTTTAGGCCCAAAGAATTGATGCAATGGACCTCTAAAATATTCTGGGCTTTGTCAAGGCGGGCTTCTTTTCTCACGGCCTTCTACTACTAACCAGCAAATTAACAAACTCTTGTTCTGGAAATGAGTGAAAACTGCTTTCATGAAAAAAAATATCAGAAAAATATAAGGAATAATATTTTTCTAAAATAAGAGCTAGTTTTTTAGTTCGTATTAGCATAGGATTTTCTATTCATCAAAATGAAGTGTTTCACCAAAATGTATCTTTTACAAATTTAACTTTGCACAAAATTACGTTTCGTGAAAACTTAACTTTGTAATTCAAAAAATTTAATGTAAATTTTGTTTTGCATGATGTATTTAATTTTTTCAAGTATATTTTTATATGTCACTCAGTTTCATTTGTGTTCCTCTAACTCAATGTCAAATAAACCCAATACATAGTAATATTTTTTAAAAAATAAGCATTGTAAACTTAAACTTTGCATGATTAATTTTTTTTTTATCATGTGTGTTTTTATCAATAAATGTGTTTAAATTTGTAACTTTTTGAAATAAGTCTAAAGTACTGTCAATTAAACACTTAAACATAATAATCTACTAAAAACACAAGCAGCGTAAACTTAATTTTGCACGTTGTTATAAAAATCACAATCTAAAAATCTATTCCGCGCAAAGTTAATTAACATTGCACTTGTTTTTGGAGTTTCGTCAAAAAATTGCCCTTAATTTACAAAAAAAATATTCTCTAATTTTTTTTAGACAAACTCCATTTTCCAATATCCTAAACAAATATATATAGTTGATTAATCATAGCTTTATTGTTATATTCTAGTGGTAGTATAATATTTATTTCCGAGGCATAGTTAAGGTTTGAATCCTTCTCCTTCCCAATTTATCCCATATAATCCTATTTATTGTACCATCTGTATTTGATTAAAACAAAAAAGTTGAGTAGTAGTCAGCGATGCAGCTAGCTGGATTTATCAGTTAATTAGTTGATTCCGAGATTGCAACTTCATCAGATTTCTTCTCCTTTCTTAGGTTAAGGCTTTCCTTCCCTTTACTTTTTTTTTTTTTTATATGTCGCAAAGTACTATTGTTTTTTAAAATAGGTTACAAAGTACACTCTTGTTTTTAATAATTTTAATAACTCTATCCAGGTAAAGGATAGTAACTAAAGAAAAATAGTCAAACTTCACAAAAGGTTAAAATTTTCTCACAACTATCGACATTAACACTCTTATAGCTAGTAGGAAGCATAAAGAGAGGGAAACTAAACTTTGACTTTTATACAGTCCACGCAAATATTAGTTACGGTGGAATTTGATATATGTGATTATGTTTCAAAAAGAAATGAGAAAACAATAGCAAATAATTCAGTTAATTTTTCATCCGTTGAAACCTAAAGTAGGGTTTAATTTAAGTTGTCTTAATTTACGACATAAAGAGTATATTCATCGCTGATGTTGCGCTGTCTAATGTCCCGGTTTCTTGACATATTTCATTGCTTCTTCAGAAAAAGGACTTAATTTTGTGGGGGGATTGTAAGTGGAGACAACCCAACGTGGCCACACCATATATGCCACTTCGTGCATCTTCTTCTCTTGCTACAATTTCTCTCGGTATCTATATATCTATATATATATGCATTTCTCAAAAGTAATTAAAAAGAAAAAGGTACACGCGCGCGCGAAGGACAAATGAAATACCACAAACACAATAATATTACACGCAGATCTCAACAAAGCAAAGCAAATGGGACCATCACTTCAACTTTTATCTTTTGCACCCAACAAATTTGTGTGCTCAAAGGGGAACAACTACAACTCATCTTTGTGTGATCCTATATATTTATTTATTTATTTATTTGATTTGCTTAAAGAAAAATTTATCTCAACATTTTATTTTGTACCACCCACATATTAACGATTAACGTAGTGGGACATGCATGATATAATTACAAGTATCACGAAAGTCTACTTAGTTCAATCACATTTTATTTTTTTAATCTTAACACGTTTATTAGCTTAATTACTATTGATCGACTTCAACCTAGCCATGCAAATTCGATATGGAATGTAGGGTCGGATAGATTTTTACTTCTTTGTTTATATTCCAAAGACCAATCTATCATATATTTTTAATCTAAGCACTAAAGCTAGCTAGGTGAAAGGAATTTCCAATTTAATTAATTTTGCACTTTATATTAAATGATTCATCACATAAAATAAATAAAAACACAATAATAACTCATCCCTTACTCGATGAATCATTTAATATAAATTGCAAATTAATTGAGTGTTAATTAATTCACGATCACATTAACTGATTTACCCTGTTAATTAACCTTCTCCTTGGCTTGTAGTGATACAAACCTATTTTTGACTTCATTGCTGGATTCCATTATGAGTTTACGACGTATGTATATACATACTTTAATTAGTAATGGCTATATATATATATATTCTTTTGAAACTTTTCTTAGTGATGAAATTATAATGTCGACGATTTTATGAGATTTCCTCACTTAAGTGAAAATCTAAATTTTAAAATTGCATTAACTCGTGATCGAGCTCACTTGAATATTAAATGTAAAAATCTTGTTTCAAAATCCTACCTAAATCAGCTTCTTCGAACTATTAAACTAAATTCTTTCATATAACGTACGGTGCAAAAAATAAAAATCACTACACTCCAAAAATATAAATATGTTAATCATTTTTGACGATTTCCATTTAGGGTTTGGATTGTTGTTTTAATTTGGCACAAAGTTGCTGTCAATCTCTCAATTGGAGGAGACAATTCTCAGACCAAATTATAGTTTTATTATTCAAAAATGTAAAACTTCGTTTATATATATATATATATATGTGCATGTATGGTATTTATCTATGGGCGCGCCTGCCAACAAGAAAAGTATTATCTACGTAGCTTAATTTGCTTATTCTTATTCTCTCGATCAATAGAAGAATCCAAAAGAAAAAGGTAAAGTTTATCTATTTGATGTGGCTAAGGATCAATGAAAAATATTAAGCACAATTAGGTCAAGTTAATTAATACTTGATGATCACCGTTCACCAAAAGCTGGAAGCATCATATTTGATAGCTGCGCTTCACCTAATTCACACCTTCCATAATTCAAGTGCCGTCTTTGAACTCGTCAAACTATATACAAGAGTATTGTATTAGGATTTTATATTCTTTTTTTTTTCGGTGGGAGGATTTTATATTCCACATTGCGAAAAGTTGGTATGCTAGCTAGATGATGTATCAATATTAAATTAATAGCAATTAAGGGTTCATTTGATAATAACATAAAAAATGATAACAAAAACAATTAAATTTTTTGAGAATTTAAAAAAGAAGTTGAGTCACGTGATGAGATATTTTCTTACTTTTTGACTTTTTCTATGAAAAAAATTCTTTGGGAGTTAAGGAAGAATTTTTTTTTTGAAAATAATCATAATGAAAGATGGAAAACATTTACTCAACAAAATGACAATGAGGGGAGAGTATCTCATCACATGGCTCAACTTCTCACACAAATCATTGGTTTTTCTTTTTTCATTTTTTATGTTATTATCAAATAGAGTATAAATGTTTTCAAGTAATTATAGATTATTGGTTTCAATTTTTGACCTATCAAGTGTACATGTAGTTTAATTGCATATGCATTAATTACTTTATGAACATAGTTATCGAACTTTTTGTTAGTTCAATCTCATTGTGTAGTGGCTGTATATACGCCCTTATTGTAAAAGTTATGAATTAAGTGTTTGTATGAAAAGAAGTTATATTGTGAAATTGTTGCTTTTTTAATAAAAAAAAATCAATTTCATTATAAAATGAACAAATTGGTCAAAGTTGAACATTCATCATTAAACTTTTAAAGATTAAAAAAACAAATGGCATGAGACTAAAATGGTTGGATTATGATGAAACTTTTGAGGTAAATGATCGAATTGTAAAAAGTACAAATAAAGAAGAAGGAGAATGAATAAAATATCTGCAATCATAGAAGGAGCCCTTCAACAATAATGATAATAATAATCATCATAGTCCTTTGCTACTTTTTCCCTAGCCTTTCTTTTCCTACCTCCCTCCCTCCGTACTTACTCTGAAATTTATGCAAAAAAACACCAGCTAGTAGCTTTTAATTGTGTGCCAATAATTATAAGAGTAAAAGAGTATCAACGCTAGCTAGTATCTTTTAATTGTAGGTTACTTTGAGTTTGATCGTAAAGTTGATAATCTAAAAGTTATTAATTAAGTTTTATGATTTTTTTTTCAAGAGATGAAATGAGTGACTAATTTGATGAGATCAATCTTTTATTACTTTATAACTCTTTTTCATTGTTTTATCCAAAAGTTAGTAATATGCAAAATAAAAATTCTTGAGGGGAAAGTGGAATGCTACACAAAATCAATTGGTAATAAAATAACTCTTAACCGTTTGTCATAAAATATTTGAATATAACTACTTATAGTGACTATACGTGTGAATAGATTATGCTTGTTTTCGGGGTAATCAATTAATAATATATATACATATATATGTGTGTGATTACTAATCATTTTTTGTAAGGTGCATTTTGAAAACATAAACAAAAATTATAATTATTTGGAGCGCAATGCAAACAATATATTTATGGATCCATCACTTAGCAAGTGAGGCTACTTTTTTCTAGATCATTCGACAATTCAACAATTAAATTTGTACACATATTTAAACTTATCTCTGATTTTTCTAAATGGATGCTGTGGAGCTCTGTTGGTATGTAAATTCAAGACGATCCAATTTATTGTGGAATCCCATCCCTTTTTGCACGTGAAAGGAATTTGGTTAGAAGTATCAGGTTACAATTAAATTGTTAGAAAGGCCTTTTTGGAGTGAAATTACAATAAAAATAAAATCGTACGAATTGGTCCAGAATGAAAATATATTATATTATATTATATTATATTATATATTCTTGATCAAGGACCGGGTCGAATGGGTAAATTTCTTAATTATATATATCCAAGAGATCGAAAATGCGTGGCATTTTTGTGATTTACTATAATTCAAACATAAAAGAGACAGCTAGCTGGCTTTTCCTAAAAATTATAATGTAGAGAGATAAGCTAATGAAGACAGCTAGCTATAAGCTGACTACAAAAAAATAAGACAATGCTGACAAATTATAAAAATAAAGGAAAAACAAGGATATTGTCGGCCTGCAATATACTCTATCCACATAAACAAACATATCATGTAGTTTTAATTAGTTAAATTAAAAAGTAAACAAATCAACCGAAAGGGCAAATAGTTAATATTTTTAGAATAATTTTTGGAGATACAATTTTGGGGTATGTATTTAAAGAGCAGTAATGCGATATAAGGCTACTATTATGATGACATCTTGTGATCAACTGAGTTTACACTTCAAGTTGATTCTCGGAATTATTGATATAATGCTTGGCCAGCTACAACACAAACCTCGAAAATAGATAAGTTGAAGTGCTCGAAAGCTGACTTGAATACCCCATGGATAAGACAAAAAGAGCAAGTACTTTTATATAGACATAAATATTTGACATAAAAAATTGATATATCAATGCGTCAATTACTCATTAGTTATAATGAATTGTGACAAGGTTATTTTAACCAATATTGGTAGCTGCATTTGAAATTTAGCTTTTATTTCAGATATTTATGTCCGTCTAAAATGATTCTTACCTTGTTGGCAATGATGAATTATTCTTACCAAAATTTGAGAATTCCTACTAGCATACTAGTATTTACGAATATTTCAAAGTTATAGAGGTTCGCCCCCCAACCTTTTTTTTAAGAAGAACAAGTACACCCCCCTACCCAAAAAAAAAAAGAATTACAATATTTATTGTCCAATATATGATATTAATATCAATTACAATAAGAAATTTGTCTTTAAGTAACTAAATATTTAAGAGAAAAATTGATATTATTTACCATCATAGGTCACATTTAATAGCAAAACCTTTAGAAGCAAACAAATATGTGAATGTATTTATTATAAAGTAAAATAAATGGATATCTCACTATAGAATGTATTACTTCACAAAAAATTAATAACTCTTTAGTGACGACGTTGAAGCAAAAAAAATTGCCACTAAATCATTAATTTGAGCAAAATATGACGACAAAAATCTATTTTTTTGTAATATGAGTAATATATATTTTTGCACCCCAAGGACCAATTTCTGACTCTATCCCTGCTTGTTGGTGAACAATCAACTTTAGATAAATTCTACTAATGGGCCCAATTCTCATGTGGTAGACAAAGGCCGATACCACTTATCATAATTACTTACGGAATTCATTCTCTTGTGCAACTGTTTGGTTTTCGTATTCCAACCCCAATTTACACTTTTGTCCATGATGTTCCAATTTGTACACATAAAATCATAAATTTTCAATGGCATCTCACTTTTGTCCAAGAATTGATGAACCGTTAAAATCCCTAACGACATTAAACTACAAGAAAAAAGGCTTAATATGTCATTTTTGAAGTGACATTTATCATTATTTATAACTGAGAGTGTCATACATATTCGTAAAACTGACATAAATGTAACATTAAGTATGACGGTCCCACACAAAAGAGGCTTAATATGTCATTTTTGAAGTGACATTTATCATTATTTATAATTGAGAGTGTCATATATATTCGTAAAACTGATATAAATCTAACATTAAGTATGACGGTCCCACACAAAAGTATCATATTTTTTTAAAATTTTATTATATTATATATCATACTTTCTTTGTTTTTCTTTCTTCTTTTTTAATGGATAATCTATTTTTTAAATGTTGTGAACATGATTCGAACCCTGATGTTCAATGTGGTAACATTGGTGTTCTACCAATTAGGCTAAGATGCGAGTGTGACGTAATTTCTTCTTTAAAATATAACATGTACCATTCCGTTATGTAATTCAACAGATATGCCTTTGCCATTATATGTACCACATAAAACTAAGCATTTATATTTTCAATATCCATAAACGAATTAATCTTACATCTAGCAACAAAAAATAAATCTATTTATACAAAAAGTATTCAAAATCACCAACCTAAGTATAATATTGCATATCTTTGCGGAGATTAAGTGTCTTTCAATTATGTTAACTGTGTGTTATATTTAGGGTTTTTGGTTTTTTATTAATTTTTTAGGAAAATTCTAAAATGTTTAGGATTTCAAAAGGTTGCACACATATTTCATATTTGGCATAGGAATTAAAAATGAGTTTATTATGTCGCTTTTTTGAATTACCATCATATATTTTCATATGTAAATAAGTCCCTTTAAAAACCAACATAATTAATCCGTATTAATGTCGGTTACTGTAAAACTGACATAATAACTATAAATTTTTTAATAAGCGTCATAAGGCATGTGAATTATAATGAACTTATTGTATCGCTTTATTTAATAATTGTCATAAATAAATATGTCACTTAAAAACTGACATAATTGTTCATCATTTATGTCGGTTTTAACTGAACTAACATAATAGTTATAAACTCTTGAAAAGCGACACGAATGTGACACTGTTTAAGCTTTTATGTCATTCTTGACTTGATTGACATTTTTTAAATAATAAAAGTGACATATTTGGCCTTTTTTTCTGATAATGATTACTTGCATTTTGCTCATGTGAGGGTCATAATTAACCGGTATTTCACCTCATTTCACCCCTATTTCCCACACTTTCATTGATTTCTCTAATTGATTTCTTCAAGTATGAACTACGTTTCTCCAATTTCTCCTCTCTCAATCGTCATTTGGTTGAAAATGAAGAGTTTAGATTAGGGCTAATGAAGTAAGGGAAAATGGGTGAAATGAGGTGGAATACCGTTTATGCTTCTCATATCGTTATGATTTTTGAAAGTGCATCTACTTTTGGATAAAAGTGAAACACGGTTAAAACTTTATAGTTTCATGAGTGCAAATTAAAAACATCATGGACAAGATTGCAACTAGGGGCAAATTCCACGGGAGTTATATTTAACTTCCCCAACAAAAACTAACACAAGGTAAGTAATTAATAAACTATATTTACGACACTTGATACTATTTAAGTTACACAGTCGCCCCTATTCTTTTTTCCAACTATATATAAATGAGAAATCAGGAGAAGGGAGAGAGAGAGTTGATATAAAGTGATCGATCAAGAAGCCATAGGAGCTGGATAAGGAGGGAAATATATAGTAAAAGAGTGGGGATTAATTAATATTAATAATAATAATAATGATAGTGAAGGCACACTTTGTGCTAATACATGGGATAGGTGGAGGAAGCTGGTGCTGGTACAAACTGAGATGCCTCATGGAGAACTCCGGCCACAAGGTCTCCTCTCTTGACCTCAAAAGCTCCGGCATCGACCGATCCGATGCCAACACCATTCTCTCTTTCGATGACTACAACAAACCTCTCATGGACTTCATGTCTTCCTTACCCCATGACGAAAAGGCCGGTGTTTATTTACTTTTTGTTTAATTTCTTTTCAAATAATTAATTATATTGGGATGGAGGAGTATATAATTTTCTTTTAAACTCTTATGTATGTTTTAATAAATTTTTGTGCGTGCAGGTAATTTTGGTGGGGCATAGTGCTGGAGGACTAAGTGTGACAGCAGCAACTCATAAATTTGCAAGGAAGATCAGCCTGGCTGTTTATATAGGAGCAACCATGCTCAAAAACGGGTTGGAGACTGAACAGGATTTTAAAGATGTAAGTTTAAGTAATTAATTTCAACTCGATCTTCTTAATTCTAGCTACCTTATTCATTAATCTCGCTCACTATATACATATATATATCATTGTTTTCCATTAGGATGGATGAGAGAAAAGAAAAGTTTAATTAAGGAAAGAAAGAAATGATGAGAATATTAATTACTCAGCAAGCAACTGGTTAACAACATCTACGTATATGCCCAAAAATGATATATCACATACTACTATTAATTGATCTTTGTTGAGTTTGACATCTTTCTTGTTAATTCAAATAATCAATGGTTGTTGTTGTACTTAAATACGCTTAAATAGACAGACTAATACACAAATATTGTTAATTACTAGGTCTAATTGAAGAGTTTGTCTTCAAAAGTTCCAAATATATATATATATATATATATAAAAGAAGCAATGATAGGATTGATGGGTATTTTTAAATTAATTTTTTTTTTCGGGTGGTGGGGTTTGTTCTGTTTGAAATCAGAGCCGGTTGTAACAGGGCGAAAAGAAAGAAGATAATCGTGCGCGCGTCGCGTTAAAGGAATTTTTTTTATAGTAATAATAGAAATCGGAAGGGGGAATAGAGATAAGAGGTATGGAGGATGTTGTTGAATGTCGTGTCCAACTATTGTATCGATGTCATGCTCAGCTGGCTGTTTGTTCCTTGTTTTTGCCGTGTGTATGTACATATATCATCAATAGTTTTTCAATGACCAGAATTTGGGAACATTAATGAACAAAATAGGGATACATAAACATATCTAAAGACATAATTTTTCATGATCAAGGCGCTAATTTTTTTTCTCATGCTCAATTTTAAAAAAAAAAAAAAATCATCTTCAATGGTATTCTCAATAAAATTACTATTTACATTATTTATCAAAAAATTAATAAAAAATTATAAAAGATATGAATTTTGTTTGATAGATCTTGGCGAATATTTTTTAATAATATAAATTTAATATAAAATAAAATTTTAAAAAAATAATTTTTTAAATATTTTATTTTTTAAAAAATAAAATATAAAAGTAAAAATGATGACATAATATCTAAACATTGTTTAAATGATCACTCTCACATTGTCTTTCCATTTTTTTGTCACATCACCTTCATAATTATTTTCCATATTATTGTCTATTTATTTTATGCGCACTTAATTTTTCTCCGATTCATAATTATACCGTAGATGCTCCTAAAAGGAGGAAGACAATACACATGAACACAATCTATTACATGTATTAGTTGCTAGTAATTTTTTTAGAACCTGTTTATAGTAAATTCAGTTCACTAACTAATATACAGTGGATACATTATCGCGTCTTAACGTGTGTCCCCAAATCACACTTCTCTCTGCCACCCTTATTTTCCTTCCCACCATCAACGGTTTTCCTTGTTTTTATGTGCAGACTTGCTACTATTTCTCCACTCAACTTATAAGAGTGGACCATTACTTTTTATCCCAACTACTCTTCTTCTTTTTTTTTCTTTTTCTTTTCCCCCGTATATTGTCTCAAATACTTATCCTAATAATCCACAAAAACGAAAGAGAATATCGATGCATCAATATAATCATTTATCAGGGTAAAAAGGGCATTCAACTTTATTATACCAACTATTTTTATAACTGGAAAATCTTAAGAAGCATTATTTTAAGATAATTAGTGCTTTATTATTATTGTGAAGAAATATGATAGATTAATTATTTTCTCAAAAAAAAAAAAAGGATTTTAAGAAAAAACCTACTTTTAAATTTGAGATAGTGGACAGGAAAAAAAAACATATATATATATATATAAGGGACGGATTTAAAGAGAATCATTTTATTGGTCTTTAAATGCAGAAAAACTATTTTGAGGGGATAATGGTAAAAGGATGAATTTTTTGATAAAACTTGGTGAAGATGATCTTCATGATTAGTAAATCATTTCTACCAAATTTCATCAAAAAAATTCAACTGGGAAGCAAGTTAGTTAAACATCTTAAATTTTAATGGGCATAAATGCACATATATGTCAACATTTTTAATTAACCCTCTTCCAAGTTGAATTTTTCAATGAAATTTAGTGAAAATAATTTACTAATCATAGAGATTATCTTAAAGAATTTTTCAATGAAATTTGATGAAAATAATTTAATGACCAAAAACTTGTTCCTTTTAAAATTCTTCCCTATACTATAAAATTTAGTCAACATGAATATGGAACCCGCTACTGTAATTTTTAGTTTAACTTAAGTGGTTGAAACTGTAACTATTTATCTAAAATATACATTTTCGGTAAGTGCACCTTTCGCAACGAGAGAGGCTTTGTACATGGCATTAGGCTTGGAAAGGTGGATTTGGGCCTAGGCTTGAGGCCCTATCCTTTTCTTTTTCCTTTTTGTTGGGAGGTTACAAGCCGTATCTTTCTTAACTTACTAGCAGTAATGTACATGTTGCATACTCTATGAGTTATCGATTTGATCATGCATTTTTCAAATACTAATTAATTAGATTCTGTTTGATAATAAGATAAAACATGGTAAGAAAAATGATATATATTTTATAAGAAATTAAAAAATAAGTTGAAAGACCTAATAAGAAATTATTTACTTGCTTTTTCCTTTTTTCCATGGAAAATATTTCTTTGGTGGTGGTGAAAAAAAAATCACAAAAAAAGTTGGTTAAAGAGGATCTCACACATCCCTCAACTTATTATCAATTTCCATCTTGTAATCAAATATACTCTTAAATGTAATAATTGTGACCATGGTTGTTGAACAGGGCGAACCAGATTTATCTGAATTTGGAGATGTTTACGAAATTGGGTTTGGAATGGGACCTGATCAACCCCCAACCAGCCTCCTTATCAAGAAAGAATTCCAACGCAAAATCATTTACCATATGAGCCCTCAAGAGGTAAATAAATGAATCAAACTCCAGTCTTCGGTTGATAAATATACGTACAGATTGATATCCATTCCATTTCCCCCAGAAAACAAAATTTAGAGACAAACTTAAGCCAATTCAAAAGTGTTAGATTGTCCAACATTAAATAAAGTACTGAGAATTTGCGCAGGATTCTACATTAGCAGCAATGCTTTTAAGGCCAGGGCCAATTCTGGCATTACGAACGGCTCAATTTACTGAAGGGAATGATGATGCAGACAAAGTGCCTCGCGTGTACATAAAAACGGAGTACGATCGAGTGGTGAAACCGGAGCAACAAGAGGCAATGATCAACCGGTGGCCTCCATCAAGCGTCTACAACCTGGAAAGTGATCACAGCCCATTTTTCTCCACCCCATTTGTGCTCTTTGGCTTGTTAGTTAGGGCTGCTGCTTCTACTGTATAGTGTGACATTTTTGACACACGAAGGTGTCCATCCAAAGTCTTTCAGAAAGAATTCAATAAAGAAACACACCATCAATGCTTTGTGAAGTGGTTGTTTTAGTTATAAAGCATAATGTATGAAAATATCTAAATTTTGCATGAAAACGTGAAGTATTTGGCAAAACATCTCTCAAGTGACAAATACTTCCTCATCGGTGCTTTTATGCAAATACCGCTGTAGATATTAGTTCAGATTTAAAGTAGACTACATATTTTTATTTTTATTTTTTTAAAGAAACAGGCAAATGCATTCACCTAGATAAAGATTTAAAGTAAACTTTGATATCTTTATTTCATAATTATTCGTTCAAATTTCAGAGTATCTTAAAGATCTTGACCAAGAAGATTTAAACACATTACTTCTATCACAATAAAAATAAAATAATTAATTCCGTTACACAAAAGTTTAACAAAGTGAAAGAGTAGTCTCCAATAGCAAATAAAATAAACTAGATTTCAGCTATTGTGAGAGGTTGAACTTGGCAAGAATGACTTGATCTTACTAATAAAGATAAATTTTTTGTTTAAACGGCCCATTAGCTCAGTTGGTTAGAGCGTGGTGCTAATAACGCCAAGGTCGCAGGTTCGAGACCTGCATCGGCCAATATTCTTTTTTGCTAGATCAAACCATATCACTACTTGGCAACATTTCAGTACCATTTTTATGTTCCTTATCATGCCCATTGGCTTCCCCTCCACCATTACCAAAATCCTGATCCTCCCCAGAAATCTCCTCAAGCGACCGGCCTTTAGTTTCAGGCACCAAGAAAGTGAAGAAGAAACCAAGCAAATTCACCACAGAAAGAGCTATGATCGCGTTCTTTATGCTTTCTGTTTTTTGAGTATAATTTTGCACCACAAAGGCCCCAAGTATAGCTCCTGCTTTCCCAGATGCAGCCGAGATCCCATGACAAGTTGACCGGAATCTTGCCGGAAAAAGCTCTGCCGGCACAATGAATGTGGTGCTGTTGGGCCCAAAGTTCGCAAAGAAGAGTGTCAACCCGTAAAAGACTGCAAACAAAGTAGGCTTACCATCACAATATTCTTTCTTTGAATCATCCTTGCAGGGTTCACCTCTAAATGCTCCGTACTTAAATCCAACGATGGCCATGAAAATGGACATAAGGAGGAAACCGCCTAGCTGGATTATGAACCGTCCAATCCTGTCGATGAGGAAGACCGTGAACCAGTACCCTGGCACAGTCGCAAAGAGTGCAACTAAAAACATTGCTTTGGATAGTTTGAAAACTTCCTCTATTGCATTCATCCTATCAGCCTTTGGTATAAGTCCTGTTGCTGGATAAACATCCTTCTGAGTAAGTTGTAGACTGTAGAAAGCAACATCCAGCAAGAACCAGGTGATTGAAGTCCCAAATAGATGAAGCCCGTGCCGTTTTAGGAACTCATTCGAGAATAGCCCGTAGGAGGAATTTAGATTCTTTGGCTGCCTAGTACTAGATTCCTCAACGACTATGTCCTTTTCGAGTACTTTAGCCATATCTGCAGCCGCTTTCTGGTGATTCCCCACAACTAGAGCCGTGTACCTAGCAGTCTCGGGCATTTTCAGCCGCCAATAGTATGTCAGAGCCGCTGGGACTGCACCAAACATTAGCACGATTCTCCACACAAAGTCACCTTGCGGCTGAGCTGATAGGACATGGCCGAACCGAAACTCGGGAGCTGGGAAAGCAACTAAAAATGCCTTTGAAACAATCATGGCCACCGCCCCGGCTACCAAAATCCCCATCCCTTGCATTGCAAACACCGCGGCTATGAATGCCCCTCGGGTCTTTTGGCTGGCATACTCAGACATGATCACGGCTGATAACGGATAGTCCCCACCGATGCCAAACCCAAGCCAGAACCGGAAGAAGCAAAGGCTAGCGATCACACTTTGAGCTGAGGACCCCAATGAGAGGCCTGAGGCGAGTGCACAACCCACCATGGTCACTAAAGTTATTCCGTAGACCTTCTTTCGACCCAACTTGTCTCCGAGCCATCCGAAGAAGAGTTGACCGGCAAGCGTCCCGCATAATGCCACTCCGGTTATGGCATTGTTGACATTTTTTGGGAGTTTACCAGGATCATGATGTGATGGGTCGTAGTAGTAAAGTCGACCTATGAGCTTTGTTACAGCGCTTATGCAAAAGAGATCGTACGCGTCTGTGAAGAATCCCATCCCGGCAATAATAATCGCCTTGAAATGGTAAAGTTGAGTCTTTGCATTGTCAAGTGCCGAGAAAACCGCTTTTGTTTCATCATCCATGGCCATGGTAAGTTTAGGAGATTTATGAATGGGTATCAAATGATATATATTGGTGAAATTTGAGAAGGTCGATGGTGCTTTTGTTTTCACTTGTTGGGAAGTTTAACAGCTTTTGCTTTGTAAACAAGAAACTCCCTTAGGGAGTAACGGCTTATTCGAAATGTCGTTAGCACCAATGTTTTGGACCTTACATGGAAAGGAATGGTCGGGGTACCACTGTTTCACAATCAACTTTTATCCCTCAAATGGCAATATAAGAAATTCTTGTGGACTTATTTTTAAATTCACAGTTCTGTCACCTAATGTAGCTGGTTCCGTTTTTTGTTTGATATGCTATTTATTTAATGTAACTTAATATATGTTTTGTGGATAAATTCAGATAAATTCAAGGGAGAAACATTGTTGGTGATGAATATGGGTGGGGTTATCATTTTAGCCTTGTTGAAGTAAATCATTTCTTTGAAACTCCCAAGTATTGGTTTATCCGCTTTGATGCTCTTTTAAAATGCCAATCTAAGTTTTCACCGCGTAGTTGGTTGTATGTTGTTCCAACTATGTTGGCATATAGTAAGAGTGGATTTATGCCATCCGTTTTTTCGCATATTTAATCCTTCTCTATTTAAGCCCTCAGCAAATCATTGTTTGGATAAATTTTCATAACAGTTCGAGTTTGAGAGGCAGGTTTTGCTTGGACATGGATACAGCCATGAAAGCTGGTAGAAGAATTTGGTTTGTTTTTGTCTTTTTGGCGACATTACTTTTGCTTTCTTGCTATGCCAATGCAGGTATCTCCATCTCTCTCGCTGTCTCTAACAAACTCATAATTGGATTATTTTCTTTACACGTTTCCTAACAAAACATTTAGTTTTCAGATGAAGTAATCAGAGAAGTCTCGGACCCAACAGGAAATGTAAATCTGAGCCCATTTCAGCAGTGGAGAAGTGCTTATGAATGCTTGCAAAATGTAAGAACTTTACTACTTACCCACGAAGTTTGCTCATTATTTTTCCTTCTTTGACTTGCAAAATTGGAGTAGAATAAGCTTTGTTTATGTGATAGATATCCAACAGGTGCCCAGAAAAATACCGACTGACCGAAGAAGGGTGGATGCACTTGAACCAAACAGATACTGCTGAATACTGCAAGGCAGGAGGGTGTTTGGAACACACCAGGGCAGTGCTCTTGTGCATTCATGAAGTAAAGCGCGATTACAAGTTCATCGATAAGACCACTGTGCCACAACTTAACAACACCATTACGCTTGGATGCGATCAAGGTATATATTGACTTAAATTACGTTCCAGAAAATTATGAGAATCTAATATGATAAATACATAACAAAACACGCTTGTGTTTTTTTTTTTTTTTTTTTTTTTGCAGGCTTTACAGGCTCGGTCATCCCGGTGTTCTCAGGTGGCGGAAGGGTTTATGAAAGCAGATCAGCCCTGTTTTTCTTGATGGTAGCAGCATTGTTCCTAATGGCCTACTTCTAGACGAAGCGTGTAGCTATTTATATTTAGCAAGATAGAGAACCAAAGAACTTTTGTTAATTACTTATCTAAATAAACAGAAATGTAAAAGTTCTTTATGCAGTTGTAAAAGATAGACAGATCGATAAATGCAAAGGTTTTGCGTAAAGCAGTAAACGCTCCATCCCCCTTGAGATCTACTGCATAGTATCTAACTCCCGCAGGCCCAATGCTAGACTTCAATCTGAACTTCATCATCATTTTAAAACGCAATAAATTCAACACAAATCACCTTATCCGCTATAATAACGTTAACAAGATACAACTACTAATTAAAATGGTGTCTGAAAACAAATTTAAGAAAGTTCCAACGGACTCGTTGAATATTTTGTTTCACTTTCTCTTAAATCATAGAGCAAGAAGGAGTATGCAACAGGAAGAAGTTATTCTTCTTGCACCCCCTCACATAGTCCTCGCTCACGGGCAAACAAACAAAATCACAAGGTATGCAAAGAACTCGAGAAATGACAATACTAGATCAATATATATACACTCGTTTAATGAACAACGCCCAACTATTCTATCATAATTCACAATTATTGATCGCTAGAAGTTAATAAAAAACTTTAATATTTTAACATTCAAATGGAAACAAACGAAACAAAACTCAATCAACATTAATTCTGTTAGAAAAAAGGATAAGAAGAGAGATGAGAGAATTGTATATTGTCTATTGAATGAATAAAATAATACAAGAGAGAACCCGGCTATACATTGATGCATAAATGGGAGGCAATAAACTCCAAATCAATGAAGAGATTTGAGGAAAATATATAAAGATACAAATACAAAAAGTCAACTAGAATATTATCTAAAATATTTTAACATTCCCTCATAAATAAAAAATCAGTGATATATTAGAAATGGTGTAACATCCTATATTTTTATGCTAGTAAAAATATATATTATATATTACATGAAGTTGATTTGGGTGATGTAGGTTCCTAGGTTTGATTAATTGAGTGCATGGTGGCATGAGCTTTTAAATAAAGAAGCAGATGAGTCATCAATTTGGCAACGCGGCCACCAAAATTCTTAGTGGTTCCCTTAGTTTTATGGCTTTGTTTTTACCTTTTGTTATAGTACATGAGAGGAGGAAAAATAAGTATAGAGAAGGGAAGAATAGGAACACAGAGCTGTAGTTATTCGATGGAAGGCAGTGGAGTTATTTAGAGTTTCGTTATGGCTTTTTAAGCTAAGGAGATGTATTTAATATACATTTAAATTTTTAGGACATTTATATGTTGTCATGTTCGTTGAACTCTTCTTGAATTCATTGGTGCTAATTGAATTTGATGTTTATTATTTGGCCTCATTACATGTTGTTAATCGTTGTTGTTGGCTTAATTATCGTGGAATTGATTGGTGCATGGTTAAGTTTAATCGATCGCCAACAGACCTAATAAGCCATAGTCATGTAAGACTTAGAGAGAAATTTCGATGTGTTGAGGTGGATAGTTTTTAACATGTTATCGAGAATGACCGGCATATGAGGTTGGTGGGTGGTTTGTTGAATTTGTTGCATAAATTGGATTTTTGTGTTGTTTTTGGATATTTTATTGTTAATAAAATATTCGGTTTCGATACTTCCGTTCCTTTGTGTTATGTACTGCCCCATTTCTATTTAATGTGGTGCAGATGACTTAAGGCGGAGTCGGATTGACTAATAGGTAAGGCACGGTTTAGATAGTTTAGTCTTTTTAAATTAGAGATAGATTGATGAATTTTCATTTTTGAAAATTGTTGATTGTATTTTTATAAATTACTTTGATGCATAAATGAAGTTTGATTTAATTTTTATTGTGGTTTCGGACCCAACCAAGTGAGTCATTACAAACGGCCAAGCGGATGAACTTGGGTGAAAATTTCTGCCGGTTGATATTTAGAGGAAATAGATAAAAGGCAAACAATGTTGCTAGCTACATGTTGGCAAACTAAATGACAATCAATTTTAATATGTTTTGTTCGCTCGTGAAAAACATCATTGTGTGCAATCTGAATGGCGTTCTGATTATCGTATCCAATACCACTTGATAAGGTCTAAGGGGCTCCCATGTCTGTAAGAAGCCATCGAGGCCATCGAAGTTCATGCTAGCTCAGGGGTTTACGATGAGTGAATAAGACCATTGTGTATACTTTAAAGGGCTAAATGAAATGACTTTATCTTGTGTGTCGAATATATTCTCATAGCTTCCCAAAGCTTTGTGGAGTTCGATAAAGTTAAGGCTTGGTTTAATAAATTAAGTGTTTCAAATGAAGAATTTGGGTGGCGCTAGGAGAGTTCTGGGCATGGAAATCATGAGAGTCAAAAAAAAGGCAAAAGCGTTTGCAAGCATTAGCACCACACTTCAAACTCTCACAACGATAGCTCCAAATTCAGATAAAGATATGGATTACATGCCACTTTGAAACCCTTCAAGGGCTTTAAAGAGCCAAATCCTTCGGGACCAAATAAGGTGATATGTAGAATTGATGCATTGTTGATCATAGTTAGAGTACAAATGTGTGATTAAAATTTGCTAAGGTGGAGATTTGTGAGTTTATTGGCTCACGTCTTTTACGATTGGGACTTGAAAGTTAGTCATTTATGTTTAGGACTTAGAAACCCTCTACGATTATGATTTGGTTTTGGTCTCATGATTACTAGCATAAATATAGGTCTTATTTATTCTTTATAATGATCAAACATTTGTTTCTAGTTTTGAAGTTAGGTATAAAGAGGAAGTTCTAGAGAGAAAGAAAGCTAATGTTTATTGTACTTAGGTTTTAATCCAATCAATAATAAAGTTTATCGCTCATGGAGTGCGGCCTGTCGATACTACTTTATATGCTTGTGTTTGTTGGTGAGTGTTTCTTCTTTATTCTCCATTGTTTTTGTTTTCATTATTGTGAAGCCTTTGGTGCATGGTAACTTTCATTACCGTGACATATTGTTTCTTGTGATTCCTCTGCATTCTGTTAACAAGTTGATTTAGTTAGGATTTTGCACAATATTAATAACATGGTATGGTTGTTCAACTTTTTGGATGAATATGCAACATATACCTTATGAACAATATCAAGCAATCAATTTTAGTAAGATTTAGGAGTAAATAAAGAAAAAAAAGAAACTCACTCACAATAAGAAGAAAATGATGATGACTATGATGAATAATAACTCCTAACTTACCATTGATTCATAATGAATTTTTACTTGGGACACCAACTTTGCCAATATAATGAAATAGGAACAAGATTTGCCTAGAAAATACACAGTTCTTAGGTTAATCCAACAGTTTCCCATAAAACCAAATACATATACAACCAATATAGAAAATAGTTTTCATAAACCTTTTCCAGATTAAAACTCTAAAACTCTCATAGAGCTTACATAAATTTTATCAAAAATAATAGATCTAGTTTCTTTCACTAAACTATCCAAACCCTAGATACAAAATCAAATCAAACAACACCTCACCTTAGCAATCACTCAAAGATAAACAATAATATGAATGCAATTGCTAAAATCATGGTCGAAATGATAAATAAACTAGGTTTTTCTAGGGTTTTGAAGAGAACTCATATGTTTAGAGAAAAAAGAAGGAGCATGGTTTTTCTCAAAAAAAATGAAAGAACAAATGAATGAAGAATAAAAAATAAGAAAAGATCAATATATATTTTCCTAACGAACGATTGCAATTAAAACCCTAAAAATATACGGCGCAGATTAAAATCATATGGATCAACTAACGCAGTAAATAAGCAATAAATCAACGATCTCGATTAATATCCAAATAAACACAACCATTCTTTAAAACCTTTAACTCTTAAACTCCCCACGCCCAACAAAATGCAAATGGGCCAACACACACTTTGAAACAAAGGAATACACTTAACTGAGCTAACCAAAAATAAAATACACAATAATACTAAAAAGCTTGTACCCAAAAGTAAATAAAATAAATTTTAGAAAAAATAAATTTTGAACCAAATAAAACTAACATAAAAATATATAATATAATAAAATATTATTTGGGAAATACTTTTGGATCATGGTTTGAATTAATTACCATTATTATGCAGTTGTGTTTTTTATCATCGGCAAAAGAACTTCAACAGCACAACAGCACTCTGGTGGATCAAACCCATTAACTGGCCTTGAGCCTTTGAATTTTAAACTTGTTGCACCGAATCCCACAGCCCTGTGGCACAGGGATACAAGAGAAACTTCTTTGAGGGATAATAGAGTAAGAACTCAAAAAAGATAATTAAATAAAAAATAACAAATGACAAATATTCGATTAATATACACTCGCTCAATTAATAATGATTAACTAGTCTAACATAATTCACATGTACTCGATCACTATAAGTTACAAAGCTTTAATATTTCAATGACACGTTCAAATGGGAGAACACATAAGAAAACTCAAATCAACATTCAATCACAACTCATAAATTAAATTCAAAAGTTGTTGAGGTCCGAACATCAAATTTAACCATTAAACCCACACATTCACGAAAATCGCAAGATTAATATTCACAAAATTAACAACAGTGTCGTCGAGGAACCTAAAAGTGCAATGGCACCAAGTTTGTTAGAATAGGCCATATTTATTGATGGTGAGTAAACAGAAGTAGAGCAATTTTCAGAAACTGGCTTCCCACACCAACCGAGGTTCTCAACAAATGAATCGAGCGAAATTTTCTGGAAGGGAAGTGGAATTTGACCATCGAGCTCGTTGTCGCTGAAATCCAATTGATCAAGATTATTGAGCTCTTCAAAATGAAGGATATTTCCATAAAACAAATTAATAAATAGGTTCACAAACAATAGTTACGTGGTATTGTTAAATATATGAGTAATTTTGCATTTTGGCTAGTAAAAGAGTTTTTGGACAAATCTATCTCAATATATGTCAACATATCTCCACATATGTCAAACTATATCTTTTCCATTTCAACATGTATAGATTTAGTATTGACATTATGTTCTTCTCATCTATATAAGGGACATGTATGATTTCAAAATACAACACCACAAAATCTCTTATCTTCCTTTCTCACTTCATATCTTATATACCACTATCTCCCTTCTGTAAGAACCCGCGCTCTCAATGCCCGGCCCCCACAGTGGAAATTCCTCAAGTTTCTTGGTTTTAATTTTTTGAAAAACGGTTCGTTTTATTATAAGCAAAAAAAGTGACGATTTGCAAAAGAATCAGAGTTGCCTGTTTGTTTTAATAAACAAACAAAAATCTGTGTAAAAGAGGAACATTTATGAATTAAACAACATCTTAAACACAATTAATGCGAAACTAGTTGATTCAAAGGGTTCGGGGATTAAGTTACAAATTAGAAAGGTTTTAGGCACCCCAATTCACCCTTTCGGTCTCTAAGTAGAATATGAGTGGAATTATAATCGAACATTTGCATGTTAATTGATGTTATTGCGTATCGGTCCATAATTTTAGGAGAAACGGGATTTTGGGGGTGGGAATGAAAATTGTGTGCTTCTTATTTCGCTCTTTGATTTTAGAAATTAGTGTGTGTGATTTGAAAGATAATTTTGATAATGATATATAGCAAAATAAGTGTTTTTCGAAAGATTTAGGGCTTTTCGGGAGCTAATTCAACGTGGAATCTAATATCCGGCAATCCTCGAGATTTGTTCATCAATAGTGTACCACAGTTTAATAATTTAAACCAGCATTGACGAATCCAGTACTCTTATATCGGATATTTAAGTAAGCACCGCGATTTATAGATTAAATCGGATACAAACGTGTATTGATTCCTTAGTAAATCGACATTTTATGAAATTAACTGATAAAAATATGTTTAAAAACAGTTTACAGCTCATTATACGCCTTCGGTTTTGACAACGGGTTTAAATATGAAATCTGAACTGATTTTGAGATAAACAGCAATTTTTACATGCAATTGATCAATTATAACTGATAAAATAAAGATAGATAAAAAATTAAAGCCGAATTAAAATAAAAAATACTTGGGAGCCTCGAAAATAGTATAATACTATTTTATAGCACTAGTCCCGAAGTCCCGAAGCTGATTCATGCCTCAAATGGGGCCAGCACAAGTGTATTTATAGCTGTAGAATAATTAATAGGCCAGGCTGGAAGTGCGTGTCCGCGAACAAATGGTGTGTCCTTGTCCACGGACAAACCCCTGTTTTACATGTGTGACGGTTTTTCCAATTCTCGAAGATCCAATCGTCGAATCGAGCTAATTTTTTAATATGTTATTCCCAGTAACATTTCCCAACTCTCCACAAAATTTTATGATTTTAAGAGGTCGAAAAGTACCAAAACAAAAAATCGCCTAGGAAGGGTTTGTCCGCAGATAAGGGGTGTGTTCGCGGACAAGCCCCTGATTACATGTGCAATGATTTTTTGCAATTCTGACCAAAATAAATATTGGATTAATCTAATTTTTTAACATGTTATTACCTATGCTAAGACCTGCCTACTGTCCAAATTTCAGAATTTTTGGACATCGGGAAGGCCTCCGTTTAATTTTCCAAGCCGAATTCCCAGTTTTTCCAATTCCCAAATATCCGACCGTCCGATTGAGCTAATTTTTTAATATGTTATTTCCAGTAACATTTTATAGCTCTTCCTAAAATTTCATGATTTTAGAAAGTCTAAAAGTACCAAAACAAAAAATCAGCTGAGAAAGGTTTGTCCGCGGACAAGCCCCTGATTACACGTGCAATTTTTTTTTGCAATTCTAGCCAAAATAAATATTGGATTAATCTAATTTTTTAACATGTTGTTCCCCATGATATACCCTATCTATTGACCAAATTGGAACTCATTTGGACTTCAGGAAGGTCGTCTTTTGATTACCCGAAGTAGATTCTCAGTTTTCTGAATTCCTGGAGATCCGACTGTCAGATTAAGCTAATTTTTGAGTATGTTTTCCCTTGTGGCAATTTCTAATAACTATCAAATTTTGAGGATGATCATAAATGAGGAATTCTCCTTTCACAAGTTTTCAAGAGTTTTGACGGTTTTTGACTCCGGCGGCTTTCGGTAATTCTTGTAACTTCTCATCCGGGTGTTCTTTCGGCTTCCTTCTTTGACCTGTATCACATGTATATAGTATGTGTGCATATAAGAATGATTGTGCATGCATGTGTGCTCATTTTCTTGGAGTTTGTGATTCTTGCAGAGGGTGTCACACCTTCATATGTCAACATAGTATCAGAGCATGCTTGAAACCTAGCCATCCTCACCACACAACCATGCAGCCACTAGCATTATCATCAACACCCAGATCTTGCAAATCCCACACCATTACTAAAATTGCATACAGAACTTCTGATCCTTCGTTCATCTAGTACCAACATTTTACACAACCAAACCTTACATCATACTGATCATCTTGAGGAGATGATTCCAAAACCGTTCGAATCACCCAATTTGGAGGTCGTGCGCGCCTCTCATGTCACCTAAAGAACTAGAGCTTCAGCAGTGCCACTCTTACGCGCCACCTACTGCACCACACAGACACGTGGCATGCCACGTCAGCCCTAATGCCACATTAGCGCACGTCATCCGCCACATCAACGAATCGCCAGCGCCACGTCAGCATTGACTGTTGACCAAGAAAAAGGAAAAACAAAACCAAAAACCTAGCTAGTTCAACTAGACCAGTCATTTTTTCACTTTAAAATGTTCCGGTTCACTATTTCTTGACTGATTTTTTGGAGGACCAGACTAGTTCTTAAACTTTTTTAGTCTTCTGAACACAACCACAGTCTCAGAATTTTTATATTTTATCTCGATCTTCGAGTACTACAACTCTCCAATGGCTTTCGACCCCACAACCATAACCGAATCATCAACGAAGGATTCATCACTCATTATTCAGACTAAGGGCTCATCATGCAACATCGGTACTCTATTGGATAAAACCAAATATGATATATGGTCTCAACTAATGGAGATGCATATTGCGGAGAAACAGAAATTTGCATTCAATCAGGACTCTTCCACAATTCCAAAAGAAGAAACACCATAATTTGATACATGGTACCTTGATAATCAATGAGTGAAATGCTGGCTCTTAATGTCTATAAAACCAAAAATCATGAAAAGGTATATTTGTATTTCAACAGCGCATGAAATTTGAAAATTACTATATATGACGTTTTATGACAGAGTAGATGAATTACAAGATGTTTCTTTAAACCAACGAGCCTTCACTGGTAAACAAGGTGGACGATCACTATCTGAATATTATGGAGAGCTAACAGAGATATTCAGCGAATTGGATCACCGTGATAAGGTAGTTATGGAAAGCCCTAATGATGTGGAATCCTACAGGAAATCAATTCAATGCTTGAGAGTTCATATTTTTCTTGCCGAGTTTGATAATGAACTTGAACAGATCAGGGATAAGATTTTGCGAAAAGACCCTGTTCCAGATTAGAAGATGTATATGCTCTTGTCCGACGAGAAACTCTTCAACGTTAAACAATGACCACCAAGATAGATACAGCCGCTATGATAGCGCGTAATCAAACTCCCAATTGGAAAAATTCAGAGAAACTACCCGACTCTTGGAACTGAACAAATCAATCACACTTTATGACTCAGGGTTCAACTTCTAAATACCTACCTTGTTCAGTATGTGGGCTAACGGGAACCTCAAAAAGGGATTGCTATGAAGTCATCGGCTATCCAGATTGGTGGAAAGATTCTCGCAATCGTCGGATAAGTCAGACAACAGAAAGAGGTAACAAAACAAGACTCAAGATTACTCACCGCCACAGACACATCCGATAAGGCCTTACATTATGTCTCTATTTTGAATAATACATGGGTAATTTATTATGGTGCCACTAATCATATGACATCTTATTCAAAAATAGTTACTCATCTTACCTCATCATCACAAACCTTTGAATCCATCACCAATGGTGATCCAATTCCTGTTGCGGGAAAAAGGATTAGTCACTCTATCAGACACCCTGAACCTAAACTCTGTTATAATAGTACCATCCTTAGATTATAATTTATTATCCATTTCTCAATTAACAAATACTTTACATTGTGTTGTTATTTTATGGCCTTCTCACTGTGTTTTTAAGGATATTCAGACGAAGCGGACTGTTGACCTAAGGTCTTAATCTTATTTTGATAATAACAATAAATCAATCATGTGTAATTTAACATGTTTTCTTGATATAAGTATATACTTCATTTACTTGAAAAATTCAAGAAAAACATGACAATGATCATTCTTTCACTATTCGATCATTAGACAAGACAAGAAAAACATGACAAGAATCACTCTTTCACTATTCGATCATTGGACAAGACAAGGAAGATCAAATCTCTCAATACAAATTATGAAGTACAACGGATCAAAAGACTATATGAAAAGCTTCAAGGAAAAAGCTTCAAATGAAGATCAATCTAAATAAACAAATCAAAGTATTCGAAGACTAATTAATTCAGTAATTGAGTGAGTGCTTAAGATTTATGTAAAGTTACTTTATTGATCAAATTCTTATAGCTCAAACGTATTCATGCATCTTTTAAAGATTGATTCAAACAAGCTTGAAATTGAATTTATTTGAAAAACATCATTTTACAAAGACCGAGTTTCAAAATAAATTCATATTAATTTTAAATGATCATATTTTAAGATATAATAAAAATAGGTATCTTAGAAACATATCTCTGAGGTTCACAAATCATTAGAATTGTATTTGAAACTAAATTATTAAATTGCAAAAATATTTTTATTGTTACATTTAAAATTCGCTCAATTTTCGCACAGTTTTGATCTAACGGTAAGATAAAGGCCTTCCCGGACTCCGATCATTTTAAAATTTTTACAGTAGTTAGACAACATCTCTTAGAACTTTTGACTAAAATTTGAGCATGATCCAACAGTCAAATTGGGAGAAATTATCAAAACAAATTTGAATTTTTTGTCAAAACTAACTGTTAGAAAGTTTGAAAATATATACCTTTGACCCAAAACCTTTCTTAATCATCCCCAATGGCCATATGGTTTTGCAAGCTATATATATGAGGTCCTAGACATGTTTTAACACACCTTGAATCATTCCAATACTCTATTATTCATATATTCAAATATAAAAAAATTAAAAAACACATTTTTAATCTTCAAATACACTTGAGAGTTATTGTATTGGTGTGTATCACCACAAATAATTCATTCTTCATTTCAAAAGAGAGTTTGTCTCTTTGTAAAGCAAGAGAGCATATCTTGTGAGAAGTGTAGTGGGTATAGCTACATTGTGAGTGTTGTGTGCATAGTAACATTTGTATTGAGGTTTGATGTTCACTCGAAGAAGATTGAATAGTAGAAATTCTCGGGGAACTAACTGAGCACGGACTATGGTTTAGTAAACCAAAATCGTGTGGACAAAAAGCTTTAGACTTCAAATTGGTTTAATCTTTCTTACTCAATCTCTTTATTTATTTGTTATATTCATTGATTGAAGTTGCTTATATTGTTGCTTATTATTGGGATTGATTGTTTGATTGATTGTTTTCCTTGATAAACTTATTTAGCTAAATTGTTTTACTTAAACATTTTGAAAAAGTTTTTAATTCCGCATTAAGTTTCGAAAACCCTATTCACCCCCCCTCCAGGGTTATTATCAGACCAACACGGACGATTGGTTATGGCGTTAGGCGAGAAAAGTTGTACTATTTGGACCTGGAATTAAAGAGCATAGATCACTTACATCAGGCCTTGAACACTAGTACCTCTGGGAAGCAGATTGCCAATGAACTTTGGTTATGGCACTGTCGGTTAGGTCATGCATCGTTTGACTACTTAAATGATTAGCAAGTTGGGCATCACCAACTTTGAGCTCACCACCGACAGCCGAAACAACCGAAATAATGCCATCCCCCAAAATGGGAACATTAGCAACATTACCAATTGAAGTGGTATCATCACTGCCTGACATAAATAACTAACCGTCCACTTCAGATATTCTTGAAACTGAGTCTTTTCAGGTACCATCTTCTCATATTCCTAAAAAACAGTTTCCTAACAGAGCCAATAGAGGTGTACCTAAACCAACATATGATCCAGACTTTACTAGCAGAGCCAAATATCCTATGAGTAACTATGTGTCTTATGATCGGTTAACAGCATCTAACAAATCTTTTATGAATCAATTATCTTTTGTATCTATTCCTAACAGTATGCAGGAAGCCTTTTGTAATCCTAAATGGAGATAAGCGATGGACGAAGATATGAAGTTCTTATTGAAAAATGACACATGAAAATTGGCTGAATTACCAGTAGGAAAGAAGAATGTGGGTTGCAAGTGAGTATACACCGTGAAATTTAAAATAGATAGAACAATCGAAAGATTCAAAGTAAGATTAGTTGTAAAAGGCTAAACACAGACACACTGGATTGATTATCTGAAAACATTTGTACCTGTGGAAAAAATCAATACCGTACGTGTGTTACTCTCATTAGCATTAGCTGTAAATTTGGACTAACCTCTACAACAGTTCGATGTAAAAAAATGCTTTCCTTCATGTGAAGTTAAAGGAGAAGGTGTATATGGAGTTCTCACCTGGATATAAGATCCCGAATGAGCATACAAATAAAGTCTGCAAGTTAAAAAAATCCTTGTATGGATTAAAACAATCCCTAAGAGCCTGGTTTGGGAGATTCACGAGATTAATGCAAAAATTTAGGTATAATCAGACCAATTCTAATCATACTTTATTTTTAAAAAAAAGGCATGAGAAGATTACAGCACTCATCATCTACGTAGATGACATGGTGCTCACAGGAAACAATCCTCATGAACAACAGGCACTGAAGAAGCACTTATCTCAAGAGTTCAAAATGAAAGATCTTGGGGACTTGAAATATTTGCTTAGAATTGAGGTATCTAGATCTTTGAAAGGTTTTTTCCTATCTCAAATAAAATATGTCCTAGATTTACTAAGTGAAACTGGGATGTTCGCTTGTCAACCATCTGAGACTCTAATAAAGGAAGGATTGAAGCTAGAAGTCGAAACATATCAAGTGCCCGTCAATAAAGAGTGCTATCATAGATTGGTAGGGAAGTTGATGTTTTTAGCACATACAAGACTTGATATCTCATTTGCATTAAATACCGTCAGTAAGTTCATGCATAACCTAGGGGAGAAATATATGCAGGCAGTTATGAGGATTATCAGCTATCTTAAAGTATCACCTAAAAAAGGAATTATGTTCTAGAAAAATAAGGATTTCTTGAAGGTTGAAGGATATACTAATGTTGATTGGGCGAGCAATATATGTGACATAAGGTCTATATCAAGGTACTTCACATTTGTAAGAAAAAACTTGGTCACCGAGAGGAGTAAGAAACAAAATGTGGTATTTCGATCAAGCGCAAAAGCAGAATATCGAGAAATAGCAGTCGGAATTCAAGAGTTATTATAGATAAGATTGCTACTTACAGATCTAGGTTTTTCTGTGACAAAACCTATGAGTTTATATTATGATAACAAAGCAGCATGCGATATCGCACATAATCCAGTTCAACATAATAGATTGAACAAAGCATGTTAAAGTAAACAGGTTTTTCATCAAAGAGAAGTTAGAAGAGAAAGTTATTTATATTCCTCATGTACATTCTGAAGATCAATTAGCTGATATACTCACCAAACCCGTGACAAGGAAGATATTCGCCAAAATGATTAGTAAGTTGGGAAGTTTGATATATGTGTGCCAACTTGAGGGGGTATCTCAATATATTTCAATATATCTCCATGTATGTCAAACAACACATCTTCATCTTGCAAACAATATCTTCTCAATTTCAACATGTATAAATTTGTATAGATTTAGTATTGACATTGTGTTCATCTCATCCCTATATAATGGACATGTATGATTTCATAATACAACAACACAATCTCTCATATCTTCCTCTTTCACTTCATATCTTATACCTCTATCTCCCTTCATATGTTAACAAAATCAACAATATGAAGCTTAGGAGGATAATTGTATAAGTGTGGAAGATCACCATAAAATCTATCATCCTGAAGGGTTATGGAAATGAGGCTGCGGATATTGAAGATATCAGAAGGAATACTGCCATAGACGAGGCTGTGTTTAAGGCGAAGGATCTCAAGCGCATCCAATTTGCTAATACTGTTGGTTGCAATTGGGCCATAGAGCCTTTTTGCAGGCAAGCTAATTGCACCCACTTTGTTTTTTTTTCTTAATAGGTTTATGTTTACAACTCAGACTAAAATCTTTCATGTCTTGGGTACAGATGATGCCAACCCATTTTGTATAGATATCCTCAGCCCTGTCTTCATGGTTCCAGTTGACATTTCTTCCAAAGATTGGGAGAGCTTTAGAGAAGACGAGGAGATATTCTCTGTCAGAGTCAAAGAGGCTAAGATCCTCGTTAGCAGCGATAGTAAGTGGAAGATTATGCTGTAGGGAAGTAATAATGATCATTACTCCTAACGACGTCAACATGGTGGTGTTGTTGCTGTTCCGGTTCTTGGGTAAATTAGTCAATATGCAAATGTCTCAGGTCACTACTTCAACGTACATGCAACAATTAAGTACGTGCCCAGCTTAAAACAATAAAATCAAAACGATCATTAGTTTTAGGTAGTAAGATTAAGGGACACCTAACCAAAAGAAAACATGCATTAGAATTTTCCTCAACTAGGGACATATATACCAAAAGAAAACAACTTATAACTACTACCATAACATACTATTTTTGATCGATAGATACATGTTAATAAATTTGGTCATGAGAAGGGAGACCAAAAGCAAACACTAGAATGGAGGGGGAAAATAAAGAAACACGGCATCAAGAAGAACAAGAAGAAGACTCATTAAATTACCTTGATAATAAATATTACGTATCTAGAATCGGGAGTACTCTGGGCTTAATAATTCAATCAAAGGTGCAAAAAAATGGAACAGAGATGGCCCTCCCAGCCCAGGCCACTAGCACTATTCTCTGATTGGATAGGAAGGGGCATTATTAATAAAAATGGATATATATATATATATATATATACCGTTCTCTGGTATTTGTTTTCATTACAATAATGTAAAAGAAACGAAAATTGCAACTTGTTTACCTAGGGGTAGACTCAGGAATTTTCCGAGGAGTGGGCTAATAGTAGCAAAAAAATTCATAAAAAAAAATTCGAAAGTACAACCATACAGTGAAAATAAATTTTAATAGAATAATTTAAATATTTGAATTCGAAGAGTTTTTAATGGTTTGAATTCATCTATTACAGACTCAAATATATATTTGAGTTAGGCTAAGGGGTGAGGTTAAACTAATTTTTTATTTTTACAAGTGCTAGTAGGTTTTTCAAAATTTTCTCCTGTGTTGAAACCCGCCATGTCCCCTCTTGGGTCCATCCCTGTGTTTTCCCCCAACAATCCTATTTTTTGTCTATGTTCACCACATACCTCCTTAAAATCATATGGTTTGACATTTTACAATAGCACTGTGTTATGAGAAAATCATATTTACTTAGGCATATGGTTTGACATTTTACAATAGCACTGTGCCTAGGGGTGAGGTTAAACTAATTAATATATATATATATATATATAGAAAAGACAATGTTTATATATATTGATTCAAGCGATGCATTATTCTGCACCTTGTGGGAGCACCCCTAGGCATTTGAAAAAACAATGACAAGTGAATTCTAGTTAAGAATTATTCTAGGCATTCCAACCGAAAGTGGTTAAATGTTTTGAACGAGATTGGTTAAAACATTCAATCACAAATTCATTCAGTATGAGCAGTTGTATAATCAGTACTTAATAATAATCCCAGAATCAAAACCATTATCATTAAATCATAAAACCATAATTAAGATATATGACTATTATATACACAAAAGTATATAACCAATATTTAACCGTCACAAAACTCATAAATCACTCAACTCAATTTTCAAACTCGAAGAAACATTATAATCAAGGAAACCATAAATGTGATCGCTCCAACTTCCTCAGAGCATGGCGGGGCAATGGAAAGAGTCGTGGGAGCAGGTGGAAGAGCGGAGCTATTAATAAGCGGTTCCCACACAACCATTGGTTCCCGATGAACGAATACTTTGAAAAGTTGTGTAACGAAAACGGGATCTCACCTTCCAAGGCAAATTCAACTTGGAAAGTGTAGTACTGATGAAGTTACAGACAGGCTCCAAGAATGAGTTATTATCAAGCCTCAGAATCCTTAACTGCCATAGCATGCAGAGGGGCTTGGAATAAAAAAAAAATACAACAACAACAAACAAAACACAGCATCTCCGACTCCATCTCCTCTTCGCCCAATGACCCAATTTCATTCACATCTCCAAAATAGGAACACAGCACAGCACCAGAGCACTTGCACCTCCAATTCCAAACCCTTAATCCCAATTTCACAGCTCCTCTTCGGCTCTTCCCACCCTCTCAAGCTTCAAACCCTAACCTCTCAACAGAACACAGCACATCTGTCCTCCAAACCCTTGGATCTATTTTGTACACTTGTGCTGTGGTGCTGTACTCGGTGGTGTTCACGGGGAGTCCCCACTTCGCAACGATTTCCTCTTACCAAATTTTGATCTGATTTTTGGTATTGCTTCCCTCTCCCTTTATTATTCTCTTCAACTTAATTCCCCCTTTCTCTTTTTCCAATTTAGGGTTTATTTTGCTTATTCCCTTTGATCATTCGAACATCTTAAATAATCCAAATTTGAATACATGTCTCGTCCTCTAAATTGGGAATTTCTCCACTTTACTTTGAGGTTTCAATTTTGTCAAATAATGCAGGATTTAGGTTATATTTTTCTGCTTTCTTTGATTTTTTGTTATTAACAAATCAATTTATAGGCCTTTATTTTGGTTATGGAGTTTGTTAACGTGTTTTTAATCATTATAGTATAATTTTATTCATTGCAGAGGGAACTGTGTACTTTGTGTTGTTTGAATTTTGAAGTTTGAGGAATGTAATTATTCTCCCCCTTGAGATACTTTGTATTAAGTTTACACATGTTAATAAGAGAAAATGGTTGATCTTTTAACTTTCTTTCACTTGGTTGGTGATATGATTTGAGGTTATTAGTTAATATTTGATACTCTAGTGCTAACTACTCGAATATAATGCTATCGTGTCACACCATACGGATTTCGAACGATGGTATATGATCGTCTTTGAATCAAATCGAGTATTAGGCTATTAGCTTTTATTGTGATTATTAATTTGTTAAATTTTTAAGATGCTTCTTTACATGTTGAGTTGTATTGTATTCAAACTGAACTCGATGAATTAAATTGGAAATGGGATAAAGTTTGGCTAACAAACCTTTAAGAGAACCAACCATAAGGGCGTTAGCAAAGCCCATAACGTAGTTAAGCAAGTTTTGTGCTGGGTAGGTCAAGTGTTGGCCCAGCTGATTTGATGCTTCAAGCATGAAGTAGCTCAAGTAAAAATTGGGTATGGAATTACTGTCTTTCTATCTTTTAGCATTATTTTCTTTGTAGAAAAATTTTGAAACTTTTACACTAAGCCCTCTTGCCCACATAATCCTGGAACCACCACTGGTAGCATGGCCAGTAGAGGCGAAATATTGCCAATGAAAGAGTTATCAGAAAGATCGACAATTATTAGGCTGAGAGGAGGACGAAAATGTTTTCTGAGATGAGGGATATCACCACAAAAGTTGTGCTAAAAGAAGATATATTGGAGGGTGGATGGGAATGGTTCCAATCGAGTTTGTCTCCACTACTTGGGAGACTTTGAGAAGGTAAGGAGAGCTTCTTTATCGATGTTAAGGTCAGCGAGTGCAAGTACTGGAAGATTGACAAGTAGGAAGAAAAGGGAATTAAGAATTACGTGCAAGTAACATCATATGGTGATTGTGTTTCAACTCATTCACTCACTTTCTTGTTTCAATGCATAAGGAATATAGTTTGAGAAGCGAATAATAAAGCTTTTCCTGATAAGGGAAAGCAAAAAAATGAAGGGCAAATTAAAGAAACCAAGGAAGAAACTCAAACTCCATTGACTCCTTAAATTAACATGAAACTTTTGACACCTAAAGTTGTTATGTGTAATAAAAAGGGAAAGGAATGTGTTCCTCATGGATGTTTTGGATTCAGTCCATTTATTTTAGTCGTAGCTAAACAAGTGATAGATAAATCTCAAGTGGATCGAGATACAGAAACAGGGTGAGAGCGAAACTTAAATTTAAACATTTTGTGTTATTAAACTAACACATTTTCAATCAGTTAAATTTAAGTCCTCACGCGTAACTACTTGGATCCAATACCTGTTAATCTACTTGGACTATATTCAAAGAAAATGAAATTTTGTTATTTTAACCTTTATTTTTTAATAGTTCTCTTAATTTGTACTCTATGTCTATGTTTTCACATTAGAATTATTTAAAGCGCCAAAAGATCGGAACATATGCCCACTTTTGAAATACTCTTTCCACTTGAATGGATACGATATGAATAAACTGAAATAATTTGATCAACTTTTGAAGGGTAATTAGCAAAAATGACCCTTAAAGTTTGACACAATTATCTCGTTCGTCCTTAAAGTTTAATTTTTGGTTGAAGCATCCTTAAAATTTCTAATTTGTCCCTCGCTCGTCCAAAATTGGATGCTCCGTTAAAAACTGGACGAAAAACCTCCTAAAATAACCCCCAAAGTTTGAAAACCTTTGAGAATAACCCCTGAAGTTTGAAATTTTGTCCCTCACTTGTCTAACCACGTGTCGTTTTCGTCCAAGTTTTTAAGGGCATCCACTTGTGGACGAGCGACAAACAAATTAAAAACTTCAAGGATGTTTTAACCGAAAATTAAATTTTAGGGACGAGCGAGAGAATTGTGTCAAATTTCAGGGATCATTTTTGTTAATTACCCACTTTTAAAGGTTGGAAAGTAGCAATAGCATCCACTTTCACAATTTCTCTTATTGAATACAAATTTGTGAAATGGATAATACCTCATACCTTTATCTACAATGTGCTAGTGGCTTTTCCAGAATAATGAATAAAAAGGAAAGGAAAAATACCCCACACCCAATAATTAAATAAATACATGTGATGTAGAGCAGGTTGCAAAAGCCTATTTAACTGTCGCAAGCCCATCAGACCTAAAAAGTATCGTTGTCAAAATCACTTAAGGCCGCGCTAGTTTAACTTGAAACGGCTCAAAGAATTCTTGTTATCGCCCTTGAGCGGTGATGCACTCTGTTTTTCGACCAAATTCATTCGTTTAGGTATCTGAATACATAAATTTACTATTTATGGCAGGTTTAGATTTTGAAAAAAAATGAGTTAGGAAGGTCAATTTGACTTTAGATTCTCATCATTAGTATTGCACATGATTTATGCAATATTCTATTTTTGACAGTTATTTTAAATTTATTTCGTTTCTTGCAATTCTCCTCTCCTATAAAAGAATTTCTTCATAATTGTTTAAATGAGACTATTATCGAATAAAATTATGAGTGTTTTCTTCCTTATATTACGTGTTATTCTTTACTTAGCTTAAATTTGCCCATTCCATCGCTTTCCACTGTGTCGACATGGTTTCAAAATGATTAGTTTTTTTAGATAGATAAACCCTTGTTCAAATCATGTGGGGAGAGTTAATTAAAAATTCAAGAAATAATTGTTTTCCAAATTATATATATATATATATATATATATTCCAAACGTACATGTACATATGGTGTACATATAGATAAGGGGTTTGACCCAATAAAACAAAGGTAGTAACAACTAAAATAGTATTTGAATCTAAATGTTTTCAAAATTAATAAATAGTAGAGTTTGAAATTTAATTAGTTAGACCAAATTTAATATTTTACCATGGAAATAACATTTAATATAAGATGTCATCTCAATACAATAATGTGTACCGTTAATTTGAAAAATAAGAGTAAAATTTTGGTGAAAAGTTGAGAAACAAATTAATCTTGATACGCTTTTTCGCATGTCGGCGCTGTATGTAAAATAAGAGATAAATATATTACACAAAAAGCATCGATCTGTGATAATATAAAATGAATAACTTTTATTTTGTTTCTCTCAAATTTTTGCTAATAATTTAATCAAAATTAGTTCTACGCTCCAATACTTCCCCACAAGACTGACATATTAGTAATTTTCCGAGAAAATGCATACCAATTTGTACACTAGCTATCCAAGACATACTTAGGGAGTCGGTTGCACACATGTACAGAATAAATTTTATTTGTATTTTGTTCATATATCATAACCGCGCGCATTCATCCTAAACTTTACTATTGATCAGGGACGGATCGATGTATATATGTTGCGCCTGGTGTGTGTGGTGGGGAGGGCGGTTGGCTTGCCACTCCTCAGCCTCTTCATACTTCATATTAAACATGTAGATCACGCAACGCATGCATGTATAAGGATTATTATAGGCACGTCCAATTTTAAATATAATATTGTAGTTGATTTAATGGTTGGTATTTTTATTATTAATTTTGATGTCTTAAGTTCGAGTCTTAATTATGTGTGTAATATTTTTTGAAATAATATATCTATATATATACACACACTATACATAAAGGTATGAAATAATTTAAGTGCTTTTTTTTTCTTTTGGTATGGACATATGCGCTCTCTTTAATTCTTTAATTAATTATAAGAGTCCATATTATACTTAGATAAGGGCTAGATCCAAAGTTTTTTGATGGAGTGAGCTGAATTCAAGCAATGTTATAAACAACAACAACAACAACAACAACAACAACAACAAACTTGAAAGCTTGTTTGTTTTAACGGTGGAAATAGCTTTCACATTATCAAAATGATAAGCAACTAGTGAAATATAATTTTATTTTATAAAAAAAAGTAGTGATTGTTATCTAAAATAAATTTACTATTTGATCAAACATTGTTAATGTTGTAAAGTATTTTAAATGTGTGAAAGAATGAAGAAAAAAAAAGTGGTAATTAAAGTTATTCCTCTATTCTAAATTAAGAATTTATCTAATTTTTCTTGACAAAATTTATGTAACAACTTTTACCTTACCAAACAAATTATAATTTTAACCATAGATTAAATTACTGCATGAACCTTGAAATTTGGAAAAGTTGAAAGTAAAAATTAGAGTATTTACAAAACTTTTGGAGAATAATATTAGGTATTTAATTAATTTTTCATGTTGATATTCGGTTAACAATAAACAAAAATTTTACATAAATGTATATGTTTATAATATCTAGGAGAGTGGGAGAGACTAGTTTAAAAAAAATGAGACAGAGAGACGTGCCTTTTAATATATATATTTTTTTTAATTTTTTTTTTAGTGTTTTGACTGTTGAAGTGCGTGACAGCTGTTCAATCCTTTCAATTTCTTTAAAGCTTGACAAAAGTGAGTTGGTTTGGATGGCCTGGGCTGGGCTGGACTGGGCCATCCAAAGATAGAATTGATTAAGTTAAGAGTGAACTGAATATTTCGGGTTTTTTTTTTAAATATATATATATATATATATGGGGCTAATGAGATTATTATTTTTCCGGGATGGGCTAGAGTCCTCTGGGACTTAGGATCAGTTCCGCCAAAAACATAACAGTCCATGTTAGGACCTAATTTAGAGATGATAATTTAGTGCTTGATTTCAATTCTATGAGTCCGTTTATGATTGGAATCTACGAATTTGCACGAGAAACATATTTTCTATGTTCTTCTAAATGCTGAGAACTTTTGGTTGATTAACATGCTGTTGAGATAACTAAATATTAACCACTCTTCTTACAATATAATTTTTATTATTTTTTGAATTAAAATGCCGTTCTTTTTTTTTTCAATAACAAAGCAAAACGCACCATCAATCAGTACTATTAGAACTATCAATGGGTCTCTTCATGTCAGGTCTTAACAACTGAGGGTCACTTTTGCCTCAACCCGTGTTAAAGAACAACATCCGATAATTTCCTGCTATCGCCTTAATAGTGTAACGTGTGATTTACCAGTTCGAATTTTTTCCTGTCGGTTAATACTTTTTTGTTATCTGGGTACAAACACGATACAAACCTGATTAGTATCGGTTAAGCAATAAAATAATAAATCAATAGATTTTTATGCAATTAAAATATATGAAAACTCTTAAATCATTATAAACAAGATTAAAAAAAATCTAATCCATTATGATTATAATGTGGATGGCATATAAATATTCATAGATCTTAAAATAAATAGAAACATTAACAAGATTCAATAAACTTCAATTGTATTAAAAAAAAAGCAAGGGGTCTAAGGAGTCACCTTGATTCATTTTTATATCTTAAGGGTGATTTACTCTTTAATAAAATTTAAATATTTGAAATATGCAATAACCAAACCTGTTATCAAATATAATAGTATTTCAAATATAATAGTGTTAAAAAAAACAAATGCTATAACTTTAAATTTACAAATCCATTAGTGAACTTAATCACCAATACCTCGAATTTTTTTTAATTAGTGCCCAACTTACCTCAAATATAATATTTTTTCTTTTAAATAATAATCATTGCAATATAAAAGGATCCAATAGAGCGATAATTTTTTATATACAATTCGATCTTCGTACGATTACACGGTCGAGATTTCCTAATTTAATATCGTGTTAACATGTTTCGTTTTTGTGTCGATTCTTTTTTCTACCATGGGTTACCCTAGTACTACATAAATGAAGAATCCAACTAGGGATATTCGAAACTCATTTACCTTGAGCCTCAGAAAGGGCTTGACGAGCAACGTAATGGCAACCTAGTTACCATCGCGATGCACATGAAAATGAGACTTTCAATGTAGAAGCAAGAACTAAAATATCTGAAATTATAATATCTGGTAGAGCCATGCATGAGATTGGGATACGACAAAATCCAATCAATAACGTCTCTGAAATTGCTCTCAATAACAATCTTTCAAAACTTGCTATTAATAGCAAAAGAAAACCCCGCCTGAACAGCCATTGCCTTTGTTAACAATTCATCTAAAAATTGCTAAAACCTGATGAATTCCTCCCCCCTCCCCTCACATTCATCACAATTCCGCGCGGGGGGTAGCCAAATGAAGGTTAAATTTTTTATTTATCTTATAGGATAAATTAATTTTACAATAACTATATTAAATATAATATTTAACTTTAACTTCAACGTACTTTTATTTTAGACTTCATTCTAATTATACGATTCTTAGTACATATTTATTAATGGACTTAATCACCTTTGTCAAACATAAAACACATGCGACGAACGTACACAAAAACTAATAATTATAAAAATAAGAAAATCACATAATTTAGTGTCATAACTGATCCAGCTATATCAGTTCAAATCGGGAGGAAGGCCCTAAACCATGGGCTTGTTCTTCATGTTATGATTAGATTTAATGTATCTAGAAGATAACTCGACAACTCTCCTACTTAACAAAGCAACCAACAAGATAAAGTTAAAGGAATTATTCTCTTAATTATCCTACTAATTGATAGACTTAAGTTGTATTACACCACTAATTGTTTATTTTTATATATTTCTTGTACAACCTTCTATATAATGGCTTCCACCTCTTCAACCCTAGATTATCTGAAATCTATCTCAAAAATCCTACTAGAGCATTCATCTCCATTTTCGTTAGGCCTCCCCAAAGAAAAGAATAACAATGACTGCGAAGTAGGTATCTTTTTAGTTTAAACTATGTTACTTCTTGGTATTTTAATTTTTTTTCTTTTACTTTATGCACACATAAATCCTAGACATTTTACTTATTATATATACAAGAAAGAAGCTTATCCTCAATGACGTTCTCGTCTTTTTTTCTTTACCCTAATCCATCCCTGGGATGATATTCAAATTTTTTTTTAATTAGTATGTAACTTTATATATTTAATTATCAACTTTTTGTGATTTGATTGTTGCCCTTTGAGTCTTATTTTGAATATTTTTTTTTAGAAAACACCATTTTCTAATTAATTAATGGTAATGACCTCAAAAAAATGTAATTAATGGTTATCAATAAAATATATATCTATTATCAAATTTGATACATTGATTATATCCCTAAAATAGAAAAAAAATACAAATCGAACTCTTCTCACCAAAATTTATGGCTCCCTGCCAACTATTAATTTACAATATTCATGAAAGAAACCATTTTATAAAAAGAAAAAAACTAGAAACGAGACAAAGCATTTGTACTTATTTTTGTAAAATACAAAAAATAAAAAGGTCTGTTTGTTTGAATGGGCCCGTAGTTTGGGCTCTTATTGACATAATTGAGTCTAGGCTTTAGTGAGCCTAATGTAAACTACTAAGTTCAGTGGACCAGTTTTCAATATAATTCATGTGTCTTGTCTAGCAGGTATCAATTTGTATTTATTCTGGTTCGGATATGAGTCAAGCTGATGCATCCAGGTCAAATTATATATTAACTGTGTTGAAAATAGTATATTCTTAAATTGTATAAAAGATATAATTGAAATGTTTAATTTGAGACTCATGGAGTTTAACTAAGATGCTGAAGTATACACAATGCAAATACATCTTTTTATTCACAAATATTAGGCCACCTGCACTACAGATGCCAATAAGGTAAATCTGCCATTTATTCTGCCCCAATGTCCGTAAATTTATGCTAAAAATGGAAGCTAAATGGTAAAAGCAAGTTAAAGTTAGCATCCAATAATTATTTATATTAGGTGACACATGATGTATCACCTCATGACTGATACATATTGATATACTTTCGGCGACACATCATATTTTGCCTTAAGTTTAAAATGGCATGGGATGACACATGATGTGTCGTCCTAAGGGAGGCAATTGGGGTGATACATGATGTGCTATCCTAATGAACTTTTTCACTTTTGCGGTGTAATTTTTATAAAATTTATATGCCTCTCTTAGGACGACACATCATGTATCATCTCTTAGGAAGACACGCCCATAAGTACTTAAATAGAATGAAATGTAAAATAAAAGTGTAAAAGACGTTTGGACGACACATCATGTGTCATCCCAAAAACAAGCTACAATTTATGAAAATTTTAACATTAGAAATCTAAAAGAAAAATAAGACATTTGGGGTGTGTCGTCCAAGGGAAGCATTTGGGGGGACACATAATGTGTTGTCTAAACCATTCATGGAGGCAACACATCATGTGTCCAACTACATCACTCATCTAATAATAATATTAAATTTTTTAATGATTCTCACAATATATATTGTTTAAGAATTCAAATTTGATGGATAATTATTTTATCACTTAATAATAATAAAATTGCAAAGAATGCATTGTGATTATTTAAGAGTTTTTGGTAGTAAATAATATATTTAAACAAGATTGCAACATATTGCAATCTATTTGATACTATGTACATAATTATATAAATATGTGTAAAATTAAGTAGAAAAAAAACATTAAACTAGATTTAGTGCAAACTGATACATAACTACATCCCCTCTCCACTCACCCACCCCACCCAACCCAAAAAAAAATAGAAAAATGATACATAGGTTTATTACGGTGGCACTTGCTTAAAACTTTATTATTAGTTCTTGCATATACACCGCAAGCACCCAATATCTTATCATGCTAGTAGTGAATGAAAGATCCTTAAATAAAGCAAAAAGAACTTGAAACCATTCATGGGGTCTGCACATTATAATTCTTGGAATTGCTTTCCTCCGAGGAAGGACAATTATCCAACGTAGTAGGTTGTCCAACTTCCTCGATCAAATTAACAACTTCATCCATTGTTGGCCTCATATTTGCCACATTTGCCACACATGCAAGTGCAATTTGTAGCACTTGCACCATCTCTTCCTCAATATTTCCATACCTCATCAACTCCACATCAAAAACCTCGGCCGTCCATTCTTCCCTCACCACTGATCGGACCCACCTAGGAAGGTCAATGGCCTCAGCTCGCCTCGTAAATTGGATTGGAGTCTTACCGGTCAACATCTCAAGAAGGACCACTCCGAAGCTGTATACATCAGATTTTTGGGTGAATTTCATGGTCTCGATCACCTCGGGTGCACGATAGCCTGCGCCCCGAGATTTGTTTAGTGGAAAATTTACTAAAGGAGTTAAACCAATGTCTGATATGCAACCATCAAGATCTCTAGTGAGGAGGACATTTGAGGACTTGATGTTGCCATGGGCGAATTTATCACCACCCTCGGAATGGATGTGGGCAATTCCCTTAGCAGCTCCAATTGAAATCTTCTTTCTTGATTCCCAGTCTAGTGTTCTCCCTATCTCTCTATTACCTAAAAAAAGAAACATAAAAAATGGAATAATACACATGCATGTATATATTCCGAAAATTTGCAACAGGTTATTTCGTTTAACTAGGGTTGTGCACGGTTCAGTTAAACGAATCGTGCGGTTTAAGCAAAAACCGAACCGACAAGTCGGTTTTTACATGGCGGTCAACCGAGCGGAACCGATGAAGGCTTAAAACCGGTCGGGGTTGGTTCGGTCGAAGTCGGTTCGGTTAATCGGATTTTTGTCGGTTTTGGGTTTGGGCAATTGGGCCTATTTATATTGTTGGGTCATGGCTTAAAAATTATTTTTATATTGTTGGGCCATGACTTAAAGCCATTTTTGATAGAAAATTAGGCTTTTTTTAATTAATTTAGGCACTTTCCTTCTTAAATTACTTTTGACAAAAAAATAAAAGATTTTAATATTTTTCTTTTTTAGCTTTTCTTTTTAATAAAATACCTTTCGGTTCGGTTCGGTTTTTACCGGTTCTATAACACCGACAACTGATAACCGAGCTGACCCCTTTCGATTATCATATTCTTCAACCGAACCGGGACCGAAAACCTTAAAAATCGGCTAGTTCGGTTCGGTTCAAGCCAATTTTTCGGTTTTTTTGCACACCCCTACGTTTAACATTTTAATATACGTTAACTCCGGTACTTGAACACACAATCTCGCGAGGTTGTGGTTGCGTGTTCATCATTTCATCAGTTATACATCAATCAACAATTACCATTTCATTTCATTAATTAAATCCAAAATCTAAATAAAAAATAATATTTTAATTTAATTCATCATTATACAATAATGCAAAAAAATAATAATAATAATATATATATATATAAGACAAGCCCTTTAAACTAAGAAAAAATATTATTATTATTTCAAAAATTAAACTCACTTGCGAGGTTTTCTCGCAAATGTTGTAAAATTTGCATTGTTTTCTTTGATAAATGACACAAAATTTACGATATGTATGGAAAATGACTTTCCATGTGACCTATAGTATGTCCCAAATAGCATAGTTTGTACACTTACATCATAAAATTTTGTGACATTTGTATCAAATGTTGCAAAATTTTGCGACGCTAACGTACCAACAACGTGGTTGGATGCATACCACGACGTTTTCATAAAATGTCAGTGAAAAATCACTTTTTTGTAGTATTTTACAATTGTACATTGATTTAACAACATAATTATGATGTGACATTATAAATGGGAAAGAGTGAAGCATACCATGCAAGAGTGAAGACAAGCTGCTATTAGGCATGTACTCATAAACAAGAAGCTTCTCATCCTTGGAATAGTAATAAGCAAGTAGTGGCACAACATTAGGGTTCTTCCCAACCCTCCCCAAAACCTCCATATGCTGTTCAAATTCCTTCTTCCCAACCCCAACTTCCTTCAATCTTTTCACCACCACTGTTGTATCCTCATCCAAAACAACCTTATAGGCTGCTCCATATCCTCCTTTACCAAGAACTTCAGCTGAGGCCCTCAATAAATCCTCAAGATCAAAGTTAAAAGTGCTCCCTTCAAAAAACACCAACTTGTTCTTCTCTGCTTCTTGAACCCCACTCCCAAAGTCCTCGGGCTTCGCTCTCTTCCCACTGCTAGCGACCTTCTTTTTCGTTATGCCAATACGACCACTCTGTTTCTTCTTCAAGAAACAGAACAATAAAGCTAAAGCTAGAAGAAACACCGGCAAACAGCCCCCTATTGCAATTCCAATGATAGAACCAGCATTAATTTTCTTAGAGTGTGACAAGGGATTTTGATTTTCAAAAGAGGAGGACATTGAAGAGCAGTCAGTAAGAGGTGACCCACATAAAAGAGGATTCCCCATGAATGAAGAGATTGGGAAGTTCTTGAAGGAAATTGGAATTGACCCATTGAACAAGTTGTAGCTCAAATTCAAAAGCTTAAGCCTTGGGAGGTTTATATCTGGGATAAACCCAGAAAGAGAATTGAAGGAGAAGTCAATTACTCGAATAAGCGGAGAAATTGAGAGAGGAAGATGACCAGAAAGGTTATTGTGTTGAAGGTAGAGAGCTCTTAGAGAAGGAAGAGAGAGAATATCAGGAGAGAGATTACCGTAGAGGGCGTTGGAGTGTAGACTAAGAACCCTAAGAGCATCCAATTTGCCAATAGTGTTGGGTGGGATGGTGCCATAGAGCCCAATACCAGGTAGATGAATGGCAATTACTCTGTTTCTTGTTCTGTTTTCACCGCAGGTGATGCCAACCCATGAGGTACAGAGTGAAACAGAGGAGTTCCAGTTGAGTTTTTTAAGATGTGGAACAGAAGCAGCAAATTCAAGAAGGGCATTTCTATCAGAGCTCGGATCAGTGATAGTTAATGGAAGAGAGAGCAGTAGGAGGAAGAAGAGTGAAGTAATCACAGTTAAGAACTTGAGCTTCATGGTGATATAATTAAACTACATATGAAAATTGAGAACCTTTTAGGATGAAAGAAAAACAAGAAGACGAGTCCTTAAGTTACGATACTCTTTGTAGATAAATTTGTTCACGAGAAGAGAAAGTGTTAAAAGAAAAAGGTAGCTCTTAATATCTTCATGGACAATAATTGGTTTAGCATCTTGAAGATACTACTCCTCCGCAGAAGTCTGAACTAATAATTGTAAAATCAATTAAGAGCTTCAGTATTAAGATTGTAACATAATAATGCACGCTAATTGTATCGGCAATAACATGCAAGAGATTGAAATATATGCCAATTTATGGAAGACTCAAGTTAGGAGGGATGTAGACCAAAAAAAAAGTTAGGAAGGATAGGAAGCAGAAATAAGAGCACTTCCGTTAATCAATGGGGACGGATTATGGGCTTTATTAATCAGCATATTTAAAGAGACTAGCTTTGTCGACAGTGGGTTTCCCTGAAATAATATACCATTAAAAAGGCAAAATGTACAATGCTTTATTTCACCACTTTATTTATCAGGCAAAACCATAAAAGTAATTATTGGTTTGATAACTGAATTTTTCTCCTATAAAGAAGAAAAGGTTTAATAAACAGATATGTTATTGATTTACTTTTTCATAGTGGAAAAGAATAGTCTTTGCACTCATACACACATATATAAATAAATCTCATTCAAAAGGGAAAGTTTTAGAAAAATATATCTCCTTCTTTCTTTCTTTTTCTTTTGAAAGCTATGAGAAACATTATTCACAATCGAATCGTAAAATTCGATACATTGAGTGGGATATTTTTTTTTAAATTTTAAAAACTCAACTTAAAATTAATTTTATTTTTACACTTTCCAAAATTTATTTCAATTTACTTTTTCTCTCTAATTTTTTTTTTAAAACACCATAACTTTAAATCCAAAAATCAAAATTAGATTAAAAAAATATATATTTGAAACCTACTCGTGGAGATAAATAAGATCCATTGTTACTATCTTTTTAAAAAAAAATTATGAGACTTTTTAGTTGGTTGAAAAAAATCAAACAAAAATCAAATTCACTTTTCATAATATTTCTAAATTCTATCAAATAACAAATTTTAAAAACTCAACTCAAAATATCAATCAAACATCACCATTGTTTTAGGAATATATGTTATCCTTAATTAACAATATCTAATATCCTAATCGTTTATTTATTGAGTAAGCCGGAGAATTCGAACAAAAAAGAGAAAGGGGTCTTCATAAAGAAAAAGAAAAAGAAAAAGCTAACTTTGTTCTTTTGTCATAAAAAGACAAAGGCATTCTATGATAAAAAGTAGAAAATTGGGCCAGAATTTCCTCTCTAGAGTTCTAGGGCTTCTTTTGACAACTTCGGAATTAAGTTTCCTTTAGACTTATTTAAAGTCAAATATTGATAGATAATAATACTTTTTTAAAAATTAATTCAAGTTTGCACATGATTTAAATGAAAATTACTCGTTCTCAAATTAAATAATTATCTAGCATTTAAAATAATCTTTTGTAACACTTCCTCAACATTTTTTCCAAAAACTTTTGAGACACAATGAAAATGCTATAATACTTAAGCAAAGACATAATATTAATTGTTTATATACATTGTACTTTTTTTGCTTCTATTAATTTTTTACGAAATACAGGAGTGCAAATCGAACCTTACCTCTCTTTTCAAAATCTCTATACTAGCGTTACTATTTTGTTATAAGAAAATTGGTACGCATCTATCAACTTTAAGAAAGAAAAGAAATGAGGAAGAAAAAAATTCCTATTAACTTTATGTTATTATAAAACGTAGTCTAATAAATGGGGGACGCTAACCCTTGACTTAGTTTCACTTTATCAATTCATATGCATCGAATGAATATGCATATAATTGTTGTATATGCGTCTAGTTATTATAATTTTTTAACATTTAACACTGGTTTAGCACATATATTACGAGTATGTATTTATTCATTTGTTGCATAAATACTGATAAAATAAAATTAAGTAAAAATATGTGTATTTAGCATCACTCCTAGAAAATCTATTTCTAGCCTAACCGAAATTACCGAACTGCACGTAAGGTTGCATTTCTTCGAATCTCCAGTCTGGAGTGGCCCAATTAATATGAAGTCAAAGCCAACCCAGTTTATACTGGCCCAGTTAAAATGATAAATACGGGACAATCAATATATCAAGGGGAAAAGTGACAAATCGCGAAAACTTAGAGGGGCTTACTATAATTTTTCAAAAATGGTTTGTAATAATAATTACAAAACCATACCCCTTGCGTTGCACGCTTGATAAAATAAATAAAAATATATATATATATTGCACAGATTACTTCAACCCCTCTTCTCTGGTTAGCTGTCTTTCTTCGTCTTCATCTTCTCTCCCAAACTCCAAAATTTTCGATTTCAATGGCTCTCTTACACTCTAGTTATTGTTCAACTCCACGTCTTGTCTCATTCAGAAACTCTACAGCATCTAATTCCCAATTGTTCTCTCTCCGGCGTCAAAGTCGCCGTTTTCCCCAAACACGTCTTGCTCTTTGTGTGAGGGCCACCGTCGCAGCTGAATCCCCTGAGATTTCCGGTACCGAAAGCGGTGGAGATTCTCCGAAGCTTCTATTGGAGGTCAAAGACCTCTCAGCCGTCATAGCTGATTCCAGACAGCCTATTCTCAAGGGCGTTAACCTCTCTATCCACGAAGGAGAGGTCTCAATTTCTACCCTATACCTATATTCGTTTTCAGTTACACGTAGTCGAGTGATTATTAGCAGTTTTTTTAATTTAATTTCCTAAATTCGATTCCAGTGAATCCAACAGTTTTGGCATTTATAATTTAGTGTTATGTGGAGCGGAATGCTTAATTTTGTTTGAACAGATTCACGCTATAATGGGCAAAAATGGTTCTGGGAAGAGCACTTTTGCCAAGGTAAGTGGTTTATTTTTTGTTAAGCTATCATTTTTCTAATTGAACACTATTTACTGCTTTATCCTGTGCCTCGTTCTTGTATTTAATTTTTACTTGTGGCTTACTTGACATGTCCATTCACTGTTGATAAATATGAAAAAGATGATTGCTATATATTCGTGATGGATACATGCCCTTGATTTAGAATAATAGTCTATATGATCAGCTGCTATGCAGATTTTCATGGGAATAATGCACCGTATTCTTTACATTACTGTGTTTTATCCATTTTTCAAACTAGTTTGCCTCATAAAACTCATAGGTTGTGTTTGGCAACCCCAATTCAATGCTATGGAATTGGAATTGGGGCATGGTTTTAGAATTTAATTGTTTGGATAGCACCAAAAGGTTTTGGAATTCTAACCATCAATTCGATTGAATTCTATGTGGAGAGTTGTGTTTTCCATTTTCAATTCTCATTGAATTCTTTAAAAAAAATAAACCACCAGCCCACCCCCTGACCCCTTCTGGCCTCAGCAGAAAGTGCCACCCCACTCCCTTCTCTTTCTTTTCACCCCAACAGTACACCCCGACCCTCACCATTAAATTTATGTATATGCAGTGAATTATATATGTAAATAGACATATATATTATATATTATATATGTACAAGGTACTGCAAGATGCATATATAATAGATATACACTTATTATATACAATGTTTGAGAAGGTGTGAGGTGGGTTTGCGGTGTTTTGCCCTAGCGAGGCAAGGAGTAGGCGTCGAGGCGCATTTGAGGCGTAAGCCTCATTTTTTATTTTATTTTTCCCTAATAAAATCCCAAAAATATAATAACATGATCATCATTACTAAAAGGAGCAAATAACAAGTTCACAAACATAATAGCAATCTCAAATCATCAGACTGAAGTAGCAAATATCAATGTCACTGCATAAAAACTTGTTAAGCTAGTGCAACACTATAAAGTCATCACACCATAAATTATAAAATTCTGATTTTTACAAATAGTTTAATCCCAAACAATTTATATATATGAATCAGTGTTTTGAAAAGCGTAATGTAGCGCGCTATAGCGCAAAATTTCACCCTACCGCTACGTAGCGTGCCAAGAATAGCGAAAGGAACAAAAAGCGTTGGTGTTTTGATGATGTGGCACGCTATAGCGTGAATAGCGTACGCTATTTACGCTATTTGGAGGAAGGCGTATGCTATTTGAGCACAATGGAAAGTTAGGTCAAATAAATGAGTTGAGTTAAGAAGGCGTAGCTCGTTCAAATCTAGCCATCGACTATCCTCTGTTCTCCTCTCTCCAACGTCTTCTCTCCTCTATTCACCTCTCTCCATCGTCGTCTCTCACCGATCATCCATCATTCATCGTTGCCTCTCACTGGTAGTTCGTCGTTGCTGCTGCTTCTCCTTCTCTGTTCGTTCGTTCATCGTCTGCTCCTCTCCTCTGTTCTTTCGTCGACTGCTCCTCCCATTCGACTCTCCTTACATAAGGTATTTCTTGAGCCCTAGCCTCCTCATTTTATTTGTGGCTGAAGTTCAGCCTATTTATGCCTCCTCCCATTCGACTGTTATGTTTTTTTTTTGTTTGTTGTGGCTGAAGTGGTGAACTTACTGGGGTTTTTTTTTGTTGTGGCAGAAGTGCTGAGCCTACTGTGGACTTTTTTTTTTTTTGTGGCTGAAGTGTTGAACCTCCTTAGAACTTGATGTGTTTGAATTATAATTTTTGTGTTATTGTTATTTGAAGTGTTTTAATGAATTTTTATTAATGTTCTTTAGTATAATATTATTTTTTTATTTTTTTAATTATTACGCTATTGGAGTCCCGAATAGCTTACGCTATTTGCGCTACGCGCTTCCGGAACCAAAACGCTATTGTGCACGCTATCCCTATTTAAAACATTGATACAAATATATATTATCACAATAACTTATAAAAATTTGATTTCCCCAAATAGTTTAAAAAATTGAAGAAAAAAAATATAGTGGAGTCTAAGAAAAGAAAGGGAAAAATAGAGTAAAAAATTGTATTTCTTGAAAGCAGATTAAAAATGGAAAAAACTACAAATTAAAGAATAATTGAACAAGAAGGAAGGAAAAGAGTCTAATTATAAAATAAAGAGGAAGAAATCAACGAAGAAAAAAACAGCATTGATAAAAGGAATTGGTTTGAAAACCAGGAATAGATGTGGGAATAGGAAGAAGAGAACAAAAAGATGACTTTTGAGTCGGCTTTTAGGTTAGGGCTCTTTTACTGCTGTTAAAACAACCCTTTATACCAAGCCCTACACCTCATACACCTTGAGGCGCAACACTTCAAAGCATACGCCTTGCAAGAGAAAGGTGTAAGCCTCACATTTGGGATAGTTCTGATATGCCTCAGTCCTCAGAGCGCTTTGTCAACGCCTTGCTTCGAGGCGCACGCCTCAAACGCCTTTTTAAAACATTAATTATATATTTATATACAGTAAATATGTATATATGTATTAGATATATGGACAGCATATATTTATTGGAAAGGCTACCACTGCCGCAACCACCATCCACTGCTGCCACCTACTATTGAAGCTCTTGCGACCACTGCCCGAGCTCTTTGTAATTTCAAATAAATTTTGCTAATTAGCCAAACAAAAAAAATTGGAATTCTAATTGAAATCCAATTTCAAAACCACATACAATTCACATCCACATGATAGTATTGTAATTCTATGGCATTGCAATTCTATATAGAATTCCAAAACTGTGTAACCAAACACACCCTTATTTACATTTGAATTGCCTTAATACCTTATGAGTGGAAACTTTTGACACTTTTTGTCTTTGTTTAGGTAAATCATGTAGTAATTTACCTTCAGAAATCTCTATCTCGTTCAAGCTCTTAGTGAGAACTTAATTACCGCAGGTCCTTGTTGGCCATCAAGATTATGAAGTTACAGGAGGCAGCGTTGTGTTTAAAGGCGAGAACTTGCTTGACATGGAACCAGAGGAAAGATCTGTTGCAGGTCTTTTTTTGAGCTTTCAGTCCCCAGTTGAAATTCCAGGAGTGAGCAATATGGACTTTCTGCGAATGGCATACAATGCTCGTAGAAGAAAACTTGGTCTTGAAGAGCTTGATCCTTTTAAGGTACATATCCTTGCCACTTTAAATGTTCAGCCTAACGTGGATTGGCTGGTTGGTATACTCTACTCGTCCTTTAATTATCAGAAAATGTTAGCTTATGTCTAAACAACAAAATAGAGAGCAATTTTACCGGACATACCCTGTAAAGTCCAACAGTTGCTCCTTGAAAACAAAACAAATATGGGTTGAAATTCAAAACATAGAACATAATTCCATCAGCATTAGTTCATACTTGGACGCAACCCAAATTCCTGGTCTGCACAGTTGCTGTAACAGCTCTCTTGAACCATAGTTTCTTGATTGTGATCCAGTAATCAAAACTTTTAGCAACAACAACCCGCTCTTTGCCTTGTCGCTCTTGAACATATTAGCCACACGGCTGCTACTTTTATACAAAATTATAAACATGCTACTCTGGTTCTTTATCCTCCTTTTTGGTAATCTGCTGTCCTGTTGATACTTTAGATTTAGAAGTGGGCTTTTTGGTAAGAGCAACATGCTTTTACATCTTAGAAATGTGTGGAATGTCATGCTTCATTTGGTTTATTGACACACTTAAATTTTTCTGTCCTTGCAGTTCTATGCTTATGTCATGCAAAAGCTTAAATTCGTGAATATCATAAGGCAAGACTTCTTAGACAGGAATGTTAATGAAGGATTTAGCGGTGGTGAAAAGAAGAGGAATGAGATTTTACAACTTGCGGTATGTATCTGACATTAGTTATATGTTTTTGGTGTAGTTTCATATGTTTAAATTATGTTTTTGGAAATCTTTGATTAGAAACAATGTTTAGAAGAAAAAAAATTATGGCCTTTACGTGTTCAAACTTTTAAATGAATCCATTTGAGAAAGATCATTACTGCTATTTGACTTTTTAAAATTTTAATATGTTCTGTTGTGTTTAATAACTTACTCAGAACTGTATAAATCGAGTTGAGCAAAGTGTACAGGTGCATAGCTTTTAACTTCATGATTCCCACACTTTCTTTTTAATCCATCCTTTGTTTTGTAGTTCTCTTCCTCCCTCCCTCCCTTGTAACACAATTTCTATGCGTTCTTCTGTTAATATTGTGCCTTTGGATTTAAAAAGTGCTATAAACTAATGTGGCACCAAAAGCACTTCAGAACTGTTTCATCTTAGATTTGACACTGCTATTTTCTATTACAGGTTCTGGGGGCAGACTTGGCTATATTGGACGAAATTGATTCTGGCTTAGATGTTGATGCCCTTCGAGATGTAGCAAATGCAGTGAATGGACTCTTGACTTCTAGAAATTCGGTTTTGATGATTACTCACTATCAAAGACTTTTGGATTTTATAAAGCCCACCTATATCCATATTATGGTAAACAAGTCAATAACATATATTCCCTCCACACTATACTAAGAGCCACTATTTTATGTTTGAACTTTTTAAGGGTACATTAATTTCGTCATAATTAATGGTCAAGAATGAAATGTATTTTGTTATTGTGAGTATTGGGTACATTGAGTTTAGAAATATGACTCTTAATTTCGGACATCTCAAACACAGAAGCTAATCTCTTTTTTGGGACAGTGAGAGTACTATATCCCTCAAGCACTTGTTATTTTTTAAATAGGACTCAACATCCAAAAACAGCAGTCCTTAGCCTTAAAGTTATCAGCAGTTCAGCACATGTGTTTTTTTTTTAACACTAATTTTTCTATAAAAGGTAGAGTATGCGTTATGTTTTGGTGAAGGAGACTCGTAAACTGGACTGACCGCTTTGTCACACATATATGTTGGAACTCATCTAATCATTATTAGTTTTAAGTTAGCTATATTGGGTATCTTGTTGCAAGAACAATACTGAAACTAGATTATTATCGATTTTCTTGAAGGATGATGGAAGAATAGTAAAGACTGGTGACAGCTCCATAGCAAAACTTCTTGAGAAAGAAGGGTATAAAGCAATTTCTGCCTCGTAACTGCAGGCAAGTATGTATTGGTAGTTAGTGTAACTTTCCTTGGATAGCCATTCCATGGGAATTTGCTCTCTGTGGGTGTGGGCACGCGCTCTTTTGATTCATTTCAGCTAAATTTTCTTTTTCTTTATTCTACACAGTTCCATGCAGAATTTTTTGAGAGATCTTATTTAGTACCAGGACCATAAAATGGCGATCACCTCAATCTCATGGGGAAAGACCCTCAGACTCTGCCAAATTGCATGCACTAATTTTGTGAAGAAGTTTTGTAATATTCAGGCAATAGCTAGATGGATTTATGTCTTTGATTCAATATAATTACGAGTAATACTTTGGCATCCTTGCTCCGCTTTGTCTGGTTGTCATTGTACAGTGAAAATGAATGCACCAGCTTCTTTTTGTCATGCAGGGAACAGCTTGTATTTATTCTATATCCGTCTGCAATAAAAGCTTGTTATTCGTTATATAATCAGTAACCTGTTAAATGTAAAGTTACTCTTATTTTTTGAGCGGTGTTATTTACACCCATATATATGTCACAAACATTCCCTTTGTCACAAACACCCTCTAAAAATAAATTTACAATCACTAACACTTTCCTAAGATTTGACTCGCCTAATAAGAGGTGAGTGGCAATGGATTACTAGTGTTTTTCAAATAAGGTTTGCTTAATAGAAGGTGAGTGCACTTATATAAACTCAGCTTTCATGAAAAAAATGGTGTTAAATACTCACCTAACATCAAGTAATAGAGGTGGGGGTGTTTGTGACAAATAAAGTGGTATTAAAATGTGTTTTTAGTTAAATCTTGAAGGAGGTGTTTGTGACAAATTTGGGGGTGCAAATAACACGTACCCTATTTTTTTTGGTCCCGTTGACGAACGAAAATACTTAAAAAGTGTGACTATTTATAAAGATAAAAGATGAAAGGAGTTCAAATTCATGCAACATTGTTTTGTCCATAAAAGGCACCTAACAAAATTAACAGTTCCGGGTGGCAAATGCCCCTGGAGAACGAATTACAGTACTGTGGAAAGCACAAATATTCAAGAATAACACTTCCAGTTGAGAAGACAATTGTATTACAAACTAAAATGACCTCACAGAAACTTAATTCGGATCTATCGAGAAGTGTCTCATGGGTTGATACCATTTGCCTTGTTTTTGGGTAAACTTCAAATTTTGCAGAAACATATAATTTCTCAATAAGGTTATGCAAACCGGCAAAAACAAGCCGCAAAAGAAAACTCCAATCCAGTGCAACGTTTTACTTGCATCAGTTACATTTATCTCGGGAACATAAAGGCTTGCAGTCTCTCCTTTGAACAACAAAGGGGAAAAAAAAAAGAGAGAACAATTAAAATCATCACTGTGAACCATCTTTTTCAAGCTTCTCAATTTCTTCGCGGTGCCTTCTTTCAGCCTCCTCGAGTTCTCTTGCAGCATCCTCTTCATCCTCCTTTTTGTCACGATCTTCAAACTCCTTTGTGGCTGCCATTGCTTTTACAACGGGGTCTCTGAGTTCAGACACCAATCCACCACCAACCCTGTACTCTTCTTCATCCCCAATCAAGAACAGGCGCTGGTCAGGCCCAGTTGCCATGGGTATGTCCACGGCCAATAACTTCATATCATACTACAAAGATGATAATCAACAACACACTAATACTGTAAGCAAGGATAGATCATAAACCACTCTTCTAAGTAGGTATCAGTGTTTTTGGTTGGCATTGTAAATGGAAAAACACAAGAAAGCAATTATTAAACCTGGCCTTTCTTATTCTTGACTTCAACGCTGACTAAGCCTCTTCTCTCTGAACCTCGTATGGGAAAGATAAGAAAACATCGTTTGCCCCTAAATGCTGGCTTGAAGTTCTTCAGAGTTATACCACCTGCTGACATCACATAAGCTCTCAGATCTGTCCCACTAAGTGGAGCACCCATGACCTCAAGAATCCCAGCTGATGTATTTAGCCTCCTCATGGCCATTCTATAAACCTTATCAGGATTGATTGTGAATCTCGAACGGAGATAAAGGCCCTTAACAACATAACAAATCAACAGGAAAGATCATTATTATATGCATAAGACAGGGCCAGCCGAATGCAATCATAGTCAGCTCTACTTATTGCGACAAAAAGAAAAGCCAAGTTTCAGTCATAGTAACCCAATAAAGTTTAAAATGCAAAATGACATGATACTGTAAAACAGCAAGAAAGAATATATAAAATTAACCAACTAGATTTTGTGGTTATGATCTTAGTTGCATATTACTATGTGATCGAGAGAGAGATGTGCCACCTATGGTTTTAAAGCAAAAGCTGGTTTCATGTAGTAACCGGGAAAAGCAGAACAGATTTAGAGTAGCCCTTTAGCTAATTCCTCCTGCCTTTATAAAGAGCTCACTGAGAGAGTATGAAGCATAGATGCTGGTGCATGCGATTCGAAAAATCTAAAAAGCAGGGAATTGGTGCATTGAGCAATCAAATATAATCACATAAATATATCATATATCACATAGTAACCCTACTGTAATACTCTAGCACTCCAAAGTCCAAACTAATAATTAGTGACACGAAGTGAATATCTTATGTGACACTTTCATTTACCACTAGACTTTTATTTTAATAAAGATTACATTAAATTTGTACAAACAACATTACAGACTATCCTTCAGTCTTAAGTTCAAGCAGTGCTAGCTCAAATCAGGCAAGCAGGACTCAAGGAGGTCGCTCCTTAGGAACTTCAGGATATTCTCATATCGTTTTAAACATAAGGAGGCAGCAAAACGATCCATTACTCAATTCAATCTATGAGGTATTTGAGTAATAACTTATTCCGACGAAATACCAAAACAAAAATTCTTAATTCTTACCCTTACCTTGTTTCAAAGGTAAGGCCAAGTTATAATATTAGAATAAGTGTTTAAAGAACGGGGATCGGTATTTATGTTAATTGAAGTTTAGAAATATTTGTGTCTCCATGAATCTCTATTTCAATTGGAGCAAGCATGCACAACTTTTGTTTACAGATGTTGCCACATAAATTTAGCCTCAACAATAAAGATGATAATATTATATCATAGTTATCTCAGTGGACATTCTGGTCTATTAGGATGTAATGCTCACTTGCAAAGATTACATAAAGACCGAGATCACTTGTGGGAAGCACTATTTGCTGTGATTAATTAAGGCATGTATGTGATTACTACCTAGGTAAAGTAATCAAACAATTCGCAGAGAGAGAATATGTATATGTGTATATAACTCACAGCAAATGCGACGATAGCGGTGGAAAGGGCAAGAAACCCATACTTAGCCATGCCTTCAGATAACCCAACAAAAGTATTGGCGATCCCAAACAAAACCCTCCATAGCATAATGCACACTACAACCCCTCCTGCACCTATCAACAGCAGATAATTCCTCTTGAAGAACGCCTCAATTTGCAACCCTACAGCTTCCCTGTACCTGGAAACCGTTTTCTTAACAGCCGATGCCGGGTTTTTTACAACATTTTTCAAATCTGAACTTGTCATAGACAACTGCCTAAAACCAATCAAGTTTCTGTTAAGCAACAAACTGGATTTCGTGTTCAATTTTGGTGATGGGTTTTGTAAGATTCTTGAAATAGAGGAGGAAATTGAGGAAGAGGAGTAGTTTCTTGAAAGCCATGGAGTGAGGGAGTATGTATTTTGGGATGATGATGAGATTGAGAGAGAAATAGAGATATTCCATAGGTGGAATTGGGGTCAGTGGGTTTTGATGGGATTCGATGATGGTGGTGGAGAATATCTAAAGATGAATCTTGATGAGGGTTTTGACATTTTTGGTTTAGATTCACGAGAGCACAAACTCAAAGCAGACCCAACAAGTGTTTGCTTGATTTACAGCAGAAAGGAAATGAGCGTTTATTTCTCGCGCGTGAGTCGTAAGAGATGAATATGTATATGTATATGTAGCTGTAGCTGTAGGTATATGTAATATATAATATAATATAATATAAATTATACTCCGTACTGTGTTTATGTATTGAGTCTCAACGGGGGAGGAGATTGTTGGTGTTGGACCTGTTGGTTGTTCTTGGATGATCCTGTAACCCGTATCCATCTTGTTCCGTAGGCTCCGCTCCGCTTCCGATTTGTTTTTTCATTTTTTTATTTTTTCTTTTGACTAAACTACCCTTTTAGCCACTGTTTCAAAACGCCCCCTTAACTAAAAATCACACCAATTAAGTCACTAAACGATCTCCTGCATTAATTTTCTCCCTTGCATCCATTTTCAACATTAAAAAGTTCTCTTTTATAAAAACATAAAAAATTGTAAGAAAAATAATTAATTTAACTAAAAAATTGAAAATTAAGTTTAAGCGTACGGTGGGTGAGATTAACGCTTATTTTTTTTAACTTTTTCCATGAAATAAATAAAAGATGAGAGGCAAGAATGAAAAAACTTCTACAAAAATAGAAGATGAAGAACACATACTCATAGAATATGAATATGAGACAGTGACTATCTCACCACATATCTCAACTTATTTTTCAACTTCTCACAAATATTATTTTTTATTTTTTTATCATTTTCAATGTTGATATTAAACGGAGGGATTTTAAAAATCGTGCATACCATTATTTTATAAATCGTGTCAATTAAACCTTAAACTACCTTGTATATTTTTTTCTTTACCATAAATATGTACTCAATTTCATAGTAGAAAACAAGTTTTATTATTAAAATCAACTACAACGGTGGGACTTTAAAAATGAAGTTATAATTTTTTAAAATTATGTGAAACATGGTCTACTTCAAGATAAAATAAAAATTATCTACTCAATTCTTGTAATAATTGTATTTTTTCTCTTTAATAAAAGGAATATAAGAAAGTAAATATGTTTACGCAGAAGTGTATTTCTTGTTTTCTTCCGTCGTCTTTCATGAATTGTCGTAGAATGCTATAGTGGATATACGTTGCAGTTAAATTAATGAATTTTTGTATTTTTATTATTGCTTTAAATATACATCAACTCATGCAAAGGGAAATATTTACTCTGTTTGGATGAAGAAATTTAAAAACTCTTAGAAATTGTAAATGACAGAATTTAAAATTCCATCATTTAAAATTCTTTCATTGGCAATTTCTCATGTTTGGATATCATACATGTAGAATTTTGAAAATAATGTGAATCATAATTTTACTTGTTTGGATAGTCATGGAATTTAATTTGAAGAAAATAAATAAAATACTTATTCTAGCATAATAAAATCACTTCAACGTAAAAAAAATTTTGTTTGAGCATAACATAAGAATCATTTCAATGTAATAAAAACTTATTCCAGCATAATAAAAAAAAATTAAAAACTTAAATTCAACATAATTATAATTTATTCTAGCATTTAAAGGTTCGAACTAAATCAAAATCTTATTCCAACAAAATAAAAAAAATACTTCTAGGTAATCAAAAATTTATTTTATGCACCTTTTGAAATAAACATCAAAATCAAGCTCTTTTTCCTCTCCATTGGAAGTGTCTTCAACATTTGAAATTGTTTATCATTTTCTATCAACCAAGTATAAGCTTTGAGTTGTTCCTCTTGACTAAGATCAAGAATTCCATTTACTTCATTATATACTTCCACTGGATCAACCTTTTTTGTAGTAGCATCAATGAAATGTTGAAAACATGAAGCCAATCTTGATACTGAATCAGCAAGAATATCTTTAGTTATACCTCGTTTCTTTGCTGGATGAATGTGGGAAGCTGCTTCATTTTTTTTCTTATGAGAAGCCAAGCTTGGTGTATTATCATTAGTGTAAAGATTATCAAGATCTTGAGTATCAGCTTTCAAGTCGATAACACCATTAATTTCATCATCAAGATTCATAAATTGAGCAGCTTCTCCACCTGTTTCAGCACCCCCTCCAATAGCTCTATCTTTACCACACAAATCCACAATATCCTCCCAGTTTGCAATGACTTTCCATCGAAAAGGTTTAGCATCTCCATGAGACTTACAAACACATAGTTAAAGTTAAATAATCTTTCAAATTAAAATAAAAAAACACAAAAATTTAGTCATACAAAAAATAAAATTAATTGTGTGATAATTACCTTCACATAATCTTGCCAAACATTTTCTTCATCTACTGTGATCATCTTTTTTGTTGCATCCCAACTAAATCCACTCTGACTTAATATGTCACTAACTATACCATAAAACTTTTTCCACGTCTTAACACGATTTTGTACGTTATCAGCAGTTATATCAAGATTGAATTGTGCAGATAATATAGCTGCAATGGTGGTATAAGCTACTGCTTTCCAGCCACCATCTCCTTTGTGGCCTAGTTGGCACTCTTCTATAAGAATGTCTGCTAAAGATTGCTCCATTTGTAGATTCCAGCGAAGATAACCTTTGTCTTCTCCTTTTCCTTCATTTTCATTTGTTGCCATCTCTTTTCTTTTTTTTGGCTTTATTTTGTTTGCATTCTTCTCTACCATTATATTACTTCGAAATAATAACAAGAAAGAAAACAACTATCAATAACATGATAAAATATATATATATATATAAAGTGTTGTGACAAAAATCATGAACTAAAATAGAAATGATTAAAAAATCATGAGAAAAGTTCTAACTAAAATAGAAATGATTCAAAAATCATGAACTAGAATTGCGACGCGCTTGATAATCACTAAACATTTCCAAAGCCAAAGTGTCACGAAATGCAGTCCATTGTTCAGTAACTTGAACACCTGTTATCCTATCAAGAAAATTATTTGCATTGTGGTGTAATATCTCCTCGTCCACATAAGCTAAAAACTCCAAATCTTGATATTCTAAAACAGGGTCATTTAGTTGCTCAATTCTAATAAAATTGTGAAACACAAAGCATGCATTTATAATCCTAATTTGGGTTTTGATCTTGAAAAATGAAGGCGTGCGTAATATACTCCATCGCTTTTTTAACAACCCAAATGACCTTTCAACTGCGTTTCGTGCAATCGAATGACGTAAATTAAATAGCTCTTTATGATTTTCTAGCCTATTATTTCCGGCCCATTCACTTAGGTGATATCTAGTTCCTCGATAAGGTGCTAAAAATCCTGGTGCATTAGCATATCCCGCATCCACAAGATAGTACTTGTCTACAAAAAAAGATATAAGCAAATTAGTTATTGATTTTTTAATTTATAGTTAAATAATAGCTAGTAATATAGCTTACCTGTGGGAACTTGAAATGGATTATCCCTCCGTAATGCATCTCGTAAAACACGGGCATCAGAAGCAGTACCCTCCCAACCAAGTAATACATACACAAACTTCATATCTTGAGCACAAACCCCTAAAACATTGGTGGAAATATCACCCTTCCTATTTCTATATCTAGGTCTTTCCTTGGTAGATATTGTTACGGGAATGTGGGTTCCATCAAGTGCTCCAATACAATTCTAATAATACAGAAAATAAAACAAACATTAAAATAAATAATAAAATTGTATATAAAAAAAATATACTATTTTCTTAAATGTATAAAATTACCTTAAACCACTTCCATTTCTCTCTTTCTGAACCACTAATAGCACATGATTGAAGCTTCAAGTATTCTTGACTTATTCGCATCATTGCATGCAAAACACTATTAAACTGACGACTAATTGTTTCCTTAGAACGATAAAAGTCAAAGCCAATGACTCTATACTTCAAGTTGTGAGCTAATATATTTAAAAAAATTGCCACGGATTCTTCAATACGAACATTTTTTGTTCGAGCCAATCCACCCTTCTCATGCAAAATAATACATAAACTCTTAAATGCTCTCTTGCTAACTTGTAACTGTTCAATACAATCAACCTCCATTCTGTTGTATAAACGGTTTAAGTAACAACGCCTTTCTTCATCCCAATCACGTGAAGGCTCTTTTACTAGATAATTTTCGTTATACCATGTTCCCACCATGGCAATGACGGACGCAATCATACCAAGAATAATGGTTATTTGGTTCCTATTTTCCTCTTCGTCTCTTAAATGCCTACGACTTAAGCACGTAAAGAAGTTATCTAAATCATCACTTGCCATACATGTTTATATATGGACACAACAAAGGCAACAAAAACTAAAACTAGTATGAACAAAGAAGAGCAAGTTAATTTTAGAATTTTAACTTTGATTGGAATATCCAAATTGAGAGCATATAAGGGTCAAGCAGAGAACCCCGCAAGACACTTCAATGAAATATTAAAAAATAAATTAAACCCACACATTAAATATAGAAGAAACTGAGGATAAAATTTAAACTATTTGAAACTGAAGACTCACCAAACCATGGAATGCTTAAATTAAGACCAATTGAATATATATGCATATATCAAATTTTACTACACCTACTTTCGGTTCTAATTTCTTGATAAAATTTTGCATAAATTATTTAATCATAATATAAATCATCTCCACCTATTTCATAAAAAAAATCTTTTGCTTAGCCCTCAAAATATACCCAATTCAAAAATTTTAGAGTAATAGAAAAAATCCAATTCTTAAAATTATACCCACTGAGATACAATTTAAAATATTGAAACTTAGCCTATTGACATTTTATAGGAATTAGGATAAATGTGATATGTTGTTTGTTTATTATTTCAGTTCCATCTATATTGTAAAAGGACTTTAATTCCTTGAAAAAAGAAAATTAACCATATAAAAGATGTTCATCATATCAGAGCGGTCATAGCAAACAAGAACAAAAAAGTAGAAATAGCATAAAGTTATGGAACTCTGAACCATATTGAACCATCATCCATATATCCTCCCTCATCAGGGAAAAAACAAATTTTGCCAATGAAAGAAACATAACCACCGCTATCAAAAAGGTTAATCAAAATTCAGAAAAGGTAGAAAAAATGACGAGAAACACAAAATCATAAAACGTACCGGCCGGTGGTGTTGGATCTGCTCAATGACTTGAAATAAGCTCAGTAGAACTAGGGTTCTTGAAATTGAAATTGAATTATTTTAGTAAGGAGTCGAGTATTTATCAAGATGGTTTGGCGGACAATTTCGCGCGTAGAAAATAAAATTTTCCGCCAAAGCGAGAATTGGAGAATTACGCCTAAACACATGTAATTTAAAATCATAAATTTAGATTGCCAAAATCCCTCAAAATTACAGCACGTAAAATTCTATTTTCTCCGCTTATTATCCCAAACGACGAACTTTGGCTTCTCCAAATCCCAATTCCCAACTTCTACATAAATTCTGACTCTTTCCCCCCATCCAAACAGAGGGTTAGTGAATACTAATATTCAATATATATCAATTTTGTTTTCATGTGTTTTTAATTAGGTTGTTTGCCCAATAATATAGGTATGCACATAAATGACTAAAACAATATAAACTGGACTGACAATTTTTTTTATAAAACCTTTATAATTAAAATGACATATAATTTTTTGTGAGAGGTAAAAATTATAAGTAGGCTTTTAGCCAAATTTAATTTGAGTGGCCTATGTCATGATTGGTCTACAATCCCAAAGCTGCCCATCTTACATTTTATACATAACACAAGTTATGAAAGGAAATGAGTTCGCCAACCAGGAGATATTTCCTTGGTAGCCAACCATCAAATAACTATATTGATCGCTGAGCAAGGCATTCATGGATGATAAAGACTAATCATCGTGATCAGTCAACTGGCAAAGGAAGTTGAGCTGAAAGATAAGTGATGAAAAATAACCACTTATACAAGCGTAATATGATTTAGAATAACTGTTATCTTGAAGTAGTGACCAAGTTCATATTTTATAATAATTTACATAGCTCATTAACCCTAATTTAATCTTATCATATGCATTTGAAAAGGAAGGGAAAACCCTAAATTGAGGGGGGGATATATATTCTCTGCACTCACTCTCATACAACCACCTTCTTCTTCTTCCAAGCCAAATCCATATGTCTATATAATTGTACTATTTCATTGAGCTTTCAGGCAATAAAAACCACTCAAACACTTAATCACCCACAATTGATGCCATCTATGGGAATCGCCAACCAACAACCGTCGCACTCTGTATTATCCGGTAACTAAATTATGTCTCTCTCTACAGTTTATTTTTTAGCATTTTATTTTATTATTCATTTTTATTTGTAAAATAGTTCATATACGAAGCCAACAAATAAGGGACAACAACAACCCAAAAATCATACAATAATCACGAAAAACAATGACCATAACCCAACTTGCAGTAAAGCCCAGAACCATCCAAGTGATGGAACCAAAAACGTAAACCATGGTCCAGACCATATCCATACAACCATACCATTTGATTCTAATTATGGGACAAAGAGGTTAGTTCATAAAGCGAGCTCAAAGAGCTCACATGTTTAAAGTTAAACAAAAAGGTTTTAATGGGAATGCTCAAAAAGTATATAGCAGTCAATAATTGGCAACTGTTAAGGGTTGATTTGATGGAAGGGTCACATGTTTCATTTATCAAGGAAGAAGTTGTCCATAAGGTTAGTGAATGAAATACGTGTGATAAAGGTAAGAGAAATATGGTTGAAGAACAAAAAAATGACATCCTCCGTCCTTGGCGAAATACTGCAAGACATACCTCCCCCCAACTAAATGTCTTTGATCGGCTAAAGGGCAGACTAGTCCAGCAAAGAGAAAGCCGACCAAATAATTAGGTAGAAAATATTTAAGAAAAATGATTTACTCAGCTCTTAATTATAAGAAAATTCTTGATACTCAGACTACCACTAAATTGGCTAAGAAAGCTTTAGGGGAATAGCAAGGCTCCCCTTTTACATAAAGAATCGACAATGCACTACCACCAAGAATAGACAGTTTTAGGAAGCTCTCTGAGCAATTTACATCCCGCTTTATCACCAACAACCGAGTAATAAAAGGCCCAGATGCTTTAACTCATTTGAGGAATGAGAAAAATAAAACATTGAGGGATTACCCATCTAAGTATTGGGAGGTCTTTCAGAAGGACACGGATTAAGATATGAAATTAGCTATTAGTAATTTTAAATATAGGGTTATATAGGACATGAATGGCATTTACAATGACCTGACGAGGAGGCCCCCAAAAACTTTTGATGATTTGCATTTGAGAATTGATGAATTTGCTATAGTATAAAATGATGATTTGGCGATCAACAAAGCCGAGTACAATAGGGAGAGAGGAAATGATATAAATAATAATGTTCCTCAAATGAGAATAAAAAATTAGAGAAAAATTGTAATACCCCGTAATGTAATTAGTTTAAATTAGACACATATTAACCTCAATTAAGTGAATTTTTTAAGGAGTTTAGGAATCTTGATTAATCATGGACCAAATTATAAAAGTTCATAAGTTTAGTATGGACTAAAATGTAAAATTACAAAAGTTCAAGGTTTAAACTTCAAGGTAAATTAATGTAATTAAGCCAAAGGTTAGATTTTTTTTAAAATCACGGACCTATATTCTCTAATATTGTTTCACCTTTTTTCATTCTTCTTTGTTTTCTCCATTGTAGCCGAGAGAGAGAGAAAATAAAATATGTACGAAGTTTTTTTTTTTACAAATCGATCATCCAAATTTTGACGAATCGTGTCGGGTCTTAAAGGAAAGTCGTTTTAAACGTCAAGAGCTTCGTGAGGGTATAAGAATTTTGGAGTTATATTGGTCGGGGTTCAGATTATCATCTCAAATTTCATTCATCATGGTTAAATATTTTGAGGTAAGGATTAATTATAAGTATTTATATTTTAAATTGTTAAAATTCTAAATTTTTTTCAAATATATGATTTTGCATGTATAAGTTATTATAATTAATTAATGGTTTATGATAACCAAACGCATGCATATGAATAATAATTATAAATTTTACAATTAGAACATGAAGTTCTACACCCCAAGTGTTTATTAAATTATTTAAAATTTACGGTTGATTAACCTTGCATCATATATGATTAAACATGCATAATTATATATTAATATTAAGATACTTGTTATCAAAAGTATGAATTGCATTATTATTGTGTTAACCTAGCGGTCTGACTATATTAAAATTCTCTATGGCATATGGCTCGGATATTTATCTATTGGAGAGCTTATATATCTTATCTATGTACATTGGGTGCTTTTTCTACTTATGATGATATATTCTTAAATATGGCATGATCTCGCTTGATTTACCCATGGTGATTAGCTGGTATCTTTGATATATTTATGACCTTCCGACGATGAAGAAAATTGGGTATGAATAGTGTTTGTTAGTATGAAAATAGGCAGGGCTCGGTGTCTTCAGGTTAAAAATTCTTAAACCTCCAAAGAGCGGCAAACCGTCAGCTGTCTATAGTCAGCGGTGTGAAGTCCAGAAATCTAGACAATGGCAAGACACTAGTAGTTGTATTTATATAATATTGGTGGACGTGTGGTCCAATTCTGTTATTATATATTATGACATTCCCTGAGACGGTTAGGCTATGTTATGATGATCTTGACATTTATTCTCTTAGGGGAGATTAGGCACATTGTTATTATTATGATTTGATTCGGCTTTGGTATCTCTTAGAGGCGGTCAGGCCCATTATTATTATTATTATTTGGTTCGGCTTCAGTATCTTTTGGGCTGGTCAGACCCATTATTATTATTATTATTATTATTATTATTATTATTATTATTATTATTATTATTATTATTATTATTCGGTTCAGCTTCGATGTCTCTTGATGACGTGGTATAATAGTTGACACAAGGGAGGTAACTTGCATATGCATAAGCATACATTGTTTTATAAGATAAAGGTTTTAAATTAAATTAGTGGCTAAAGTATAATTTGTTATTAAACTGCAAATTATGTTTTAAACATATTATCACTTATTATACCCCTACTGAGTTGTGAGCTCATCCCGTTTTTATAAAACAAATTTAGGTACATAAGAGACGAATGAGGTTAAAGAGATGACGAGTCCGGGGACGGCGTAGATTGCTCTGATGCGGATTTATTTTTGTTATATATATATATAATTATATGACAAGTCATGGCTAGCGTAAGTTACTTTGATTGTTTAGTTACATATTGACATAATTTTTTATACTTTTAGATATGTACATATGTGTTATGCTTTTATTTTATATTATCATCATCTATATGGGTATCAAATAGTTGATTGACATGTGTCATATGATTTACCATGATTTATTATTTATATTAAACCCATTTTAACTAGTTTAAAGTGGGTTAGTAATGATCCACGTCTTAGTTACATGAGTTATCCTATTAATTAAGGCATGGTATTAGAAAAATGATGGTTAGAAGCTCAGTGATGATGCTTTGAAAGGGTTAACACCATCTTTAATAGGTTGATTCATGAGATTCAGGGCAAACTGTTCTTCAAGTAGCACAAGAAGATGGGTAATGACCCGAGCACTAGAGACACTAAGCTCTGTTGTTCTTATCGTAAAGATCGTGGACACAAAATATAAAACTACAAAACTTTAAAGCAGTTTTTGGAAAAGCTGGTAGAACAATGGCATTTAACAGAATATGTGAAAACCGACTGGTAAGAAAGTTGATCAAGGTAAAGAAGCCAATAAGAAAATGTCCATTGTACAAGCTAATCGACTAGTTACATGTGTAATTAAATCCTTTCATAACGTGGTAGGCAGATCGGCAGCTACCAAGGATCATCTTAGAACTAAACTTGCCAGATCACAATTCTGGTCTTAAACTCATTTGATTATAGAAAATATGTTTATCTTAGCCTTTATCACTTTCGCTAAAGAAGACTTGGATAGGGTAGATATTCCCCATAACAGTACTTGTACTAATGGTTAATATTTGCAACTACGATTTTAAAAGGGTTAACGACCTTAGAAGTTCCTTATATGTCATGTACCTCAACCTGTATAACCAACTTCGACCCTTCATTCCAAATAAGGCAATCCAAGTAGTGGATATGCTGATCTATAATTTTAGTGAAGAGTCAGTTTGGCCGATTGCTATCATTGAACTTTCATTACGAATTAGCTAGGTAACTGTAAATATGGAGTTATTGTTATGAACATTTATTCCCCATATAACACAATCTCGGGTAAAAATTAGTTGGGTAAAATGAAGGCAGTAGCTTTACCATTAAGCCAAAAATTGAAATTTCTCTATCCTAAATGACTGGTGGTCGTCGGGGGTAAACATAATGATGCCAGGTACTATTTTAGCCTGGTTGTTCAAGGAGCTTTGTCCCAAAAGTCAATTATACTAAACTCGATGAAGTAGCGGCAATTTTGGATAAGTAAAAGACATTAGAAAAAGGTGTCACAAAGAAAATGTGAATCTTCCCTGTCCAAATGGAAAAAGCAAGAGCAATAGCAATCATATGATGGTCGTCTTATAGATGATGGTGTTAGAGGATGACTAGAAGAGAATTCTTTAAAGACCTAATTTAAATCCCTGCAGTTCTTAGTTCAGATGTTAAGGAAAATTTCTTTTTTATTAGAAGCAATACTGATGAGAGAGATTAATTGGCAGAGTTCTTTAAAAGCAATATGGATGTGTTTGCCTGGTAGCCGTATGATATGCCTAGGATACCAGCCAAAATAATATGCCACAAGCTCCACATTAGTCATAATTAGAAGCTGATAAAGCAAAAGCCACGCTGATTAGTCCTATAAAAAGATAAAACAGTGGAAAAAATAGGCCTAAAAGTTACTTAAGGCAAGCATAATTAGAGACACTGAGTTCCTAAAATGGTTCACAAACCCAGTGGTCATCCACAAAAACAATTGCAAGTCGAGGGTATATATAAACTTTATAGACTTTAATAAAGTTACCCAAAAGATAGTTTTTCTTTGCCAAAGATAGATCAATTGATGAATTCAATAGCCAATTATGAAAAAAATGAGTTTTTTAGATGCCTACCCAAGTTACCACCATATTCCTCTTTTCGAGCCCAACCAGGAAATACTACTTTCATCATTACAATAGCTCTTTACTACAACAAGGTTATGCTTTTTGGGTCAAAAAATGCTAGGGTAACTTACCAAAAATTTGTGACCAAAATGTTTCGAAAAAAACAGAATGTCAATGGAAGTGTATGTAGATAACATGCTAATGAAAAACAAGAAAACTACCGACTACATCTTTACTTAGACAAAACCTTTAAAATTCCGAGAAACTACAAAATGAAGCTGGATGCTGCTAAATATACATTCAAGGTTATCTTGAGCAAGTTTTTAGGGTTTATGGTAAATCATCGGGGAATTGAAGCCAATCCAAAGAATATCCAGACTCTCCTAAATGTTCAAAAATTGACCAACCTAAAAGAGCTATAAAAATTCACGGGTATGGTTATTACTTTAAATCGCTTTATTTCACAGTGTTCAGATAGATGTTTGCCATTCTTTAAAGCATTTAAGAAAAACAAAAAAATTGTGTGGACTAATAAATGGGATAAAGTTCTCACAGAGCTAAAACAATACTTAAGCAACCCACCCCCAATATATATCACAGAGCCACATGACCAACTGTATGTATACTTAGCCTCTTTTGATCGGGTTGCGAATGCTGCCCTAATCAGAGAGAATGATAATGTTCAAAATCTTATTTATTATCCAAGTAAACGTTTAATAGGCTAGAATTGAATTATATGCCTCTAGAAAAACTTGTCGTAACATTGATCATAACATCTAAAAAGCTTAGGCATTTTTTTGATGCTCATCAAATTAAAGTGTTGACCTCAAACCAGATCAAGGCTACTTTCAGAAAGATAGATATCTAGACAGGATGGAGAAGTGGTCTGTTGAACTGGATCGGTTACATATTAAATATGAGCCAAAGACGGCCATAAAGGGTCAGATGTTACCAATTTTATTGTCAACTTCACGGATTGTAACACCCCCGCCTTAATGTACAGGATAACGCCTGTAATTAAGGCCTGGAGCGTTACTAACCTACCTTAATAAGACTAAGATAGGTATATAGAAAGAAATAAGTCAACAACAATAGATATAGCAAGTATCACGCTGCATAGGGTATCAAACATATTATACATTCCAGCATGTATCAAGTACACATAATCCAAACCATATGAATAACCAAAGTATATAAACTCCTCGGGCTAGCCGTGGCTTCCCGGAAAAATATACATACATCACAGTAAACCAAAATATACACGTAGTATCAGAGCCTCTATATCGTCCCTGACCCGGTCGTGTCCTTGTCCTCGTGGGACTCGTGAGTACCTGAAATATTTTTAAAGAAAAATCGGGGTGAGCCATTTGCTCAGTAGGGGGGTACTAGGCATATGTTTAAAAACAAGTTTGTAAACATATTTTTTTTTAGACCATGGTAATATCAATAATATCAACATAAAATCCAAAATTCATCAAGTGATCATGCATGAACATGCTAATGCAGGTTACCTCCCGTGTCAACCGATTTCCGTATAATAGAAAGCATGAGTGATGAATAGATTCCACTGCTGCCAAGATATGATAACCTGGGATCAATTGTCCCGATCCCACACAAGTATAGATAACAATAGCCCTGGGATCATTCACCCCGATCCCATATAGATATAGATAATCGCAAAATCATAATGCCTTGCCAATTTGCCTAGGTTCCCGGGCTCCACACCGGTGGCTTATAGGCGGCCAAATGTTGCTCCCCCAGGGGTTTAGGGATTTTCAACCCAAGGGCACCGAGCCCTACTTATTTTCCCATCCCGGCAAGCACTATACATTCACACCAAGAGTCATTTTCCGAGAGACACAAGCTCTCTGAATCAATATGATATGATATAGGCCTTTCATGAGATAACTTGCCAAGTCAGAAATCACGAATCCACGAGTCCATCCAAGAACTTGCCATAAGAGTTTTCGGCCTTTGGTTGACACAATGATGACATGTATATATGTATATCGTGCATAACATGATAATAGTGCATATGAAGCAATATATGCCATATATACTCTAACCAATCTATATTATAAAACAAGGATTTTTTGCAATAAAATAATAAATCAATCTAACATTTCATATTATTTTGTAATGGTGTTAACACTTTTAGACCATTAGATTATTTTTATATCTCACAACAAGATGTCAAATCAACTTAACATTTACTCACACACTAAACATATACACAAATATAACTCTTACATCTCTCTACTTTTCTACAACATTTCTCTCTCATCAAATTTTTAAAAAACTTTAAAATGCCATAACTTTAAATTTACAAATTCAACTTTAATAAAATTTATATATCTGAAATATGTTCATCAATATCTACAAAACAAGATCCATTGTGATTGTTAAATTATGTATAAAAAAATTCAAGAAAAATTTATAAAACATTACAAATATAATGGCATATAAAACTTATAAAACATTACAAATATAATAGTATACTTAAAGCATTTCTAACTCATTAGTTATTGAAAATATACATTTCTCTCTCATCAAATTTTAAAAAAACTTTCAAATGCTATAACTTTAAATTTACAACCTACCTCGAATAAAAGATACTGAAATAAAATTAAAAATAAGTGTCCAACCTACCTCGAATATGGGGTGAATTTTTTTTTATATTAGTGTCCAACTTACCTCAAATATAATATTTTTTCTTTTAAATATACTAATAACACCATTACAATATAAAGGATCGAAGCAATTTTAGGGCGATAATTTTTTATATTACAATTCGATCTGCCTCGAATATAATATTTTTTTTCTTTTAAATACACTCATAACATCATTATATTATAAAACAGTCGATGCGATTTCAGGTCTAATTGGACAAGTAAGACACGTCTCGAGTGAGGACGGTTATATTTTTAGTTAGATATGTTTCGTTTTTGCGATACCTTAATTATTTGTTTTCATTTCTAAGAAATATACAATCATACACATCTTCAATCCTTGCATTTTTTACGTAATTATATTTTATCTAATTATTATTTTTTATTCTTTTTATCGAGCCGGATGGCACGGGTATACCCTAGTTCATCCATATATCATTTGACATGGAGAATTTACCAATAAACCACTTTCACAATCAATATCATACATACAATCAAGAGATATCTCATTTGGTTCAATTAACACTCCATACCAAGTATGTAAGGCATATATCGCCTCGAGTCAAGTATTCTTAATCATCAAATATTAACATAGTAACCCCTTTCATTAACCAAATGAATTTACTCAAATTATGGAGTGGACTTTGGAATATTTAAGAAAGTATTCAAGATTCCCGCGTAGGAATCAATACCGCACACCAATCTTGTAAAATTCACCAAAAATTCATTCCTTATCCTTTTTAGGTAATTCCAAAGCCATAAGTTAGGTATTAAACTATATTTTAAAATACATACTTGATACTTCACTTTTATCATTACCACTCTGCCCAGATTTAATCAAAACAGTAGCCAAAATAACTAGCGATTTCAATAATCGAGCAACAACCCAACATATGTGTATAAACCTATTTAAAAACATATAAACAAGTTTATGAAGTGTCAAAAACCAAGAAAATACCCCTACCTCAGTTTATGAGTGAGAAAGAAGATGGAAATTTGATGCTTCAAGCTTCCCCAAAGAGTCCTCAAGGTAGAAGATGATGAATAGCAAGCTAAGAAGTGTTTCGGATGTTTTTCGATGTGTAATCCTTCGATCGGAAGTGAAAATAGGTAAGATACGCTTATCTCTCTCTCTCTAGAACTCTCTAGAGTTTTATGGAAGTGGCTGGTTCGAAAATGGTTGAAAAATGGCTTAAAACGAGCTAAAACCGACTTTAAGTCGGTTGCTACAGTAACCGCGCGTGTGTTTTTGGTTCTGGAGCACTGTTTTTGTTTTGGCCATAACTTTTGACTCAGAACTCCGATTAAGCCGTTCTTTATGTCCACGGAAAGGTATTTCAAATTTCCAAAACTTTCTAAGAGGAAGTTTTCTCAAATTATGGACACATTTTTCCCAGAAATTTACCGAAGACAGCGCTTTGCCGAATACTATTAAACAACCAGAATTTAGCGATGGGCCTACTTCGCGCCCTGTTTTGATCCACAAGGAGTGCGAATTAGCTTTCGGACAAAACACGAAAGTTGTAGAATGATGCAAATACTAGAGACACACGTGAGCGAAACTTCAATCGGATAAATAACAGAGGAATTACGATAGCCCAAAGTTAGCTCAAATTAACGAATCACAAAGAACCCAAAACTTCCTATTTACCAACCGAAATTCATTCGGACCACCCGAATTATAAAAAGATCATTCTCATATATATAAAAGAGTTAATATAACATAATCAACATTAATTAAAATACAGAATGTTACACGGGTAATTAATGCCAAAGTTGAGCCAAACAATGCATTGCATGTCCCAACAAGTATACTCTCTCTACCACAACTTTCCACTCTCTTACCCAACTATATCACTAATTACTTCAGTAAGACCGAGCACTCAATCCTAGTTACTGAGTCGGGATCAGATGCTCAGGGGGCAATTGTAGGAAGTAAAAAATTATAAGTGGGCTTTTAGCCAAGCCTGATCTGGGTGGCCTATGTCATGATCGGTCTACCACCCCAAAACTGTCCATATTACAGTTTACACATAACACAAGTTATAAAAAGAAATGAATTGGCCGACCAGGATATATTTCAGTGGTAACTGATCACTAACCATCTATATTGATGCTGAGCAAAGGATTCACGGAATATGAAAACCGACTATCCATTGTCGGTCAACTGGTAGAGGAAGCTTGGGTGGATGATAAGTGATGAAAAATAACCACTTATACAAGTGTGAATATGATTAGGAACATCTGTTATCTTGAAATGGTGACAAAGTTTACCTTTTATAGTAATTTACATAGCTCACAAACCCTAATGTATCATTATCCTATATACATAAATAGGAAGAGAAAACCCTTAGCTGAAGGGGGACATACATTCTCTACACTCACTCCCACACAGCCACCTCCTTATTCCTTTAAGCCAAATCCATACTTCTCTATAATTGTAATATTTAATTAAGCTTTCAAGCAATATAAATCACTCACACATCAAGGGATGATGTACTACCAGATTGGGAATAAGAGTCACTAGAAAAACTTACCCTCCAACACAAATGTGGTCTCTTTTTATCCTTTGTTTGATTATTACTTAATTGTTTCATTGTTGGGAATTATTGTTCATCATCATCAATTTTATGGTTGCTAATCATAATTGGGCCGATTCAATCAAATTGGGCTTAATTAACTTTTAATCACCCACAATTTAACTTAACACATCATTTATATATTATTCTAGACATAAAAACCATTTCACAACATACATGCACCGTGGTCATTAATTTTATTTTTCCCCTAAAGGTCTATACCCTTTGTTTTAAAAAAAAAGGAAAAGAAATTCGGTCTCATCTATAATATCAAAATAATAATGTTTCATCATTTTATGTTTAATTTTAAAAATATTTTTTTGTACCAATTTAACCTAAATGAATATGTAAACTACTAAATTATAACTTGTGCTAAAGGCACTATCAATCATTCAAAAATATCTTAAATATAAATCATACAATTCTTTATCTCTTATGATTCAACAATTATTACCCCTTACTATATACATATTGAAAATGCTATTATCTAGTAACGGGGGTGATAATTGTATAAATTTTTATAAATTGATGTATAAAAATTTCAATTATTACACCGTGATTCCACAATTCTTTATCTATTATCGAAGTAATATATGATTCTTAAAACTTATGGTGCAACTTTAAAACAATACTATTATCTAGTAACGCGCTGATAGCATAGCAAAGTTTGGGTATGCATTTTGTAATAATATAAGACCTGTGTGGCTAAATATATCTACTCTTGTTGTTTTGGAGGCTAATGTATTTAAATATTGTATGTAATTAGGGCTTCCAAGCCTTGTTTTGTACCAAATAAATAAATAAATAAATTTTACTTTAACAATAAGGTTACCCATTAAAAAAGATTGTCTTTTTTAATTTATTAAAATTACTCACCAAAATATTAGACCATCTCTCATGATCATTATTACTATAAATTGAAATTTTTATAAAGGGTGATTTTAAACCTATCCACCAAATCTTTGAGTTCATCCACCCTATAAATAAGGAGATGTGTTTTTTTATACCATTGTAAGTCTATCCAATTAAAACTAATAATTAACAAAATTAAAGAAATACAATTTTCCCAAAAGGTTTCATCTTCTTTATTTAATCAAACATTCATTTAGCATACACATATGTAAAGTAGTTATATATACATGAACTTTGTTGATAATTGTGAATCATCAATTTCTTAGCAACTTGAATTATCAATATTTATTTGATAGTTGACAATAATTTATGTACACAATATTTTTTTGAAGAAAAAGAGAGCTTGGCATTAAGACAAAGATTCAAAATGGAGGGGAGGTAACTAACGATGTAACTAAATATGTGTTGATTTATATATATTTATATATATATATATATATTAATAATATATCTTCCAATGGTATTGCAATAATGCTCAATAACGCCTTGAGCATTTTTCCTCTCGAATTTCTTTTCATGCCAAACCATTCAAGTTGTACCGGTTGCTTTAAACAAATAATTTCTTTCTTTCTTTCTTTAATTAATTCAAAATGTATCATATTCATTAGCACACATGGATGTAATCTTATTTTATGGAAGAAATTATAAAGCAAGTTTCATGATCAAATAATGTAAATGATGATGTAAAAAGTAAAGTTAATTTTAAAATAGTGAAGAAGATGAGGGTTTTTTGAAAGATTATATATTCTTAAGAGCATGCATAGCGGATACACTAAAATTTAAAGTAAATTTACCTTTTGATTTACTAACTTCCATCTCAGGCCATAGTGAAAAGGGTAGCAGAATAGGGAAAATCCCCATACGAGTGAGGCTTACTCGTATGGGGTATTGTTTTTTTTTTAAAAAAAAGAAAAAGAAAAAGAAAAAGAAATTCCCATACAAGTGAAGCTTACCAGTATGGGGTACTTTTTTTTTAAAAAAAAAAATGGAAAATTTTCATACGAGTGAGGCTTATTTGTATGAAGGATTTTTTTGAGTTGATACAAGTGAGGCTTACTCGTATGACTCATACGAGTGACTTACACCCGTATAAGGTAAAATTTAACAAAATAATAAATTTAGTCATTCTCTACCCTACTAGCCAAATTTTACCTGTCTAATTTCTTTCGTTGTGGTGTGAAATAAGGTAAATTTAGCCATTTACTCTACCTGCTGTGGATGCTCTAATAAGCATTAAACAAATTAAATAATTAATGGTTTTATAAGTTTATCCCACCAAGTAGGGAAACAAAATGAAAAAACTGGATTAACTTACAAAGTAGATGATCTTACAAATTAGGTAGAGAAATGCAAATTAAAAAAAAAAACTCTCATAAATGGTAAATTTTATATGTATTTTTATCTGACTCATACATGAAAAAATTGTATATGTACGGTCACTATTTCTATATATAAAAATTGTGATAGAAATTTTCTATCCTACACGACAATAGTTAAAAGAACTACACAACAACTTAACTAATTAAATTAATTATATTTTAAAAAGTTAGGTGCCAACTATAATATAATAAAAAAGTAAAATATAAATGATATAACTGGAGAAATTTTATTTGATTTTTTTTATTAATACAATTATATTATCAAATAAATATAAAATTTTAATAAAAATACTGCAATATGTAATATAAAAATGAATTTACAGAAACACTATTGCAATTGGCGTTATTTGAGAATCGAGAGAATAGCCGTTCACGCGGCTCCAATATATTTCTCCGGTCTCCCAATTGAATCTTTCAGCGTCCGCCGTATACTTCAGCAAATTAAATAACGCTCTTCGTTGTTATTACAACATCCTTGAGGACTTTGGCTTTGTCCAAACACCAATTATAATTATCATACATCATACATACACATATCCATCCATCCATTCATTTTACGCTTTCCTTCGATTTGCAGCAACGCCACCACCATGACCACGATGATATATATATATAGATTACATCAATCCTGACAAATTCCATAGCTCTTGAAATTCCATCTTATATCTATCAAATTAGTCACTCTTTCTTTCTTTCTTTCTTTCTTTCTTTCTGTATATTTATCCTTTTGACTTTTCTCTCTTTCTCTCTCTGTGTATCAGAATATTTCTTCATCCGCAAGAATCATTAATTAGATCATTAAACGGCAAGCCCTAGGGTTTGGCTAATGGAAACGTCAAGTGCTACAAATTCCGATACGTACCTAAACTCTGGGTCATCTTCCCCATCAAGTAGTAGCAATTCCAGAAGATACGGAGTTCAATTTCCTCTACTGCGCTTCTTTCAGGCACCGGTATCGACTGTCTTGGAATACTCCGGCATTCTCCGTCCTCGCTCGAACGATCACGAAACGGAGAGCCTCGTAACCGATCGTTCGAATGGTGAAACTAGTAATATTAGTGGTGCTGGTGAGGTTTCGATACGGATAATCGGTGCCGGTGAGCAAGACCGTCAAGCCGGTGATCGGTACGAGGGTAATGATGACCAGATTGGTGGATCGATTGGAGCGGAGTTGGCTGATGGTGGTGATGTAGGTGAAGTTGAGGGTGGAGATAGGGTTTCTACTGCACAGGGGGTTGTTGATGATGATGGGAGTGGTAGTAATAATAGGGATAATTCTTACCAGAGGTATGATATACAGCAGGTTGCCAGGTGGATCGAGCAGATTCTTCCTTTCTCACTGCTCTTGTTGGTTGTATTCATTCGCCAGCACTTGCAAGGTACTACTTTTGACCTTCCTTCTCTCATACATGTTTTTTGTTGTGTTGATTTGATGATTTATTTCAAGAAATAGTCTGTGCTGGTAGAGTACTAATAATTGGGCACACTGAATCTTGCATTCGTTTGTAACATTATGTAGAGGAATACATTGCAAGCTATGAATTATATGATCAAACAATCATGAATAGCGATCAGTCGGTGGTTAAAAAGTTAGTCCTCGCAAACTGGGATAGTGTGGTCCACAAGCTTCACTTTCAAATTTGATAGACTCTGCACAATTAGTGCTTATTTTGGCTTAGTTGAGCTTTATTACTGATTTTTCACCCGAGTTTTGATTTGAGCTATTTACCATCGCTTGGCTATTGCTAAACCATTGTCCATTTGTTTGCTTGTTTATTAGTTTACAGTTTGTTCTGTTCTGGGTGTCATTCGTGCACAGGATGTGCGTATTTTGAAGATTAGCAAAATTCAGTAACAATTAAGGAAACTAGATGATCCATGAATGGCTTCTATGGAAATGGAACAACAATGATAAATCTTCCACCTTTCCTGTTGTACTCGTGATAACTTGTATATTTATTGCACTAGTTAGAATACTCAATTTAATACAATATGTCTACACGTCAAACTCATCCTTACCTTATCAGAAATTAAACTATTGTGCTAAGCTATACTTCAGTAAGGGAAGTCCTAGGATCGTATATTTTCCTAAGTGCATCTTGCATGTGTAGTTTGATCTCAAGCTCAGCCCATTGTGCGATTGTCTGCTCAATCCTCTATATCAGTGGTCAAGTCTATATCAGCATGTCAGTATAACCTCAATGTGCGTGTTCTAGGCGCCCACGCTTGTAGGTTGGCAACTATCATAATGTATTTGTGGTTGTGTACATCTCCACCTTCTACGTAGAATTCATATCTGAAAGATAAGAAATTACAAGGATGCCCACAATGGACACGTTAATCTTTCTAAAACAAAACCCCCCAAAAACCAGAAGGGGGACATTAGAACTTGGAAAAGTTTCATTCGTCCATGAAGGCACTATATGGAAATCTTGTAAATAGTTAAAAGGTTGTCCTTGAACAAAGGTGCTGACGTGAGTATTCCGTTGCTTCTTTGAATTCCTTTAGTGTAGTGTCTTGGAACTTGCCATGTTCTGCAAACTCTAGCAAGAGAGAATTCGTTGAATTTTTATCTTCGATGGGTATTATGGAAGGGGTGAGATTGTATTCCGGGAGAGGTGGAGATGAGTATTGGATGGGAAGGGTTTTCTTGTTCATCATTCTTTGTTCCTTTGCTAGACTAGTGTTTCCAACTCTCCAATAATCTGGTAACTCTTCTATGAACATACCACAAATATTTACCTTGTTGGCAGTATCTTCTGTTGCAAACCATGAAGATAAGTTCATCATAATTTTTTAACTCTCATCAATGATGAAAAGCTTACAAGGCCTTTTGGGCTTTATAATGTAGCATGGAGTATGATCTCTTTCTTTTGCCCTTTCTACATTGTTTTCCTCGATGATCAATTAAAATTAGATTTTCTGTCTGCATTCAGGATGCCTGAATGTTGGTGTTGTCTTGGTTATTGAATTCTATCTTTCTCCTTGATTAAATAACATGCATATACGATCTTAGGTTACTCGTTGAATTGCATTGTTTTTTCCTTTTTGTAACTTAACCTTTTGTTTATTATTAATGATGGCTTGCAGGTTTCTTTGTCACAATTTATATCACTGCTTTCATGTTCAAGTCAAATGATATTCTTCGAAAACAGACAGCTCTAAAGGTACAGTATATATTCTGTTAGTTGATTTGGTCTTGGTCTTGGTAGTTATCACATTGGTCAGTATCCAACAAAAAGAAGTATAACGGAATTTCCAACCTTAATGAGTGGTAATTCTTGCAGGGGGAGAGAAAAGTATCAGTTCTTGTTGGCTATTTTATAGTTTTTGTGCTTCATGTGATTGGAGTCTACTTGTGGTATCGGAATGATGATCTTTTCTACCCGTTATTCATGGTTCCTCCAAAAGCAATACCACCATTCTGGCATGCAATATTCACCATATTGGTAAATGGTATGTATTTTCATATCGTATTGTCAAGAATGCTCTCATTCCTTACCAATTGTGATTCTCGTATGCGTTAGTTGTTGCTCTTTTGTGCTGCGTCGGTTGCACACATTTCCCTTTCTTTCTTTTCGTGGAAAAGTTCACCTTGAACGGTATGGTTAATTAAGCCTTTGCCTCTAATTATCTTCCTATCTCAAAGTTGGGTCTGACCGTCTGACCAACTTATATATAAATTCTTCATTTGATTTGATAACTTAATCTACTTTCATTTCTTAGAAAAATTCACCCGAGCAGTGTAGTAGATATCGTACGATACGCGATATGTATCGTAAGATACGTATCGTCTCGGAAGCATTTCAAGATACGTATCGTTATTTACTGTATCGTTTTTTGCGTTTTTGTATCGACGATACATATTTGTGTATCGGGATAATACAGCGTATCGGGGATATTTAAGTGTATCGTTCGATAATTTTTTTTTGGTCTTTTTTTGGCAAAACGACGTAGTTTTGTGGATTTTTTTTATTTTTTTGTTAAATAAAACATGAAATCAAAACCTCAAAACCTAAACCCCAAATAGACAACAGTATACTTACGACAATCGATGATAGAGAGAGCGAGCGACAGAGATGAAGATGAAATTCAAGAAGTACATGAAGTTGAAGTTTAAGATGAAGATGGAGGAAGTGATGATGTGTTGCCCGATGAAGATATGAATGCTATTGATTTAGATTTTATCGATTGAATTCAATGTGAAGACACACTTTAACTTTATTTTATTTTGTGTTTTGATGAATTGTTATGAATTGATGATATTTTGAATTATTCGTGTTTAAGGGATATTATTTAATCTTGAATGAAATATGTACTAGTGTGCTACTAGTCTACTAGATTGTCTTTTATTTGATTTATATGCATAGTTGGTGCATGTATGCATGTTCTTTGTCTATACAAAAATTAATATTTATATAAATATTAAAATCAAAGCGTATCTTACGATACGTAACGATACAAGATACTATTTTTTGCAAAACGATATACGATACACGATACACGACTACCTTGAACCTTCAGGTGCCTTTGCCCCTCTTAAATTATTTTCCCCATTTTAAAACAGGGCGTACAAAATATGTATATATTTTTATTTAAAAATCGGTGTTTCTCTTCCCCATGTTATTTCTCGTAGTTAGATTACCCATATTTTGTTATATACATGTATCATATAATTTGAGTGTAATTCTCCTGGGAACATTTTCGGTGAACTATTTTGCTTCCAGATACAATGGTGAGGCAAGCAGCGATGGCATTGAAGTTGGTGCTGCTAATGTATTATAAGAATGGCAGGGGCCATAATTTCCGTAGACAGGTAATGTGAAGTCATGCAATCATTATTATTATTATAAAAAAAAAATCCATGATGGAATTTATTTCTGTTTTGTCTGAATTATCTGACAATTTTTTCCTTCTAGGGTCAAATGCTCACTCTGATTGAGTACACCCTGATTTTGTATCGTGCTTTGTTACCAACATCAGTCTGGTATCGGTTTTTCTTGAATAAAGAGTATGGTAGCCTCTTCTCATCACTGACTACAGGGTTATACTTAACTTTCAAGCTTACTTCAGTTGTTGGGAAGGTATGATTTCCCAAAGACTTTGTCCTTGACCCATAAAAATCTAACTCATACTTGGGAGTGATTTGGTGTTTTGCTGTTGTATCTCTTGCAGGTCAAATCCTTCTTTGCTGCCTTGAAGGCTTTATCACGAAAGGAAGTTCATTATGGGTCTCATGCAACATCTGAACAGGTATTTCACTCAATATGGTACCATATGCTACTGTGAAAAAACAAAGTAGCATATTAGCTCTGTCTGGAAAAACTTATCTGAACTTTTCCCTTCCTTTCTTTTCTTTCCGTTTATTTCCTTCTTTCAATACAAGCTTCTGTTTCTTCATTGAATCTGATGCATTTCCTTTTGAGGAACTGATATTCTGTAGTAGATGAGGAACAGATCTGTCACATACTGAACTTCTACAAGCATGCATGCTCGCATATCTTCAGTTTCAAAGTATCCGTTGAAACTAGACCTATGATTCTTTGTCACAAATAAGATGTAATATCTTTGCCCACTGCATTTGGTGGAAATTCTTTGGTGTTTCCAATGAAACTGAAAATAAACCTAAACTGATACTAGTCCCGAGTTCTTGTCACCTTTAATTGTTGAAGTTGAACAGTTTAACAGTTATAGCACTTCTTGTTTATAAAAAATTTCCTCGTAACTGAATGTATGGATTACTAGAAAGGATGTTCAGAATGGGATATTGGCACATCTTTTTTATAGAGATATCTGATATTAAGTGATTGAATCGGTAATTCACAGTTACTAGAGCTGGAAATGAGAAGGGGTTGATGGAGGAACCGGAGGCATTTTATTTAATAGAAACTCTAGTACTCGAGGAGAATGTTTAGGCCATAAATTACGCTACGCATGGTTTCCTCTCCCTTGGAAAAAGTGGATGCTTCATAAGATATTTTTTGGCCTGTTCGCTAGTTTGTCATAAGCAGAACTTGTAGTTTTATGTATAGGTCTCTCCTGAACATTTATGTATCATTGTACCATGGTATTCATTGATACTGATGTATACTTCTTTGAAGTAACATGACAATTTATTCCTGCAATCTAAGATGTTAGTCGATGAACACAGGTAAATGCATCAGGAGACCTCTGTGCTATTTGTCAGGAGAAGATGCATGCTCCAATTTTACTGCGTTGTAAACACATCTTCTGCGAGGACTGTGTTTCAGAATGGTTAGTATTCTCTCACTGTACTTTTGCAACTTTCTTTGAGTAAATATTTACTCCCTCCTTACATCTCAAATATTTACTAGTCTGGCATACTGTATCTTGTGGTGCAGGGCTCTCAATTTTCAGTATGTTGCCCCTTTCAACAACATCTTCTGATGAATTCAAATCACTTTTGTTTGCAGGTTTGAGAGAGAAAGAACTTGCCCTTTATGCAGGGCCTTGGTTAGACCTGCTGATTTGCGATCGTTTGGGGATGGGTCAACAAGCCTATTCTTTCAGTTATTCTGAAATTCTGTTTGCTGTTCCAAACCATATATTTCTCTCATAGCAGAGTTCATCTGCAGAAGAAGTTAGTTCCATGCTGGTTTCTCTAAAATGTATGGTATGATGAGAAATGCGTATAGGTCACCATATATATTGCATTGAGAGTTCTAATCTTTTACTCTATATCCTATGGTCTGAGAGGTATTTGCAAGTTGCTTATGAAATGTAAAACATCTTTGGCATCCATCCATGTTCATCAACTGGCAACATCATAACTTGTATAGGTTCATACCCGCCGCCTGTGGCATGGTAATGACAAAACTCTGAAATTTTTATCAGCCTGTGTTTAGTTCTTGAGGAATATTATCCGAGCTATTCTAGGTTTTCCTGGGTAGATGTGGAGATCTCTACCTCTGACGTTCAACCTTAGCGCTCAACTCATATCATATTACATGATACTACTTCAGCCCAATAAATTTATGAAAGAACATATATGTCGTACTATTATGATATGGTGAATGAGACCTATTATTGCTAGATGAGTTCACCTATTTCAAAAATGAATTCACGTCCAAGTTGCATACTCCCATCATGAGTGCTCAAATTTTGATTAGATTGAACCAAGATTATCCTCCCTAAGCTCCAGTTCGTGCAAATGCTGTGTGTTTATGAGGTGCATATGTTTTGACATACCTTATATTAATGGAGAGACGTTTTAAAGAGTATACGCACATGTTTATAATGTTTTAACTAATTTATATAATTATGCAAGGAATCGTATCATAGTGAACAAGAGTGTACGCTCCCAACCCAAGTCACCCGAGAGAGATTACTTCTTTCCGAAGTTGAAAGCCACAAAAAAAAAAAATGAAGCAAAGAAAGAAACGCGTGAAGAGTGCACAACAATGTAGGCTTCCAGTCGCGGTAGAAACTTTTTTATAATCATTGATCAAAGTTGGAGCAAAAAAAAAATCTACCTTTTCATAATCATTGATCAAAATTGGCGCAAAAAAAAAAAATCATTGATCAAATATTCTTTCTAAAAATTTGATTTTATGTAATCATGGAGAATAAATTTTATTTACTTTTATGACTTATGTTCAGATAAATAAAAATTTTGACGCTTAATTTAGAATTAGGAAGTAGTGTATACATTTTTGGTAACAACAAAGTGAACAAGTCACTGAGAGGTTAAAAATGAAATTTAATATTTTTTTGGTTCAAAGGTAATATGAGCGTTCGACGAGGTGATCCTAAGTGCATGCACACCTCGACATGGTGCATTTAGAAGTTTAAGTTCTAGAATATTTTCTACGGGAATTGAACCATTTTTTGCAACCAGGGCTATTACAATTTTTGAACTATAGCAACACAAAAGATGAAAATAAATAAATTAATTTGGGTGAGAAGATAAAAATGAAGTTGGTGGATGTGGTGAGATTAATTCTTACTTTTTGACTTTTTCTATGAAAGTTTTTCTTTTTGATGGTGGTGAAAGATTTTTTTTTACAAAATATAAAGAATGATGGAGGATATATACCAAAAAATAAGTATGAAATTAAGAGTATTTCACACATGTCTCAACTTATTTTTTATCTTCTCGTATAAATTAGTTATTTTTTAAAATGGTTTATAACTTTTATTTTGTTTTGTTTTTTAAAAGGAACATTCAAAGCACTAATAAATAATGATACCTCACCGCACAATATGATTTAATACCTCTAGACTTTGAGCAACAGCTTAAGGTTCCATGCATATACATAATGGTTTATAATATACCTTTCCATCTCAGAAAAAAGAGAAAGGGCTTTGGCATAGTCCCCATTTTTGTAATGGAGGGTTAGAAGTGAAGCACATGTAAAATTACTTGGGACAATTTTCTGTGATCTCATGTCTTGGTAGGGTCTGAGGGCAACATCAAAAAAAAAAAATAGTTATTTTATTTTTTTTCTTCTTCTATGTTGTTATATAAACGAGCCTAAATTTTTGATTTCATGTTTTTGTTTTTGCAAAAAGGGTGATGTAAGTCTCTCTCTTTTTATTATAAATAACAAACACATATTCTAATCTCTCCATGGTGAAACTCGAATCTAAAATATATCCTCAAGTAAGTGTCTCTCTAACCACGCTAACTTAGTTGCTTTAAATTTTGGGTGCCATTTGACTTGTAATATTCATAATTCATCATATGACTTACATGCGACTAAGTGTCTGCCACCACATGATCATGCCCATTGATGTATGCGCAGTTGACCCAGGAAAGGGAAAGAAGAAGAAAAGGTTCCACTCTATAATAAGTACAAGAGAAATATCACATAATTTACAAAATTTCCCAAATGTTGTAATCTGATTAAGTTTAAATCGATCACCTATTTTTATGTTAGAATTTGGAAAAAGGAAGTTATGAGTGGTTGATGCCTATTAAACATAGGTTCTTAAACTATGATTTTGAGAAAAAAAAAAAATTAAATAAGTGGCACTGCTAATGCTATAAGGGGAATGGAGAGAGCCGCTTGGAAATTAAATAAGAAAGTGTGGTCGCTGAAAGAACACAATTTACTGTACAAGTAATATGGGGATTGTGATTTTTGAAATTTCAAAAGTGACATCCTCTTTCATTTCTTATCTTGAGAGACTCCGTTTGATAATAACATAAAAAAAAATAAAAATTTTAATTTGTGTAAGAAGTAAGGAAATAAATTAGGGTATGTAATAAGATACTCTTTTATCTTTTCCATCATTAAATTATGTTTTGTTAAAAAAGTTCTTCATCAACCGCTAAAAGAAATTTTTTTAATGGAAAAAGCTACAAAGTAAAAAGACATCGCGCCTCATTTCTTAATTTATTTTTTAAATTCTCACAAAAATTAATTATTTTTATTTTCTTTTTTCATATTATTATCAAACGAATCATAATTATTAAATACATTTCAATATTGCACCCTTACATTTTCACCTCTCATTTAAACACATCCCAAGAGAATTCATAGAAACAAATTAATTTGTGACCGGTGTTAGATAATCAATATTATATAACAAGAATGAGTTTGAATATTATTCCGAAAATGTGGTCTACACTCAAGCACACCATCTTCACTATTATATGTAGCTCTTTCCTAGCAACTCCAATTTCAAGTATGTATTATGAAAATGACAACAAAGCATCATATAGTAGAGTACAACAAAGAAGCTATATATCCAGGGTGTGTTATAAAGACGACACAAATTATACACATCAAAACATTTTTTAATGTTTCATTTTATTTACTTTTTGTAAATAACTAAAATGTGTGTATGTTTACTTGATATATAAGTTGAATTATTATTTAATATTAAAAAAATACATTGACTCAATTGTTAAAAAATATTTTAATGTGTAATAATGAAGATTCTAAGACGTACAAAATTAATGTGATTATGGAAAATGGGCGGTACGTAGTGTGAGACCGCATTGCAATGGCAACCATTGATGCTGCCCCATTTCCAATTCGTACACCTAAAAATCTCTGCAGCAAACACACTACTAGCAGTAGCTAGTGGAATTATTGGCTGGATGGCTGGCTGTCTTCGAGAGGCACACATACCCACAGAGAGAGAGAGAGAGAGAGAGAGAGAGAGAGAGAGAGAATCTGATAACAAAATAAGTTGGTGTGGCCAATGGCATATATACATGTTCCCCGCTGGTTTTGATATGGCCATACATTGAGAAGAAAGGGAATAATAATACGGGCCCAAACCTCTGTAATTAATTCACTTGTCTAGACGACCTTCGTACTATATTTATTACATTACACATACTTACCCTTTTCATAATTAAGGTAACTTCTTTTATCACTTTTAACTGCAAGTTAAATTATGGGCATATTTTAATTATATTATGAATAAAAATATTATTATTTTATATAAAAATTTATATTTAATTTAACGCATGTTATAATTTAATTATTTCTATTTATAAGTATATAACATGTACTTTTAAAACACATGTTAACTTGACCTAATAGATAACTAGCTAGTTTAACATTTTTATAAATTAATAATATAAAAACAAAACAAAACAAAAAATATTATAGAATTTATATCATCAAACACTAAACTAGTAGTGTGTATTTTTTTTTATAAATTTATACTATTATAAAATGAAAGTTGGTGGAAACAATTATAACACTAATTTTTGTACCTTTTCTATTTTATCCCCAGCACTTTCATTGAGCAAAATGACTCTTGTAATTTTTCTATTTTATTGTGAATAAAATATAAACCTAATATGGTTTAAACTTGTGACCTAGACTGTTGAAAATATGATTTTACTACTATGCAAAAAATATTTGTTTGCAAAATTTTACACATACATAAGCTTGCATTATTATAAGGTGTACAAGTGTATGCGTATATAGAGAGAAACCGACATCTAAACCAAAGAAAGATGAAAAAGTACAATTTTTTTTTTTTTGGAAAGTACAATACACTATAGCCTCTAAAACAAGAGAAATATGTTATTATAATAACATTATTATGCAATGGCTGATTAAGGTCTACCACCCAAAAGCCGTCCATTTCCATTGACATTTTATCAAGACATTTCTTGCATAGTGGTCGCTAATATATATATATATATATATGTGTGTGTGCGAACGGCCAATGACCATACATTTTAATTGCTGCTGTTGGATAACTTCTTCTTACAAAATTAACTTATTTATGATTTTTAAATACATTAAAATTATTAAACACTAGACCAAATGCATATGCAATGTGTATGTTACTTATGTGTATTTAATTTAAGAAGTAATATTTAACAAAAAAGAAAGATGGTATACTAGTTATCAAGTGAGTTAGCTTGTTAAAAATTGAAAGTTCAATTCATGTTGATAGCAATTTTTTTAGAAAAGACTGAACGGGTAAAATAGGAATTACAAAAAAATGACACATTTTGAATTGAGTCTTACCTTTACGATATAAAATAGATATAGATATAGTTGGTAAATTAGTTTATGGAAACAAATATATATATATAACATTTGAGAATAATTAACTACTTACAGAAAAATATACTAGACAAATGTTTAATAAGGAACATATATTCATTTATGAAGGGGTTGTATTTATTTTATGGACGCCTCTATTTTGAAAGGGCAGTGTTAACATGAGCCCTTATGGCACATGTTAAATGTGCTATAAATAAAAAGAATCAGGTATTATATGAAAATAAGTGTAGCATTAAATGCATGTTAGGTTTTTATTCTTTCTATAATTAGGTATTTATCATGTGCTCTTAGGGTACACGTTAACACTACCCATTTTTAAAACACAAACTGCTCTGGCATAGAAACTAAATAAATTTAATGAAAACATTGAGACGACGTTTGATAGGAGAGAAGGAATTCGAACTTAGGTGGTGAATATAAATAACACAATCACAATCAATTGAACAACGTACATTAATTTTGGATCAAAGTTTGTTGAGATCGATATGCCAAAATGATCTTTTGGTAATAGATCGATTGAGCATCTCTCTCCTATTTTTTGAAGTATGAATACATGGGTATAGGAGCATTTAATGGTCAAAGTTTAACTCCCCGTTTTCAACGTCTTCATCTTTCACTTTCAGAGATATACTAGTGGGATTTTCTTTTTTCTCTTTTCAGGAATTGTTGCAGTTGATAATGGACTTAAGCGGCTTTTAATCTCTATATTCTATTCTATATACAAAAAGTAAAGTGTTAATTTATAGTACTTTACCTCGCTCGAATTAAGATTTTTTGTATTTTGTATTTTTGTTAAAAAAAAAGGTATTTTCATGCATGTTTAAAATATTGGAGTTAGTATTTGCCGCTATCTTTTCAATTAGACGAAATTAGCGTACCAAATATCAATGTCGGAGTTGGTGTGTTTTAAAGGGCTTTTAAGATAAGGTCTCTAAAAATCATTCTAGCAACAATGTATTTTAAAGCAGTGAATATTATGAAGTTTGGAGCAACTGATTTAAAATCAATTGATAATAGATAGAATGTGAGACTCTGATTTTTTTTTAATGTGGGATTTATATATTCATAATCTCAATAGTGAACTTTAGTATCTTCGAACAATTCTTTAGATCGGTGTTTTAAAAAAACGGGGTAAGCGGTGGCCAGACGCCCCAATTAATATTTAGGCCCCTGGAATAGGAGGACTTAGGCAAGCGCCTAATCAGGCTGGGCGAGGACTAGGGGGGTTGGGTGAATATAATGATTTTTTCTTCTTCTTTTTTTCCCTTTTTTTTAAGGAGATGCTTATTTTTCTTTTTGTTGAAACATTACCATTTAAGAAAATAGATACAATCCATCAACTTTCATAAGTAAACTCATCTTTCATTCCTGCTATTAAAACCAAACCTTAGTCACTAACCGCAATGAGTGGGAATTTGTTAACCCTCCTCTAAAGAGGGTCATGGTGACCCTTGCATTTGATTTGTGGGATGTTGACTAAAACACCGAAAATATTTTCGAAGAATGAATTCACTCTTAAAGCGTAAAACGCAAAAACGCCAAAATGACGTACTCTCCATTCTCACTCTTGCAATCTTCGTTTTCATTGTTTTCGTTATCGGAAAATGTTGTCACTATTTTCGTTCTCAAAAAATTCGTTTTCTCATTTTCATTTTCTGAAAATATTCTCATAAAACATTATCCGAAAACGTTATCGAACGGACCCTAAGTGTTTGTGTAAAACAATTGTTAAATTCAACATTTAGTGGGACTGATATTTTTTAATGTTGAATATTTAATCATTGAAAAAGTTCACGGGAATGAAAAATAGGGCTTCCTTGAAAAAGTTTTCTGCAAAAGATCTAAAGAATAATAATTTTGTAAATCAAGGGCCTATTTTTGACCAATTTCAAAAGGAGTGCAACATTAACTTTACATTAAATTTTTGAATTATATCATTATGATATTGTGCAAAATTAAGTTTATATTGCATGTTTTTTAGCAGATTACCATGTCTATTTAATTGACTTAGTATTAAAAATGTTTTAACAAATTACAAATTTAAACTCCTTTATTAATAAAACACACATGATAATTTTTTTGAGTTATGTAAAGTTAAGTTTACACTCCTATTTTATAATACATTATTATATATTAAGATTCATTTGACGTTATTTTAAAGTTATCTAAGTGACCAATAAAAATATATTAGTTAAAAAATATAAACAATTCATGCAAAACAAATTTGCATTAATTTTTTGAATTACAAAGTTAAATTTGCACAAAACACGATTTTAATTATTCTAAAATCCTTATTTCAAAACATAATTAATAAACAAACTTTTATTTAAAAAAACAATTATATTCAAAACTTTTTGCAAAAAATATTATCATACGTAATCTTTTACCCGATTTTCAGAAAAATTCATCGTTAACCTTTTAATAATAATTTAAAAATACAAAATACTTATTACACCCCTCGATATTTAAAAATCTCAACAAACCCCCCCTAAATGCGTGTTCTTCCCTTTCCTTTCCTTTGTGAAAGGGGGGGTTGGGTTGTTAAAGATCTTAAAGTCGCTTTCCACATTTATATATATTTTTTTTCTATCTGACTCTCATGACGAAAGCGACTCAACATCTTCCTTCCCCGTTTGCTTAAATACACAACACTAGTCTCTCTTCCTTTTATTCTTTCATTCATTATCATTCTTTCTTCCTTCCCTCACATATTTTCTGTAAAAATTCCTTCTTTGATTTTACTCTTCTTCTGGTATCTTGTCCTTGTTCCTTTTATCAGTACTTCAGCATCAATGGAGACAAACTTAGGGTTTCAATCACAAAATTAAAATAAAAATTACTAGCAGTTAAGTCTTCACTTTCATGTTTCTATTTTGTTATCTACTCGATCTGTAGATTTACCAACTCTTTAAGTTGTACTAGAATAGCTATAGTATTTTGCTTTGATTTGTTTATTTGATCGTATTATTTTGAGGTTAGGGTTTGCAGAATAGTCATTCCACTAGAGCTGTTAACTTCCTCTAATTAGATTTCTGTTGAATGTTTTTTATGTTAGAAACTAAAATATGAGTGGTGATTAGTAACTTTTTGGTCAGTTTTCTGTGCCGCTATTTGATAACATCTTTCATGTTAACCTTATACTTAAAATAAATAAGGTTTGATTGACCTAATTTTTTTTTTTTTTTTTTGTGCCTATGTTTCTTTCTGCGTGGGTGGGGTTGTGGTTGTGTGTATGATTGACTAAAAGAAGTTCAGTAAAAATCAAGCGTTATTTTTTGGTAGGTAGGCCAGGCAATTTTAGGATAAACAACAAGAAGAACTTTAAGCTTGCATATACTATCAAGTTCTTCTCTTTTTGTGAATTCATCGATAACTAAGGGATTTCAAGTTGAAACTTATAGTTAGAGTATATTTGGGACCCAAATAAACATATGCATAACTTATCTGTTGATACTATGTTTCTTCCATTTTAGCTTTAAAGACATATTTTATGTATTAAAGTGTGTGTTTAGGCTACTGAAGCATAAAGCTGTGCGGTATTCTGATTGATTTCGAAATGGCACTTTACCCTTTTTCCTGCATCTATGTTACCCCCTTTTCTTTTCTTTCTATCATATAATATAATGTGCATGGTCTCTTGGGTATTATTCGGAAGATTGTTTCCCTAGGTTAAAATATTATAAATTTGTTGTAAAATTGGTTTGCTTGTGTGTGGGTGGAGAGGACTCCAGTTAATTTAATTATGTAGATAAATGCAGTGTTAAAAAGTTGGGGAATCAAGGAACTGGTTTGAGAGAGCTTCCTTCAGTCCACTCATGGATGAGAAAAAAGGGGTTGAATTAGCTGCCGACTCATTCATTTAAACACTTAGTAGAGGAGAATGAAGTTGTTGTGCTACTGTGATTGAGTGAATGATGCGGGAGCTAGTTTTCCATCCCTCTCCCTCTGTGCTTGGACTGAAGGGAGCTCCCTCTTTCTGTTGCCTTCTTTTCATCCCTGCAGCCTCTTTCTGCTGCTTGTTTCAAAGGCCAATCATGTCCTGTAGGACGCATTTGAACTGAATGTCTTCATCCTTGAGAGGCAGCTTTTGTCTGTCAATGTAAATATGTATTCTACTATAATTCAGGAATGCTGAAGGTGGTGGTGAGTTCATGAGGTGCTTCAACTTGTTTAGAAAATTTCTCCGAGAACTAAACTCTCTCATTCGCAGGCCAAGAGTCGTGTTAGAAAATCAATTTGCCAAATTTCGTATATATTTTGCTTTTGCCATTGAATGGAGAAGTGGCGATTTTTTCTTTATTGTCCTTTTTCTTCTGTTTTGGTGGCTGTAGTTGTAGAGAAAACTGTGGAGCTTTCTTTTGGCTAGGAAATCTGTCCATGCTCTCGTTCTTTCATGAATTGCGAGGGTCATGTGATGGAGGCGATTTTCTTACTTGGTTATCCCTTCCTTCCCTTTACTGACCTCATATACATGTATGTTTGTATTAGGGTTTAGCTCAGTCTATAGTCCCCCAAATGGTTATTTGGTCATGAGTCATGACCTAGATTGTATAGTGGCATCCAAATTGTAACCAAGACATACCCGATTCCACATAGAATTAATTATAATTTTATTTATTTTTAAACCTTTCTGCTTCTGCATGGACTATCAACAATGACCAAGAAGGGCTGTACTGCTCAGTATCGGTCTACTAAAGTTCCACCATCATGTTCACCAAAGAAGAGAAGATCTGATGTAAACTGCAACATTGTGCCATCTTCTTTACTTGAGCAATGAGGAAGCCCAAAGGCTGTTTAGTCACTGGGAGGTCGGATAGTGTTGAATCAGAAGTTGGATGTATTATTTTTTTCTTGTTGGAAAGTTGAGACTTTACAGGCGGGCATCTTTCTTACTACTTCCCAGGAAATGTTCATGTTCGTCTGATGACCAGCTGGGGATAAGATACGAGATTGCATAATGTAGCTCGCTCATCTTTGAAGTTCAGTGATGAAGCATTAGTAAAGCATGACTTTAGTCTCTAGCCTGAAGACTGCTGTTAAGGTATTATATTATTGAATATTGCATTCAAAACGAGCAAGAACTACATACTTTAACGTCTATTTGTTTGAAAAAAGTACAGTTGTATGGGCGTGCTGGGTTCATAAAGCCCTTTTATTTTTTGTTTTTCAAAAACGAAAGTACACTCTCATTCATTTTCTATTCATGTGCAAGTGTGCCATAGGACCACTGCTAAAATAGTTTAAAAGGTTCTTGGCTTGCATCTATGATTTTATATTGTTTACTAGGTTAAAATATAAGTGTTGGGGTTACCCAAATTTAGACAATAAGAGGTGGACCGGTTTTGGGGGTTGTGAATTTGCCAAATATGGATGGGGAAGCTCTCCTATTAATCCTGTTTTGGAAATGATTATTAGTTTGAATTAATAAACATCCTAGTGGAGGTTGCATTCGGAATCATTTTATCAAATAAATCATTAGATTCCTCTTATGGCTGGTGGTGGTCCCTTTTCTTCTTCTTTTTTTTCTTTAATTTTTCCTTTTTAATTTGCAGTATCTTTGTAAAATGGGGAAATTAGCAATTTGTGTCTTTGCAAAATGAGCTTTACTCCTGCCTTCAATTTTAATAAATGACATTGATAAATTCATATCATTTTGAACATTTGTAATATGGCAAACTATTTCTCTGTTTCTGTAGGTCTTTCTTTCTGATCCAGGTGGTGTTGAGCCATGTTTATGAGTGAAGTCTATGTAAAGTTAGTTGATTAAACTGGCTCGTGTTGAAGAAGTACAAAAAATATTAGAAAGGATAGTGCTGGAGATACAAAAGGTGGGATATAGAAAAGAAAAAAAAAATTGAATATGGGCTGTGGGTTCTAATTTATGGGATGAAGTTTTGTCCGGCCTGAATTCCTGTTTGCTTAAACGGGAGTGTTTTTGGTTGAATTCTGTCAGCGACTAATTTACTGTGTTCATTGGCAGACACAAACTGTGAGCAAAGATTAATCGAAATGAGCGAAAGTTGGCCCGGACACGGGTCTATGAACCCTCAGTCCAAAATAAAATAAAATTTGAGGATGACGTTTTGGGCTTGAGTATGATGGCTTGTTTGTGGTCCTGCTAACAGCCTAATATATAGTAGTAGTAGTAGTAGTAGTGTCGGCAGCATGTGAAGTTGTCCCGTTTGAAGTGAACTGGCTATTTCGTTTTTGTTTTTCCTTAAAACTTGAAGTTAGTCAAGTATTATTGGTACACTCGGACCAAAAAAAAGTAGTAGTATTATTGGTACAGGTAAATCAATGTGTTTTTATAATTTTGATTTTTGTATTTATGAGGAAAACAATATTTTTTAAGGGTAATGTTATTAGTATTTTAAATTATTTTTAGTGATACTTTATATAATTTTTTTCTCACTTTTTAGCCACTAAAAATGACCTTGGACTGATGAGAGTATTTATGTGTAGTAATAGTATCATTATCCTTTTTTTAAATAAGCAAGTTTGATGAATACAATTTCTAATTCAGATATGATACATGGACTGTATTCTAAAATGAGAACCAAAAAAAGGGGGGCCTTTTTAGTTTGAGATTTCTCAAAATAATAATTACTGAATTCTAAACTGAGATGGTGAAGTATATGATTTTAATAAAAATAATTTTTAAACCTGGCTTTCTTCCCTTCCAATTACAGTTTGGACTATGAAAATTTCACTATCTTTTTTTTCTTCTCATGATTGAACGTTGAACATCAGGTATATGCATTTAAAATGTGCTCCGTGGCTTAACAAAACAAAAGAAGGAAAGACTAGAAACAACTGCATTCGTATGGTTTTAGTTATTGTAACTAGAAATAGAAACACATGCTATGTGTATGTATTTGTATTTTTTTATACATGCAAATTTAAATATAAAATTATTATTGACTGAATAGTTATGATTATTCTTGATGGCATTAAGGTCGTGGATCAAATCATCAAATTGTTCAAATATATGTATATATATTTTCCAAATAAGAATATAACATTTCTTTTCGTGTCATAACCTTTAATAATTGCTTGACTTTTATATTAGGGGTAAGTAAATGTTTTTACACCTACAAACACCTTTTTACATCCCAAATTTAATTCCAAGTATTTAAGCAAATTTTTGTTGTAGAGATAAATAGTAGAAGATACGCTCATTCTTAGTTGTCGCTGCGACATAATATGTGAAGTTACACAGTAACCACTATATGTGTTACATTGACCACAGTGGATGACCACTCAGGAATAAAAATATAACTTGTCAGAGTTAAATATTTTTCCTTGAAATAAAAATATACTTCAGCAAAATAGTGTGTACAAGCCACGTCTAATATAAGAGAGCCCAAAAATAATGATAATGGTTTTGGACCTAGTAATATTGGCCAAACCCAATTATAACGTTATTGTTGGGCCTATCTCAAAAGGAAAAATATCAAAGTCGTTAGTCGAGTAGATCGTTGACGCTGAATATAATCAACTAAGCCGAAATGGTTTTGTTGATGCAACACCATGGCCACGATGGGTGCATTGACAATACTTGTTGTCGAGATAGTCAAGCTTACGTGGAGAAGGGATAAAGATAGGACAACCTTTATTTGTGATATTCTAGGACACATGTAAAGAGTTGGAGTAATACCCAAGTTTTGACATTTGTAGTCATTTCATTATTCACCTTAATGGAACATTATAATCATAATTCTATATTTATAAATAGAAAAAAGGAAAGCTTATCATAGAGACCCTGAATTCTAGGTAATTAACCAAAGAGAGAGCTGGTGGCTTGTAAACATTCTCTTTATTGACCACCTTAAAGCCAATATATACAGTCACACACAAAAAAAGAGGACGTAATGCTCGATTAACATAAAAGCTATTGGAAGAACATACCTAATACACAAATATCTCATTCTCATTCTCAACCTATGTTTCTTATTTACAATTCTATTGATATTACTTGGAATTTATCTTGTTAGGAAACCCAAAGTTAAGCTTAATGGAAAAAAAAAAAGAAAAAAGAAAAGTGAAATTCAGTGTGCATACCACAACCATAGCATAAAAGCCATCTATCATTAGACCAGTTGAGGATTGGCACTCCATGATCTCAGAATATTTTAGGTTTAGTAAGGTGCTAACCAACAAATCTGTCTTGGAAACTTGGCGCCTCTCGTTTATAACATATGGCGAGCAGTATAGAAAGGGGATTCATCCCCAAATTCATCGACTGCAACATCAGCTGAAAATCCTCTAACTTCAAGTGTGGAAAACAAATTTACATTTTCTTGGTCAACACCAAGGACTTAATCATTTTCAACATTTATTGGTTCTGCAGATGATGGAATAACGCTGGAGATTGGGGCATAACATGGGGCAACCTCTTCGAGAGATCAGATATATGCCTTTTATTTTGACCAGCAGAAGTTCCAGTTACATGTTTAGTTACTGGGGTGGTTTGGTCATCAGTATCATCCCCTGGCTAAGAAGCCCCACCATTGAAAGTCTCAATATGTTCATTCTTTGAGGTGGACTTAATGTGATATTCAGATTTTATAGAGGGGTTGGACTTCTTCTTCTAACCCCCACTTTTCCTCTTCGGCTGGAGATTTGTAACTTCGTCAAAAAATTCCTTAATTTATTGATCAACGATTTGAGGCTCATCGTTCTTGTCATCAAAGATTGGTATAACTTTATATTTGTCTCTGAAAATGGCTTGTGCTGGTGGGAGGCCAGCAACTGAGATACCATTAGTAAGCTTTGAAATTCTTAAAGAAACATGTGAGTTTAATGGCTGAGCAGTAATAACGTTTACTTTGCATTTTTTTTTCGCTTTTCCTTTTTCTTCTGTTATAGCTGGATTCAATGTGTTTCAACGTCAAAAGCATCATTTTTTGCGCGGCGAACAGCTTTTCGCTGGTCCTCAAAAGCCTTCTAAGGATTGAGGATGTTATATTGCCGGAAGAGTATATATTTTTTATTATTTGAAGGAGGATTAACAATCTAAGTGACTATGTAGTTCCTTGAAGAAAATGATTTGTACAGCAGTGGATAACATAGTAAATTGTGCGTCGAGTGTGGATGATTAAAGGGGGTACGATTTCCTAAGCCGTTGTGATTGATGATGGCATTAAGCTGGTTAACATTTATATCATTTAAGTCAGGCTTGGTAAAGCCCTCTTTAGCACCACCAACTGCAATAAATAAGACAATAAATGTTAAAACAAGATTCAGAAATTTTTTTAAGTGTCAAAGCCAAATAAAATGATCAATAGCTAAACACTAGTAGATCCAAGTTGCTTAGGAATAAGATTATTATGTGGGTCAAGTTCCACATTAGCAATTATAACAATAATATCACTATACATCCCCTAAGATTCCATTTTTCCTTTACCGTGCTAAGAGAATAACAATACTTAATCTCTTTAATGCATAAACTAAGATTAAATCGTCTATTTAATTCGGTGGTGCCAAGTATGATCCTGACAGTGTTAAGAGTTAAGTGGCCTAGATGGAATCTAGTTTATTTTAAAAAAATCCATTAACAGTGGATCAAAAGGAAGTCTTAATCCAGTAGCCATGGGAAAAAATGTGTAGATTGAATATTGTCCTTCTAGTAGAGATTGGTTTGGATGGATATGAAAGGTTTTTGTTAACCCTGCACTCCCTCTAAACAATATTATCAGGGATGTAAAGATCCTCAAATTATATCCTTTTGGCATAAGTTTTCAAAGCGTACCTATTATTGACTCGAGTTTGGGTTCTTAGGGATCAAAAAGAAGGAAAAATAAAGAAAACTATGAAGAAATGGAAGAAGGTAAACAAAAACCCATAAAAAACAAAGTTAGAGAAACTTACAAATAAATGAAGTTTGGTACACTTGAGAAAGCCCTAAAACGCACAATTAGTGAAGTGAAAATCTTAAATAATGAAGAATTGGGGTGATTCTAATCGCAGGAGAACAAAGAGAACTTGTGTTTTTTAAAGAGTTTGAGTTCTTATATAGAAGAAGAAAAAGATGAAATTAAAGGAGAATAAATGAATATAATAAAAGAAGAGATCTAGGGTTTTTATACCCTTTATCTCTCCTCTTAAACGGTGCTTTTTGCCTTGAGAACCATCACCTAAAGATCACGCCTCATTAATGAGTCATGACAACTATTTTCCCGCCTAGTTTTAAAGATAACACGCCGATTAGCGAGTTAGTGACACGTGTCACTTCCCCAACTGCAAAATGAAACTTACTTTAGAAGCTAAAATTTACGTATAGGAATTGAAGTAAGATTTTTACTAACTGCTAAAGACATTTGCCAAGCATAAGTTATATTCGGAAACATCCAAGCATTCGAACTCACCAAATTAACTGAGCTCACATGTTTGGGGGGTAATTGAGGGAGCCAAAAAATGATGACAATGGTTTTAGGCCCAATAGTGTTGGCCAAGCCGAATTACAAGGTTAATGTTGGGCCTGGCTCAAGAGGAAAATATCAGCTGCTCGCCAACGAAGTAGATTGGGACACCGAGTATAATCAATTATGCCGAAATGGTCCTGTTAATATAGCAATATTGCTGTGATGGGCGCATTGACGTCATTCACTGCTCAGATGGTCAAGCTTACATGAAGAACGGATAAAGTTAGGACCACCTTGATTTTTGCTATTCTATGACACCTTTAAAGTGCTAAAGTAATGACCAAGTTTTACTCTTTATAGTCATTTCATTGTTTACCTTAATGGAGTATTGTAACTCTAATTTTATAGCTTTAAATATAAAAAGTGAAAGCTCATTAAAGAGGCCTTGAATTCTAGGTAATTAACCAGAGAGAACTGGTAGCTTGTAAACATTCTCTTTGTTGATTATCTTGGAGCCAATATACATAATCACACACATACAAAAAGGAGGTCGTTCTGCCATATTAACATAAAAGCTATCGAATGAACCTACTTGATAAACAAAAATCTCAGTCTCAACCATCGTTTTTAATTTACTATTCTTTTGATATTGTTTGAAACTCATCTGATATGAGACTTAATTTTTTTAGCACCCACATAATATAATATGAACAATTTCGCACATAATATTCTAGTCTCACTTGCAGTGTTGCAACATAAATCTCTCCTATAATGTAATAGTGAAATTGCACATTTAATTCTTGCCTCTCTTAACATTTTCTTACGGCTAAATTTTAACTTGTTTTACGAGAATTATAATATTAATAAAATTGATGCTTTTAAAGACATTATTCAAGGGTTATTCAGAAAAAATAAAATAAAAGGCACTTATTATAAAATGTTAAAATAAAGCAAAAGACTTATAATAATTGATGTAGACTTTTTACATTCGCAAGCGTTCACAATGGTATTCAAATAATATAGTAATACTTAACGTAATTTTTTTAAATCATTCATCAAAATAAACTATTAAAAACAAGATTTGAATGGAAGTTTTAAATTTAGAATTTGAATTAATATTTGTCTTTGTGAAATAAATACGATTGTATCAATTTCTTCATGCATTTTAGAAACCAAATTATGAATGTTTTGTCCTTGTTTAAAAAAAAGGATCGGAGGACCGAAACTACGGACGGAATATTTAATTGGATCTCAAGGAAGCATAACATGACGGGCTCAATAATTGGGGCGCCCTTGGATCGTTTTACTTTGGGTACGTGTCACCATCGTAGACACAGAAAAAAATCTCTCCGTATCGTCTACCTCCAATTAGGATCGGCGTCAACGAGATCCTCCCCTCTCTTCTCTCTCAAAAATAAAAAATCCACTCGGATTTTGGTCGAAACTATCTTCAATCTCCTCGTTACAGATATTATATTGAATTGAATTGTATATGTACAGGTTGATGTATCTTAAAAGTCTGAGATTCAGGGTTTTTTTTTTTTTTTTGGATAGATAAATGTTGAGATTTCATAGCCTTTCCAAATTTGCCAAACCAAGAATATCATCATCATCATCATCATCTCTATTATTATTAATATCGTAAATTACAGGGTTTTCAGCTGACAAATTCCGATGATAAAGATAGAGAGTGTGCGCGTGGAGTGAGTCGAACGGGCAACCGACGCACGCTCATTTTAGGGCTTTGTAAGTCTTCTTCTCTCTTATTCCCACTTCATTTGATTTTGGATCTTCTATTTATGAAATTATTATTGCTTATTTTATATCTTCATATAGACATATTTCGTTTGCTTGGTCAAAGTAACCGACACTACTACTGAATTGCTTAGAAATTTTATCTTCTTTTGGTCCTCAATTCCTATGGTATCACTTTTGATGCGATTATATTAATACTAAGTTAGATCCACTGTTGGAAATTGGATTCAACTTACATATATAATAAGAATCTAACCAGTCTGTTGCAACATGGATTCAACTTTCATAAAAAGTATCTGTCTAGGTTAGTTACCAGTTAGGTTTGTTGGACCAACATATAAGCCCAACGACTCCTCATTACAATCTGTGGAGAGAATGCATTGCTAGATCCTCTCTTATGCAACAATAGCTCAATCAAGAAAGATCCCACTTCTTTTATAAAGCTCAAGAAAAAGCAGCACAAATCTTGAATTATACAGTCTAAATTACAATGTGCAGCTCGTACTTCCGCTTTGCGCGTGCACACTCCGTAGCCTCATAAAAGTTAAGGAACCTGACTATTACCTTAAGATCAAGAAGCCAAATCGTATAACATTACAAGTTGTAAACTCCGAATTTTTGTTTCTTAACTATTGTCAAATTCGTAAAGTTGCCGGCGCACATGCCTCAGACATAATCAGATACTTTATATCTTAATGTCATTGCCTTTTGTTTCTTGGGTTTTCAGTCTTCCGACTCATCCTTCCTTGGGTTTTTGCCTATATCGTTTCAACTTCGGATCTCCGGGGTATAATTGTCAATTGATTCATGCTGATTGCAGCTACCTCGTCCGCCATGAGTTCAACTGTTTCAACATCTCAGGGAATTCTTCCATCAGCAGGGTTTGGAATATATGAATCCGCAATGGCAGGGGTTTCTAGTCCTTTTACCAATATGGAACCAGAGTCTAATAACAGTGATGAAACGGAATTACTTTCTGTGTCATGGAATCAGGACTATGGTTGCTTTGCTGCTGGCACAAGTAGTGGTTTTCGTATCTATAACTGTGATCCTTTCAAGGAAACTTTCAGGCGCGATCTAAAAAGTGGAGGATTTGGAATCGTCGAGATGTTGTTCCGCTGTAACATTTTGGCCCTTGTTGGCGGGAAAGCCAATTCCCAGTACCCTCCAAATAAAGTTATAATCTGGGATGATCATCAGAGCCGTTGCATAGGTGAATTTTCATTTAGGTCTGAGGTTCGTGCGGTGAAATTAAGACGGGATCGTGTTGTTGTTGTTCTTGAGCACAAGATATACGTTTATAACTTTATGGACCTGAAGCTTCTTCATCAGATTGAGACATTGGGAAATCCTAGGGGACTTTGTTGCCTTTCGCACCAGGTGAATACATCTGTGTTAGCTTGCCCGGGTATTAGACGAGGACAGGTCCGGATTGAGCATTTTGGGTTGAATGTGACGAAATTTATTCATGCTCATGATTCGCCAATAGCTTGCTTAACCTTGACGATGGATGGGCTTCTTCTTGCAACTGCCAGTACAAGGGGCACTTTAATAAGAATTTTCAACACTATGGATGGGTCTCGTCTACAAGAGGTACCATACTGCTTGTTGTCCCCTCACTCCCCAACCCCACACTCCTCGAATTAACCGGCTTTGTAGCTAGTGTTGCATTTATGAGCCTATAAAACGTTAATTAGATGTATATTCATGTGTCAAGTTTGCCCGTTCAAATCTATCTCTATCCTTGTGGACCTTGTGGTGAATGAGAAACTTCATAGTCAGCACTGTTTTACTAGAACTTGTTTTTCCCCTTCTTATGTGGGCCAATAAGCATAGTAAACAAAGTAGATATACGAGATCGCTAGTTACTAGACGGGGATGCATATTGTTTCTTGTAAAGACAAAGCCACCTTGAATGTCAGTTGTTTTGGGGCTCGTGGGTTTGTTGGTCATTTTTCTTTTTGAAATATTATGTGATGCATCATTTATATATTTGCATGTGAATCTACTTTATTACATTCTCATCTAAGTATACATCCTTTAAAACCTTAATAGGCCCCGTCATACCTTGTTTATTGTAAGTGAAATCCCACCCACCATTGTTACTGAATTAATTGCTGCAATCCACATTCCATGCCAAGTTAACCATATATAGGCCCTTCCCTTTGTGATCTGCGTGCTGGAATTCTGTAATTTATACATTCTTAAATGTTGCTAGGTTTGTTCGAAGAAATGATTTAGGTTTCGTTTGATAACAAGATGGAAAATGGTAAAAAAAATAAATTCAATGTATTTTTGTGAGAAGATGGAAAATAAGTTGAGGGATGCGGTGAGATTTCATCTTGTTTTTTTTTTTTTTTTTTTTGCATGGAGAAGTTTTCTTTGGCGGGTGGTGAAGAAAAAAATTTCTGCAAAAATGGAGGAGGATAGAGGACATCTAACTCATAAAAATGACCATGAGATGGAGATGATCTCTCCACATCCCTCAACTAATTTTCTAACTTCTCACACAAATCAATTGATTTTACTATCATTTTCCTTCTTGTTATCAAATGGACCCTTATATTTACCATTTGTTTGCAAAGAAAAGGAAAAATGAAAAAAATAAAATAAAAATTGAATGATCTAAAGGGGTTTCCTTTTTTCCCTTCAAAATTGAGTAGTATGTAGATTTCTTTAGCAGAAGGGAACTATATAAAGAGGTAACTGGTAAGGCACATCAAGAACAAATGTAGCTTTTGGAAGAAAATGGCTTTCGCCTTACCCTATTTATTCGATTTCCTACAGTAGCATAATTGTTTATTTCAATATTATTGTATTAACGTAGGTACGCAGAGGAGTGGACAAAGCAGATATCTATAGCATTGCTCTCTCCCCAAATGTCCAGTGGTTGGCTGTATCAAGTGATAAAGGTACTGTTCATATATTCAGCCTTAGAGTGCGGGTTGTTGGGGAGGACCCATCAACCCATTCCACAAATGTAGTCCAAGGTCCGGCAGCGTTGGTACACCAGAATTCTTCGACTTCACTTGATGCCCTCATTTCTCCAAGTACTGGGGCCAACCCTGGTTCATCTTTGTCTTTCATGAAAGGTATACTTCGTGCTTCTCTTTGGCTATCAACAAACATGAAGTGATTCTGAACGAAAGGCTGCATACGTTGATCCTATAAAGGGCGGATTCAATCAAAATTATTTCTAAGTGATAATTAAAAATCTTCATGGGCTCTTACCTCACAACTTGGAGGTGAGTGAAGAGTTGAAGTCTTCTTAGGGCCACTTCACATCATGATTCCTGGTGCAGGCCGGATTCATGGGTCTAAATAAACTCTTGGGGATTAGTGCTCTAAGAGGCTTGGATACGTTGAGATGCGACTTATGTGAAAAAAACTAAGAAAACCTTTATAAAGTTCCATGTGTGGATAATCATATGAAAATGCTCATAATCAAAATCAAGGGGTTGACAATACTAGCAGGTGGATTGGTGGAAGTATGTTGTTTTGGTATTTGCTTCTCAATGTCTGATGCTTCTGAAATTTCTCCAGGTGTTTTACCGAAATATTTTAGCTCAGAATGGTCATTTGCTCAGTTCCACCTACCAGAATACACCCAGTTCGTCGCTGCTTTTGGATCTCAGAGCAGTCTGATTGTTGTTGGCATGGATGGAAGGTACAAGGAGCAGTCTTTTATAATCTTTTTATTTCACGGTGGTTGTTAATACCACAGTATATATGTTAGATTAGAGCTCGAACTCAAAACCACCTTATTTTTGCTTCAGCTTGTGAAAGACTAATAGAAACAAAATTTATATCGGTATCCCCTTGATGATATTTTATTCAAAATGTTTGTAGCATTTGACTTTTTAGACACCGGTGAATATTCTGCTCGAGAAAGAATATCTTACGAACGACCAAGTCATAATGTCTTCCCTGTTGCTTTGGATATTTGATTAATGCATCTTGCCTTTAAGACTTTTGCTTTAAATAAAATAAAGCTAACAATGTAGGGCTCCAAATATATTTATTTCTTATTATCTTCTCCCTTTTTCCCTATATAATGGCTTGTATTTTTTTTGTTTTGTTTGTGGACATGTCTTTTTATCAGTTTCTACAGGTGCAGTTTTGATCCAGTGAATGGAGGGGAGATGGTGCAGCAGGAATATGTACGTTTTCTGAAAAGTGATATTAGGCCAAGATAGAGGAGTGGGGTTTCTTCTTGTCTTGATAATTAGCACGGGTTATATTTGTCCTTCTATTCCTGTGTAAATATGGATCACTTTATCCTTCTGAATTGTAAATATCTGTGTATTAATGTGCTAAATAATTCCCAAATCTTTTACACCGTCAGGAGTACTCAGAGTCCAGTAGCTGCTTGTCAAACGGTTTTATAAATTGCTTCTGTGACAATAGTGAATGATAATGTTGTCACCTCTAGTTAGAAGGATGAAATTATGAAATCCGTTCAAATAATAAATATTGATACCCTTAACCGCTGAAGGCTTAAATGCTTCCATATTAATTGCCATGAGATATTGCCGTTATAACAAATTATCATATTCCTTATTAGGAATTTTTCAAACCAGTCTATGTGACAGACTTGTTTAGTTTAATTGCTTCCCTAATTATGTTGTGTCTATGACTGATAAAAATATTCTTGGTGTTTTAACCCTAAACCTCGTATTGAAGAAACGTTACAGTTCATTTGGATTGAAGGAGAGGGATGGAAGAGAAATAGTTAATTAGGAAGAGAAGGAATGGAAATGAATGAATTTAATTTTATTGATGTTTGGATAGGTAAGGATGGAAAAGAATAAAATGAAAATAAATCTTGTTTGGATAAAAAGTAGAAAAGAAAGGAAAGAAATGTGATTTAATATAGTATTAACATATTAGGGTTAAATTTGGAATAACGTAAAAAATTCGTTAAAAACTTTTCTTTTCCCTTCCAATCCTTTCAATATTGGAAGGAAAAAAATAAAGGAATAGAGGGGATTAACATTTCCTCTTAATCCCTCCGTTTCCCCATCACTCACTTTTATAAATATATCCAAACGAGTGAAATACAATTATTTCTATTCTTTTCCTTTCATTTCCTTTTCATTCTCTCAATCCAAACGGACTATTAGAAAAAATTCAAATTATTATTAAGGATAAAATTACTGTTGAAAAACCTATTATTAACTTGGCATATATTATGCCTCCTATTGAACTAACTGAGGGATTTAAAACAAATAACACTGCTTTTATAAATATATCCAAACGAGTGAAATATAATAATTTCTCTTCTTTTCCTTTTCATTCCCTCAATCCAAATGAATTGTTATAAAAAATTCAAGTTATTACTAAGGATAAAATTACTGTTGAAAAACCTGTTATTAACTCGGCATATATTATGCCTCCTATTGAACTAAATGAGGGATTTAAAACAAATAACACTAAGCATAAAAAGATTATTAATACGCTTACAGAAAAATTGGACAGATTGGCTATAGCTAGACGTGAGGAGAAAAGTATTCTTCCTATCTCCCAAATTGAGAATACGACAGACTATAACACAGATTATTCCGACATTAGTGAGTTTAAACATGATCTCTTAACTATGGAAGAGGACCTCATTAAATTGACTTTTGGGAAAAATTATACTACTACTCCTCAAACCCCTACTAGAACCTATTATCAACGTCCTACTCCTCAAGATATGCTTTTTGAAGAAGAAATTCATAATATTATAGCTAATTTTAGTGCTAAAACTATTTATAAATGGTATATTGATGGCATGCCTGAATATCAAATACTAACCCAATTATATCGTATGACCATGTATGCTACTGTTTGCAAAACTAGTGGAAATTTTGATAAAAGTAATCCAAAGTTTATTATTGCTGGATTTTCTGGCCAACATAGAAGCTTAATGGATAATGTTGTCACCTCTAGTCAGAAGGATGAAATTATGAAGTTCATTAAAATAATAAATATTGATCTCACTATTAAAAATGAACAAAGTAATGACGTTGTCTAACAACAATCTAAGGTTATAGAAAATGCTATCCACTCTTTGATTATGTCTTTTGTTTTAAGTTTTATTGGTTCTCATCCTTTTACATTAGACATAAGTAAGGATCTTTTAATAAATCTTAAGTGCCTCACTTTAACTTATTTTAGATGGTATAAAGATGTTTTCTTATCTAAAGTTATGACTAGAGATGATGCTAATGCAGATTTTTTGAAAGAAAAATTTATTGCCGCCCCTACCTTATTCGCTCAAAAGGTTAAAGACCATATACCCGTAAGCATGGAGGAACCTCTATTCCTTATTCCACTTATACCTATAGAGCTCTTATTAGTGAATGTATCGCTGAGGGTCTATCTTTATGTAACTATATCAAGCTTAAAGCCCAAAATATTATAGGTCGAAATGAAATAGGAGAATTTTGCGACCAATTAGGTTATAACCTTAATCTCCCGCATACTAGGTCTAAACATGTTAGTAAACCTAAAAGGAAATATACCCACAAAAGAAAGCATAAGCGTACTACTAAGTCTACTAATAACCCTTTTACCTCTAGAACTATGCCTAGGAAATCACCTAGAAAAAAGGTCACTACAGATATGAGTCAGATTATTTGTAGGAAATGTGGTAAATCTGGACACTATGCTAATAAGTGTTGGACTAAAAAAAAGCTTAACGAAATAGCCGATGAAGGTCTTCGCCAGCAATTAATCATTGATTTTCTTAATCATACAGACGATGAAGAAGAAGAGGAAGAGGAACATTTAGATGAAATGCATTCTGGATCAACTTTCTCCTTAAGTTCAAATTTTGACACTGACTGTCAGTGCAAAACACAGACAGATTATTATAAGGCTATTCTAGAAACTAATGGTTTAAGTTGTTAGGTTTATATTTTTAGTTTGCTTGATTCCGATACTAAGAACAATTTATTCATTATAATTATTTGAGTCGAATTGAAGATTTGAAGACGCGTCAATTAACGGAAGCTCGCCAAATTTACCGGATTTATCGCACATAATTCTAGACCTAAGGTAAGTTGGTAATATGGTTTGATTCAAAATGTAGGTGGTGGATGAACTTAAAATTCTAAATTAAAAAAACTTTTAAGTCAAATATATTTTTAAGTATTTTTACCGAGTTTTGTCAAAATCCGAAAAGGTGATTTTATTTCCATCCACCAAATCTTTCAGTTAATCCACATTGTTAAGTTAATCTGCATTACATATTAAGTTAATCCGCAAACATGGATGAACTGACAAAAAAATATTATGAAGTTAATTTTATAAATATTTTTTAAATAATAATTTAATATGGAAATATCCACCAAATTAATAAGTATAACCACTTTAAAACTGGGTAAATTTTAATTAACTTTGCAGTAAAATAACAAAAACAAAATTTAACCCCTTCCCCCTTACGGTTTTAACGATTCTCCCATTATCTCTTCTTCTTCTTTTACATCATATCACAAACCCTAGAACTTTAGTTTCATATTCTTTAAATCACCACCAAATCTGTATTCTAACCTTAGAAACCCACACCCACAATTTCGAAAATCTTGAAATAATTTGGTTTTTGTACTATTTAAGTTTAACTCATAATACAAAAGATTACAAATTTAAATTATACCAAGTTTCTTATATCATGTCTAACTTTTAGATTAAATAATTATATTATTAATTATAATGTCGGGAGTTCCAAAATATTAATGCATAGAAAAATTGTAAATTATTAATTATAATGTTGGGGGTTCAAAAGATTAATGAATAAAAAAAATTGTAAATTACTGGACAAGGATTATTTGCAACGCAAGCTGAAAAAGTTGGTCGTTCCCTTATATATATATATAATACACCCTGTTTATACTTGATCAATATTACACTCTGTTTTCGTGAGTGTGTGTGTGTGTGTGAGAGAGAGAGAGATCGGTGATGGAATGAGTGATGGAATATTTGTCAAAATTGAGTTTGAGGGATTTAATATTTTGTAGGGCTAGTCGTATAAAAGCTAGGTTTTGCTCATGAAATATGCCAACGTTTTCTTTTTGTTTCAGTGGTTGCTCCTTTCTATTAATTATTGTGAAGAATCAGCATAATCATTAGTCAATATGTTAAAGCAGTATATTTTTGTATATGTTAAAGCAGCGATGAAGCCAGAGGTAATATACTCATTAGTCAATATGAAAAGAGGGACTAGATACTAATTGCCCCATAGATGTCTTTATCTGCTAGCTAGGAAAAAGGCAAAATATTAGTATGTAAAATTAATCACCTAGCCCAGTCTAAAGAACTTGTAAGATTCCAGTATTCCACAATTAGTAATGTAAGTACTTTAGTTTCAAGATTACATATATATTCTTCTTGATTCATCTTTCTTGTCAATTTTAACTTATATGCATGCTACATATTAGTTTCATACTTAGTCCACCCACCTTCCAAACACCTATATATATATATATATTTACCCTGAGGGTGTGTAAGGTGAGGCCATAGGTTGTTACCAGATTTTTTTTTTAAATTTATGCAAGGGGTCTAATATTTTAAACATCCAATTGGAACGAGAGCCCAAGAAGTATATTATTGTATATGTTAAAGCAGCGATGAAGCCAGAGGTAATATAGCATATAGTCAATATATATTTTTCATGGTCATTATATAAGCAAAAGGTGATGTAATGCTTTAACAAGCATAGTCAATATCCACAACCCAGATTTGATGAATAATACATATATAAACCAAAAATTTCATCAACCATTAAGGTTTATCAAAAAAAAAACAACACAGAACTAAATATCCAACAAGTTTAAGAAGTTTAACAGTTAAAGAACATCTAAAATTGCTGGCTATCGCTGGAGGACACATTTTCATTGCCTTCACTTTCACTGTCCTCCACTTCTTTTTCTTCTTCTTCTTCTTCGACAATGGGTGCAGTTGATAGGGGAACGGGAGCCTCAATATCATCATCTGAATCAAAGTGAGGAATGTTTAGATGTTTGCCGATCTTGTCAACCTTCTTCATAATCTTCTTCATCAATGCAAACAGGCCTTGTGCATCTTCCGAGGGAGCCGGTGGTGGCACGGTACGGCGAGAAGAGCCTTGGATGATTTTTCCTTTGCTTCCGGTGATTTCTCGAGCCTTCATTTGAAGGAAGCGATCATTGGCATCATTTTCAGCCCGCACGTATATAGGAGCTTGATAGAGAGAACGGTGCCAACTTCCAATATTGTACGTTCCCTTTGAAGGCTTAACCGTGATTTTTTTCTTATAATGGGGAACCTTGTAAAAATGGATAAGAATATGCGTGATCAAGGAACCTATGACAAGTGCGTTATATGAACCCGTCCCATCATGATGAGAGACCAAACAAGCGACAATACCCTCAAAGATTAGGTTGCCTAAATCAATAGACAAACCGGTACCAATGGCATACAAATGCAAAGAGTCAAAGACATTAAACTCCGAATGATGTGTATCCTGACGTATACAATGATGGTAGATGGCATAGAGAACTCTCTAGTCAGGAAGAAGGAAACCGGTACTGATTTTTCGAAGATGGTCCCATTTATGTGCAGCACCCATCAAAACAGACAAAATATTATCTGTACTGATTTCGACAGATGGGTGAAATGGGAATTGAGGATTCTCAATGTGGGGAAGAGAGAAAAACTCGCGTATAGTATAGGCAGAGATAGACACTTCTTGACCCCTCACCCAATTAACAATCCTTTGATCGCTAGAGTTAGAGATTAATTGAATTGAACCTCGAAAATAGAATTCCCGCACAATATGGGGATTGGAAAGATGGTTTTGTAAAATAAGAGTCCAACCCCGAGATACAATCCAATTTCTAACATTGATGGGAGTATTTGGACGTTTTGCGTTTGGTTTAAAATCATCAATTTTGAAATCGCGTTCACAAATGACCTTGAGTTCTGCAAAACGTGACCCATAATCTTTAACATCATCTTGAGATTCAAACCTAGAAAAATATCGACCCGGAATATCATGTCGTTCGAATTCAATTTGATAGACAATTTTTGATGGGTCAGAATGGGGCATATGAGGAATATCATAGGCTTTGCCTTTGCCTTTTGATATTGAAGGCTTTCGGGTCGAAGGACCCTCCTTTTGATGAGGGCGTTTGACAGGAGGTTGTGACGGAGGAGGATTTGGGGGTACTCCAGACCGTTTAAGTTCTCGGTTAGGCCGTTTTGTTTTGGCCATGAACCAACACAACAAGGGCAGCAAAAAGAAAATGACAACACACGTAATGGCCACAATAGCTATATTCATGATGAGATGAAGGGAGACTAACAATTCAATCAGAATAACAACCAAAATATGGAAATATGATACACACTTAACCAATATCTCAATGCAAATAAAATTATCACTCAGAAATCCCCAAATTCAAACCCTACCTAGATAGAATGGAAACACAACGATGGAACAACTAGAAAGATCCTAATTAAGAACCTAATTTGAAAGTTAAACCAGATGAAAAAGAGTGGTTTTGAGAGTCTTACCCGAAATTAGAAAGGCAACTTGAGGAGTATTACCAGTCTTCAATGGTGATTTGGAGATAGAGATAGAAGACGACTTGGTGGGAGATAGGAAAGAGGAGGAATCCAAGTGGGTTTTGGGTTTTAGGGGAGATACGAATGATGAGAGTGATATTGGGGTTGTGACAAGTGAGAAGAGAGAGAAAGAAATAAGGGTTTATGTTGATTGGGTATTTTCCCCTTTTTAAAAAAAAAACGCCGGACCGGTATAGAGTAAATGGAGACCGGTCCGCATATAAAATTTGGAAAAAAAATCTAGCGCCGGACCGGTATGGATGATATTGAGACCGGTCCGCATATAAAATTTAGAAAAAAAATCTAGCGCCGGACAGATATGGATAATATTGAGACCGGTCCGCATATAAAATTTAGAAAAAAAAACTAGCGCCGGACCGGTATGGATAATATTGAGACCGGTCTGCATATAAAATTTGGAAAAAAAAACTAACGCCGGACCGGTATGGATAATATTGAGATCGGTCCGCATATAAAATTTGAAAAAAAAAGTTCCAGACCTGTATAGAGTAATCTGAGACCGGATAGCAGTGCAAGTAAAATTTTTCATCAAGTTCAATATTGAATATCCATTTTGTTTATTTTTAGATGTCCTTAATGTTATTTTATGATAATATAAATTTAACCTTTTGCATTCAAACCAAAGTATTTGTAAAAGATATGAAATAATTCTTAGTTTGAGACAAAATCATAATTTAAAATTGCATTGATAGATAAAGTACATTAATATGAAATAATTCTTAGTTTGGGACAATATTAAAGCATTCATAGTTAAAGTACATTGATAATTTCAAAAGAAGACGGATTCGCTGCAGGGGGATCACCAACAAGCTTGCGCCACTCAAAAATTCTCAGTTTCACAACTTCAACCCAATGTTCTGCATCTGGGTATCGCTGCTTACACCAACTAGGGACCACAGGTGGAAGAGGAGATCCAACTTTGAGAATGACTTTCATGAAATGAACGTCATCATACAATACAATTGGGACAATTCGTACGATGTTAGTTGGGCCCGTCCTTAATGGCAAGTAAGTTAAGTTTTGGCAAGGAGAGAATACGCAAAAAATGCAATTAAATGATGATGCAAATAAGCAACCCATGTCTGGAAGTTGCATCCAATACTTAACATGGACATTTTGCACATCAAAATAATTTAAAGCTTCCGAAACCTTCTTATAGCCTTCCTCACCACCCAGAATTCTCTTGTATAACTCTTGATTTTCACTTAGCTCAATTAACATGGTTCTTCTGACCACCTTCCACCCATTATGAACGTCAAGATTTAGCAATTCTGCACAACACCTGTACCCACAATGCCCATCTGCGGGAACATCTTCAAAACCTTCGAGGACGTGCTCCTTAATAGTTGGATGGAACAGCTCAAAAACTGAAGAGGAGTACTGATTCTCATTTAAGTCCAAAAGCATTGTTTTCTCTTTCTTATTCGTTGCCTTAATCTTTCTCATATGTTTACTTTTTTTACCTTCACTTAAATTTTGTAGCCCAGCAAGCACAACCTCTGTTTGTTCTTCTAAAGTTTTTGAGTACTCAAAACCAGATGGATCCCGCTTTGTACTATCATCTTTCGTACGTGAAATTTTCCTCTTCTTCTTTGTTGGCCTTCCTTTAGGAAACTTGTTCATTGCTGGTGGTGCCATATTTGTTGATGCAGGATTTGTTGCCTAGGAGATAAAATATAATATATATTTATAATGTCAATATAGAAATATGGGTAATACAAGTAATTATAATATTAAAAGAGTAGCACAAGTATAATTACCTCCCGTATAACTTTTAGTAGCTTAATTTTTTGCTCATTGGTTGCCTCGTCAAACTTCATTCTGAAGAAGGATATCTCTTGCTCTGGATCAATTGTATAACATGGAATCTTTCCAGGTATGTCATTTAGTTTCATCCATCTTTGGTGAATGGCAAATAAGGGAATTACACGACCTTCATATTTGAATTGTAAAATCTCATGAGCACAAGGAAGACCGTACGCAGTTAAGTACACAACCGCATCGTGAAATATCAACGCCTATATGTTCATTCCTCTTTCTTTCATCATTAATTAACTCTAAAGCATATGAAGACACAAACCCTCTTAAATTGTTAAAATCGAATATTTGATGAACATGCAAGTTAGAGCTTAGAGATTTACGAAAAGAAGCTCTAATGGCAACATGTTGTGATATAAGGAGGTTGTCAATCATATTCAGATTGTTTACAAGGTCTCCTCGTGATGAACCCAAATATCTTTTCAAACTTGCATGTTGTGATTCGACCCGATTTGTTGTAACATTACCGAAATGTAACATCTTATTTGTCCACGCAGCAACGAACCTCTCTTTGTACTTCAACCAAGTGCGATCAATATAACTTAAAACATCTTTGTACTTTTCATATTTCTTCCAAAATTTGTCAACGTTCTCATTGTACTCCACTTCAGTATAAGACTTTATCATATTATGAAAATCTTGAATGAATAAGTCCCACGATTTCTTAATTTTAAAGTTTCCCTTCCCGTGTTGTTCCACATTTTTTGAGATATGAAAGGTACATAACAAATGAGAAGCATCAGAGAATATGATTTTAATGGCATTCATCAATGCCATGTCACAATCGGTCACAATAACCGTAGAATTACCTGGTGGAAGAATATCTCTCAAGCATTCTAAAGCCCATCTATAATTACTTTCCATTTCCTTGCGAAGGTATGAATGTGCAACAATAAATGTTTTTGCAGTTGACGTAACACCAACAATCTCTAGTAGAGGTAAGCCGTGTCGGTTTGTCTTATAGGTACAATCCATTATCAGCACATGGGGGAAGCACTTAACAAGTGTCAGAGAATATGGATGACCGAAAAAAATATCCATGGTCTCATCTGTGTTCTCATATCTTCTATGAAATTCTACATACTTCTTTTGATCTAAAATATGCATCAGCTGTTGCATTTGTGTTCTTCCTTGCATTTCGAGCATTCGATGCTTCGCTTTGAAATTGTAAATTGTTGTAATAGTAGAAGCATTGTTGGGATTTTGTTGTTTTAGTACACGAAGTATCTCTCTAGGTTTAACTCTACACACGCACATGTCTGTAATAAGTTGCTCTTCACTTTTTGAGAGTCTACTGACATATGAATGCCCTTCAAAGGTCGTTTGATCATCTATAGGGTGGTTATGCCTACCACATATAACTTTTAACTTCCAATTTTCGGAATCTTCAAGTTTTTCCCCTTTCAGCAGGAATGGACATCCACATTTTTTTGTTCCTGTAATTTTTTGTTGCTTCTTACGGTTGCTTGAACATTTTTTGGGTTTTTCTTTATAAGACCCACCTCTTTCGCACCAATAAATGATTCTGCCTCTACGACCAAACCTTGGAAACTCTGATTTTTTTATGCTAACGACCACCCCACAAGTCCTACCAATAGCTTTACACCAAGACGTTAGATCCTCTCGTGAGCAAAAAATCTGCATTAATTACAATGTAATAAATCTCATGCAATCCTGTTGAGAATACAAGTTATAATTTAACATTTGATTTGAAAAAAAATTACCTCTTCTGTAACAAAAAAATTGAGTACAATCCCATCCCATAGGTTGACTGTTTTCCACTTCTTGCGCCGGCACATCATCGGCATCACTTTCAACTGATTGTAACACTGATAATGCTTCCGGAATAATCAATTCATTCCAGTTGGATTCCTTAGGATCCTAAAAAAAATTATAATATATGTTTGTAAGTTTAAAAGAATTTAAAAATAATAATACAATTATTATTTTGAGACAAATTAATTTTGGATTCGACATTAGATATTAACTCAGGTTTTGCGAAACTCTGTAATACTATATCAAAAATTAAGTTCTTCTATTATATTTGAGAATAAAATTTAAAGCACAAATTCATAAGCAAAAAAAATAAAAATAAATAAAAAAATGAACACACCATTGAACGTGCAGTCTCTGCTGATTGCGATGGAAATAAACTGTTTTCAACACTAATACCTAATTCTTTCTCAACTTCTAATGCCGCATTAATCCATTCTCCTACAGGCTCTTCTTCGTGTTGGAAAGTATTATTTGATTCTCTCATTGGAAAAAGATTTTCCATTGTTGTATGCTTAAATTATGTAATGATATTAGGGTTTGTATTTTTCTTTGAAAAAATACGTTTTAAGATGTTCTATTCGATCAACACAAGCGCAGATATAAACCTAAATCGTTGAAACCTTTTCAAACGTAAAGATGAAGTTAATTAAAAGGAATTATATTTAGATTAGGAATGTTAATAAAAAAGGAATCTAAAGTTATACAATTATAATTTAATTAAAATTGGTGGATATACTAATCAATTTAAAAAAGGGTAATTTTGTGAAATTTTATTTAAAATTTGCATAATTTAAGGGTGGATTAACTGAAAGATTTGGTGGATGAAAATAAAATCACCCAATCCGAAAAGGCCCGTCGACACAAATTGTTGAGAAAATTTATTTTTCTCATGTTTAACATGTTCCATAAAGCTGTTTCTAAAATTTGAGTTAAATTGATACCCAAACGAATTTAATACGGCGAAATAAAATAAAAATAAAATAAATAAATAAAAAAGGATTTAATTATGATTTTAAATAACAAAAAAAGTCAAAGATTCCATTCCTTTTTAAAACTCACGTGTTGCCGCCCTTAATTCATGTTCCAACGCTAATGGGCCAAGTCTTTTAAAATAAGTCCACGTGTCATTCAATGAAAAGGAGGCAGCCAATGATATTTAAAAGGTGGACTGGTACACAATTTTCTAATGTATACCTGGTCCGGCGGTAATTTTCCTATGGAATTGCTTTTCCTTAATTTTGGACCGGTCTACATTTTTCCGACCTGTACCGATCCAACACTAATTTATGGAGCACGAATTTTTATTGCAATTTTTAAAAAAAATATTTTTAACCTATTTTATAAAAGATTTTGACTCTATATTTTTTTATAAATATAAGCACTAGTTTGGGTTAAAAATATATAATTCTAGAGAGGTTTTTGAGACGAAAAATATCCAAACGCTAGAATTAATTTTTGAAGAGTTTTAAAACACCTGCCTAGATTTTGTTTACATGCCATAGGAGATCCTATTGTTCTTTAATTTTAAGAACTAAAGTTCTAAACGTTCACGGTCCTGCTGGAGTGTCTTCGATTGCGATTGGAATCGGGATGAGCGAAGTGACTAATGCACGATAAGGAGATATCGCAGACGGGGGTGAAAGATTTTGATCAAGTGCGTAAAATGAGGTGACGGGTAAGCCGAAAAAGCGGGAAGCACTATGCCAAGCTAGCTATGGTTGGATTCTACGTTCAAGAAATTAACGGGACTATTGCATAAATTGTGGGGAAGAAATTTTTGTAAGTCATCGTGTCTGTAATTCTGTTTTGATCATAATGAAGCATTGTCGGTTAGTTCCAATGATTAGTCCTACGCAAGTAAAGATACCTCGTAAATTGCAGGTGTTGTGAATTACTTTTTATGTGATTGCTTGATATAAATTGTTAAATAACATCACACAGGTTTCGACATTAAAATTGATTAGACCCATTGTTTTAATTCCGTTTATCAAATCTAAATTGTTTTTGATAAAATCCTAAAATCAACTTAGGCAAAACGATCTCCTAATTTTTCATCATAAGTATTAACGTTCTTACTAAAAAAGAACAGTCTATTCTTGATCTTATAGATCAAATCACTGATACTTTAGTTAAAAGAAAGCTCATAAAACAATATTTATCCACGTTTAAAACTGAAAAAAGTCTCCTTTTGACATCGGAACCTTATTCTTTACAACTGGTCTTAGATGATCTTAATAAAAAAGCCTCTGAAAAATCTATCACTATTGATGATTTAAAAACTGAAATAAATTCTTTAAAACAAGAAGTTAAAGAATAAAACTTAGGCGAACCATGGTTGAAAACATTTCTAAACCTGTTACTTTTTTTAGCATTATCTCTGAAGAATAAAAAACAGAAGAAAATAGGTTTTTGAATCGTATAGATAGTGTTACTTATCAAAAATGGTTTGGTATTATAACTATAATTGTTGACAAGGATTTTATATTCAAAGATATTGCTCTCATTGATAGCGGGGCTAATATGAAGCTGTATTAGAGAAGGTCTCGTCCCTACACACTATTTTGATAATACCTACCAAACTTTAATTAACGTTAGATGTAATAAATTAAAAATAAAGTTTGAACATTCTAAAGTTTATATTTGTAACTAATGTATTTGTATGCAAACCACCTTTATTATGATAAAAAAATCTTTCACAAAGAATTATTTTAAGAACACCTTTTTCTTAATCTTATAGAACCATTTATTGTTAATGCAGAAGGTATTACTACTTGTTGGTGCTAAAAACTAGAAGGTTATTTTCAGCGCCACGCAGTTCAATTGATTATGACAAATGATTAGAGTAATAAAGGAGAAAGTGTTGAATTTAAGAGAGTCAATAGTTTATAGAAGGAGGTTGGCCTCGTATGAAGATACGGGTTAAGTCTTCCCTATGGAATGGAGCGCGGAGCTCGGTTTGTCTTGTATTAATAATAAATTAACAAGTGTACAAACTCTCAAAGGTCTCTCTAGTTACTCTATTTTCTTAATATTACAGTAAGAATGGAGGAGCTGAACTAACACTAGTTTAGTCCCTCGTAAAGAGGAGCTCGGAAACTAACTGTCTAGCCCTGCCTATACCTCTCTGTGCTTGTTAATGGTGTATATTTTATCTATCTTTGGTTCTTCTTAATTGAAAAACTTTACCATTGCTTGGTTGGTGGGGGAGTAAATGCCCTTTGTATATATATGACTGGAGGAAACGTGTGGCCAGGGCTTTCATAATAGGTCTGGAGCCATGCTTCTATCAGTACCAACTCTAACCTTGCTTCTCCATGAATTCAGGTGCATTAAATGCGGTGGGTGTGCATTTAATGAAGGTAAGGGAAGCTCTGCGCGTTCTGCAGAGCAGGTGACAGTCGTCCATGCTCTCGTTAACCACTTTGGCAGAATGGTTGGGCGATAAGAGGAGAAGAGGCAACTTCAGAGCTCGTCGAAAGGGCTCCGGAGCTTGTATTTCACAATACGTTCGTTCGCAATTGACCCTTGAGTGAATACCCAGACCTTCGAAGGGATCCATTTTTCTTATAAAGTCATCATAGGTCTCCTCCGAGCTCTTTGCACAGAAACGGACTCGGAGGCTAACGTGGACGGCCACGTGTCAGCTCGAGGTTGGGAGGGTAAATTAAATTATTGATTTGCACCATCAATTACCCATATCCTTCGTCATTCAGCTCAGGGGAGATAGTTGAGGAGGATAAGAAGCCACATTTAGTTTATTTGGGAGATCTTTCGAGCTCTGTCTATCGAGCGACGTGCACGGGAGCTCTCAGGGGAGGTTCAAATTAATTTTTGCCCCAAATATGGTGGAATATCCCGAATCTAGGAGTTTTCGACCTGATTCGAGCTCTTTGGCACGATTCGTTGCTGTTTAATGAGTACGGCCGTCCCGTATTCCTTAGAGATTGTGCTAGTGCGTGGCAGTGGGTCTTCAAGCGGACACTGTTGATTTTTGAAAAAACACTTAGCTTCTCTTGTACACCTTATAAAACCCTCGTGCCTTAAGAAAAAATCCTCTTACCTTCCATTTCTTCTCTTAAGCCCTAAGCACCTTAAAACCCTTGAAACCTCCACTTCCGCACACCCTCTCTTACTCTGGCTTACAAACCCTCTTTAGATCACAGCTTCAGGAGGTTTTGAGTGTGGACCTAGTAGATTTCATTGACTGTGTCCCGCATTTTGCCCCTAACACCTCTCTACATTCCTTAGCCCTGCTCATGGATCGCCTCACACATCATGGCCAGAACTTAAAAATCCCCATAGGTACCGATCAAGGTTCTTCTGCTAGTCACGAGGGCTCTTCGACAGGAAAACACGCCCATCCTCCTCGAAGTCAGGTCCATTAAAATCGTGGACAGCGAGGAGGAGGTAGTATGCATTTGTCTCCCTCCCTCTGTATTAAATAATGCTAAGGATATTCAGAAGTACACAGAGTACCTCAATGCCTTGGCTGCATTTCGCGTCCCATCGACCTTCTCTCCGCCTGACATCCCCAATTTTAAGAAGAAATATAAAATCCCTGATTCGGTCAGGATCAGGGCGCCAGGTCCTGAAGAGAGGGCTTATTATTATAGACTAGGAGAGGTCTACTTCCTACGAAGCCGCTTTCGAGCATGGGCTGAGGTTCCCAATCGATGACCACGTGCGAGAGTTGTTGGTGACCATGGACCTTACTCCCACCCAAGTTCAGCCCGAACATGTGGTTCCTGCTTGATAGGGTCAGTACTGATTTTTAGGGCCATCTCTGCTGGGAGCCACAACATATCCATAGAGGAGTTCATCTCCCTATTCTAGCCTAAAGATAGCGGAGGAAAGAATAAAGGTGTCTTCAACTGCACCACAAGGTCAGGGGCTTCGAAGATCATATACGGCCTTTCCTGACAGCATCCCTAACTGGAAGAAACGATTTTTCTTCATCTCAGGGGAGGACTGGGAGCATGACTTCGAGGTGCCCTAGTATACACGACCTCAAACGCTTGGCTCTCTTTGAGCCTAGACTTTGTTAGTGAGTTCCTTATTCAGTGCTAAATGAACTTATTCATGCACTTACTGCTAGGGTTTTCTAACCTCCCTTTCTTTGTTTCATATTTTTCAGTTAAAGAGAAGAAACCCGTTTTAGTAAAGACGTCTTGGATGGAGGACGCTAAGGACTTCTTTCTCAAGCATTATGCCGACATAGTAAGCTCCCAGAATGCTGTGGAGGTACGGCCTAGTCCCCAGGCCTATCAATATGGAGTCCTATATCCTTGTCGTGGAGGACCTTCCTCCTTTGGACGTGCTCCTGCCGTCCGAGCAAGAATGACCTAGGGCTACATGCCTTCAAAACTATCCAGAAAAGGGACAGTGACCGGGCTCCTGAGGTTGGAGCATCATCAGAGGGCCTGCAAGGGAAATTTAGCCTGTCTCTCCTGGAGATAGAGTGCTGACTGTGGTTCCTCTTTAACAGATGCCTGTGGTGCCTAAGAGAAATGAGTTTTCAATCTGCTCTTTTTTTATATATATAGTCCCCTCTTTTTGCTTACTTTGATCTTGTTCATTTTCTTTTACAGCCCTGGTCTTTAAGGGAATACCGAGAAGACAACCAAGAGGAGGACCACGTTAACCAGGGCGTTGCCTCCATCAAAGAGGTTCAAGGGGCCTGATAGGGTTGAGGAGGCCACCTCGAAGCAGCCCTAGGTCTCTAAATCGGCCACAATAGTCATTGATAAGCCCGTCAGCCCTCTACCAGAGAATGTACAGAGTTGGGTTGGAGCTCATGAATGCCCCTCTGGAAGACCTCCATCCGCTCAGCCCTGAGAAGACTATCTTGGAGAGAAGAAAAGGGGTTTCAGAGGGTAGAGCCCCCAGTCCAGCTGGCAAGAGCCCTGTGGGTGTTGAAAAGCTCGGGACAGAGGAGGATGAGGTGATGATTACTGGGGCCAAGGACGCTCCGGATCAAACCCTCAAGCTAGGGCGAACTGACGAAGGCATGCCCGAGCCAAGCGCCCAAGGTAGCTCCACCTTCTTCGTGCAAGGCTATTCTCTCCCTCCCCTATCGCAAAAAGTCCTGGAGCAAGGCAAGGGAGCGAGGGACGAGCTCACTGGCCAGCTCCTTCAGCCTCCGTATGAGTCAAGGTATACGTACCCTTTTATTATGAGTTCACTTTTTTTAGTTCCTTGAATATAACATGTTTCTTCGCAGGCCATGAATTTATTCTTCTCAACCCTTCACTTGGCTGAGGAAGGTTCCAGTGCAGTGGCCAACTCAGCCCTTCAGGAAGAGCTCATTAAAACACAAAAGCGAGCTCTACATTGCCAGAAGCGACTTAGAGAGAGGGTTGAGAATGACAAGAAGGCCATGCTGGACTAAGCTGAACAATGCCTTGTTCGGAGACAATAAGGTTTAAAGGGCAAGGTAGACGGCTTTCAATGACATGTTCAGCCGATTGGAGCGCGAATATGCCAACCTATCCCTAGGAGCACGAGGTCAAGAAGTAAGAGGCCTTCAGCTTTAAGTCCGAGCTGATCCAAGTTCAAAAAAGAGCTTCATAACGCTCGGCTCATGTTGGAGAAGAAACAAAAGGCGGATGAACTGGAGCGCAAGGGCAGAGAGGGTGTTGAGAAAGCACTGGAAGAAGCCCAGGCTCAGCTGATGGCTATGGATCTCGAGCTGAGGGGGATGAAAGAGTCTGTCCCAGCGATGAAGTCCCAGGACATTTAAGATTTCTGTGCCATGAAAGGTCCCTTGCTGAGGATTTCAGATTCTTTCGTCACTGGCTACTACAAGTGTAAGGAGTTGACTTTGTAGAGGCCTGAGGAAGCTCGAGGGTCTAGAGGTGACCTCTGAGATCGAAGTAACTCCTGAGCTTGAGGCTAAAATAGTCGAAAGGAGAGGTGATGCTCTGGCCATCCTGCAATTGATCAGGCCTGAAAAACCTGACGTGCTAACTGAGTATGAGACCGGCGAGTCCTTCCCTTCGAGGTCTGATGCAGGGGCTGGACGACGAGGAATATTTTTGATAGGTTCTTCTTTTTGTATAGAAAATTAGGGACCATGTAACTATCTTCGATGATTGAAATAAATTATTTTTTTTAATTTTGTCTTTTGTCTTGCTTTAATTTTTTGCTTCTGCCTTTGTCTGTGGTTGTTTGTGTGAGATGTAGCAATGAGTCCTATAGGTATAATTATAGGTACACTAATGCCCCTATAACATAGACAAAGTCAAATAAAATTTAGCAAGATAAATATTGTGCCTTGGATATACTTTAGACAAGATACACTTGCTAGACTGACCTCTTCGAGAGAGATTTTTTTTAAAACAGAGTGCAAGTGTGCTTCTGGCGAGCTGAACACTTACTAAACTGACCTCTTTATGAGAGGGTTTTTTTTAAAAAAAAATAGAGTGCAAGTGTGCTTCTAGCGAACTGAACACTTACTAAACTGACTTTCTCGTGAGAGGGTTTTTTGAAAATAGAGTGCAAGTGTGCTTCTGGCGAGCTGAACACTTACTAAACTGACCACTTTGAGAGAGGATTTTTCTGAAAACAGAGTTGCAAGTGTGCTTCTGGCGAGCTGAGCACTTATTAAACTGACCTCTTTATGAGAGAGTTTTTTTGAAAACAGAGTGCAAGTGTGCTTCTAGCGAGCTGAACACTTACTAAACTGACCATTTTCGCGAGAGGGTTTTTTAAAAACAGGTGCAAGTGTACTTCTGGCGAATTGAATACTTACTAAACTGACCTCTTCGTGATAGATTTTTTTTAAAACAGAATGTAAGTGTACTTCTGGCGAGCTAAACACTTATTAAACTGAGTGTAAGCTACAAATAACGAAGTATCAAATAAAATATTCCATTCACATTCTTTTGGATGAATCTATTACAAAAGGTACAAACTATCCTAGCTCAATGATAGTATTTCTTGAGGTGTTCTATGTTCCTATGGCCTCATGAGTTCCATATACCGTCTGCAGTCCTCAAATAACAAATGCATGGTTTGCAGACTTTAGTGACCACATAAGGGTCTTCCCACTTAGCAGCGAGCTTGCCATGTTCAGAAACTTTTGTTGCCAAGGTGACTTTTCGGAGCACCAAGTCACCTACACTCAAGCTTCGACGCTTGACCTTTTTGTTGTAGCTTTTGATCATACTTCTTTTATATGCTTCTTCTTTAATTCGAGCTTGCTCTCTCTTCTCTTCGAGGAGGTTCTAGGTTAGCCAACAGGTTCTCGTCATTACGAGCTGAGTCATGATTGTTGATTCTGTAAGTTGGGACCCCCATTTCCACCGGGATGACTGTTTCAATTTCGTAGGTCATGAAAAAAGGAAGTTTTACCTGTTGGGCCCCTAATCGTGGTTCTGTAAGCCCACAGTACCTGAGGGGAGTTATTCAGACCAGTTTTTTTTTACATCATCGAGTCTCTTCTTCAACGAGCTCAACAATGTTCGGTTGGTGACCTCTGCTTGGCCATTGGCCTTGAGGGTGGATAGGTGAGCTGTAGTGGTTTTCGATTTCATGTCCTTAACAGAAGTCTTTAAAGATATCGCAGTCAAACTCATTTATGTTATTAGTAATCAATACTTTTGGGAAACCAAAACGACAGATGATATTCCTCCTATAGGAAACTCTGGACCTTCATGGATGGTTATAGTTGTTAGCGCTTGGCCTTCAGCCCATTTAGTGAAGTAATTAATGGCTACTACTGCGAATTTGGTCTGTCCTTTGCCTAGTAAAAAATGTCCTCACTATGTCCATGCCCCACTGAGAAAAAGGCCAAGGGCTGCTGACGAGGGTCATGAGCTCTGCTGGGAGCTGTTGGATGTTGGTGAATTGCTGGCACTTGTTGCATTTTTTACCAGTTCCTTTGCGTCTTGTAGGATGGTGGGCCAGAAATAGCCTTCTCTGCCAACTTTGAGTGCTAGTGAGCGAGCTCCTGGATGCCCTCCACACAGGCTTTCATGAAGTCTCCAACAAGGATACTTGGGCTTGGTGCGGGTGTAGGCAGAGCATGAAAGGAGAGGACGTACCTCCTCTTATACATTGTTACTTCGATAACCACGTATCTGTTGGACATATACTTTATTCTTTTGGCCATCTTCTTGTCTTCGGGAAACGCTCCGTCGATAAGGTAGTTCAAAATTGGATCAATCCAGCATTTGCAGATTTGTACTGGGGTTGTGTCTAGCTCCACATGCTCATCTATGGCTTTCCTTTCCAGATATCAATGTGCACCCTGCATGGTATGTCTGAAGTTATGGAAAACTTGGCTAGGCGATCTGCCTTGTTGTTTTGAGCTCGTGAAACTTTAATGAAGACTAGGTTAGAGTACTTCTGCGCCACCGCCTTGGCTTTTGCTAAGTAATCGGTTCTTCTTTTGCCATATTGTGACCAAGTATTTGACCGACTATTACTGCGGAGTCATTGTAGACCACTATTAGCCTTGCTCCCAAATCACTAGCTATTCTCAAGCCTGAGATTATGGCTTTGTACTTCAGCCTTGCTGTTGGAGGCCTTGAACAGGAATTTCAGCTCTATTTCCAAGGTGTTAGCCTTAAGGAGTTATTAGTACCACACCAGCTCTGGATCCTTATAAGTTAAAAGCACCATCGGCATGCAAGACCCACATGGGTGCCCCTGGTAGTAAATTCATCGAACTGGCCTGGGGTTAAAGTGTTCGGGTCCGTAAGTGGTAGTAGCTCTGCTCTTTAATTTGGTCTTCAACGTAAGTGAACTCGGTTATGAAATCGGACAACAGTCTGGCCTTTTGATTGAGGTCTGAGGACGATAATTAATATCGAATTGCCTGAACTCAACAAGCCCATATGGCTAGTCGACCTGATTACTCTGGCTTGTCGAGGACTTTTCGCAGTGGCTGGTCTGTGAGCACACCTATGGTGTGGACCTGAAAGTAAGGTCTTAATTTTTGAGATGTGATAAGCAGAGCATAGGCCAATTTCTCTAGTTTGGGGTAATTTAGTTCGGCAGCATGTAGAGCTCTGCTCATATAGTACACTGGTAATTGAGCTCCTTCTTTATTCCTCATCAGCGCTGAGCTTACTGCTGTTCGTGATACTGCCAGATATAAGCTCAGTATATCCCCCTTCCTTGGTGAGCTTAGGAGGGGAGAAGCTCCGAAATACTGTTTGAGCTGCTGAAAAAGGTAGCTCGTATTCTTCTGTCTATTTCGAAGGCCTTCTGCAAAGTTTTGAAAAAAGGGTGGCACTTGTCGGTTGCTTCTAAGAGATAAATCTCTTGAGAGCGGCCACTCTCCTTACTAAACTTTGGACGAAGATTTTATGTCAATAAGGGCTCGTATCTTCTCTGGGTTAGCTTCAATCCTTCTTTGGGTGACCATGAAACCCAAGAATTTTCCCCCTTTAACTCCAAAGGCACACTTGGTCGGGTTAAGAGACATGTCGTTCTACTCTTGAGTATGGCGAAAGCTTCGTTGAGGTTGGACACATGGTTCATGGCTTTAAGGCTTTTGACTAACATGTCATTCGACATAAACCTCCTATGTTTCGGCCTATCTGGTCTTTAAACAGCGCGTTCATCACCCTTTGGTAGGTAGCCCCCATGTTCTTTAGGCCAAAAGGCATGGCTTTATAGCAGTACGTGCCTTCGTTAGTGATGAATGAGGTCTTATCCTCATCTTTTGAAGCCATTCTAGCCTGATTGTAGCTGAAGTATGCATCCATGAAACTTAACATCTCATGGCCCATAGTAGCGTCTACAAGCTGGTCGATCTTGGGTAGCGGGAAACTGTCCTTCGGGCATGCCTTGTTGAGGTTCTTAAAGTCTACGCACATCCTCCACTTGCCACTGTGTTTTTTAACGAGCACTACATTGGAGAGCCACTTTGGATAGTGTACTTCTCGAATAAAGCTAGCTCGGAGGAGTTTTTAAACCTCTTCTTTGGCCACCGAATTCCTTTTCGCAATGAAACTTCTTTTCTTCTGCCTTATGGGTGTGAAAGTAGGGTCGGCATTAAACCTGTGCACCATGACCTCTGGGTTCAGCCCCCTCACGTCATCGTGGAACCATGTGAAGACATTCGCATTAGCTCGTAGGCATTGAGCTCCTCTTGGACTCTTGCGCAGAGTCGATTGCTGATCTTTAGGACCCTATCGGGTTGGGAAGGGTCTAGAGCAAAACTTTTTAGGTCTTCCATCGGTTCGCCTCAGAGCTCTTTGTCTTCATCTCTGGGATCCAAGGTGTCAATTTTTCACTTTTCTGCGTTGTTAAGCTCCTCTACGCCTGATAGCTCTTCCTCAACTCCGGCTTCTACCTCGACTACTGTGATGTTTGAGGTCTTGACTTCCTTTAGCGTTCCGAATTGGCAATTACAAGCTTCGACCTGATTTCTCTTGCATTCTCCTACTCCGTGGGGGTCGAGAATCTCATGGTCAAGCTGCAGGTCGAGATGGCAGCCCTGATCTCGTTGAGCGTTTTCCTACTGAGGATGGCATCTTAATGAGGAGCTTTATCCAGTATTAAGAATTCAGCGATTATGGTGATTTGCCTGGGGGCTATTCTCAGGGTTACAGTGAGCTTAATTGTTCCCAAAGACTTAATTTTTTCTCCTTAAGAAACCAACCAAGGTGACCAAGGAGGTGCTCTGTGGTGAGGCCCATAGCCTTGGAGGAGCTGTAGTACATGATGTTGGAAGTAACTCCTGTGTCAATGAGAATTCTGTGGACATTGTGGTTGCCCACCATCGCTGTTACCACTAGAGGGTCATCGTGAGGGAACTCTACTCCGCTCATATCCTCGTCACTAAACACAAGTTCCTTGACATCTTATTTCACCATTTTGGTAGGTCTGAAGCTGAAGCATTTTGCCTCTGAGCTCAAGGACCTGGCATGCCTAATGTAGGCTTTTCTGGATTGATTATTGTTCCTAGAGTAGGAGGTACCCCCCTCAATTATAAAGATATCGTTTTTTTGGGTCTTTCCTTTGGCTTCAGGAAGAGCTCCCTTCTTTTTGTCTATGTATTGTCTGAGTTATCCTCTCTGAATGAGCTTCTCAATTTCTCCTTTCAACTTCCAACAGTTATCGGTCTCGTGGCCGTGGTCCTTGCGGTATCGACAATACTTGGTGGTGTCCCATTTTTCATCAGGTGTTCTCATCTTTCGAGCTTATAGGATCTGCCCTAGGTCTAACTGGGCATAAACGTTCCCCAAAGAGGCTGTCAGAGGAGTGAACTGTTGGCGTACCCTGCCGTCCTTTGGTTCGGTTCTGTCCGCCTATTTCTTACTCCTCTTACCCTTTCTCTCCTGGCCATGGGGCGGGCTGCACCCCCTTGGCATTTGGAAGAGGACAAAAGGGTCGACAGACCTGCCAGATTTCTCCCTTGCAAAGTTTTCTCAACCTCGACATGCTTATTGACCTCATCTAAGAGCTCAGACATTCTCTCCGGCGCCAGCCTCTCCAGTGTCATAAGGCAGTATGGGGAGGTTATGCCTTCCATGAAGGCTACCACTGCCACCCCTTCGTTTAAGCTGGTGACCATGAGACTTTCTTGGTTAAAACGGTGGGCATATTCTTTCAGGCTTTCAGTAGGACCCTATTTTATGGTGAATAGGTGAGTTGAGGTCTTGAATTGCCGCTTATTTTTTATGAAATGTGAAACGAACTTGGTGCCGAGCTCTTGTGTGCTCGAGATTGACCCCGGTAGTAGACTGTTGCACCACGTTTGGGCAGCTTCCTTTAAAGTGGTGACAAAGACCCTGCATACAACACCTTTCGGGACGTTTTGAAGCCCCATCATGTTTCCGTACTGCTGTCAGTGGTCCACAGGGTCGGCAGTTCCATCGTATGATTCCAGCGCCGGGATTCTAAATTTTTTGGGGACTGAGCAGTTTTGAATATGATCCATGAATGGAGATCTAGCGTCCCTTATTAGAGCCGCCGCCGAGCTTCTTGCCATATGACCCACGGTCCTCATCATTTCATCCATTTGGGCCTCCATCTTTGTCATCAATCTCTTCTCGACCTCTTTGACCGATTCCTTGTGAGAGATTCTATAAAAAAAAACCCTAGGTCTGCTTCCACCTCTCTTCCTGGCATGAAGTCTGACGAGAGGAGAGGTAGACCTACACTCTGGCTCCGATGTCGCGAAACTTAGTTTGGGCGCTTTTCACGAATCACATTAATCGGCGAGTCCCTTGCTAGTGGGGGAAGGAGCGAGGCTGGAACTTCCTCATACGAGGTTTCCCGGTTAGAGTTGGAGTAGTGGGATTCGAGCTCACCATTTATGCCACGGTTCCCCACAAATCTTCTGCCACGGTCCCCCAGTCTTTCTCTGATTAGGACTCGTGGAAGGATTGGCGAACACCAGCAGATAGGGAGGCTGAAGACAACCTACTCCTTGTGCTGACTTGGGGACTTTGCCTTTGGGCCAGGAGTCTGTCAATTCGAATTTGAAGGGCAGCTTGCCGTTCTTGTAAAGCCAATATAGGGTATGGCTGAGTTTGTCTTGAAGACATAGTAAAATTCTCGGGTGGTTATATAGTTTTAGGAGAGGTAAGTGACTTTGGTAAAACTGTATTTCCCACAAACGGCGCAAAACGGTTGGCGCTAAAAACTAGAAGGTTGTTTTCAGCGCCACGCAGTCAATTGATTATGACAAATGATTAGAGTAATAAAGGGAAAAATGTTGAATTTAAGATAGTCAATAGTTTATAGATGAGGTTGGCCTCGTATGAAGATACGGGTTAATCATCCCCTATGGAATGGAGCTCGGAGCTCGGTTTTCCTTGTATTAATAATAGATTAACAAGTGTACAGACTCTCAAAGGTCTCTCTAGTCACTCTATTTTCTTAATATTACAGTAGGATTGGGGAGCTGAGCTAACACTAGTTTAGTCTCTCGTAAATAAGAGCTTAGAAACTAATTGTCTAGCCCTGCCTATACCTCTTTGTGCTTGTTAATGGTGTATATTTTATCTCTCTCTAGTTCTTCTTAATTGAAAAACTCTACCATTGCTTGGTTGGTGGGGGGAGTAAATGCCCCTTGTATATATATGACTGGAGGAAACGTGTGGCCAGGGCTCTCAGAGTAGGTCTGGAGCCATACTTCTATCAGTACCGACTCTGACCTTGCTTCTCCATGAATTCAGGTGCATTAAATGCGGTGGGTATGCATTTAATGAAGGTAAGGGAAGCTCTGCGCATTCTGCAGAGCAGGTGATAGTCGCCCATGCTCTTGTTAACCACTCTAGCAGAGTGGTTGGGCTATGGGAGGAGAGAGGCAACTTCGGAGTTTGTCGAAAAGGCTCCGGAGCTCGTGTTTCGCAATACGTCGTCCGCAATTGACCCTTGAGTGAATACCCAGACTTTCGAAGGGATCCATTTTTCTTACAAGGTCATGATAGGTCTCCTCCAAGCTCCTTGCACATAAATGGATTCGGTGGCTGACGTGAACAACCACGTGGCTGCTCGAGGTTGAGGGGGTAAATTGAATTATTGATTTGCACCATCACTACTAAATACCAAGACAGAGATATTATTTTTCAATTTATTACTAAACCCTAAACTAAGGAAATAAAAATGAATGACCATTCTTATATTTAAATAAAATCATATAAATTATTTACAAAAGGATCTAAAAATTATGAACATATTTTATTAAAGAAGCTTTCCCAAAATAAAAATTTATATTGAACAACTTGATAATCATATTCTTTAAGAAATTTGCAGTGAACTTCCTACTGCTTTTTGGGAAAGAAAACAACATATTGTTCCTCTGCCTTATGAGAATGATTTCAAAGAAAAAAATATTTCTACAAAAGCTAGGCCTGCACAATTGAATTCTGACCTTCTTAAGTATTATAAAACTAAGATCTCTTCTCTTGTTGAGAAATACCTTATTCGTAAGAGTTATTCCCCGTGGAGCTATACTGCCTTTTATATCAATAAAGCATCTGAAATTGAAAAATGAGCACCAATATTAGTTATAAACTACAAACCTTTAAATAAAGTTTTACAATGGATCATATATCCCCTTCCGAATAAAAAGGATTTATTAGCAAGGTTACACGCATCTATTATTTTTTCAAAATTTGATTTAAAATCAGAATATTGGCAAAATCAGATTGCTGAGGAAGATCGTTATAAAACTGCTTTTACGGTTCCCTTTGGCCATTATGAATGGAACGTTATGTCTTTTAGGCTTAAAAATGCCCCTTTCTGAATTTCAAAATATTATGAATGTCATTTTCTCTTATTATACTTTTTCCATTGTCTATATTGACGATATATTAATTTTCTCCCAATCTATAGATTAACATATTAAACATATCAATATTTTTATAAAAAAATATTAAAAGGGCAAGTCTGGTTATTTTCACCAAGAAAATTAGTATGTTTCAAACTAAGGTTAGGTTCCTTGGTCATGAAATAACTTCAGGAAGTATTATTCCTATAAACAGGGCTATTGAATTTGCTGATAAATTCCCCACTGAAATGAAAGATAAGACCTAATTACAAAGATTTTTAGGATCTTTAAATTATATTAGAGAATACTACAAAAATCTAGCTATAGATAGCGTCCCTTTATTAAGTCTAAAGTTAAACATCTTCATTGTCTCGCACTTGTCTCTCCTTATTCTTTTAAAATTGTAGAAACAGATGCTTCAGATATTGGTTTTGGAAGAATCTTAAAACAAAAAATTTCTAATAATGATAAAGAAATTCTCTCAAGATATACCTCTAGAAAATGGAATAGTGCTCAAAAGAATTATTCTATTATTAAAAAAGGAAATCATTTCCATAGTTGAATGTATTTCTGATTTTCAAGAATATTTATTAAATCAAGATTTTTTGCTTATAATTGATTGTAAAGCTGCCAAGGATGTTATCGAAAAAGATGTTAAGAACATTGCTTCTAAACAAATATTTGTTAGATGGCAAGCTATATTATCCATTTTTTATTTTAAAATAAAATTTATAAAAGGAGATTTAAATTCTCTTCCAGATTTCTTAACTAGAGAATTTTTGTAGAGAAAATAAGTAGACCTTTAGGGCTTGGTCCTTGGTCCTTGGTCCTCTCAAAGAGGGTGAGGAAGAGGAAAAAGAACTCACCCCCATCTTCTTCTAGCTCCCCATCCATGGAAAAGAAAGCTGAAACTTTTAAAGAGGTTCTTAAAAAACCAGCCCTTATTGCTCTAATAAAAACCTAGCAGGATTTTGTTATGTACCTTAAAGAAAAAGATAAGAGGTTTATTCTTAACCTAGGAACTATTGTTCAAAGATATTTTGAATCCCACATAAAATTCCCCATTATAGGAGGAAAAAAACTGTCTTTATTACAGAACAATTCTTAAAGAAACTGATTCAGTTAGGTTTATTCACATGAACCGAAATCCTGGTTCTCACAAATTCAAAAATCTTTTAGTAAAACATTTATTTGCGGAATTCTTAGTATAAAAGATTGGGGATTAAATCCAAACAAAACCCAACAGCTTTATAACTATCATGGTGATGAAATCCTTTATAATTATTAGGATTATATTGAGGCCTGGAAAAAGGCGTTCTTTTATCAAAATTCTTATAATACTTATACTTGATTTTTAGATTTGAAACTCTTAAAGAGTTGTAAGTAATTCTTAAAGAACTTCCCCACTAGTTTTTGCAGCGGTTTGTCCTTATAGGACCTGAAACAAATTTCTTTCCTTTTTAAATTTGTGGATGCTTTTAATCTTTTTTTCTATTGATCACCCAAAACATCAAAAAAAGGAAAATGTTATTCCAAATTTAATCTTATTAAGATTTATGGGACAATATGAAATCCCCTGGATTTGGCAATGGTAGTTTAATATAGTGACTCGTAATGGTCTTTTAATGCTCGTAAGGGATTATTTTTATAAATGGTGGCACATACTTGAATATGAAGAAATTATTGGTCAAAACTTGATAGAGATGTTGAAAATTATATAGAATTTAATAAGCAAGTTAAACTTGATGAAAAGGCTCGTGAGAATTTTAATTTAGAAATGACAGTGTTTAAAACCCCTTATCTTGCCTCTCTTAAAGATAAATTTCCAAATAACCCAATTAAAGAACTTAAAGCTAAAATTCTTGCTGATCTAGCCTCTACACTTTATATGGATGAAGATTATATGTCCACCTCTTCTATTCATGATACTCATTCTATCTCTGATCCAAAAGAAGATGCCATATTTTTTGACCTAGATAAAGACGGAGAAGATTATATAGAATGTGTGCATAAGAACGAAGATATGGAGGCCCACATGAGAAAATAGCTTATTGAATTATACAAAAAAAAAAAAGAGATAAAAGCCAAGAGATAAAAGGTAAAAGTCTAGAATAAAAGAAGTACGCCAGTATTGATTCCCCAACAAAAGCTTAAAGCATATTTATTAAAGTTTTACTTTATTAAAGTAAAGGTTGTCGTCTTGTCTGAACGACTACACCCGTGATTCCCCATCACTTTCAAGCACACGCAAGCAGTGACATTAGCCGGATTTAAACCAATTTGAAATTCGCATAATGTGCTTATAAAAAAGGCCTTAGGAATTGTATGTAAATTATCCTTTTTTCTTTCCGTTTTCTTCTTGGTCCTTCTCTTTTCTCTCTCCTTTATAATCTCTCTTTTTTAAGCTTGTAATCTTTCACTCATAAATAAATAAATAAAATTGTTCAAGTTTGTTCTTCTCACAATCCTTGTTAAAATTGGAAAATGGAATAACGCTCAAAAGAATTATTCTACTATTAAAAAAGAAATCCTTTCCATAGTTGAATGTATTTCCGTTTTTCAAGAAGATTTATTAAATCAATAATTTTTACTTAGAATTAATTGTAAAGCTGCCAAGGATGTTTTCGAAAAGGATGTTAAGAACATCGCTTCTAAACAAATATTTTCTAGATGGCAAACTATATTATCCGTTTCTAATTTAAAATAAATTTTATAAAAGGAGAATTAAATTCTCTTCTAAATTTCTTAACCAGAGAATTTTTGCAGAAAAAATGAGTAGATCTTTAGGGTCTAGTCCCTGGTCCTTTCAAAGAGGGCGAGGAAGAGGAAGAGGAGGAAGAGGAACTCACTCTCCATCTTCTTCGAGCTCCCCATCCATGCAAAAGAAAGCTGAAACTTTCAAAGAGGTGCTTAAATAACCAGCCCCTATTGCCCTAAGAAAAATCCAACAGGAATTTGTTATGTACCTTAAAGAAAGTGATAAGCGGTTTATTCTTAAACTAACAAGATCCAATTTTAACAAGGATCAAGAGAAGAACAAACTTGAACAATTTTATATATTTATCTTGTCAAACGGTTTTATAAATTGCTTAAGCGACAATAGTGAATTTTTAGTTTGTCGATTAAAACTTTGGCCTTTTTTGCCATGCTTTCATATTTATACAGCAAATTCTCTGTATGCAATACTACATAAATTTTCTATATCAAAACATTTGTGCTCATAGCACTGTACGTGCTCATGGCACAAATGCCGAAGTTTTATTACTACATAAATTTTCTATATCAAACATTTATTACGTATCAAAAACTACTGACAACTCTCACTGGACAAATCCTTTTATAGAGAAAGAACAAAAGGAAAAAATTTCCTCGTAATTACGTAACAACATCAAAGCACCAACCGTAAACATTTTTGGCTCGAAATTTTAATCCTCAAAAACTACATAATGATCCATTGCCTTCCCAACCCATCTGCATTCTGTCCGCAGATTAAAGCTTAGATCTTGCGGGTTTTTTGTGATCATCAAAGGTAATCATCACCTTTCCAATTGCTTTCCTCTCCTTAATTGCAGAAAAAGCAAGATTGGCCTGCCAACAAGCAAAATCACTTTCAACATCAGATTTCAAGTCTTCTGTCTTCATTATTAATTCCCAAGCAACAATCAGATACAAGAAACACTTCCCCTGTGCTGTAAAAACAGGTCTTATTTGCACAACAAAACAACTACCCACATAAATCCTGAAGCAATTCAAGAGTTCATATTCAGAAGTTCGTCTACCTACTCTTCTCTGTATGTTAGCTTTTGAACTAAAGAAATGGAAGTTCTAACTCATAAATCAATGTAGCATTTCCAGTAATTCAATAGCAGAACATTAAACACATGGGGTAAAACAGAGTTGCACGTTAGACATAGTTGAAACAGCTAGTCACAGGAAACTATAATGTTCCTTGCAACATGTGGACCACACAAGGCCTTATAGCAGATATGTTTTTTTTTTTTTGGCCTATAGATAATGGTTGAAATTTGCACAGGTTAAAAAGGGAAAGTGATAATTCCAAAAGACAAACTGACCTGTGAGAGAGTGTAAGTATGAGAAATATGGATGGTAATTAAGCCCCTTGCCAACCATGAGAGTAACTCCTTCAGAGATTCCTCTAGCACACCTGGTCTATGTAGTTTATAACTTCCCCAGTAGAGCCCATGAACTGTCCAATTCTGAAAAAGAATAAAAAAAATGCGTAGCCTCAGATATATTATAAAGCAACCACAAAATTACGCGAGACTTGGTCAGCGGTAATGCTGAAAACTGGCATCCAACTTATCTAGTGGGATTTACTCCAGTTTGACATCCTTTGGAGAGTAGTTTCCATATCAAGTTTCAAAAGTTGTTTTATGATATAGATTTTGATTATCAGTCAATGGCACAATGAATCTAATTAAAATGTAACATCATCAACAAGAACGTGGAATGATTTTTCAAATGGGTAACAGTTATGAGCAGTACCTTAACAAGAGCAATATTTGCAGGGATGACAGGGATATCTCCACTTGCAAACCCAATGACCAAAATTTGGCGCCCCAATTTAATAACTTCATGGTTTCTTTTGTAAGCTTTCCTCCAACGGGATCATACAAAACATCAACCCCTCTCAGTTTTCTTTCCTTCAAGAACCCTTTGACACTTTCAGTGACATTTCCTTTGGTCAAGTCAACAATGTGATCAACCCCCATTGATTTCAGAAACCGCACCTTTTCATCTCCCCTGAAATTTGAATGAGACCCACTTCCTAAGTAAAGTTATGCTCCTATAAGATTTTGTTTCCCCGAACAGCCGTGCACAAACTGACAAAAGTGGGGTCCATGAAGGGTGCAAGCAAGGATATACATATGATCTATGGAGTACTGAAACAAGTACCTAGCAACGGCAATAACAGTAGCTCCACAAACCTTCCCAATTTGTACAGCTGCAAGCCCAACACCTCCAGCTGCACCAAGAACTAGCAACACCTACAATCTCATCGCCACCCATTCAAAGAATGACGGTAATTATAAGTTCACATGCATCTACATAGCAATGTTGGTTGGTATTTGGAATGGTTTTAGCAAATGTTCAGTAATCATGTTCACTAAGAACAATAGCTTTCGACTTAATAAAATTCTTTACAAATTCTGGATATATATATATATATATACATGATAAAATAAACTCTCTATTTGCAAATAAACAGGTTCTTGCTAATTTTAAAACTACCGTTGGCGCAGCTGCATGGGTGGTACCTGACCAGATTTTAATTGAGCCCTATGAACCAGGGCCACATGTGATGTTCCATATGCAACAGGAAGAGCACCAGCAGCAACTAGATCACATCCATTGGGCACCGGAAACCTTTAATTTCTCAACACCGGTAAAAAATTAATTACAAGTGTAAACAAGTCCAAGTACAGTAAAAGGTTGTTCCAAAAAAAAAAGTACAGTAAAGAGAAGTCCCAGAGTTACAAAAATTTATAACAAGAACTGAGATAACAAGTACGATCTCACACAACCATACACAATCTATAAAAAAAACAGTATTTGTGTTCCCCCTATATGTATATACACATACAAGAATCTGATTATAGAAAAAACCCGAAGATTATTTATCTAACTTAAGGAATTTGATGTGAAGGCCAGCAAACATAAAATCATCATTATGAACAAAAAAAAATAAAAAATAGTAGTAGTTTTCCCAACATCAGTGTGGGTGCTGATCACCACTTGAATGTTTTATGACAGGGCAACCAACTACATACATAAATGTGTGTATCTATTCTTGCTAACCAAAAAGCTAGAGATACCCTACAAAGAATACTGGTGAAAGATTAAATATAAATAAACATGTGTGCATGAGTTTAATTAAATAATAACTCACAGCTGACTTTCATCGGCGACAATGAATTGGGCGAAAGAACCTAGGGCAGCGAAAGAGCAAACCGGATCGCCGATTCTGAACTTGGTGACATTGGGGCCGATTGATTCGACGATGCCAGAATAATCGGAGCCAGGGATGAAGGGTAAGGGGGGCTTTTCTTGGTACTTGCCTAGAATTTGAAGGTAATTGGCGTAGTTCAAGCTCGTGGCTTTGACTCGAACTCGGACAGAAGTAAGTGAATTCAATCTTGGGATTGGGTGAGAGGTTGAGAGAACTAGTGGGGAGTTGTCCGATGAATTTGGTGGTAATGTTGTTGGGTCGCCGATCTTTTTGCAGAGGATAGCTTCCATGTTGATGATTAATTGCTTTCTCACAAGAACCAGACCTGAGTGCCTCAAATTTCGTTATCGTTTTTCGTCGTCGTCAAGTCGGAGAGAGGTATGGAAGTTCGTCAGCTACTGTTTATTGCATCCTTTTGTACCCAAATAAAATACTCCGCCTCTCCGCGACACGTGCACAAAAACTTGTACCTAACAAAATTAGTGCTCCTTTTATTCAAAATTTTGTTTGTTTTTAGAATATAAAATAAAAAATTTATATTAAAAATTTAAGTTTTCATTAATTTATGATTTAATTTTTTAATATAAGTAATAAGAAAATTTTAATAATATTTCATAAACAAACCAAACGAGCACTTTCATAGCCCATTTAATAACGAGATGAAAAATGGTACAAAAAAATAATATACTTTTGTGTGAAATTTAATGGAACTTGAACCATTACAAATGTAAGGGATATATATGATACTCAACTACTAGACTACTTGCTACTTTCTATACTTTTTAGTGTAAAGGGTATATAAGCAAATAATGTGTTTGCTTGTATATCTTCAAGCTCCTTCAAAAGAAATTGAACAAGCCTACTATGATTTAGTGGGAGAAATTCATAGGTTCTTCCGTACTTATAAGAAATATAAACACAAATGTCGGAGATGATAAACAGTGTTCGAGCCATTTATTTATATCTATGAATATTTTCTCAATCCATGTCAAGCGATAAGTATGCACTTAATATATTATACTTACTCACTTAACATTGACTGAATATGTTCATATTCATTCATTGGACATAAGCCGAGTAAATGCATGCACACTTACTCGCTTGACATGGTCAGGTTTGGGTAAAAAAATTCAACCGTACTCGGCCTATATCTAACTAGTAATGAGGAAAGAGAAGCAAACTCACTTATGATGTAGCCAGGGGCGGATTTATAGAGGAGCAAGGGTGGTCAAGTGACCCCCGCAACCTCAAAAAACCTCCATTAGAGGTGCCCAAGTTGACCCCCGCAAGGTGTTTGATGAAATGCCTGAATGGGGCTGTGTTTCGCACTCATTTTCGTTTTGCGCAGCGCGCAGCCCGCGCGTCTTTTTTTTTTAATTCGCTGGAGCCAAAACGACGTCGTTTTGCTACAGTAAAAAAAAAAAAAAAAAAAAAGAGAAAACCGCAGAAACAGAGCACGTTCTTTCCTTATTTCCGTCCAGCCTTTCCTCATTTCTTTGAATCAAATAAAACTCTCAACCTAAAGTCTAAAGACCTAGAAATCTAGAATCCAACTCCAAGTCACAAATTAAACCATCCAAACCTCCAAATCTCTCCAAATCTTCAATTCTTTGTTTGAAGGTCCGTCGTCACTCACTCACGCGTCCGTCTTCGGGGCTTCGGGCAGCAGGTAAATTTTTTTTTTTTTTTTTGTGCTTTAATTAATTAATGAATATTCTTGTATGTTAATATGTTATCCTATTTCTTTAAGCATCAAGTATTTTAGTTTGAAAGGTGCCCTTAAATTTGTTGTTTGTTATTGATATTTTATTTTAATTTGTTACTTTGAATAAACTAGGGTTATACTTTGATTAAATTAGGGGTTTTGATTTTGGTTATTTAGTTTGAATAAATTAGGGATATATTTTTATTTTAGTTTTAATAAATTAGGGGTTTTGGTTTTGGTTAGTTAGGTTGAATAAATTAGGGGTTTTGATTTTGGTTATTTAGTTTGAATAAATTAGAGCTATACTTTTATTTTAGTTTGAATAAATTTGGGTTTTTGGTATTGATTAGTTATTTTGAATATATTAGAGCTATACTTTTATTTTAGTTTGAATAAATTAGGGGTTTTGGTTTTGGTTAGTTAGGTTGCATAAATTAGAGCTATACTTTTATTTTAGTTTGAATAAATTAGGGGTTTTGGTTTTGGTTAGTTAGGTTGCATAAATTAGAGCTATACTTTTATTTTAGTTTGAATAAATTAGGGGTTTTGGTTTTGGTTAGTTAGGTTGAATAAATTAGAGCTATACTTTTATTTTAGTTTGAATAAATTTGGGTTTTTGGTATTGATTAGTTATTTTGAATATATTAGAGCTATACTTTTATTTTAGTTTGAATAAATTAGGGGTTTTGGTTTTGGTTAGTTAGGTTGCATAAATTAGAGCTATACTTTTATTTTAGTTTGAATAAATTAGGGGTTTTGGTTTTGGTTAGTTAGGTTAAATAAATTAGAGCTATACTTTTATTTTAGTTTGAATAAATTTGGGTTTTTGGTATTGATTAGTTATTTTGAATATATTAGAGCTATACTTTTATTTTAGTTTGAATAAATTAAGGGTTTTGGTTTTGGTTATTTAGTTTGAATAAATTATGTTAGTTTGCATAAATTATGGCTTTTTAAAATTGTTGATGATTGATTAGTTACTTCTACCAATACAGTTATGGAACGATACTTTAAGAGAAGATTCGAATCAACTACTTCTAGAGATGTGAATATTTCTAGAGATGTGGATAGTTCGAAAGAAAATGAGTTGCAAGATATCTTGGCTAATCTTATTGCAGACCCTGGACTTCGACCTCAAATGTTGGATTATGATCCTAACATTAGAGACGAAGTGCGAAGAGCATATTTACAAAAGGGTCCATGTCAGCCCAAGAATCACACATTTCCACAAACTGATCTTTCAGGGTATGATCGACGCTTTAATGTCAAGTGGTTTGACGAGTTTGACTGGTTGGAGTACAGTATTAGTAAAGATGCTGCATTTTGCCTTTATTGTTATCTCTTCAAATCCAATTTCAGAATTGGTCAAAGGTGTAGCGACGCTTTCACAGATATTGGTTTTAAGAATTGGAAGAAGAAAGATAAAATTAGGCAACATATTGGACCTGTTGGAAGTGTGCATAATCAATCCAGACAGTATTGTGTGGATCTTTTGAATCAAAAGCAACACATCCGAACAGTTTTGATAAAGCAATCAGATCAAGCTCGTATTGATTATCGTATTTGCTTGACAGCTTCTCTTGATTGCGTGAGATTTTTATTGAGGCAAGGTCTTCCTTTTCGTGGGCATGATGAGAGTGACACTTCAAGCAACAAGGGGAATTATTTAGAGCTCTTACAATTTTTTGCTGATCATGATGAGAAAGTTAAGGCCGTTGTGTTAGAAAATGCTCCTGGGAATCTCAAGTTAATAGCTCCAACAATTCAAAAAGATCTTGTGAATGCTTGTGCCACTGAAACTATTAAGAAAATCATCAAGGATATGGATGGTGCATTCTTTTCTTTATTAGTTGATGAATCACGTGATGTGTCAGTAAAAGAAGAGATGGCGGTGGTGTTTCGTTATGTGGACAAAAAAGGAGATGTAATTGAGAGGTTTGTGGGCATTCAACATGTTAGCGATACTACATCAAACTCACTCAAGGAGGCTATTGACACATTGTTTGCAAGAGAGGAATTGAGCATTTCCATGCTGAGAGGACAAGGATATGATGGAGCTAGTAATATGAAGGGTGAATTCAATGGTCTTAAAACACAGATTTTGAGAGAAAATCTTTCTGCCTATTATATTCATTGTTTTGCACATCAACTTCAATTAGCTCTTGTGGCCGTGGCAAAGGGAAATGCTGATATTGCCACTTTCTTCACATCTTGCAATAGCTTGGTTAATATTGTTGGAGTATCGTGTAAGCGTCGTGACATGCTTAGAGATCAACTACAAAAGGATATTACGGAAGCTCTAAAAAATGATACTTTTCCAACAGGGCGAGGCTTAAATCAAGAAACTTGTCTCAAGCGTCCTGGTGATACACGTTGGAACTCACATTATGGTACATTGCTTAGTATCATCTCCATGTTTAAATCTGTGGTGAAAGTGCTGAAATTGATTATTGAGGATGGCTCCACTGATAATTTAGGTGAAGCAAATAGGTCACTGAGAGAAATACAATCTTTTGAGTTTGTATTTCACCTATTTTTCATGAGATCTATATTGGGAGCCACAAATGACTTGTCACAAGCATTACAAAGGAAAGACCAAGATATTGGAAATGCAATGACTTTAGTCAAAGTTTGCAAGGACCAATTACAACACATGAGAGAGAATGCATTTGAAGCCTTGCTTGATCAAGTATCTTCGTTTTGTGGCAAACATGATATCTTGGTTCCAAACATGGATGATGCATATGTAGCTCAATGGAGGTCACATCGGAGAGCTCCTGTAATCACACACCTCCATCATTATCGGGTGGACATCTTTATTCAAATCATTGAGTGGCAACTTGCGGAATTAAATCATCGCTTCAGTGAGGTAAATACTGAGTTACTTCTTTGTTTGGCATGTTTGAGCCCGGATGATTCATTCATAGCTTTTGACAAACAAAAATTACTTCGTTTTGCTGAATTTTATCCTCAAGATTTTAATTCCCGAGATCTCTTGGCACTTGAAGATCAACTTGAGATTTATATTACTCATATGCGTACAATGACCGATTTTTCTCAATTGAAAGGGATTGGTAGCCTTGCTAGAAAAATGGTGGAGAAAGGGTTACATAGAACATATAATTATGTTCATTTGCTTCTCAGATTAGCCTTAACTTTACCGGTTGCAACTGCTTCTGTGGAGAGAGCATTTTCTGCTATGAATATTGTGAAAGGTCCACTTCGCAACCGAATGGGAGATCAATGGTTGAGTGATAGCTTACTTGTTTATATTGAGAAAGATGTGTTTGCTTGTATTGATAATGAAACTGTAATGTTGCGTTTTCAGAATATGAAAACTCGTCGTGGACAATTGTAATGTGGTTTTTTTCTATGAATTATGAATTATAATATTATCATTTTATTTTTATAAGTATATTTTGTATAATTTTTTTTCACTTTTATACGTTGACCCCTGGAAGGAAATTTTCTGGATCCGCCACTGGATGTAGCAAGAGGAAGTGTATCTCTCAGCTCAACCATGGCTTATTTGAGACAAGATTAGCGATAATAAGGAATTGTATTTACTCTAACCACATGTCCACGTTCACCAATTAAGTAATCATCGAATTAAAACCAATTAATACATGTAAAAGAAGATGAACAAACAAACAAATTAAATGAAAAAACCTTAGATCTTACAAAAAATGGATTGCAAAGAGACTACAAAAAATTGAATTCAGGGTTTTAAACAGGAAGAAGAAAAGTTACTGTAGTGTGTGAATCCAATGAAAAGAAGGGAAGATTGGATGAAGTTGCTAAAAGAGGAAATAGAGGTGGTGGAGTGAAAATTTTATTAAGTGGAATGCTAATGGAGAAGGAAATTAATCCAATCATATTGTGGGTGGAAACAGCGGTGGGTGGAAATATCAGCCACCCAATATAAACAAAGGAAATTCTACTAACACCCTCTTTTTAAACTTAATACTACAATATGCATAAAACCATCATAAAAGTATAATAAATTTTTATAAAAGCCATTAGATATACCATAATTTTTTTTAACTAAACGAACTTCATATTTTAAATTTACCTCTCTTCTCTCTCCTCATTCAAATCCATACACAAATTAAAAAGTAAAACCCCAAATCAAACTCTTACATAGATTACATTATATTTTAATATTAAAGTATTTGTACATATTTTGGTTATTTTGTTGTAAATTGTTCATAAATTAAAGTTGTAATCGGCCACATAGCGCTGGATTTAGTACCAAAAATTAACGACGAGGTGCCGAATCTAGTATAATATTTATGTAACTTGTTGTCGAATGTGAAATACATAATTTAGTAGATATTAGTTGATACTAAATTCGAAAACTGATCGCCGAGTTATTATATCAAATTTAGTGTTGTGTGATCGATTTTGATGAAAAATGATTCCACTGTTAATCTTTGAACAATTTACAATAAAATAACTAAAATATTTATATACAAGTAGTAAAATATTTATGTGATTAGTACATTACAAAGACCATCTTAACTTTAGTTGGAAAAAGTATGGTGTGATTTAAAATAAATACCGCTTGGATTTAAAATATAACTAGGTTATCGATAATAAATAAAATTTTGAATCTGAAAAGCGTGGTTGCAGCCGCACCTAACCAGGTGAGTGCTAGTGGACGGACAGACTCGTTGGGTAGTGGCGTGACCAACCAGCAGCAGCGGAGGCAGAGGCAGAGCGTCTAAACTCTGAACTGAAACTTTATCCCCTCTCATTCGCGAGCTACTTGCTTCCTTCCTTCCTTCCCGCGGAATAACTTCCATTTTTGTAGTAATCCCCCACCAATTCCTTCCGATGAGTAATTGTAATTGTGTGTTATCGTATCATCAGTTTGCCTTCCTCTCCCGCCCTAATAATAATAATAAATCTCTAGAGTTCCACAAAAAAAAGCCTTCATTGGAAGCAGTACTAGTAGTAGCGTTGCAGAAAAGCGAGAGCTTGTCTTCTTCCAAACCTCGTCAATTCATCCCTAAAGCTGCATCATCATCTTCTGCTTCACTCACTGGCTCCGGTGCCGAATACTCCTCCTCCGGTACTCCTATTCTCTCTTCTTCTTCTTCCTTTTTTTTTTTAAATAATTTATTTATGATTGTCAAATTAATTAAGCAGATAGCACTCGTTATTTTTCAGCTACGTTCATAATACGTTGTTATGCTAAACTAGCACAATCATGCCTCCCATTTTTTTGGTATATCTGCCTCACAATATCTGACAATTTCACAAGACATAGTTGAATCAGTATTATTTGATAATGGAAAATTTCATGTAAATCAAACACCACCAAAGATTGAAAAATTAAAAAAAATCAGCATTTCCACTGGAAAATAAATACAATCAAGCACACCCTTACGGTCCGTTTGGATTGAAGGGGAGGGATGGAAAGGAAATAGTTAACTAGGAGGGGAAGGAATGTAATAGAATGGAAAGGAATGAGTTTAATTTTATTGTTGTTTGGATAGCTAAAGATGGAAAAGAATTGAATGAAAATAAATCTTGTTTGGATAGAAAGAAGAAAGGAAAGGAAAGGAATTGTGATTTAATATATTATTAACAAATTAAGGTTAAATTTGGAATAACGTGAAAAAATCATTAAATTTTTTTCCTTTCCCTCCCAATCCTCCCAATATTGGAAGGAAACAAAATAAAAGAATAGAGGGGATTAGCATTCCCTCCCAATCCCTCCATTTCCTCTCCACTCCCTCTTATAAATCTATCCAAACGAGTGAAATGTAATCCCTTCACCTCTTTTCCTTTCCCTTCCTTCCCATTCCCTCAATCCAAACGGACTGTTAATTCATTTTCATGTAGACCAATTAAATGCACACTCATTTTGTATTACACACAATTATACAAGAGTATAACTGTATTCATTTTGATCTATACCTAGCCTAAGGGATTGCAACTTACAAATATCCATCTGATTACTGGCGAGCATTATATATTTATTTTACTGACTTGGGTTTCAATTTGGCCGTCTTCTCTCATGGAGAGACATAAAGGGCGATCAGGGTGTTTCTATTCCACCCTGTGTTCTTATGTCTATGGAGTAATGTTGAGAGAGGTGAAAGTGTGAGGTAGATACCCAAAAATTGTGAGGCAGATACACAAAAACTGGGATCTGCCAGCTATTACGAGGCAGATACACAAACTGTGAGATCAGGGACTGCATCCTTTAAAGTTCTTAACCTAGGGACCAGATCCTAGTTTTTTCCATACCTTTTTGATTTATGTAATCACCCGCTTATCCACTCAAAGTACATGACCTGAATTTCTGTAGTTAGTTATTGGGGGGTTGGGTTGGGGGGGGGGGGTAATAATTCTTTTTGCTAACTCAAAAAGTCCAGCGGGGAAAAATGCTTAAAATATTCTAATCCAACAAAATAAATTTAAATAAGATCTATTAGGGGTGTCCAGAATCCAATCCAAACCGAGGAACCGATCCAATCCAATCCATTTTTCCTGGATTTTATGGATGATTGGATTGGATCGGATGCAAAATTTGAAAACCGAAAAAAATTGGATCGGTTCCAGGTTGCTGTGTTCTAGGAACCGATCAGATCCAATCCAATCCATTATTAAAATTGCGACATGTCTCTTCCTCATTAGTGGCATAATTTAATATATACAAGGAGTCACTTTGAAATCATTTAATCGTAGTTTGTTATTTAATATTTAGCTTAATCATGTATGGTTCATCACTTGGTATAATTATGTATTTTTGGTTAGACAATAGACATTTTAACTTGAAGCTATTTGGTTGAACATTTGAACTATATTTGTAATGGATTTTATTTAATTTACAAGTAGTTTTCGTCTTGTTTTACATTAAAATTGAACATTTCAAGAATTTTATATATCTTATTTTAAACTTCTAATCGGATCGGATCGAAACCGATCCAATCCAACATTTAATTGGATTGGATTTGTAAAGTGTACTGGATTGGATTGGATTGGATGCCAAAACCTAAAACCGACATCGGATCGGATCTGATGCGGATGGTTTAAAAGGACCGGATCGGATCGATGGACACCCCTAAGATCTATCAAGGCAGCTTAATAAGGCATGAGCATTCACTACCCAAACATTCCCCGTAATTCAAACATAACAAAAATAGTTTTGAAACCATAAAGAACCGAAACACCCTGCCCATCCTGCCCACCTAGGCAATTATAGGTGGGGAATTTTTACAACAGGTTTCATGTGGCAAGCATGGTAAGTTAACATCAATTTCAAAATACCAAATAATAATAAAAACAACGTGCTCACATCGCTCATTCACCTTTGTACGGCATTTAGAGTTTTGAATTTTTTATGGATTTGCTTCAATAACATCTCCAGGCCAATTGTTGGGAAGGGAAGTGAAGCAGAAAAGGCAAAAAATAGCCGGCATTGACCAAGAAGAATTAGTGGACCCAGCACTTTTAGCTGATCCAGACAGCTGCTTTTGTGAGTTTAAAGGGGTACAAATGCACCACAAGATATGTGATGCGGAAACAGAAGCACAAAATACAGTACAGGCCGGGTCTAGTACGCAGTTATCTTCTCAAAATAAAAAAGTTGGTATTCCTATGATATTGTTACATGGCTTCGGAGCCTCCCTTTTCTCATGGAATCGAGTTATGAAGTCTTTGGCAAAGATCACCGGTTCAAAAGTTCTTGCCTTCGACAGACCAGCTTTTGGGTTGACATCAAGGGCTGCTGTCAACCATTCATCTCCTGGCAGTGAGGGTACTAAACCTTTAAATCCATACTCGATGATGTTTTCTGTCCTGGCAACATTGTTCTTCATGGATTTCTTGGCAGTGGAGAAGACAATTCTTGTTGGGTATGTGCGTAATATCATATCAAATTGTTGCTTTATCGACTAACTTCCGCATCTTAGGCAAAACCCTTTAACAATGAGATGCAGGCATTCAGCTGGTTCCCTAGTTGCAGTGGAAACTTATTTCGAAGCACCTGAGCGTGTTGCTGCTTTGATCCTTGTTGGTCCAGCAATTATAGCCCCACTCATACCACGAAAGGTTGTTGAAAAGAACCAACCTGGAGTAAATAACCAAATCCCAGAAGACAACTCAAATTCAAATGTTCATGAAAATCCAATTATTAGGCTCGGCAGCAGTTTGTCAAAGTTCTCGAGATATGTTGCACATGCAATAATGCGTTTGGTGAAGGGGATGCGAGATATGATCAGCTCTCTGTATAAGAAGGCTTTATCTGCATTCCTCCGCTCTCAACTCGCTGCAATGTTGGTAATGAATCTCATTCTAGTTTTGATTTTATGAGTTATTCTAGATTGATCTTTGACACCAAATTGTCTTGTGGTTGTCAGGTAAGGATGGTAATCGATAAATTTGGTATTACTGCGGTTCGAAATTCATGGTACGATTCAAATCAAATCACTGATCATGTCCTACAAGGTTATACAAAGGTGAAGTCATAGAATCCCTCATCTTTCTAGTCTGTGCTATATTTTGGAAACCTATAATGAAGCTGTGGATGATATCAATTCCATTATACCATATGTTGATTTTCAAAATTTCTGCAGCCATTGAGGACAAAGGGTTGGGATAGGGCTCTTCTGGAATTCACTGCAGCAATGCTTACTGAATCAGCATCCGAATCAAAGCCCCCACTGGCGAAGAGACTTAATGAAATCTCATGCCCAGGTAATAACATTTGTTTATGTTTTCTGCTTTATTTTGGTTACTAGCAGAAAGAAAAAAGCTTGTTACAGCTCGCTGGATTTAAATACTTCAAGCTATTAAGAGTAATAGTAAGTCCCCTTCAAAATGGAGTAAAATTGTACACAAGACTACTAATGGATTAATTAACTAGACAATTCGTCCATGCAACAGATGCTAAAAAATGGGATACAGAATCACTGTATATCATCGAGCAACCTACATGGAAGCTTGATTCGCTTGACTCTCTGATCATGTTTGTTTAATAAATTTTTGGGCACACTCTTAGTTTGGTGGTCGAGTTGATTATTTTTCTTCACCAAATTGAATCCAGTTCTGATTATCACTGGAGATAGTGACCGACTTGTCCCCTCTTGGAATGCTGAGAGACTTTCAAAAGTCATTCCTAGAGCTTGCTTTGAAGTGATCAAGAATTGTGGGCACTTACCCCAAGAAGAAAAGCCAGAGGAGTTCTTGTCCATTGTTGATAAATATATACAGAGGGTTTTTGGTGGTATAGAAGCGCAGCCACTGCAAGCAGCCATATGAGATCAATATACATTTCATACAACCCACATCAGCCTATGGGTGAATTCATTCATATGAAAGGTACCAATTCAGCTTACATATAAGCCCGTAAGATCTCTATCTGCAACATTGCTCAGGCTTTTAACTCTTCTGAAGTAGGATTTAGTTAAATTAAACAATGAAAGCATCTCTTCTCAGATGATTTGGAAATGCAAAAGTTGTAAATTTGAAATAGCAATTGTGCCAACTTTCTTTGATTGGAAACTTTGTTGCCAATGGCACCATCTGGTCACTTGCTGAGTTTGTTAAGAGTTATGCCCTGTTTGGTGGTTCATCAATTTTACGAACAGGGTCCCACAATACTGTTTGATTCATGATTGATCTTTTTACCATTAATTGGTTGGAACTTTAAAGAATACATGAACAAATATAAAAAGATGAACTAATTTCCAAATTAGTCAGTTTCCAAATCCAAATGTGCCCAAGCCTATTACCTTACCAATCCAAACTAATTGAAAAGGTAATGGTTGAACATTGTACTATTAAATTAGAGATCGACTAATTTAACAAGCCTTCAAGAGATATATACATAATATTCGACAAGCACTTACAACTAAAAGAGAAAAGAAAAACAGTGAGAAGATAAATCTGCTTGAAAATGGCATGTACTTGAGATTCTACAAAGTAAACTACAGAAGGAAGAAACTACACCAACAAAAGAAACTTGCTTTGAAGATTTAAAAGATGTGCCCCACAAAGAAGAAAATGTCAGCCCTCTTTATAATTTTGAATGATTATATTTACACCATGCCCGGGTTCTACAATCATTCTATAAGCAGGAGAGTGCTTGTAACTGGGAGACAAGGAGAAGGTGAACTTGGAGATTATGAGAGAGAGAACAACTTTCAGTTGAGCCATGGCAAAGTTGCGCCCTAAGCACAACCGAGGACCTAGTCCAAATGGAACATAAGCTTGAGGAACTTTGCACGCATTAGAAACCCCATTAGCAAATCTCTCAGGTCTAAACTCGTTCACATCTGGTCCCCAATTATCAGGATCGCGATGCAGGGTGGGAATCAAAGTCCATATGCATATCCCTTTGGGGATTGTAATCTGTCCTATTTGTGTTTCTTCATATGCCTCCCTTGATACAAATGCTGCTGGAGGGTACAAGCGCAACGCTTCTTGAATCACCATAGTTACCTGCATATGTGTCAAAGTACAAAAATCCTTACACGCAATTTTCTGATGATATGCCAGACCCAGGATTAGACAGAGGGTTGGGTTGAGATGGATTGGGTCATGCCAATAATTTCTCTTTTATGTATAACAAATACTGTAGTCTAAAAGGTTGGACTGAGTTGGAGCGTGCTTTGCCAGGCACTAGTTCCATCCTATTTATTTGTACGGAAAAAAAATTAATGTCTGCGTTAACCTTAACTCGTCAGTCGTCACCTACTATTTTTTAGCGACAGCAATTGTGACCATGTGACGACATAAACTTCGCCACTATTTCATTTAGGGGCGAATTGGAAGATTTTGTGACAGATTTTAGTACCATTTTCATCTTGGAGAGTGAATCTGAATCTAGGAGGCCATTGTTGGAAACTTGGGACACCTCCTCTCGGATACGAGACTGCCACTCTGGGTGCAAAGCTAGTAGCATTATGCACCATGAAGCAGCAACAGCTGTTGATTCGTGCCCAGCGAAATATATATTCTTGCAATTATCGACAATGAATTGTTTGGAGGATTCCCTCCCCACACATTGATCATTAATGGCCTCCTCTAGTATCATCTGTAATAGATCCTTCTCTGAAGATGATTTCTCTAAGCATTCTCGTTGCCGTTCTTTTACTGCATCCCATATCAGTGATTCTATCTCTTTCTCCAAACTATTTATCTCCTTCTGGTTCTTAGCTGCAAGGAATCTGCCATTGTTATACTGTCAGTGTTCATAGAGAAACCAAAGCAACATGAAGATTGATGGTTAATGGTGGAGTTGTGTGAGAGATTTTATGATTACCCAAATGTTGGAAGACCAAAAAGGACACTTCCACAGGAAATGGTTTGTTGAAGAGTCCTAAGTTTTGAGAAAATCTGTTTGCCTTTGAAGTAAGAGCTTCCAAAGCAAGTTCTTGAAATGACATCTGCAGAAACACTCCTCAAATCTTCTTCAATTCTTATCTCAGCCATTGTTCCACCTTGAGTTTCAATGGAGGCCTCCCACTTCTTCATGAGTGGTGCTGTTGACTCTAACATCAGACTCAACATGCCCTGTCGATTAATCTTTATAGGATAATTTGGGTTGTATGCATTGTAAAAATTGACAAAAAATAAATGAAGTGTACAAAAAAAAAATATAGTAATAATAGTACCTTGACTTTGTCCATGAAGAATTCAGGAGCAACAATTTTCCTCTGTTGGGCCCAGAAGGGGCCATTGGACCTTAAAATGCCATTGCCAAGCATAGGAGCTAGTCTCTTGGTGACATAAGAAGGCTTTCCTAAATCAAAAGTGATACACTGGTTCATTTCCTTCACTAGCTCTGCATTGTTCACATACAAATGTTGCTTGTTCCCCGTTCGAATACGTATATATTAATCCTGCAGTATCAAAAACAAAAGACAGCGCGCACGCATATATATGTATTAGCTTGTATTTTTAAGAAATCAAAAGTAGATAAATAATGAAGTGAAGTTGGAAATTAAGGAGTTAGTCTAGTACCCCAAAGCCGATAATCGAGTATGTTGGTGTATAAACTACATATTAATATAAGAATGTAAGAGAGGGGAGGGACGGCGGTTATATTTTTTATTTTTTATTTTTTAAAATCAGGCTGTGTTGGTATAGCTTTAGCGCACGTCAAACTAATCAGGAGGGTTATGTTCAGTCTTTAGCTTTTAGCCGAAGAATTTGATGGTGTGCTGGCATGGTTGTACCCTCATACATATGGGGTCTGCATATGACCCCCCCTTTTCTGCGGATGCAACCCTACCAAAACCTCAAGTCCTGTTTTTCTTTTCCATACGCGCATTTCGAGGAGTTGACTTACCCTATGTAACAAACTACTTGTCTCTGAAGATTAATAAAAGAGGCAAGTATATATGAAGAATTAATATGTTAAGAACTGATTTTAACAAAAGTAAAAAGCAAAGATAAAAACAGAAATATATATATATATATATATATATTTAAGTAACAAACTAGAGATGATAGAGGAGGACATACATATATATAGTAAGTATAGGTAGTTTACTTACCGTATTGTTTTCTCCATAGTTCAAAATAAGGGAAGAGAGTAGAGGTGTAATCATGGGCAACGAATTCACCATGGTTCTGGGTAGCAGCAGCCTTAATGGCGGCCGATTGTATTTTTTGCATCTGAGGAACAT